>OX451352.1:4800000-6000000 GCA_949629185.1 Apamea crenata
TGTTTTTAATCACGTCTAAACTGTCTATGGCGTATCTTAATTTGACAGGACTAAACTTATATTTATCTTCTGTCCTTTTCTTAATGAAATAGAAAGAAAAAGATGCACTGAACTTAAATTGAGTTTAATTTGTGAACAAGGGAATCGGCGCCAATGGCAATCTCCCGTTTTGAGTCAAAGAATAAATGGTCACGTTATGTATACCATACCTACCTACCTGTTTAAATGTAGGTAATACCTACTTAATAATTATAGGTATAGAAACATATAATAATGTAAAAATGAAGGATTAAGAAGATATCATTTCAATAAAACAAATTGATTATAAGGTTTCGTATGTATGGCATTGCGCGGGCCGCCTGTTTTTATTACCATGCCAGTATTTTGATGATTCAAGTCAAAACATCAAAAGTATTCAACCTGCTAGCTACGATATTTCTTATCGCATAGTGTCTTATTCAACACAACGACGCGCACACGCACACACCCTCACGTACGCGCTGCAGCACGAAATATTACAAGTAAGAACTGACAAAAAGCTATACATCTCTTTCGCACGATTCTCGCTGTTGTTGCTCATAACGCGTTCAAGGTCAAAGTGGGGTAACTTGATGTGCTGGCGACTGTACGTTGTCAAGTTAAGGGTTAAGAAAAGGACAGAATATAAATTATTAGTTTAGTCCTGTCAAATTAAGATACTCCATAGACAAATTAGACGTGATTAAATACATGGCTACTAAAAATCCGTCAATTTACGTTAGGCGCTGACTAATTTGACAGGACTAAACTAATGATAAATGATAAATGATTTTATTTTTGTAAGTAGGTTTGTACAAACACTTTTACACGTCAATCATATTTTAAAACTAGATGAGGTCGGCGTTTCCTATCTGACTACTCTGAGAAGAAAGGCCGAAACAAACTCAGAGGTCACAGTCTCTTTTAAAGTCCAGACATAATCTTGGTCAGATCATATGAAGACCATGCAGGTCGATGTCTGAGATGGTCTTTTGAGGAAAGAACCACACAGATTGAGAGGACCTGTCCAGCCAGTGCACGCATTTGTCAGAAATCGTGCAGCTCAACTCAAAACTTAAGGAGCTCGACGATTCGACGAACAATACCAAAGAAAGGACATTTGGGTAGGCCACATTAATTACTCAAACTGCCAGACCATGACAAAAACTAACAGAACAGAGAGAAAAATTAAAAATAATATAAATAAAATGACCCACATAGTCTTCACATTCACAATAATTAAAATAATAGAATACTTTACAAAGTTTGCAAATGTCATAGTATACAACATGTAACTTAATTAACGCACATCCTGAAAATAGTTTGTTCAGAATCGTTTACTGAATCGATTTATATCATTTTTAATATAGGTAATTTTTTATCCCAAAAATAACTAAAACTACGGAAATTATTGTCATATTAACCCTGTACAGTCAAAACAAATTGAAATGGACCGTAAGTCAAAGTAATAAGACTTTTACAATCGCAGTTTTATTTGTATTCATACAAATTCCATCATTCAATACCTACAAAATAAAGAAAAATAAACCTTATTCCAAGAAAGTTAAGGTCTTTACAAATGCATTGTAAACTTAGCGATTTCACTGCACGCACACACTAACAGGAACTGGACAAAGGACACCGATAAACCACCTACTTATTTTCGTTCCTTTTTTCCTGGAAACTAAAAGCCCAGGATAGAGCGAGATAGCCACAATGCACCGCCGCTTGCGCGGCTACGATGAAAGCTAACATAATGTAAATATTAGTCACGCGCGGGCAATATTAGTGGAAAGAAGTTACGTAGTGTTGAGAAATAATTCTTTCGCGCGCAATGTCTTTCCAATACACTAATGTTCAGTATACCGAAATGGTGAGGACTTTGGCAATGTGTGGTGATAATGTGGTTCTAGCTTGCAGAACATTTAACCAAAGGTATGGTACAAGAGTGGACCGCAGGACAATGTTAGCTGCTACTCAGCGGCTTCGCGACCACGGAACGTTCCGTCCAAACACAGCCATTGATAGGGGAGCCAACGTGCGTACACGTACTCGCCTTCAAAACGAAATCCTGGACTATTTCGATGAGAATCCCCATGCCAGTACCCGAGAAGCAGCGCCACACTTTGAATGTAGTCATATGCATGTGTGGAGATCACTTCGTGGTGATAAAGAACATCCATTCCACCTCAGAAGATGCCAGGAGTTGACTCCAAACGATTACGTACCACGTTTGCAGTTCAGCCGCTGGTTATTAGAAAATTGGCAGCGGAACATAATTTGGACAGACGAAAGTACATTCACACGCGTGGGGGTGTACAATCAACATAACACACATTTGTGGATGCACGTAAATCCTCACGCATGCAGAGTGGATTCCTTCCAACACCGTTTCTCAGTTAACGTCTGGGCCGGTGTCATTGGTACACACATACTGGGGCCAGTCTTTTTACAAAGATTAACAGGAGACTCATATTTACTGTTTTTACGAGAAACTCTACCTACGCTGCTAGAAGACATTCCTCTTCATAATTTACAAGAGGTATTCTACCAACACGATGGTGCCCCTGCCCATTTCACTAGAAGTGTTCGGCAGCACCTTGATGAAGAGTTTGGAGCGCGCTGGATCGGTCGCGGCGGCCCTGTCCCGTGGCCCCCAAGATCAGCTGATTTGACGCCTCTTGACTTTTTTTTTGTGGGGACGAATTAAATCGTTAGTTTATTTTAGTGATACAACAAGTGCCGAGGACCTAAAAAATAGGATAGTGAACGCTTTTGAAATAGTGAGAAATGACACTGAAGTGCTTTCTAAATTAAAACATCAGGTAAGAAAACGGGCATTAAAATGTATTGAACAAGGTGGTGGACATTTTGAAAGTGTGTTAAAAAGAAAACGTCGTATGAGTGTTTAGGCAATCAGTAAGTTATTTGATTTTTTAAATTACTGTAAATATTTTGATTCAATCTTTTAAACACGCCGTCTCTGAATAATGTTGTCGTATCGCCTCTTATTTTCAGCACTTCAGCAGTTCATTACCGATTGGCATTGTATCATATTCAATAAACGAAATTATTCAGAGTCGACAGTCCAAAACCTGAAAAGTGTGATGAAAAGATGCAATCATAATGTTTACTAGACATAGACCGTAAATAAACAATTCTTTTCTCGGACGTCGTCGGTTAAATGTTTCATAATATTTTTTCATCGTAAACAATCGTGTATTGTCGGGTTTTTCCGTAGTTTCGTTATGTTGCGTCGAGCGGCGCGATAACTGCTTGTGCGACTGTGTGCGTTGCGTGCGCAGTAGTATGAACATAAAGTTCTCCAAGAATTGGTATAACTAATTTAATAAATAACAATGCAAATACATGTTAAATTAAAAATTCAGTGTATGCATTATGATTATAACATAATATTCTAATTGGGGTGTCTGGTGGTGTGCGTTAATTCCGGGACATGTTGTATATAAAATCTATTAATGTCAAAGTGTATATAATAAAACAAAAAAAAAAACAACAACAAGACAGAGAAAAAAAATATAAATAAAAATAAAAACATTAAATATGTAAAAAATTGGAAGCACCTTAATCCCAAGCCTTTTTGTCCTCGATATAATCCTTAACGGTATAAAAGGCTTTCTGGCACAACTTACGTTTAATGAATGATTTGAATTTATTAAGGCTTAGATCTTGAACGGGGCTTGGAACTTTATTGTAAAAGCGTATAGATTGGCATCTGAACGAGCCACCTATTTTCTTGAGCCTTGTTATAGGTACAACAAATTTGTGTTTGTTCCTAGTATTTATATCATGGATATCACTGTATTTTTTAAACAATTTTATATTTTTATGGGCATATAAAAGATTTTCATAAATATACTGAGAAGGCACAGTCATAACATTAATCTCTTTAAATTTGTCTCTGAGGGAGTGTCTCGGACTTAATTTATAAATTGATCGAACAGCTCGCTTCTGCAAAACAAAGATAGTCTGAATATCAGCGGCATTTCCCCACAATAGAATACCGTACGACATTACACTATGAAAATAGCTAAAGTACACTAAACGGGCTGTCTCTATATCAGTTAAATTACGAATTTTTCTAACAGCGAATGCTGCGGAACTTAGCTTTTTTGACAATTTGTCTATATGCGGACCCCACTGAAGCTTAGCATCCAAAGTTATGCCCAAGAATACGGTGCTGTCTTCAGGATTCAATTCTTCGCCCTTTATCAACACATTAGTTTTCACCTGCCTAACGTGAGGTAGCGTAAACTTAATGCATTTGGTTTTTTTCTCGTTTAGAAGTAAATTATTAACATTGAACCAGTGGACTACTTTAGAGATCGCGCTATTTACTTCGTCAGTAACCTGCTGCTGACGTTTAAGTTTAAACAAAAGTGAAGTGTCATCTGCAAACAACACTATATCATGATTATCCTTTATGAGGTACGGCAAGTCATTAATATAAATAAGAAACAAGAAAGGACCAAGAATTGAGCCCTGTGGGACTCCCATTGTTACTATAGATCCGGGAGATCTTTTTCCATTAACGTCAACGCTCTGAATCCTCTTACTCAAGTATGAAGTAAGAAGATCCAGAGCAGCGTTCCGGATCCCGTAGTGACGGAGTTTCCTGATTAAAGTTTCGTGAAGAACGCAATCGAATGCCTTGGACAAATCACAGAAAATGCCCAAGGCATCGCATTTGTCTTCCCGTGCATTATAAATATGTCCTAAAAGTTCAACACCGGCATCAGTAGTTGAACGACCCCTTGTAAAACCGAACTGTTTGCTATGTAATAATTTGTGTTTATTAAAAAATCTTTGCATTTGTTCTAAAATTAATTTCTCAAAAATTTTACTAAAAGTAGGTAGTACAGAAATAGGTCTATAATTTGTGGGGTCTGATGTACTACCCGATTTAAACAAAGGTATTATTTTACTGTTTTTCATGAGGTCAGGAAACTCCCCACCGTCAATACAACTATTAAAGATAAGAGCTAGAGTAGGCGCTATAATGTCAATAACAGACTTAGCAACTTCTACAGAATTACCCCACAGATCTGCAGTCTTTTTTACATTTAAAGTGTGAAAAGTTTTAATTATATCTATACAAGTAACATGTTCAAAATGAAATTCCGAATCGCAACCATTAACATTTTCCATAAGCAAAGACTCAGCAACAGAAGGTGATGAGTTTAGGGATTTAGTAGTTGAAACGGGAATATCCGAAAAGAAATTTTCAAATGCCTCGGCGACTTGTGAGTCTGATTTTATTATGTTGTCATTAATCGACAAGCTGTAGTCAGTGTTTCGATTACTAGACCTTCCCGTTTCACTATTAATAATATTCCAAGTCGTTTTAATTACATTACTGCTGTTTTTAATCTTTAAACCTAAATAAAGTGACTTGGCCATATAACAAACTTTTTTAAATAATTTTGAATAATTTCTAACATACAAATTAAATGCCTCAGTGTTAACGTAAGTCCTTTCATTGTACAGTTCATAAAGCCGCGTTCTACTTTTATGAATACCAATGGTAGCCCAATCACTGAAAGATGCGTTACTATTAACCGAGATAGTCTTGGGAATAAAGGTTGAATTAAATTGTTTACAGTATATATTAAAAAAATTACCATAAAGATGATTAGGATCCGCATGAATTGACAAAACTGGTAATTTATCAGTGAGTTTACTTTTGAAAGCCTCCAAGCGACCTGCAGTTTTTGGGTTAACAGTGATATCTTTTTTAACCACTATTTTGTTTTGATTTCGAATAGTAATCCTTTGCCCGCAATGATCAGAATCTAGTAAATTTATAATTTCTTTGTGGCTTGGTATAATATCTGTATAAATATTATCTAGGCATGTGGCACTAGTAGGGGTTATTCTTGTGGGCTCCAAAATAAGGTTTACAAGATTGTAGGACTGAAACAGACTTATAATTTTTCTACAAGAACCTGAGTTTTCTAATAAATTGACATTAAAATCACCACAAATGATAACGGACTTGTTTGAGTTACAAATCCTGTCTAACACTTCATCCATTACCTTTTCAAAGCAGTCATACAATCCTGATGGGGGTCTGTACACACTTAATACAACAAAATGCTCCAATTCTATACAGGCAATTTCAACTGTACGCTCAACAGATAGGCTCACGATATCCTTACGATCTTTAAATTTGAGTTGGTTACTTACTAAAATTAATGAGCCACCATGTATAGCATTTATTCTGCTGAACGAACTACCAACCTGGTGATTATTAAAATTGAACAAGAACTTGTGGCTTTTCAGCCAATGTCCTGTTATACAAAGAATATCAATACTATTAAAATTCATAAATAATTCTACTTCTAAATCTTTGCTCATAAATCCTTGAATATTTTGATGCACCAGGTTGATACTATTTACTGATTTTAAACCCTTTTTTGAGGTACTTTGGCATTCTGTACAATATAGCTAGAGGTTGCCTTTATTGTCTTACTTTCTAATTTAAATTATTAACAATGTCATTAATTGTGACCAAATTAGTGGTAGAATTGTTATGTCTCACTTTATCTCTTGGGTGGTTTAATGAAACACAGTTAGATTTCTTTTACAGTGTGTGCGACACGTCCGCTGGCCTCGACCTCTGTCAAGGTAATACCGAGCGGGCGGGTCGCAGGAGCACATATTTATTTAATTATTTTACAGTACATCACATCTCTCCCTTTCAATAAATTTTTAAACTAATCACATTAACTACTCTGAATTTGATCTTGATTAATAGTCACTATTTAAGCTATACGTGATTTTATATAATTCTAGTATTTGAATAATTTATATCTGATACCCTAGTTTTAATAATAATCATAATACTATCAATAATTTATTACAATACCAATTTAATCGTCCGTGTCTATTTCTACAACACCATCGTCTTTTTTTTCCTTTTCATTGTGAATTCTCCATTGCCCCTCTATTTTCTTGAGGTGAACTATGTTTCTTCTTATGTTTTGACCTGTTTCATCATTTTTTATATTTATGTCCTTTAGCACTCATTACTGTGTATGGAGTAGGGTTGAAATCTGGTGTCAATTTATTTTCTTTTATCATGTTTTTAACATAAACCTTTTCTCCTATATTAATTTCATTGTCTACAGCTTTCCTTTTCCTATCTTCAATCAACTTTCCCTTTTCTTTTATGATTTTATCTCTATCATATACTTCTAGGTCGGTACGGCGGTTTTCGACATCTACAGCGGAAGGGATTTTGTCTCTGAATTGTCTATTAAAAAATAATTCTGACGGTGTCTTTCCAGTTGTACTATGGGGAGTGCTATTATACATCATGAGATAGCGAAGAAGGTCATCCTTCCAATCAGACTTTTGGCATTGGCTAATTTTCAAGCGCTTAAGGATGTCGCGGTTTTGTCTTTCGACCTCTCCGTTTTGTTGTGGCCAATATGGTATAGAATTGTAAAGCCTGATGCCAAATTCTGAACAAAAGGATTTGAACTCCTCGCTAATAAATTGACGTCCATTATCCGATGTTATACTGACTGGAATACCTAGCCTGGAAAATATTTCTTTTAAAACATTAATGGTTTCATTAGATGTTATAGATTTCATAACCTTTATTTCTTTGTAGCGGCTGTAATAATCAATGACTACTAATAAGTTGTGTCCACTTGGCAGTGGGCCTAGAAAGTCTATAGCTATATCAGTCCATGGTTGCATAGGTAATTCGCGTCTCTTCATTGGCACAGGGAGGCTTGGTCCTGATACTAGAGTGCAACTTTTACAACTTTTAACCATGTTTTCTGCGTCTTTATCTATTTTAGGCCACCAAACTTTAGTACGCAATCTACTTTTCATAGCAACGATACCTGGATGTCCTTCATGTGCCGATGCGAGCACTTGCTTACGTAACTCCGTGGGAATGATTATTTTGTTCCCACGTAGTAAAATATCGTCGTGCATCCAAAGTTCATGCTCAAAGAGTTTATAGTTATTGACTTTGGGGTCCCAATTATTACCAGAGAGAGCTAATTTTATTAATTGAATGTCTTCATCACTTTTAGATTTATCAGTGATATCCTCCATAGGTACAGCCATTGGTCTAGCAAACTCCACGATTTTATTAATGTGATGCTCGTTATCATGTGAATGTGAATTATGATTTGGGCATAATCGGGACAGGGAATCAGCTATATTGTTTTTCCCAGGACAGTAAACAACCTTGTAATTGTAAGCCTGTAACCGTAACACCCATCGTTCAATTCGTGCACAAGGTTTTGATCGCGGCCCAAATATTACCTCGAGAGGTTTATGATCAGTGATCAGTTCAAATTCTTTTAACCCATATAAATATATATTAAAATGTTCGACAGCCCAGACCAAGGCAAGTGCCTCCTTTTCGGTCTGGCAATATCGTTTTTCAACGTCAGATAAACTTTTATGACCAAAAGCAATAATCCGAGGTCCTTGTATATCAATCTGAACGAGGACTGCTCCTAACCCTACAGGACTAGCATCTGCCAGGACTTGTGTCCTATCGTGTGGATCATAGAAACCTAAGGTGCGAAGGGCATTTAAACTTTCTTTTAACTCCGCAAACGCAGCAGATTGTTTATATTTCCAATATTCAGCTATGTCGGCGTGTTTAGAGAGTTTGTGTCTTAAAATTTCTCGAATTGGATCGGTCATGGTGGCCAACCTTGGGATCCATTTTCCAGTATAATTGACAAGTCCTAAAAAACTTTGAACTTCTTCAACTGTTTTAGGTTCTCTGAATGATTTTATAGTTTTGACGTACTTATCAAGGGGCCTAATGCCCCGTGGAGATAATTCATGACCCAGAAAATCTATTTTTGACGCGTTAAAAATACATTTTTTATCATTAAGGACCACATTATTATCTTTCAAAACTTGTAACACATGTTTTAGTCTATCGTTATGTTCATTTACGTTACTGCCAAACACAATGACATCGTCAATGAAATTAACAACGCCCTTACAAGGCAGAAGCATCCTTTCCATGATTTTCTGAAAATGTTCGGGTGCACACGATATACCAAACATAAGACGCTTATAGCGAAACAGGCCTTTACTGGTTATGAATGTGGTTATATCCCGACAATCTTCTTTTATTTCGACTTGGTGGAATGCATCTTTAATATCGAGTTTAGAAAAGATACATGACTTCCTGAGCTTTGACACCTCCTACTTGGCAAGTTATTTCAGCGTCATCGTCAATATGAAATATATAGTTTACATCACTGACTGGTGGTTTGGTCTGTGGTTCGTGTGTTTTGGTTTTTTTACTGTAATTTTTTGTTTGTTCCAAGTGATGGGTGCTTTACGCTTTAGTTTCCTTGTTCGACATTGACTCATGAAGTGACCTTTATAGCCACATTTGTCACATACTTTGTCCCTCGCGGGACAACGTGTATCATCACATTTGTGATTATCACTTACACATCTTGTACACCGCGTATTATCCGTGTGAATACCCTGAGTTCGGGTTTTGTTTGTTCTTGTTCCAATCCTATTAACCTGTTCAGTTTTTATTACTTAGAATTCCTTTAATTGTCTCTCTACGGTTTCGATTGAGTTGGCTTCTAAAATAACCTTTTCTATTGTAACAGAATCTCCTAACTGTAGTATTTTCTTTCTAAGGTCTGATGAGGTACATTTTTCAGCAATTTGGTCTATGAGAGCGTTGTCTTTGTTAGCAAAATCACATTTGGAACATTGATTACGTAATCTAACTAAGAATTTTTCCAACTTTTCATCCGGTTCCTGTTTCATGAGTCGGAATACGTGTCGTTCATAAACAAAACTCTGCTTCGGAGAAAAGTACTCGTCTAGTTTTTTAATAGCGGACTCGAAAACATCGGATGAGTCGCCCTCTTCAACGTGTGCACCGGGAAGATTATAATAGATATCTTGCAATCCTAAACCACCGGTGTGTAAAAGTGTTGCTCGTTTTTTTAACGGCTGGTCTATGCCTAAGGCTAGGAGGTAGATTTCGAGAGCTCGTTTCCATCTTTGCCACCGATGGCCTAATGAGGTTGGATCACCATCGCAGTCGAGAGTTTCTATGGTCGGTAATTGAGACATGTTGGGACAATCTGCAAGTAAGTATGAAAATATTGCTTCAAGTACTACGAAAATTAACCACTATACCTACTTAGTAGCGAGATGATAAGCAATGATATAATATGTTTAAAGAATTCATAGAAAGTACCTATTGCGTTTTTATTACTCAAGACTGAACTATTGGATTGGAACATGAATCACTTCATTTTGTGGAATTGCATATACTAGTACAGTTTTATACCAGTATATGTGGAACTAGATGGGTATTTACCCATTGGAATAGTGTACAGTATGTACTTTGTCTTTGTTTGTTTGTTTCTCTTTCGACTTGGCTAATACTTACAGGCACGATTGGTTGTTGTTGTTGTTGTTGTTGTGTAGTCGGTAGCTTATTGAGAAAGAGCAAGAATCAATTCTAATCGCCATAGATTGTTTTAAAGCAATCCGTGCACTAATCATATTTTTCTTTCTTACTATTAATTTATTACCTATTACTTGCATACAAATAAAAATTAAGATTCTATGAACGATCATTACTGTTTATATAAGTACTTAGTCATGCGGTATTACTCAGAATGTAAATAGTTATAATTAAATGTAATGTGGGTAAGTCGAGAATAACACGGATAATTTCTCACTATGTTTTTGGTCGCGATAGTCTGCGGTATTTATACAATGTGGGTATATAGTTATAATGGAATGTGCACACCAGCTACACAACAATATTTTATTGGTAAGTATTAGCAGGCACTGGTTTTAAGGCTATTTTGACCGAAGATATCATTTGTCAGTAATTGCTTACACTTAAAATATTTCTTATTTTACTAAACAATATATTTATTTATCTCCATATCCCTTTTTAAATTGAATAAGAGAAAATAGAAAACAATATTTAATTGTGACGAAATTGATAACCTCGGTCATTCGCCTTTTTTACTGTTTATTTTACTCACGTTCTTTATCCTCGTCGCCAATGTTATGTCTCACTTTATCTCTTGGGTGGTTTAATGAAACACAGTTAGATTTCTTTTACAGTGTGTGCGACACGTCCGCTGGCCTCGACCTCTGTCAAGGTAATACCGAGCGGGCGGGTCGCAGGAGCACATATTTATTTAATTATTTTACAGTACATCACAAGAATTATTTATAATGTCATTGCATTGCTCAAAAGAAGCAAGTTGTTTAGCCAAATTTTTGGCTGTAATTGTAAAAAAATATGATAGCGACACAGCTATCTGTCTTTTATAATAATTAGAAAGATAGTACATAACACTGTTATATCTATCTTTTGTCAAATAGAAATGATTACTAACATAATTGTTAAAATCAATCAAATGGAAAAAGTTATTATTATATGTCAAATTATGCATTGTCATATTTAATTCAAATCTTAAGCTATTTTCTTCCTGTGGCAAACTGTTACTATAGGGGAATGTAAACAACACAACTTTTCTTAAACTAAGATTGCATAATGTTTTATGATACTGGAGCAGTTCTCCTTTGTTTACATTTCCCCTATTACCCACAAAAATTAGTAAAGTTGTATCCTGGGTAAAGTTACATTTAATAATTTGTTTCATAATGTGAAACAAAGAACAACCAGGCATACAGTAACTTAATATTGAGTGTCCCGGATATTCATTTGTCAACAAGTGACCTAAGTCCTTACCAATCTCATCACAAAATAACACAATATCATTATTTAAAGTTTGTGTACAAGGTTTATTGGAACTATTAGTAGAAGGAATGATCAAATCAACACAGGGTTGCTGTAAGGAGGTATTGCATGTTGACAATGAATGGTCTGGCGTAAGTACATTGGATGGTGTTAGACAATGCTCACAGTTGTTTTTTTGTGAGTTTACCAGCTCATTCATTGCCAACACATATTCCCTCATTAGGTCTTCAGAGGTATTATACTTGTTGGTCATTGAACTAAGTTTCTCCTGTAGATGGTCAAGTTCAGATTGCAAGGTTTCTGTGTCAATGTTGTACTTCCTAGTACTCTGCTATATTGAAATGATATCTTCTTAATCCTTCATTTTTACATTATTATATGTTTCTATACCTATAATTATTAAGTAGGTATTACCTACATTTAAACAGGTAGGTAGGTATGGTATACACCGTTACACAATTAATTTGCGAAATTTCACGCTTTAGTAGCCAGGTAGGTATAATCCGATGTGAGAAAAACATTTTTTTTTTTAATTTCAAGCATCTTTTAATAACCTTTTCCGGGTTTTGTTACCTACTTACTGGCGGACTGGCGGTCTACTGTTTTCGTGCGTTCCTTGCTCTTTTATTGCTAATGCCCATAACACAATCTCCTTGAAATTTTGAAATAAATATGGATACTTACCCCATCACTTAATTATACCTATAAAGTCTCTTGTCAGTCCGCCGTGTTTGAGATTAACGTTACGTCCGCGACACGATCTTATTTTACTAAAATAATAAGTTTGAACTTAGTAACGGAATTATCTATACTACCTACCGAAGTTTGCTTTTACATGCAAGTTCAACCTTATTACGCTAGTAATAAGATACGATTTCGAAGATTAGGTATGAATTTTCAAATAAAATTCTAATCTATTATTATCGTTACTTCATGTCCTTTATGTGTGTCTTACCTATGTCCAGCCGTGGACTGCCGCCCCTCCTATTGCACGCCATTCAACTCGATGTTCGGAAAGAAAAGAACATGGGTTCCCGTAGGAACCTATTCCTATGGGAACTCGGGTGAAGCCGCATAAAATGCGATAGTGAGTTTGTTTATTTGTTACGCTTTCAGTTTTCACTTGGTGGGGTCTTTTACAAAAGGACAGTGACGTTTTCAACCGACTTCAAAAAAGGAGGAGGTTCTCAATCCGACTGTATTTTTTTTTATGTTTGTTAACTCAGAACTCCGTTATTTATAAGCCGATTTCCAAAATTCTTTTTTAATTTGTAAGGATATACTTTCAGATTGGTCTCATATAAATTTCCTCAAAAACGGTTCAGTAGTTTGGTTTTTAAACTGAACTTACTGGTAAAAGACTGTTAAGACTGGTTAAGACTGTTTGTGATTTCTTTTTTGATCACGTTACCTAATTGATAACAATTTACTCTGTTTGAAACATTTGCACTTATGATAATTTATTTTATCAAAACGCTGTCTACCTTCCCAAATATTTTTTGTTTATATCTCTTCTATCTGTGAAAACTTGTAATTGGCCTTATTGTTATTACTCTCAATCGCGCAAAAGTTTTTAGCTGTAAGTTTCCAAAAACTGTAAAATAAAATAAAAGTTACAACTTAAAAGTGAAAAAAAAAACACTACAAAGTGAAAAATAACTTTAATTTCGGAAGTCGGTGCAGACTTCCGAAATTAAAGTTATTTTTCACTTTGTAGTGTTTTTATGGAAGTCAGTTGTTTTTTTTTTTTTGTAAAAAAAAGTTTTTATTTTTCACTTTTTTGTTGTGATAATTTTTTTGATTTTTCAAAACCACTTGTCCGATTTTGATAACATTTTTATGGGACCACTTCAGAAGTATCTCCTTTCGAACCAAAAAAAGAATTTTGAAAATCGGTCCACAATTGGCGGAGTAATCGCGTAACAAACACACAAAAAAAACATACCGTCGAATTGAGAACCTCCTCCTTTTTTGAAGTCGGTTAATAAAAACTTTTTTACAAAAAAAAACCGACTTCCAAAAAAGACGAAAAATAACTTTAATTTCCGGTGGTGAACAACGAAAATGCGAACCCAATGACACCGACTTTCGAAATTTGTTTATATAATTTTGGAAGTCAATTGTTTTTTTTTTCAAAAAAGTTTTTTTGAGTGAGTAATAAATAAATATTCCGTCGGGGCCCCGTATAATAGATACGGCTGTAGCTCCGACCTCTGCTTTTGGCGCCTTAACTACACAACCGATCATCATGGAATTTTGCATACCTACCTATCAGAAAAGGACATAGGAATAGAATAGATTACTACGGTCTACGCGTCACGCGTGTGAAACCGCGAAAAAATTTCAAAATAAAATGTGGAATAATAATCTTAATCTTTTTATTTAATATTAATTGAAAACAAAAAAAACTTATACCTACTCTAAATTTAAATATACCTACCTACTTACAACAAAATTTATAAAACCAAACTATACAATAGATTAAAAATAAGTAGATAATATTTATTTTTTACAAGCTTTTATTTTTAGAAAGAAAGAAAATACGTTTATTTGCGGTAAACATGACGCGAAAAGGAACACAAACACAAAAAAAAAATTGTATTAGTTTTATCGATATTTGTAACAGATTAATATTATACCTACAGTTACATCTCTATCACCAATGGTTGCCAAGCAAAATCAAATGCTGCCGCCAAACAAAAGTAAGCTTTTACCTAGATTAATATAATTTGACTGGGCTGTATAAGGCCCGGTATCCACAGGCGGCACGGCACGACAATTTCATTGATATGTCACGGCCTGCTTTGGCATCCTTCGGGACGTTCTGGCATGCCGTGGCATCCCGAAATGTGAATGCTAACCATGATAAGATGAGATCTCAAATCATTCGCGCTTAATAAAATCCCTTGTCGTGCCATGCCGCCAGTGGGTGACGGCCCTAACTTAAATTATCACTAACAAGTTTATTAAAGACGGCACGGTTGGCGCAGTGGTTAAGCAATTGACTGCTGCGCTGCGTGTCGCGGGTTCGATTCCCGCACGGAACAAATATTTGTATGACCTACATGTATTTGTTCCGAGTCTGGGTGTTTTTCTATCTATAATATGTATGTATTTACAAAAAAAAAAAAATTGTATATAAGTAGTTTATCAGCCATCTTGTTACCATAACACAAGCATTAGGTTGCTTAGCTTGGGACAAAATGGTGCTGTGTGAAATGTCCAGGGATATATATATTAGTAAAGGAAAAATGTTCAAGAATATAACAACAATGGTGCGAAAAGAAAAGAAATTTCAATTTACACTATCTTTATCACGTTATTATAAGAATTATCCATACTAATATTATAAATGCGAAAGTAACTTTGTCTCGTTTGTTACGCCTTCACGGCCAAACCGCTGGGCAATTGTGATGAAAACTATGGAGATAGTTTGAAGTCTGGGGCAGGCAATGGAGGAAGCTAGTTTATTATGACACAACATCAACGAACGACATGTCTGGCGTCTTTCCCAAATCGAGCAATGGAAGAATAAGCGTTTGAGAAACAGTGGTTGGAAATACCTTTATTTTGATAAATAAAATAATTACAATATTAAAATATACCTAACTTATGGATTGTAAAACTGTGCTACTATTTAATGTGAACGGAAACCCGGGTGATTGAAGTGCATTATTTAATAGTGCCGTAGAATCGGAGTTCGTCATCTAATGGTAAGTTTAGGCAACGACACTATACGCCGTGCACAGTGTCTGTATGTGTGAACACACAAACTCAACGAATACCTACACCTTGCGACACCGAGTGTCTAAGTGTTCTGACACGGTGTCAGTGTCGGTGACATTGAGTGTACTGCCTATTTATAGTATTGTAGACTAAACTAATTTCGCTCGGGTCTTATTATCGACATACCCAAAAGGCCAAAAGAGCCAAAACCAAAAACCAAAACCATGACCATGCCATGACCTAAAAGAGCCCAAACTTGACCTCAGAAATACGCACCAAGATCGGCCTTTCAGTTGTTATGAAATACTACTACATGGGAGCATAAAGCGTTGCCAAAACAATACATATATTATTATTAAATTATAAATAAAAAGTAAATTAAACTCTAATAACTATACCTAGAAGATACTGCAAAATTGTAATAACATAACAATACAAATATTTAAGCAACTATAGGTATTTATTTATTAATATTACTATAAAATGATTTTTGAAATGAAATGAAAATATATATACTTTACAATATAATATAAGTATTAAAAAAAAAAAGTATTTAATATTTGGTCGGACCACCTTGCGCGTCTAAAACGGCAACCAGCCTGTCCTTCATGCCGGCCACCATGTTCCAGCAGGTGTCCTTGCCTCTGAATTGCTCCCATGTAGTATGGGCTTCTCGCCGCAAGTTTTCATTGTTGCGGATTTCTGAAGCATCCTAATCGAGAAACATGAGACCCCATAGATTCTCGATTGGGTTTAAGTCGGGGCTCTTTGCAGGCCATGGTAGGCGGATGACGTCATCCTGTGCCGCGAACCACGCCTGCACCACCCTGCAGGTGTGCACGCGGCATTGGTCTTCCGGCGTCCATAAGGCGCCTCCTGACTGTGTCCATTGAAATCTAAAACAAAGAAAATTTTGTCACTTTAATACTTACCTAGGATTCCGTAATATGACAAATAGTACGGGCCAATTTAACTAATCTGCATTCGCGATTTATTTGCAAAAAATGTAAACAAATATGAGTTTATGGAAAATAATTACTACACCATAAAGTTCAGTTTACGCTACAACTTCAAACATTTTATTACTGCTAGTCTAGTAGTGCTAGTCACTCTAAAATCAACCTAATGGCTATTGAAATAAAGTTGATATTTGTTCAACTTGAAATAACATCAATTTGAAGCATTAGTTGAATATGGGACGGTTAAAAAATATTCTTCAAATTATAAACAGGCCAGGAAGCTCATTAGTGAGATAGGGCACAAGCTCCGTGACAAAACGGGTGACTCTCGTTCCGGCTCGTTCTTGGTGCAAAGGTTAGCCATTGCCATCCAACGTGGCAATGCAGGAAGCGTTTTGGGCACCTTTGCGCCGGGAAGAGTTAGGGGCGGGTTATTTGACTAGATTGACGTATTGTTATTTTATTAAACTGTACATTGTTTTGACTAATAAATCATAAATCATCATCATAAATCATGAATTTACTAAAATATTATTATAAACATAAACAAAAAAACAATTTATCGAATTGAGAACTTCCACCCTTGTTGAGGTGGGTTGTAAAGAACTGAAGATGTATCTAATACATAGTAGGTAATAAAGTAGTAAGTAATAACAACTCAGTCAATCCGGTTTGCGTGAGCGCCGAGCGCCCTTCCAACTACCTACTACATGTCTATTATTATTATTGTTGTTGTGTTGTTATTGTCTTTTATTTGTTTTGCATTGTGTTACGCTAAGCTAACTATCGCATCGCATCGCTTGCACTGTACCCAGCGCGGCTATGCATACGGACCACCCGGCAACGCAACGTCAGCTCTTCACGGCGACATCTTCTCACGGTCGCCTCTCCGAATTTAGGAACACCTGTGTGATTCCCAGTATGAATCAAACTTCGATCATGACCACTTGTATAATTTAATTTTAATTTTTAATATTCATGTAAAGTTTGTCTAATTAAATCTACGTCTCCAAAACTATCTTTTTTTTGCGACTCGCCTGTAGAAATCGTAAATGGCGCAGCCGACAGGATACTTGTAAAAACTAGAACATCATAGACAAGTTACCGAACCTACATTGATTTCTGCAGTGAGTGATCTGAACATTGATTGTGCAGGAGAAAGATACTGGAGCATTATGCAGTAAGTACTTTGAATCTTTCTTAGTCCTTGCTTTCCTACATTAGTCCTTCCTAGTATATTATATATCTATTTTAAGTGTGCGTTTTAATAATTCGCGAGTGATTTTTTTTTTTGGTGTTAGTTTAACGTATAGCCGTCAAGATTTTCCATCCGGGAGAATTACGGAATAGTAGGTTAACTAGTGATAGGAATAGGAATAGAGATAGATCGATAGATCAACGCAGGGATCTAGGAAATATTTTAGAGGATAGTGAATTAGACAGGAATTTGGAAGAAAATATGGCAAATAATGATAGTAATCCAGTAGATTTAATCTATAAGTCACTTAGACTTGTTCCAGATTTTGAAGGAAATCCTCATATATTAACCCGTTTCATAAATTTATGCGATCAATTGGTACTTACGCATTTTAGAACTGAGCCTGGGCACGAATTAACTAACCTAGCCCTAATTAATGGCATTTTAAATAAAATTTCTGGATCTGCAGCTAGGCTTATTAATTCTAATGGGATACCGGAAAATTGGCAAGGAATTAGAAGTGCGCTAATCAACAACTTCGCAGACTATCGTGACGAGACCGCGTTATATAGTGATCTATCATTGCAGTCACCAGGCTCTAGCACGCCGCAAGAATTCTATGAGCGATGTCAAAACTTATTTAGCACGATTATGACCTATGTGTCTTTACATGAGTCTGTGGATACTACAATAGAGGCAAAACGCTCTCTTTATAAAAAGCTTACTCTTCAGGCCTATTTACGTGGACTTAAGGATTCCCTAGGATCCAGGATCCGTTGCATGCGTCCTGATAGTATTGAGAAAGCTCTCGAGTATGTTCAGGATGAACTCAACACGCTTTACATGCAACAACGTACTGATGGTGGCTCTAATAGGAAAGATTTGTTACGTCCTACTCTACATGGCACGCATCTACCCTTGAATAATTTCGCACCTAGACCTATGCCGTTTAGTATGCCTGGACCATCAAAGCCATATGGATTTAACAACTTTCAACAGCTTGCTCAAGGCTGGAGACCTAACTTTCCTTCGCAAGCTTTACCCCCTCAGGGTCTGACACGAACTCAACAGGTCATGCGCACATACCCTCCTAATTACAACCCTCAAAGCAATGTCTTTAGATTGGCGAATAGAGCACAAGCTCATCAGCCACATGGTGCCGGTAATACCCCTCGTCCAATGAGTGGAGTAAGCCATTTTGTTCCTAAAGTTTTACCGCCTAGTGGGCACGATTGGCGGAGATTTGGAAATTCGCCACCGAACAATTACTTCAAATCGCGTGAGACTAATTTTAATGAATTTGATTTCTATGACTATGATTTTAACTATCCGGACTATGAGTGCTATGACTATGAACATGTCAATGAGTATAGCTGTGAAAATGAAATAGACCATCGCACAGAGGTACCTGTAATTGAGGAAATTAATCAAACGCCATCTTCTACTAATGATGAAAATTTTCAGAAGGTTTCGAAAAGCGACAAGCCAAAATAGAACTAAATTTTCATATTCAAAGACAGTTAGGCTATATCCAGATAAGTGATCCTCCACTTAAGCTTTTAATTGATACCGGGGCTAATCAGTCTTTCATAAGCCCTGAAGCCGTGCAAAAATACTTCAATCATCTACCCCTTAACTATGAACCTTTTCAAATTACTACGGTTCATGCAACTAGTAAAAATGATTACTCTATATCTTTGCCTTGCTTCTCAGAGTTTAATGAGTCTCAGGATATTACGCTTTTCATCTATAAATTTCACGACTATTTTGATGGCCTTTTAGGAATAGACTTACTAGATGAATGGAATTCTACCATTGACCTAAAAAATAAAATACTTACTACACGAAATAGTACAGTACCTATTCAGATGTACGATTCTCGTAATGTCAACTTGTATGAGGATATTATACCAGCAAATTCTAAGAAATTAGTAAGAGTACCAGTTAATGCAAAAGATGGTGAGGTATTTGTTGAAAGTCAGATAATCTGTAATTGCCTTATTTCGGATTGTTTTACCAAAGTAGAGAACAATAGAGGTTGGGTTGAATTGAGCAATCCTTCATCTAATGATGTCACATTTTCAATGGATAGGCCGGTAGAAGCTGTAATATTTGAAGTTAATAGTAACAGTACTGAAATTTCATCAAATCGTACAGCTGAAGTTTTATCGCGTCTTCGTACCGAACATTTAAATGAAGAAGAACGTATTAATTTAGAACAGCTCTGTGAAAATTATGCAGATGTGTTTTATCTTGATGGAGAAGCACTTACTTTCACCAACAAGATCAAACACAGGATAAGAACTACAGATGAAATTCCAGTACATACCAAAAGCTACCGATATCCGTACGTTCATCGTCAGGAAGTTAGGGACCAAATTAACAAGATGCTTGAACAGAACATTGTTAGACCATCCGACTCTGCATGGAGTTCTCCCATTTGGATAGTACCCAAAAAACCTGATGCTTCAGGGAAAATTAAGTGGCGTCTCGTTGTAGACTTCCGAAAGGTTAATGAAAAAACGATCGACGACAAATACCCTATACCTAATATTACAGATGTCTTAGACAAACTCGGCAGGTGCCAATATTTTACTACCCTAGATTTGGCATCTGGATTTTATCAAGTCGAAATGGACAGCGCAGATATTCATAAAACTGCCTTTAATGTTGAGAACGGTCATTATGAATTTCTAAGGATGCCCATGGGACTTAAAAATTCGCCATCTACCTTCCAGAGGGTGATGGATAACCTTCTTAAAGATCTACAAAGTATCTGTCTCGTCTATTTAGACGATATTATAGTGTTCAGTACTTCCTTGCAGGAACATATCCTTAATCTTGAAAAAGTCTTCAAAAGACTTCGGGAATCTAATTTCAAGATTCAAATGGATAAATCCGAATTCTTGAAGTTAGAAACCGAATTTTTGGGACATGTTATCTGTAGGGACGGTGTGAAACCTAATCCTAATAAAATTAATGCAATAGAAAACTACCCCTTACCCAAAACTCCCACTGAAATTAAACGTTTTCTTGGTCTTCTAGGCTACTATCGTAAATTTATTCCCAATTTTGCAAATCTTACCAAACCACTTACACAGTGCCTCAAAAAGGGTTCTAAAATAACCTTAGATCAAAATTATACCAATTGTTTTAACCATTGCAAAACCCTCCTTACTAACGATCCTATCCTTCAATATCCAGATTTCAGTAAAGAGTTCATTTTAACCACGGATGCCTCCAACGTGGCCATTGGTGCAGTACTATCCCAGGGTGTAATTATAATATAATAATAAATAATAATAATAAAATCTTTATTTATCCAAAAACATACAGAGTTTTGAATACAGTTTGATATTTGGTTTAGACAATACATTTATAGTTTATGTTGCAAAATCTGTACAAAATAATATTCTCTACCTCTTAAGCTAGGGTATACCTGTATTATAAGAGGTAGTTTACGGTCAATAATCAACAAAAACTTCTCATCTCAAGTGGACTGTGTCATTCTACTGTATGGTATAAAAGAGTAGAATTGTATGTTGTGTGTGTGTGAGTGGTGTGGGTGTAGGTGTGGGTGTAGGTGTGTGTGTGTGTGTATATTATACAAGATAGGTGAGTAAAGACTCCGTGTATGAGTAATCCTTACGGAGCAGCCACTCTGTTACTTTAGATTTTAGTGCATGTAAGTTTAGATTTATAATATTGAGGTGTTTGTTAATGATTTTATAGATATGGGTACTTAGTATATAATATTGATGTTTGGCGAAGGTGGTCTTATGTTGTATATTTGGTGGAACGTACGTGCGTTTGTTTGCAATATGGGGAGGAAGGCCTGCGTGCTTTCTAAGGGTGGATTTAAGCACATAAAGCTGACGGACCGTAAGTACTTTACAGTCAGAGAAGAGTTCAGTTGTTGGATACCGGTAGGGCTTTTTCATCATGACTTTAAGTATAGCTCGCTGTGCTCTTTCCACCCTAAGAAATCTAGTCTTAGCCGCGCCGCCCCACGTAACAATGCAATAACCAATCACTGATTGGCATAGTGCAAGGTACACCATCTTAAGAGTTTTTAGGTCGGCGGATACTCTGAGAGACTTAAATATATGTATAAGACGTAAAGTTCTGGTGGTGACGGCGTCAATTTGTCGGTCCCATCTCAGTCCGTCGTCTATGTGTACTCCGAGGTATTTAACGCTTTCGGATCTAGCAAGCGAAGGACAAGTGCAGGGAGTGGACGAGTTTGTGCAGGAATGGGGAGTTATAGTAAAAGAAGGAGATGGTTTAGCGTTACGTCGTATAGCAAAGGGAATATAAGTAGTCTTTAGTAGGTTTAACGTAAGAAGGTTCGAGTTTAACCACTTCATAACTTTAGCCATGACCACCTCCGCATTTGCTTTCACAATGTCCCAAGTGATTCCGTCTACAAGAATTGCAGTGTCATCTGCGTAAGCGTAAATTCTACCATTTGGGAGACTCAGTCTACAGAGGTCATTTACATAGATCTGAAATAGGGTCGGGGAGAGGATTCCTCCCTGGGGAACACCATAGGACACGAGAAACTCATCACTTAGGTAAGTATCAATTTTAATGCATTGCTTACGGTTTTTTAGGTAATCCTTAAATATTTCCAGCGGCATTCCACGCACACCGATACTTTCCAGCTTCATGATGAGCTTGGGAACAGAGACTGTGTCAAAAGCCTTCGAAAGGTCCAGGAATATACCTAGACATTTCGATTTTTTATCTAGGTTTAAGGCAACCTGTTGCGTGAAATCCAGTACTGCATCATCTGTAGATAGACTTGTCCGAAATCCGTATTGATTATTAGCAATGAGTTGGTGTTTGTCGAGAAATTTTTGTAGAGAGTTATTGAGGATTTTTTCGAGAACTTTAGAAAGCGCAGGTAGGACCGATATCGGTCTGTAGTTATTAACACAGTCTCTGTTCCCTCCCTTATATATTGGATGGACCACAGCTTTTTTAAAAGCCTCCGGAAAGACACCCTCCTGGAGGCAACGATTAAAAAGGTAAGTAATTGGTGGAACCAGTGCATGTCGACAGCTTTTCAATATAAGCGATGATATGCCGTCCCAGCCGACTGCACAGTCAGAACGTAGTTGTAAGATTAGGGACTCCACATCAGCTTCATCTACTTCCAGGATGGTAAGAGAGTTCACAGGTGAGTTTCGGGTGTCCGTAGGTGAGGGTGAGGGATGGCCACAGGCCGGTGATGATGCAGTGTTATTAATTATTTTTGAAGCCAAATTTTTGCCAATGTTTGTGAAAAATTTGCCAACCTCATTAATCGCCGATTTCGGGCTGTCCCGTATTGTGAGTAGCTCCACTGGGCTAAGTTTTGATTTATGGGTATTGGTTATTTGTTTTATTGTTTTCCATAGGACTTTGGGATTATTTTTGGCTTTTTCCAGCTGGCCGGTTTCATAAGACTTTTTTAGTTTCCTGAGTAAGTTATTGCAAAAATTTCGATATCGAGAATATGTAGTTTTTAGAATAATATTATCTGGTGATTTTTTAGATTTTATGTGCATTTTATCTCTATGCTTTATGCATTTTAAAAGACCAGGGGTTATCCAGGGCTTAATGATTCTCTTTTGTCTTGGGATTTTAACTTCTTTGGAATGATTTGCTATAACTACTTTAATAATACTAATGAATTTATTCATTGCCTCATTTATGTTCTCGACCTCATGTATTACCGTAAAATCCACAGTTTCTAACTCCTCCACAATAGCTTTGTGGTTTAGGGTGGTGGTTGTATATAATTTGTGGGCGGGCTTGGTATTTTTCATACTTAACAGTAGTGGTTTGTGGTCCGTTACGTGTGCCTCTAAGACAAGTGTAGTAGAAGTAAGACAAGATTTCAAAAATATATGATCCAGACAGTTTTCATCTCGAGTGGGGAATAAGTGTGTTGGCATAAGACCATGAGATGCATTTAGCGTGAGATAGTCCAAGGTTCTTTCATTCATGTTTTTTTGTTTTATGTCTATGTTTAGGTCACCTACAAGCGCAATATTAGGGCATATAGATTTAATATTGTCGTAAACATTTATCAGACTAGTTGAGAAATTGTCAAAATTCTCCCTCGAGTTTAATGAGGGCGGGCGATAGATCGCTACCACCGATATTATTTTTTGTCTACTTGACACACTAAACAGTTTCCACCCGCAAAGTCTGGCTCCGATACTGTAGTTTGCAAGCTTGATTTTGTGTAAATAATTATTCCGTCATTTTGGTTACAGTTTTTATTTGTGGAGTGTGACTCAAAACCGTCTAAAAATGGAACATTGTTGATTTTACTGAGCCAGCACTCGGTAAGGATAATAATATCTGTTAGAATATCAGTGTTTTATAAACTGGTATACATTTCTATTTTTCAAAAGTGGCAACTCCAATTTCTTCCCTGTCATGGCTTGCACCGAATGTGTAATTGTATTTCTCTAAAACCCCAAAATAAAGTAATAAGAATATTAAGTGAAAATATGTGTATCATTTAATACGATCCAATATCAAAATATGGTAGCAGAGCGTGGTTAATAAAATATGTAAGGGGATTGCTAGAATATCGCAGGATTGAAAAAGGTGAGAATTACCTTTGTGCTGTGTCATACACGTGTGCTGAAAATAAAAATGGAGCGTAATCAACAAATTGCAATACCTGTATTCGACGGAAAAGAATACGCAAATTGGAAAATAAGACTAACAAAGTTTTTGCAATACAAAAAGTGTCAAGACGTTATTACGAGAAAAATCAGCACTGAGGACAAAGAAAAATGGATAGACAAAGATGTGCAAGCAACAAATTACATTTACGGAGCAATAACGAATAAGCAATTGGAATATATATCAGAGTGTGAAACGGCATACGACATAATTTGTAAATTTGATTCTATGTACTTAAAAGGCTCAACATCCTTACAAATAGTTTATCGAAACAATCTTGAAAATTTAAAGTTAAAAAACTATCAAGAACTAGACTCTTTTTTTGATGATTTTGAAAGATCAGTAAACGAGCTTAATCAGGCAGGTGCCACTATATCAGAAAATGAGAAGTTGAATTATATGTTAAGAGCATTGCCCAGTGACTATAGTCACATTGGAGACATAATGGATGTGTTGCCAAAAGAAGAAAGAAATGTGGAATATCTAACAAATAAAATAAAAATAAAATATTTGGCACAAAAACCACAAGAAAGGTCAGAAGAAGTTCCAGACAAATCAAATGCCTTTAAGACGGAAACAAAGTCAGCCCCGTCAGCCCCCAACTCAAGTTTATGTTTCATTTGTGGAAAACCAGGACATGTGAAACGCAACTGTTGGTACAATCAAGGACAGCATAACAGAAATACAAATAACAACCATAAAAAAGGAAGAGGTTATTCAAATCATCGGGGACGTGGTCGTGGATTTAATAATCGTGGTCGAGGTAGACACACTGAACATAGTGCATCAAATGCACAGAATGATCAAAATGCTTTTCAAACTTCAGTTATTCAAAGTAATATGACATCAAGTGTGAATGAAAATAAGTCAAATGAGAACCAAATTATATGGTTATTAGACAGTGGATGTACAGACCACATAATCAACAGCGACAAGTATTTTGAAAAGTCAGTTATATTAAAAAAACCAGTGCAAGTGAAAGTTGGAGATGGACGGATGCTGGAGGCCACAAAGGTTGGTGACATTAAAATGCATTTTCTTGTTTATGGCTCCAAATCTTATATAACAGTTAAAAATGTATTCTATGTAAAAGAAATGAAGGCAAATTTATTGAGTTATGCAAGGATCACTGAGAATAATAACACAGTAATTTCAAAAGGACAGTGGACAAAAATTCATGATTCAAACAGAAAAGTAATAGCTATAGCACAAAAGGAAAATAACTTATATAAAATGATCAGCTACATTAATACACCAAGTAAAGTACAAGCAAATATAAGTGAAAGTAAATTGACAGTGAAGGAAAAACTACACCGTACACTTGGACATGTAAATTTCAAATATCTAGAAATCTTATGCAAGGAACAGTTACTGGAAGGAATACCTAAAGAAATTGAATCAGAGTATATGAAGTGTGCTATATGTATAGAGAATAAAATGCATAACTTACCCTTTAAAAACAACAGAAGAAGAGCTCAAGATATATTAGAGATTGTGCATACAGATGTAAATGGACCACATAATTCAATAGGATATGGTGGTGAAAAATACTTTGTGACATTCATAGATGACTACAGCAAATTGGCAAAAGTTTGTTGTATCAAGTCCAAAGATCAAGTTGCAGATTGTTTTATAGAATATGTGAATACAGTACAAAATTTAACTGGAAAAATGATAAAAGAATTAAGATGTGACAATGGTAAAGAATATATGAACAGTAAGATGTATAGTTTTGCAAGAGAAAAGGGAATAATGATAAAGGCATGCCCGGCATATGTACAGACGGCAGCACGTCAACGTAAACCCTATACATAAAGTAAAAACTTTGTGTACTTGCTTGCTTTGTGTTTTGTAGTTTGCTACGCTCTCACGTACCGCCTGACGCAGGTCCTCTCCGGACACGGATGTTTCGGGAGGTTCCTGCATATCATCAGGCGGGAGGAGACGCCCGGGTGTCACCACTGCCAGGATCGCCCAGAGGACACGGTGGAGCATACGGTGGAGGTCTGCCCTGCTTGGGCGGAGCCCCGCCGTGTCCTCGTAGAGGCGATCGGCAACGGCGGCGACCTCTCGCGTCCGGCCCTGGTGCAAGCCATGGTCCGGGGCGAGAGGGAGTGGGAGGCAGTCACCTCCTTCTGCGAAGCAGTCATGCTAGCGAAGGAGGTGGCGGGGAGGCTGAGGGAGAGAACCTCACGCCTCAGCCGCCGCGGGAGACGCTCCGGGCGTCGGGAGCCGCGTGACGACTCCCGGCCACCGTAGGCGCGGGCCTGCGGGCGGTGAGTAATGGGTAGCTCACCGTCCGATCAGGACCAGGCCCGTGCCGGACGGCGCGTTGTGTTCCACGCGCGCCTCAAAGAGATGTCAGCAGAGGACGGGGCCCCACAGGGCCGAAGCCTGCCGGGGCGGCGGGATTTTCCGAAAGGTTAACCGCTGCCCTGGAACAGAAAGGGCTAAGGACGGAACACGGGTGGGTTTTAGTCAGTAAAAGTCTGACACTCCCTTCCGCTCCACCCAGAGCGGGAGGGGTCATTTGATGATTTCCCATCCACAAAAAAAAAAAAAAAAAAAAAAAAAAAAAAAAAAAAAAAACCCTATACATAAATATAACTACGACGCGCTGCGGAGTGTTAGAAAGAAAGTATCCTTGGCACGATTGGTGGAGTTTTCAACGTTTTTAAAATTGCCCAATGGTTGCACATACTAAAAATTGGGAGCCAATTATCATGTTTTACTAGGAATAAGCCACACCCACTCGCCCCTGCGCGTCCGCCGCTGCTCCCGAGTTTCCCCGATCCTTCACGAAATTAAACGAAAGTCACTCGTCTCGTCAGTCGTCACAATTCACTAGTTTACGTCAGTCAGTTGCGTACGCATTTGGAACCCGTTAGGGTATATAAGTTCTGTGATTTGGAATCGTACTGTGTGCTGTGCTGTGCTGTGAACTTTCTTAAAACATAATGGCGTAAATGGCATAAATATAATGGCGCCTCAGTTGACGCAAATTCAACGAGAGCGCATCATAGCGCTTCGATTGAGTGGATGCCGGGTGATAGATATTTGTCGGCAGACGGGCTTATCGGTGAGTAATATTTTTTGTAATCTTAAATAGAAAGTCTAATAATTATTAAAAAAATGTGTCAATGGTGTTTTTATACAGAATTTTTGAAATTAGTTAACGCTGCGCGCTGTTCCAAGCGTCACTAAAATGTAGAGTAACTGTGAAAGCTTAAATTCAGAGAAATAATTATACATATTAAGTTAACAGAATTCGATGAACTATTGTTTTTGATTCCATGTCATGACACATTCTAAACAAAAGTTAATCCAGTAGGTAGGTAGTGATTGGATCCGTATTATTATTATACTCTTTGGATTGGATTCTATAGTAAATATCTAAGCAATTACGCACTTTCTTTTTGTCCAGGGCCCAGGGGCTGCAGTCTCGACATTCATAACGATCGCATTACGACCGAATTCGGTCGCAACTCGCAAAGTCCCGGATTGACAGGTGTACGTGTACCTAATGTATGGAGTGACAGGGCTTTGCGACCGAATTCGGTCTTAAAGCGATCGCTATGAATGTTGAGACTGCAGCCCCTGCTTAGTTAGGATTAGTCCATGTTCGACCCCCACAATCTAGTTAGAATCTAGTTACCACGCTATCGCATTGGGTGTAACCCTGTAATGATAGCGATGTTTGTGTGTAATTAAATAACTTAATAACTTTATTATTGTAGTGTAGGGAATTATAAGTATTAATACATCTTTGCCTATAGTCATTGAGTAATAATGGGCAAATAAACTATAGCTATTTGTTTCGTTCCAGAAAAAATATGTTTACTTCTGGCTTCGGGAAGAAAGTGGAACCATAGAAGCCCATCGTCGCCAACTCTACGCGAGATCCACTACGGTACGACGGCAGACGCCGCACACTCTGCCGATCCTTTTCTGACCACACGAATAACATCAACTTCGTACAGGGTGAGTCCATGTGTAGCTTGTAATCATACCTTATCAGCTCAACTTATTCATCACTTTCATAAAATATGGTTTTCTTAAAAAGTGAATAACAAAATTGTGATTAAAATAATACCTACTACCTAATAGACATTTGTAGTAGGTAGTTGGAAGGGCGCTCGGCGCTCACGCAAACCGGATTTTACCGGATTGACGCGCGCCGCGCGGCCAGTCTGAATTGTTATTACTTACTACTTATTATTATTACCTACTATGTATTAGATACATCTTCAGTTCTTTACAACCCACCTCAACTTACAAGGGTGGAAGTTCTCAATTCGATAAATAGTTTTTTTGTTTATGTTTATAATTTGAAGAATATTTTTTAACCGTCCCATACTCATCTAAAGTCTATTCAACTAATGCTTCAAATTGATGTTATTTCAAGTTGAACAAATATCAACTTTATTTCAATGGTCATTAGGTTGATTTTAGAGTGACTGGCTCTACTAGACTAGCAGTAATAAAATGTTTGAAGTTGTTGCGTAAACTGAACTTTATGGTGTAGTAGGTAATTAAAGTTATTTTTCCATAAACTCATATTTGTTTACATTTTTTGCAAATAAATCGCGAATGCAGATTAGTTAAATTGGCCCGGACTATTTGTCATATTACGGAATCCTAGGTAAGTATTAAATTGACAAAATTTTCTTTGTTTTAGATTTCAATGGACACAGTCAGGAGACGCCTTATGGACGCCGGAAGACAACTGCCGCGTGCACACCTGCAGGGTGGTGCAGGCGTGGTTCGCGGCACAGGATGACGTCATCCGCCTACCATGGCCTGCAAAGAGCCCAGACTTAAACCCAATCGAGAATCTATGGGCTCTCATGTTTCTCGATTAGGATGCTTCAGAAATCCGCAACAATGAAAACTTGCGGCGAGAAGCCCATACTACATGGGAGCAATTCAGAGGCAAGGACAAGGCCACCTGCTGGAACATGGTGGCCGGCTTGAAGGACAGGCTGGTTGCCGTTTTAGACGCGCAAGGTGGTCCGACCAAATATTAAATACTTATATTATATTGTAAAGTATATATAATATATTTTCATTTCATTTCAACAATCATTTTATAATAATATTAATAAATAAATACCTATATTTGCTTATATATTTGTATTGTTATGTTATTACAATTTTGCAGTATCTTCTAGGTATAGTTATTAGAGTTTAATTTACTTTTTATTCATAATTTAATAATAATATTATATTGTTTTGGCAACGCTTTATGCCCATGTAGTAGTATTTCATAACAACTGAAAGGCCGATCTTGGTGCGTATTTCTGAGGTCAAGTTTGGGCTCTTTTAGGTCATGGCATATTCTATGTCGCTAATAAGACACGAGCGAACTTAGTTTAATCTACAACACTATAGGCAGTACACTCAATGTCACCGACACTGACACCGTGTCAGAACACTTACACTCGGTGTCGCAAGGTGTAGGTATTCGTTGAGTTTGTGTGTTCACACATACAGACACTGTGCACGGCGTATAGTGCCGTAGCCTAAACTTACCATTAGATGACGACCTCCGATTCTACGGCACTATTAAATAATGCACTTCAATCACCCGGGTTTCCGTTCACATTAAATAGTAGCACAGTTTTACAATCCATAAGTTATGTATATTTTAATATTGTAATTATTTTATTTATCAAAATATAGGTATTTCCAACCACTGTTTCTCAAACGCTTATTCTTCCATTGCTCCATTTGGGAAAGATGCCAGACATGTCGTTCGTTGATGTTGTGTCACAATAAACTAGCTTCCTCCATTGCCTGCCCCAGGCTTCAAACTATCTCCATAGTTTTCATCACAATTGCCCAGCGGTTTGGCCGTGAAGGCGTAACAAACAGACAAAGTTACTTTCGCATTTATAATATTAGTATGGATAATTCTTCCAATAACGTGATAAAGATGTGTAAATTGAAATTTCTTTTCTTTTCGCACCATTGTTAAATTGTTGAGCATTTTTCCTTTACTAATTTGTTAGTGATAATTTAAGTTAGGGCCGTCACCCACTGGCGGCATGGCACGACAAGGGATTTTAGTAAGCGCGAATGATTTGTGATCTCATTTTATCATGTTTGGCATTCACATTTCGGGATGCCACGGCATGCCAGAACGTCCCGAAGGATGCCAAAGCAGGCTGTGACATATCAATGAAATTGTCGTGCCGTGCCACCTGTGCGTACCGGGCCTTTTGTTGGGCAACCATTGGTGATAGAGATGTTACTGTAGGTATAATTAATCTGTCACAAATATCAATAAAACTAATGCAAATATTTTTTTTTTTTTGTGTTTGTGTTCCTTTTCGCGTCATGTTTACCGCAAATAAACGTATTTTCTTTCTTTCTAAAAATAAAAACTTGTAAAAAATAAATATTATCTACTTATTTTTAATCTATTGTATACTCGTAGTTTGGTTTTATAAATTTTGTTGTAAGTAGGTATATTTAAATTTAGAGTAGGTATAAGTTTTTTTTTTGTTTTCAATTAAGTAATATTAAATAAAAAGATTAAGATTATTATTCCCCATTTTATTTTGAGATTTTTTCGCGGTGTCACACGCGTTCCCGTAGTAACCTATCCTATTCCTATGTCCTTTTCTGATAGGTAGGTATGCAAAATTGCATGATGATCGGTTAAGGCGCCAAAAGCAGAGGTCGGAGCTACCGCCGTATCTATTATACGGGGCCCCGACGGCATATTTATTACTTACTCAAAAAAACTTTTTTGAAAAAAAGACAATTGACTTCCAAAATTATATAAATAAATTCGAAAGTCGGTGTCGTTGGGTTCGCATTTTCGTTGTGAAGTTCGCCACCGGGAATTAAAGTTATTTTTCACTTTGTAGTGTCTTTTTTGGAAGTCGGCTTTTTTTTGTAAAAAAGTTTTTACTTTCGACTTCAAAAAAGGAGGAGGTTCTCAATTCGACGGTATGTTTTTTTTTGTGTGTTTGTTACGCGATTACTCCGCCAATTGTGGACCGATATTCAAAATTCTTTTTTTGTTCGAACGGAGATACTTCTGAAATGGTCCCATAAAAATGTTATCAAAATCGGAGAAGTGGTTTTTGAAAAATCAAAAAAATTATCACAACAAAAAAGTGAAAAATAAAAACTTTTTTACAAAAAAAAAACAACCGACTTCCATAAAAACACTACAAAGTGAAAAATAACTTTAATTTCGGAAGTCGGTGCACCGACTTCCGAGATTAAAGTTATATTTCACTTTGTAGTGTTTTTTTTCACTTTTAAGTTGTAAGTTTTACCAGTAATTTTAGTTTAAAAACCAGACTACTGAACCGTTTTTGAGGAAATTTATATGGGACCAATCTGAAGTATATCCTTACAAATAAAAAAAGAATTTTGTAAATCGGCTTATAAATAACGGAGTTCTGAGGTAACAAACATTAAAAAAAATACAGTCGGTTTGAGAACCTCCTCCTTTTTTGAAGTCTGTTGAAAACGTCACTGTCCTTTTGTAAAAGACCCCACCAAGGTAATTTGATATGGGCCCCATTACGGAACCCATGTTCTTTTCTTTCCGAACATCGAGTTGAATGGCGTGCAATAGGAGGGGCGGCAGTCCACGGCTGAACATAGGTCCAGCAGTGGACTGCTATAGGCTGATGATGTAGAAACGATAATAATAGATTAGAATTTTATTTGAAAATTCATAATCTTCGAAATCGTATCTTATTACTAGCGCAATAAGGTTGAACTTGCATGTAAAAGCAAACTTCGGTAGGTAGTATAATAGATAATTCCGTTACTAAGTTCAAACTTATTATTTTAGTAAAATGAGATCGTGTCGCGGACGTAACGTTAATCTCAAACACGGCGGACTGACAAGAGACTTTATAGGTATAATTAATTGGCTGAACTTTATAGGTATAATTAAGTGATGGGGTAAGCACTTATCCATATTTATTTCAAAATTTCAAGGAGATTGTGTAATGGGTATTAGCAATAAAAGAGCAAGGAACGCACGAAAACAGTTGACCGCCAGCCCGCCAGTAAGTAGGTAACAAAACCAGGAAAAGGTTATTAAAAGCTGCTTGAAATTAAAAAAAAAATGTTTTTCTCACATCGGATTATACCTACCTGGCTACTTAACAACATTTATCCAAAGAGCAAATTTCGCAAATTAATTGTGTAACGGTGTATACCATACCTACCTACCTGTTTAAATGTAGGTAATATGAGTAGGTAATACCTACTGACTAATTATAGGTAATACATAGAAACATATAATATGTAAAAATGAAGGATTAAGAAGATATCATTTCAATAAAACAAATTGATTATAAGCTTTCGTATGTATTGTAGGCATTGCGTGGGCCGCCTGTTTTTATTACCATGCCAGTATTTCGATTCGAATTCAAGTCAAAACGTCAAAAGTATTCAACCTGCTACGTACGATATTTCTTATCGCATAGTGTCTTATTCAACACAACGACGCGCACACGCACACACCCTCACGTACGCGCTGCAGCACGAAATATTACAAGTAAGAACTGACAAAAAGCTATACATCTCTTTCGCACGATTCTCGCTGTTGTTGCTCATAACGCGTTCAAGGTCAAAGTGGGGTAACTTGATGTGCTGGCGTCTGTACATGAGTTGAACGGAACTGCAGAGAGATATAACAGGACTATAATGGATATGGCTAGATGTCTACTAGCAGAAGCAAGAGTAAATAAATGCTATTGGCCGGAAGTAATTAAAACAGCAGCTTATTTAAAAAATAGAAGTTTGGCGAATACTATAGTAAGGAAAACACCCTATGAAATATTCTTCAATAAGAAACCATCAATAAAACAATTGAAATTGTATGGAAGTAGAGTTTATGTGAGAATACCAGAAGAGAAAAGGAGATCAAAATGGGATAAAAAGGCAGAATTAGGAATATTACTTGGATATGTTGAAGTTGGCTACAAGGTACTGATAAATAATAGAATAATAGTTGCCAGACATGCTAATATTATAGAAGAAGATGTCAAGTTTATAAATAACAATGAAGATACAGATTCAGAGGAAGAAATACAGGAAGAAGAAAAGGAAATAATAGAAAATAAGTTACCGGAAGAGACTCAATTAATAAAACCAAGTTCTGATGACAACTCAATGAATGATAATAAAGAACAAGGAAGAGAAAAGAGAACTATCAGACGTCCAATCAGATTTGATGAAGAATTCGGTTATTACTGCATTTGTGCAAATTTTTGTGATGCTATGATTCCAGGTACATTTCAGGAGGCGATGCAATGTGATGAGGCTAACCAATGGAAAGATGCAATGGACCGTGAGATGAGCAGCCTTGTTAAAAACAATACATGGACCCTTGTGAGTAGACCACAGGACAAAGAGATTCTAGATGTAAAGTGGGTTTACAAAATGAAACCAGGTAATATTTTTAAAGCTCGTTTAGTAGTTAGAGGTTTTCAGCAAAAGGATAATATTGATGATACATACTCACCTGTTGCTAAAATGCAAATATTAAAATTGTTGTTATCTTATTCTTGTCAGTTCAGTTTACACATTCATCAAATGGATGTGGAAACAGCCTTTTTGAATGGTAAAGTAGTATCAGAAGTTTATGTAAAACAACCACAAGGTTATAATGATGTTTCTAATAAAGTTTATAAGTTAAATAAAGCTTTATACGGATTAAAAGAAAGCCCTAGAGCTTGGTATGAATGTTTTAACGATGTTATTAAGAATTTTGGTTTCTGTAGAAGCAAGTATGATTATTGTCTTTATGTAAAAAGAGAGATCAATGTAACAGTCTATATACTTTTATTTGTTGACGATTTAATTATCTGTTGTAGAGATATTAACATTATCAATAACATAAAGAAACAATTGCATAATAAATTTAAAATGAAGGATTTAAATAAAGTAAAAAGCTATATTGGTATTGATATTGAATATGATTTTGAAAAATCTACAAATGTCTTAACATTGTGTCAGGAAAATTACATAGAGTCTTTAGCTGAAAAATATAATATTAAAAATGCAAAATTGTATAAGACACCTATGGAACCTAACTTGAAACTAAGTAAAAGTGATGTAAATGAAGATGTTAAATATAGAAACTTGATAGGTGCGCTCTTGTATATCAGTCATGGTACTAGACCAGACATATCTTACAGTGTGAATTATTTAAGTAGATTTCAGAATTGTTATGATGAAACACATTTTAAATATGCTTTGAGAGTTCTAAAGTATTTGTATCTAACAAAAGATTTAAAACTAACTTACCAACAGAGTCCTAATACTGATAATATTATAAATTGTTATGTAGATGCCGATTGGGCAGGAGACAGTACGGATAGGAAGTCAACTACAGGTTTTGTTATTGAATTGTTTGGAAATCCAATTTATTGGAAATCTAGAAAACAAACTTGTGTCACTAAATCATCTACCTTTGCAGAATATGTTGCATTATCTGAGGCTGTAACTGAGATAAATTACTTAAAAAATATAATTAGTGATATGTTCATTAAAATATGTAAACCTATTAAGATTTATGAAGATAATTCAGGAGCACTTGCTATAGCTAAATATGGAAATTTTACCAAAAACTCTAAACACATAGAAGTACAGTATCATTACGTTCATGAAAATTATAAAAATAAAATCATTGAAATTTTAAAGATAAACTCGGAGTCAAATGTAGCTGATATATTCACCAAATCATTGGGAAAATTAAAATTTCTAAAGTTCAGACAAATGTTGAAATTAAAAATAGGATACTAAATTGCAAGCGAACATAATTATGTAAGAAAGTTAAGTTAGTAGATAAATAGAAAGTAAATAAATAAATAAGAAATATAAGTTACTAATTTCGTTAAGAATGAGAGGTTTTTATGTTTTGTTAAGAAAGAAAGTTTTAAGTTTACTTTATTTTTTTAGTGTGTAAGCTAGGTATAAGTTATAAGATTAAGTACGTATTATGTTTAAGTAAAAAGATAACTGAAATTGATGTTGTTTAGTAAGAATTTGTTAAAGTAATTAGATGTGAAAATATAAATGTAAGGAGGCGTGTTAGAATATCAGTGTTTTATAAACTGGTATACATTTCTATTTTTCAAAAGTGGCAACTCCAATTTCTTCCCTGTCATGGCTTGCACCGAATGTGTAATTGTATTTCTCTAAAACCCCAAAATAAAGTAATAAGAATATTAAGTGAAAATATGTGTATCATTTAATACGATCCAATATCAAAATAATATCAATATCCACATTTAACCGATTCAACAGTACCTGTAGGTGTGGAAAATTTTTGTTTACACTTCGGATGTTTATATGGAATAGATTTATATTATTTCCAGATGTATCTATATAGTTTAGGCATTCTTCTGGACTACAGACAAAAGATTTTCCCTGGGTTATTTGATCAAGGTCATTATTGACGTTAAATAAGTTAGCCATTAGGAGGAGAAAAATTTTTTTTTTTTTTTTTTTTTGTTTGAAAAAACGTTGCCCCACACTAGGAATTTCTCCTGTGTCGTGGGTGCGTTTACAGACATATAAATTCACATACACAAACAGCCAGACCCGGAACAACTAATTGTAGGTCATACAAATATTTGTTCCGTGCGGGAATCGAACCCGCGACACGCAGCGCAGCAGTCAATCGCTTAACCACTGCGCCAACCGTGCCGTCGAAAAAAACAATAACAACAATAAAAATAATTTGCAAAAACTGGTAAGAGTCCGTGGGGTACAAGAGTCCCGATGGGTTTTAAATAGTAAAATAATGGGATTAGAGCCTTTATGTGGTTACATGTGTATGTGTGAGCAATTCTAGGAGTGTGTGAAATGTTATTGCAAACAGTGTTTTGATGTGTGTTGGTTTTTTGTAAAAGATAGACGGAAGTGTGTGTAATTAAGTAGATAACTAATTGTAAATAATTTAACGAATATTCTTGTTTAAGTGGCTTAAGTATCATGCATTTTTGTAGTCAGATATTCAGTTTAGGTATGTTGGCATTGAGGTCCTGGATACATTTCTCTGAGTTGATCAGAACTTGCTTGTCACCTACTTGCTTTCGAAGGAAGATATTTCCGTTGCTGGTCCAACAGAAATTATATTGATTATCCTTTGCAAATTGTCGCGCCAAGTAGAACAGCTTCTTCGAACTGGCGGACAGTCGTTCTTTGACATAGACGGGCTGGCGTTTGCCTGGGACACCAATCAATTCCGTGTTGAGTTTATCTTCTTTTGAAGTGTTCGTTTTGTTGTATGATCGGATAGCCATCAGTAGGTTTTGCTTGGTTTGTACCGTTGTAAACTCTGCTACGACAGGGCGTGATGTTTGGCTGGGTTTACCGGGCTGACGATACACATCACGGATTTCGGATTGAGAAATAGGTGTTCCAACAAGCTTGCTGATGTTGCAGATGGTATTTGATAAATTGCCTGTAGTTTCATTTTCTAGTTGAGGAATATTTCTTATTTCGACAGATGATGAGCGTGTGTTATAATGCAGATCTCTTATTTTATTCTCCAGTGTTTCTATGTAGCTTCTCTGTTCTTTCCTCTCTTTCTTTAAGTCTTCCACCTCTTTTTTCATTTCTTCAAATTTTTCGTTGAAGTGCTGCATTGACCTTTCGATCTCAGCATTTGTGTTACGAATCTGGGTGTTTGACTTTTGGATATCGGCATTTTGCGCTTTAATCTGAATTACTTCCTCTATTAATTTTTGTATCAAAGACGTTTGTGACTCCAGCGTCTTAGTCACACGGGTGTCCTGATCATTTCTCCATACACTGAGCAGATCAGTTAGTTCCTGTTTATTTAAAGCAGGCTCAATGTCTTGAGAATTCTCCCTTCTTGCTCGTTTGCCTCTATTTGTTACGTATTCACTCATGTCGATTGCCGCATTTATGTCAGGTTCAGATTGAGTCTGACATTGGCTTTGCAACTTTGGTGGTGGAGTGCGCTGAACGCCTGCCATTTCGCAACAAGTATTCAACGGAAATTTTGGGGTTATTTGCAAAGTCCGCCTGCTTAACTATTAGAATAGATAAACACTTGCCGGTGTAGTACTTCGGTGTCGTAGCCGATAACAGAAAACCGTAGCTTTACTCGTAGCACGCTCGTAGCACTGGTCGCACGCTGTCGCCGTCGTAGAAGGTCCGGTGACGTCAGCCTCGCGTAGCACACCGGTATTTCGTCGTTCGCTGCTACTTGCTCGGTGGCGCAGTGGTCAGGCGCACGGATCGGGTCGCCCCACCGTTCGAAGTCGCAGGTTCAAATCTCACCAATCAGTGCCACTTTTTCCATTGGTGTTAGAGACGGCAATTTCAAATAGTTATTTATCTCTTTCAAGGACCACCCAAAGGGCGTGGATTCTGGGTTAAAACAGTTAATGAGTGACAAGGAATTGCCAAAAACTCAACGCGGCCAATCACAGACTTCAACGACACAATTTCTAACCGATAGTTGACACACGTCCACTCGTCACAACGTCCGGAGACCGAATTGGTTCTGACAAGCCCATTGCGTATGCATCTCGGACATTGAACTCTAGTGAACTTAACTATAGTACAATCGAGAAAGAGCTTCTTGCTATAGTTTGGGCGTGCAAGTATTTTAGACCATACATCTTTGGCAGAAAGTTCAAAATTTTGACCGACCATAAGCCACTACAGTGGGTCATGAGTCTTAAGGAGCCCAATTCCCGGCTCACGCGATGGCGACTTAAGCTCAGTGAATATGACTTTACGGTAATATATAAGCAGGGAAAGTTTAACACAAATGCAGATGCCCTTTCTCGCATTGAGTTGCACAATGAAGAACTCATATCCGTTATTGCTAATGCATCGGATAAGACTCCTACTATAGATGACACTAGTTCAAGAACCCTAACCGCCTCGGATAATTGTAGTAACTCTAATACCGCTACTGTACACACTGATAACGAAAATCCTATTTTAGAAATACCTATCACAGATGAACCCTTAAATAAGTTCTCTAAGCAAATTATATTTAATGTTGTAGGTGATATAAAAAGTAGACCAGTTACAACTAAACCATTTGATAACTATACACGTGTATCGATACAAATTTCTAAATCTAACCTAGAAAACGACCTTATTAACGCTATTAAAGCTTATTCCACCGATTTCTACTCCTACTCCTTCACAGTGCACGCGGTGCGATTGTGGAATTCACTACCGCCTGACATTAGGGACTGTCAAACGGTTGCAGCCTTTAAAAGAAGAGTGAAAGAACACTATCTGTCCACATCATCATAGTTGTGTATATATTTATTATTTTGAGTATGATTTAATTATTATCATTCTGGTAATATTTATTTTAGAAGTATATTTTTATGTATGTTTATTTGTATGTATGTTAGTTCAGTCTCGTAATTTTTGTTTAGTTTTTAAGTGAATTGCTTTTTTAATTCTTTGTATCATTTTGTTGTGTCCTTTGCTCTATCACACGCTGTCTACATCTCTGTATCTATTGTCCTATCTAAGGTATGCTGGAAGAGATTTCTTATGAAATAAGCATCACCTCTGTACCTATTTTTTCTGTTCTGTTTTTCATTGTCTATTTATATGTGTGTACATAAATGGTAAAATAAATAAATAAATAAATGAAGAATATGTACAACCTAAAATTAAAACTGGAATTTTAATCAATCCTTATTTAGAAATGTATAATATAGTACCTATAATACAAAGAACATTTAAGAATTCATCTATGAACCTATTTTTAACAAAAAGGGAATTAGAGAACGTCAGGGAATATCTTAAACAGCAGGAAATCATTAACAAGTATCATGATGGGAAAACGAACCATCGGGGCATCAATGAGAGCTATCTTGCTCTATCGCATAGGTACTTTTGGCCAAAAATGCGCGACCAAATAACTAAATTTATAAATGAATGCGTAATTTGCGGACAGTCAAAGTATGACCGCAATCCTGTGAGACCACAACTAAAAGTAGTCCCTTCACCTTCAAGACCTTTTGAATTGGTACATTTAGATCTACTAACTATTCAAAATGAAAAATTCTTAACCATAGTAGACGCTTTCTCCAAATATGGTCAAGCACATTACTTACGCGACGGAGCTGCAGTTAACGTCATTCAAGCCTTATTAAATTTCTGTACTCATCATGGCATGCCTATCACTATCGTAACCGACAATGGTACAGAATTCACCAATCAATTGCTAGCTGAATTTGTAAGGATTCATAAAATCCAACATCATAGAGTAGCCCCTCATGCTCCTAATGAAAATGGTATTGTTGAGCGGTTCCACTCAACGATACTAGAGCACCTACGTATATTAAAAATATCTGAAAAATCTGAATCAGTCAATAACCTAATGCCGTATGCCCTTATGGCTTACAATAGTTATAGTATTCATAGTTTTACTAAATGCAAACCCATAGATGTAATTACGGGTCACTTTGACCCCAGAGATCCTTTTGACATGGATTTAACTTCGCATTTATTACAGCAGTATATGCATAATCATAAAGACAAGATGATCCTCGCTTATAATACTATCGAAGATCTTTGCAATGCTTCTCGTTCCAATCTGATGAATGCTCGTAATAGAACCCGTGAACCAGAGGTAAACTATCCACCCGAACAACAGATTTTCGTGAAAAATCCGATTGCTTCGAGGCAAAAGTTAGCTCCCCGATATACCCACGACGTAGTTGAGACTGGCCTCCCTATTCACATTTATACGAAGAAAAAGAGAGGTCCAGTTGCCAAAACTAGACTTAAGAGAGTCCCTAAAACCGCACAATTGTTGCAGGACGATGCTGATGTTCCTCTTTCTACTGACTCCAGCAATGCTGCAGGAGATAAAACTTGAAAGTCTTGACAGTGGACCAGGTATCTTACCTTTTAAACTCGGGCCTGCCAAAATCGTTTCCCATTATCATTCTTTCCTACGTTATGTTGACTTTGGCGATATACACGAAATCGTTAAATCTATTAATAATCAGTTAAATTCAGTAAGCCCTGAACTGAATAATCGTACGAGATTCTTATTCGAGCCCCATATGACTTATCTGAAAAGTAAGCTTAATAATGTACTTAGACAGTTAGAAACTTTTGAGATAGCTCGTAATAAAAGAGGACTCATAGATGGTCTCGGGTCTGTTATAAAAAGTATTACTGGAAATTTGGATTACACAGATGCATTGCACTATAATCAGGCTATTAAATCCCTGCAAGATAATGAAAATAGGATAGCTTCAGAACTTAATGCACACGTTAGTTTATCAAAAGACTGGATAGCTGAACATTCAAAAATTTTGGATAATGTAATAGATAATCAGAACAAGATAGAACTATTAGTAAAAGAGATTAGTGAAACAGAAGCTGCCAGAGAAAATGATTTCATTAAATATGCTCATCTTTTCCAAGTTTTTACTATTCTTAGCGATAACATAGATTATATATTGCAAGAACTTAATAAATTAGAAAATGTTCTTGCATTTATAAGAATATCTACTGCTCATCACGCAGTTGTAGATTTAATTACTATTAAGGATATAATTAAAAACTTAACTAGAATATATAATAAAGATAATATAGTAGATTTAGATGTAAGGGAAATATATGATGTAATCAGACTAGGCTCCTACTATACGGGAAATAAAATAGTTATAGTATATAAAATTCCGATACTCATCCCCTTAACCTATGATTTTTATAAATTATGTATGATTCCTAATAAATTAAATCAAGTCCTATCACCCCCACATCCTTTTCTTGCCTTACATAAGAAAGACTTCAAGTACATAGAGACAGAATGTCCGAAGACGAGCAAATGGTATCTATGCAATGAGTTGAAAACTATGCACAATCAAACAGCACCAGATTGTATCCAGCATTTGATCATCACTCAACAACGAACAACTTCATGCAATCCTAAGACAGTATCCCTGAAGAAACCTGCTTATGAAGAGCTCGATGACAGACACTACGGTATCAGCTTTCCCACGCCTACGAAAGTGCATTTACCCTGTGGACGTGACCTGTATGACACCTTAAAAGGCAGCTACCTCGCTATAATACCCCAGAGATGCTCTCTTGAAACACCGCACTTTAAGATCTACAACTTCAAAGACCGCCTCAAGGGACAAGCGTTGAAAATCATCGATATCCCAGCCGATAATTTGACTTTTTGGCAGCAGACGACATCTTCAGCCCCAATCTTTAAGTTAAACTCAATCAAGTTGGACCATTTACACGAGACTAGTAGGAAGTTGTCCATGCAGTCACCAATTACCCTCATTGAAGACAGTAACTCCAGCGTATATCACACCACTATACCGATGTACGTGATAGTGATCATCGCCTGTGCAATCGTCAGTGTCCTGCTCTATCGAAAATACTTTCTACGACGAAAAGCAATAATAACACCTGCTGAACCTGCAAGTAACCAGGTGGAACTTCAAAGAGTCTTCACTGTACCAGCTACCAGAGTAGACACAAATCAACCTCCAGCTCAATTTACGACTTCTGTCTTTAATAGTCGCTGTTCTACGGGGGGAGGTGTTACGCTAAGCTAACTATCGCATCGCATCGCTTGCACTGTACCCAGCGCGGCTATGCATACGGACCACCCGGCAAGGCAACGTCAGCTCTTCACGGCGACATCTTCTCACGGTCGCCTCTCCGAATTTAGGAACACCTGTGTGATTCCCAGTATGAATCAAACTTCGATCATGACCACTTGTATAATTTAATTTTAATTTTTAATATTCATGTAAAGTTTGTCGAATTAAATCTACGTCTCCAAAACTATCTTTTTTTTGCGACTCGCCTGTAGAAATCGTAAATATTGTCTATTTTTTATTGTCTATTTTTATCATTTGGTAGTAGGTATGATTTTAATCACAATTTTCTTATTCACTTTTTAAGAAAACCATATTTTATGAAAGTGATGAATAAGTTGAGATGATAAGGTATGATTACAAGCTACAGATGGACTCACCCTGTACGAAGTTGATGTTATTCGTGTGGTCAGAAAAGGATCGGCAGAGTGTGCGGCGTCTGCCGTCGTAGGTAGGTACCGTAGTGGATCTCGCGTAGAGTTGGCGACGATGGGCTTCTATGGTTCCGCTTTCTTCCCACCGCCGAAGCCAGAAGTAAACATATTTTTTCTGGAACGAAACCAATAGCTATAGTTTATTTGCCCATTATTACTCAATGACTATAGGCAAAGATGTATTAATACTTATAATTCCCTACACTACAATAATAAAGTTATTAAGTTATTTAATTACACACAAACATCGCTATCATTACAGGGTTAATGCCCAACCCAATGCGATAGCGTGGTAACTAGATTCTAACTAAGCAGGGGCTGCAGTCTCGACATTCATAGCGATTGCTTTACGACCGAATTCGGTTGCAAAGCCCTGTCACTCCATACATTACACCTGTCAATCCGGGACTTTGCGAGTTGCGACCGAATTCGGTCGTAAAGCGATCGATGAATGTCGAGACTGCAGCCCCTGGGCCCTGGACAAAAAGAAAGTGCGTAATTGCTTAGATATTTACTATAGAATCCAATCACTACCTACTGGATTAACTTTTGTTTAGAATGTGTCATGACTAAATGGAATCAAAAACAATAGTTCATCGAATTCTGTTTACATAAATGTATAATTATTTCTCTGAATTTAAGCTTTCACGGTTACTCTATATTTTAGTGACGCTTGGAACAGCGCGCAGCATTAACTAATTTCGAAAATTCTGTATAAAAACACCATTGATACATTTTTTCAATATTAGCCTTCATAATATTATGATTACAAAAAATATTACTCACCGTTATGCCTGTCTGCCGACAAATATCTGTCACCCGGCATCCACTCAATCGAAGCGCTATGATGCGCTCTCTTTGAATTTGCGTCAACTGAGGCGCCATTATATTTATAAATTGTTTTAAGAAAGTTCACAGCACAGCACAGCACACCGTACGATTCCAAATCACAGAACTTATATACCCTAACGGGTTCCAAATGCGTACGCAACTGACTGACGTAAACTAACGATGTGAATTGTGACTTTTGTGACGACTGACGAGTGACTTTCGTTTAATTTCGTGAAGGATCGGGGAAACTCGGGAGCAGCGGCGGACGCGCAGGGGCGAGTGGGTGTGGCTTATTCCTAGTGAAACATGATAATTGGCTCCCAAATTTTAGTATGTGCAACCATTGGGCAATTTTAAAATCGTTGAAAACTCCACCAATCGTGCCAAGGATACTTTCTTTCTAACACTCCGCAGCGCGTCGTAGTTATATTTATGTATAGGGTTTACGTTGACGTGCTGCCGTCTGTACCAGTCCAAGTAGACAGTGATCACAGTGGTGATGAAAAAGATTACATTATGAGAGGCACGCGAGTGGGGGTTCTCTATCGGCCGTAGTAAAGTTGTGTGGTGTCACAGGGTGATGCACACGGATCCATGCGCTGGATGTGTGAGAGCAATACGATTGCTGGTCGGCTGGAAAGCCGTGGCGTTAGAGTGGTTTACTCGTGTGGGTTTCCAGGTGTCAAAGGCTCTTAGTGATGAAGATTATTGTTAATGTGGATAACGATGCGACATGGCTCTGGTTGATGATTTACGCTATGATTAGATAATCAAAGTTTGTTTACATTACTCTGGTTGAATCAATACTCTAAAAGCCTTCAACTCCAGGCGTACGTATAAGTACGCTCACGATCACATACAAACAATGCCTTTAAGTATGTAGTGTTCCTAACGAGTTAAACGTAGAAGACGGTGAGGTGAGTTCCTCCACCGAGTAGTAGAGCACATACCATGGCTATCAGGTCACACTGTACGCACTTGTCTGTAGTCGTAACTGCAACTCAGTTGTGAGTTGTTCAGGTGGCGATGGGCAGCTGGTGGTGCAGCGGGACCTGGGTCTCAAAGGAGACTATTATTGTGTTGGTCTTGTAATGACCTGGGAGTCGTAGACTCTATGTAAAATGATGTGTGTTGTTCGTATCACTTGAGGTGATGACGATATGGGTGGCATGAGTGTCACTAGCTGCTGCGGCAGCCGGATCATGAGTGTTGTATGTAATCAACGAGTAAGTTGATACAGTTTCTGACCAATTCTTACTAAGGCTTGGAGAGGAACCTTTTGTTATCGATGATAGTTTGGATCAGAGTATTACTAACGAATTTGAGGAAAGCCAAGTAATGGTTTAGTTGCTGAAACAAAGTAGAGATTAGGTTGTGTGTGTTTTGTGTGTGTTATGTGGGGTTTCGTGAGAAACCATAAAGTCCAGGAGTGACTTGGCGATCCGAGGGGGATGCGCAAATGAATTTGACGAGTTGAGTAACTGGAGGTTACTAGATAGTATGAGACACATGCATCTTAGTTGATTATTTTTATTGTAACATTAAGATTTGGAAATCAAATACTCAAATACTAAACTAAAAATAGCAGAGTTCAGAGCATTACCCACGTAATGCTCTGAACTCTGCTATTTTTAGTTTGTTAGTTTCATTGTGTTTTTGCCTGTACCAAATGTGGTCAGGAGTGACCGAGCTATGTGATACTTTGCGGGTATGTTTCTTTAAAGATTATCACACGGGGACATAGAAGAATACTACAGCAGGCCGGTGCTTATCGAAAGTTCCTCTTCGAGGAAGTGCATTGATGACAACCTTGGACAAGGTATCCAACGCTACCAATTTGGCGTCAAGTTCTCTAGGACCAAAGCAGCGATCAGACAGCATCTGTTTTCGATGTGGCAACACCGGACATTTTGCCTCGAGATGTCCACGATGCAATTATGGAAGCGCCTGCATGGCGAGGGGCCCATGGGGTACCAGGCCAGCGCCTGCAGCAGCGGCTAATAGCGAGCGACGCGCTTAAGCTTGCTATGTCACCCTACAATTTTTATCTGAGATTTTGAATAACAATCTGCGTTTAGAGATCTCATTTCATGTTGTACCGGTTGTGCCTTAAAAATGATAATTTAACTGGCCACGCTATTAGATCAAGTTTTTAACGTTAGTATGACATTTGATAGTATTGTTTTGCGTTATCACAACAGGTTTGGTTGTTAGATTATGTAAAGTTTCAAACGCTTGTTTTCAAGTTAATTTCGATAAATTGAACACTGACGTGTATACTGACGTTCGGGCAGAGTTCGTTCCCAGTTAATGGATCTTTTGTTAGAATACTCGTCTTAGTTTTCTAGTAGCGTTTCTTGATCCCGTGTTACACTTACAAGAGGACAGTTGTAAAATCGACTTTTAGATCGTAGTATTACTACCGTACTGTTAATTGTCGGCCTTATTGGCTTAGTTTAGTGAAGACTGATGACGATGTGACTGATATTAACTTAGACGAGATAATAGATCACGTGACACAGGAATAATGATAAAAAGGCCAATTTAGATAGTAATCAATTTGACCAAAGTCAAGTTAGTCTCTAAGTTTTCTTTTAATGATTATGTTTTAGAGGCGCTTGACTCGGCGAACCTTAGAATAGTGATTGTGTGAGGAGGATAACCGATCACCAAGCTTCTCGAGAATTAGACGTCATAGTTGATGACAGTGGTAGTGAGACCGAATCTGATTAAGAATGGCTTGTATACTCAAATCTTTGGACCGCACCTCATGAGTAACATGTGGCGATGGGTCTAGAAGGAATCGTTGGTGCGATTTCTGTCTGTGTTGGTGCACAGAGCGCTTCATGTGTTGTAGCACATATTGCGTTAGATTTTTGAGAATCGTTGGTGCGATTCTGGTCTGTGTTGGTGCACAGAGCCCCTCATGTGTTTTAACATATGTGGCGGCAGATATGTAAAGAATCGTTGGTGCGATTCTGGTCTGTGTTGGTGCACAGATTAAAAATAAAGTTTTATGAGTTGAGTATACATTGCTTATGAAATTCATTTCGGTAAATTCTAACGGTTTTGTTTTTGATTTAACTTGTTGATCGGTCGATCCAGGTCTGTGTTGGTGCACAGAGCGCCTCATGTGCAGTGAGTACATGTGGCGATAGGTCTCTTTGTACCGCACCTCATGTGCAGTAAGCACATGTGGCGATGGGTCTACAAGAAATCTTTGATGTGAGACCCAAGCTACCTTAGTTATTAGGTATTGGCAGGATAGCCGAGCTACCTTAGTTATTAGGTATTGGCAGGATAGCCGAGCTACCTTAGTTATTGGGTATTTGGCAGGATAGCCGAGCTTGTTTACTCTGAGCATATTTGGTCCACAGGTACTACACCCGAGGACGGGTGCTAGTCAGGGATGGCCGTGTCGTGGATAGATGCCGCCGTAGTACAGCGGACAGCGCCATCTAACAATTTGATGGGTAAACGAACAATCATGTGATCGGAAACGCAAGCGAGCCCTACCGCTTGGACACGATCGTCGGTGGAGGGGATGCAGCGAGGATTGGCGGAGAGACCGAGTGTTGCGACAGTCTACAGTGAACAGTCGAGCTCGGACAGTCTTGGCAGACGCTCAGTACCGTACGCACGTGTTTGTTTCCGACGCAAGTGTGCGTGCCGGTTGATAATCGCTAGTTTATTAAAGTTACTTTAAATTCAAATTATCTTTTCGTTCGATTACCCGCTACAGTGCCCACACATACGAAAACTATGTCGGATCGTGAAGAAGACCCGATGTTTCGCATCTCGGCCACCCAGTGATGCGACATATAAATAAAATGACCCACATAGTCTTCACATTCACAATAATTAAAATAATAGAATACTTTACAAAGTAAGCAAATGTCATAGTATAATTATATAAAATCCATTAATGTCAGAGTGTATATAATAAAACAAAAAAAAAACAACAACAAGACAGAAAAAAGAAATATAAATAAAAATAAAAACATTAAATATGTAAAAAATTGGAAGCACCTTAATCCCAAGCCGTTTTGTCCTCGATATAATCCTTAACGGTATAAAAGGCTTTCTGGCACAACTTACGTTTAATGAATGATTTGAATTTATTAAGGCTTTTTTTTTTTTTTTTGTGGATGGGAAATCATCAAATGACCCCTCCCGCTCTGGGTGGAGCGGAAGGGAGTGTCAGACTTTTACTGACTAAAACCCACCCGTGTTCCGTCCTTAGCCCTTTCTGTTCCAGGGCAGCGGTTAACCTTTCGGACAATCCCACCGCCCCGGCAGGCTTCGGCCCTGTGGGGCCCCGTCCTCTGCTGACATCTCTTTGAGGCGCGCGTGGAACACAACGCGCCGTCCGGCACGGGCCTGGTCCTGATCGGACGGTGAGCTACCCATTACTCACCGCCCGCAGGCCCGCGCCTACGGTGGCCGGGAGTCGTCACGCGGCTCCCGACGCCCGGAGCGTCTCCCGCGGCGGCTGAGGCGTGAGGTTCTCTCCCTCAGCCTCCCCGCCACCTCCTTCGCTAGCATGACTGCTTCGCAGAAGGAGGTGACTGCCTCCCACTCCCTCTCGCCCCGGACCATGGCTTGCACCAGGGCCGGACGCGAGAGGTCGCCGCCGTTGCCGATCGCCTCTACGAGGACACGGCGGGGCTCCGCCCAAGCAGGGCAGACCGCCACCGTATGCTCCACCGTGTCCTCTGGGCGATCCTGGCAGTGGTGACACCCGGGCGTCTCCTCCCGCCTGATGATATGCAGGAACCTCCCGAAACATCCGTGTCCGGAGAGGACCTGCGTCAGGCGGTACGTGAGAGCGTAGCAAACTACGCTGACGCCATCAGGGAGGTCTGCCCGCAGCACCCAGTCGTAACCGATGTCCCACAGGAGCGGCCCCAGAACCGAACCCTGTGGGACACCGCACGACATCTCTCGCCGGTTCCAGTTCCCGTCGCGACCGGGGTAGATGACGGCTCTGTCCGTCAAATACGCCCCGACTATTCGACGGAGGTAGGTCGGCACCCGTTGATACCGGAGGGCCTCCCCAATGCAACTCCAGGGCAGGGTGTTAAACGCGTTGGCGATGTCGAGTGACACCGCCACGACGACCCCACCCCGGGACACCGCATCCCCCGTCGTGAGGGCTCTAACGCGCATGATGGCGTCCACCGTCGAGCGCCCCTTGCGGAAGCCGAACTGGCTATCCGCAAGATCCGGCCCCGTCCCCACCAGGTGCCCGACAAGGCGGCCCGCAATCACTCTCTCGAAGAGCTTGCCAACCTCGTCGAGCAGCACAATGGGCCGGTATGCGGACGGAGAGTCCGCAGGGCGCCCTGGCTTCTGAATGAGGACCAGCTTCCCCGTCTTCCAACGCAGTGGAAACTGGCCTCTCTCCATGCATGCGCTTAAGAGCGCCTCCAGTCGAGGCCCGAGAGCCGTTTAGGCCAGGACCCAGGCTTTACCCGGCAAGCCGTCGGGTCCTGGGGCGGTATTTTTGGCCTTCAGCCTGATTACCGTCGCTCCCAGCTCTACCCCGGTCACTTCAGGGGTGTCGTCGTCGTCGTCCGTGTGGTCCGCTTCGGACACCGCTATTGGCGGAGCCATAGGCGGGGGAGTATGCTCCCCCCGTGAAGGGAACAGAGCGCTCACCACCTCCTCCACCAGCTGAGGGCGGAGACTCTGCGTCAGCGGGGGGGCCCAGGTGCGGAGTTTATTCCGCACCATTTTGTAAGGGCGCCCCCATGGATCTCTGTTCAGAGTCTCCAGCATCTCCTCGCGGGCCATATCCTTGGCCCGCTGGACTGCCTCTCGGAGGGCGGTCTTCGCCGCTCTGTACCCCTCGTACAGCTCCGCGTCCGTGGCTTCCGCATCCGGAGGGCGGATGCGGCGCCTGCGGTGCCTGGTATACCGGTGTCGCGCGTCGACGCACGCCTTGCGTAACGCCGCGATCTCCTGCGACCACCAGTACACCTGACGTCGGGCGCGTCCTGGCCGGACTCGGGGCATTGCCACGTCACATATCTCGGACATGGCCTCCCGGAACCACTCCGCCTCATCGTCAATATCAGCAGGCCTGTCCGGTGAATACACCCAGGCCTGCACGATCGAGGCTTCCAGGAGAAGCTCCCGGTCCAGCTGCTTCAGCGCCCACCGCGGACCACTCGGGGCCTGTTGGACCAGCGCGCTAGAGGTCTGGGTGGAGACATCAAACCGGATATACCGGTGATCGGAGTAGGTCTCCACCTCCTCCATGACGCGCCAGTCAATGACCTGCTGCGTCAGAGCGGGGCTGGCGAACGAGATGTCCACTACCGACTCGCCCCGCATCCGCACACACGTAGGAACAGAACCCCGATTTAGGACGACCAGGCCTGTTTCCAGAGCCCAGTCCTCCACCATCCTGCCCCGCACGTCCGTGCACCGGGAACCCCAGGCCAAGTTCTTGGCGTTGAAGTCCCCGAGCACTAGCACGGAGAAGGGATGGTTCCTGGCGACGACGACACTCAACTCTGTTAAAGAGTTCTGGAACTCGGCGAGAGTTCGGCTCGGAGAGAAGTAAACTCCCACTACTACAATCTCTCCGAACCGTGCTGCTACGCACCCCTGTCCCTTCGTGACACATTCGAGGGACGGGGTGCCGGCGGCAGCCGACGAAATTATAGCCACTGAGCCGTTAAGGTCCTCCACCCAGTCATCTCTGGGCGGGACAAAGTACGGCTCAGCGACCACGGCGATGTTAATCGACCACTGCGCCATGCTCTGGAGCAACAAGTCCTGAGCGCAGGCGCAGTGGTTGATGTTCGCCTGGAGGAGACGTAGCGAAGCCATTACTCCTACATTTCAGTCCCCTCCCGGGCCTCTTGAGGAGGCCCTTCAGCAGCGGCGGCGGTGGCGGCGGCGGCGGCGGTGGCGGCGGCGGCGGCGGTGGCGGCGGCGACGGTGGTGGTGGTGGCGACGGCGGCGGAGGGCCTGCCTTTCCTCCTGGCTTCGGTGGGTGGGGCGCAGGACTTGCTCCCCGCCTGGTGATCGGCCGGCTTGCCAGCAGCCGCACATGCGACGCAGTGCGGCGTGGCGTTGCACGAGCCGGCCTTATGTCCGGGCATACCGCAGCGGAAGCACAGAGTGCTGCGGTCCTCCGAGGTGCACATGGCGCTCGCGTGGTACCCCACGAGGCATCCATAGCACCTTAGAGGTCTGGGCTCCAGCAGCTTGACCTGCGCTGACACCCAGCCCACCAGGAGCCTTCCGCCCTCCACTATTTGTCTCGCCGCCGTCACAGGACAGCTTACCGTTATGGTTCGCATGCCCGTGAAGTCGGGACGTATGGTGCCCGCCTTCACCTGGTCGGCCAGACACCCGCCCGTCCCGACGACGGCGGCTACCACCTCCTTCTCCGTAACAGAGTCATCCAGGCCCATAATGCGCATATCTGCGCACTTGACGGGCCTGGAGACTCGAGCCTCGTCCGCGTTGAGGGACGCCCTTAGCTTCTCAGCTAGAGCGTCAGCGGTGGGGCCACTCGTCGCACCGGGGATCTCCAGCATGCGGGCACCAGTAGCGGTCACCCTATGCCGGAGGCCTCCGGTGATCCCCAGCTCCTGGAGGTTCACCGTCGCTTTTGCCTTTGTGAGCACGTCACAGTAGGTCACTCCCCTCTTGACCGCGTCCGGCTGTAGTGTTATGACTACAGCCGCGGTTTTAGGGGAGCGAAGCCTAGCCGCAACGGCTCGCTCCTTGCGGCGCCGCCTTTGCGCCTTTTTCCTGGCCGCCTTGGCCGCCTTCTTCCTCTCCCCGACCACTTGCCACTCTGCGGTGGTCGTGGGAGATTTTTCTGGGAGAGGCGAAGGCTCTGGGGCCCTCGCCTTCCCAGCCGCTTTGCCCTTCTTCTGGGCCGGCGCCCGTTTTTCCGGCGCCGAGGCTCCGCCAGCCGACGCCGGTTTCGCCAGTGCCGGTTTCGCCGGCGCCGGTTTCGCCGACGCCGGTTTCGCCGACGCCGGGGCTCCACCTGCCGACGTTGGTTTGGCCGGCGCCTGGGCCCGGCCAGACGGCCCGGGCTTAGGGGCGGCAGCGGTCGCGTATGAGGTCGCCTTCGGCCCCGGATCCGTCCTACCCGCCAAGGGGGGGCGCAAAACGATCCCCTCCAGGACGGCGAACCGCGCCTGGAAGGTCGCCAGCTCCTGCCGAACCAGGTCCAAGACCTGGTTCTCCACCGGCACGGGCCGGCTTGGAGGTTCCGCCTGCACTTTATCGGGGACCTTCAGGCTGGCCAGGTCTGCACGGAGCCTCCGGTTCTCCTCTTGGAGAAGCTCCGTGGCAGCCGTCAGGCGAGCCACATCCGCCCGCAGTTCAGCCACTTCCCCAGCCGAAGGACCGCCGTAGTTGGCCACCTCCGCTGCCGCCATAATGGAGGCCATTGCCGCGTCCATGGCCTTGTTCTTCGAGTCCTGGCGCTTCTTCAAGGCCACGACCCGGATTGCGGCCTCCTCTACCGCCGCAAAGCTCTTCTTGCGGTCCGCCTCGGGGCCGCCAACCTCAACCGCCTCGTCGCTTGAGGGCTCCGAAGCCGTCTCCCCCTCCTTTGCGGGCTCCTCCGCTCGCTCTGCCGCCTCCCGAGCAGTGAGCCCCCTCCCTTTGCCTCTCTCCCGGGTACCTCCCCGCCTACCGGTGGAGATTTTTCTGGCCGAGGCCAGCTCCCAGTCAGAGGACGACCCACCGTCCAGTGACCTTGGCCGCTTGCTTCGTCCCTTTCTTTTTGCGGCCGTCTCCTTGGCACGGCAGAGGCTCCCTGAACCTACCGTGCTCGCTCCTCCAGATGCAGCGTCGGACTCCGACCCCGCATCACTCCTCACCTCCTTCGTTGTGGTTTTTTTTTTGGTTTTAATGATTCCATATTAGTTCCCACGAATAAAAACTTTGTGTACTTGCTCAAATTACGTGGTTCGCACTAGCGACTAAATCAAGCTACCCATTAGCCAAGCTTCTTACCTCCCTCACGGTGCGCCGCCGCTTGGAGGTTTGGGGAATTTTTTATAGAGGTTAATCTTCCTCGCGGTCCGGGCGGTTAAGCCAAGACCCTCGACCCCCGTCAAATGTCAGAGACATGACCTTGACAGTCTTCGGGGCTACGAGATTAACGGTGGCAGGAGGGGGGGGTTACCCCTCCTGCCTGCCCGGCGGCAGGGTAAGTGCACACCGGGCCCGCTCTTACTCCACAACAGTTGCCGCTCTGCTCCTCATAGCGACGTGTGTGGAGCGCTCCTCTTGGCAGAACATTAGCATGCGGGCAGCGAGATCTCATTGGGAAATAATCCCAACAAGAAATCGCTGCCCGCACCCCGGGATGCACCGGCCCGAACACTGGTCTTCCCCCCGGACGTATCCAGAAAGGAACTCCAGTAGTGTATTATTGGGAGTTCTGCATCACTTGCTCTCGCTTCGCTCGAGCGCGTTATGCAGAACGTCCCAATAATACACATATTTAATAATTTATTATTTCTTATTATCCTCTCTACTCTTTTATGTCTAATGCTAACCTAAAACGCTATACCTACTACACAAGTTCACTTTTGAGCTTAACGTAAGCACACTGACTAAACCACTGAACATGTTGCTGCCAAGGCTCATCATCATCTTCCCAATCTTTTAAGCCTCCGCCGCAATAAAAACAAATGGTCCTGTCTCCATAACCAGTATAAAAGAAACCAGCATCAGCTAAAACCTCCGGTTTCTGACGCATACGTAGTCTATGAAACTGAGCAATCGTTTTGTTTTTGAGCTGAAGTGTGGGTACTGAGGCTTATGGTCTTTTTTATATTCACTCATCAATGAGGCTATTGTTCTGTTCACCTGTGATGAGCCAATGCCACACTCATCCCGTCCCTCAGGATCATAATCATCTCTTCCTTCAACTATTTTAAATTTTTCACAATCAATCTGTGCGTCGCTTACTCGAACAAAGATATGCGTAACCTCACCATCACTCTTGAACACAAGGTAATGTGTGTTTTCAATATCAGATTTCACCGAATCTTCCGTACGGATTGCATCATTGTCCTGATGTTTTGATGAATTTAAGTTCGATATTTTCTGAGCAGTCCGCATACTTTTAGTAAATATTATCTCACCACTAGCATTCTTGAAAATAATTTCACGAATGCCTGCAACATCAGATTTCGCTGAATTGAGCATTGTTAATAATAATGTAAAATAATAGTGTAAAGAGATAACAGTAAAACCGAACCTTCACCCAGCAATGGCGGGATCCGAATGCAAATAAATATGAGTGTAATCAGTGTTCGATGTGAAATTATTATGATGTCACATTGGCGTTGCTGACAACTTATAAGCATGTAAACATGGACGAGTTGAGGGATGGGAGGCTAAATTGAATAAATAAAATGTAAAATGTTTATTCCAAAAATTTATTATCAAAGCACCATTTATTTAAACATAAAACATTTTTTGAAGCACATATTGAGTCATGATAAATACAACTATACAGTTCATGAGATTGATCATATTTTTTATACAAACTTAATAAACTCGGACAACCTTTGTCTTCCAAATAATTTATATTATTATTATTCGAAATATTTTTTAACCACAGCACTTTTTCTAAACCTTTGGCGTAAACACTTTTATGTCTTAAAATATCTTCAATCAAATTTTGATGATTTGAGTAAGACACAAATCCTTCACTCCAATATATCTTTCTATTACGTTCAATCCAATTTACTTGCATCCTTTCTTGTTTTGTCAATTCGTGATATGGAAAAGGTGGTTTAATCAAAAGCACCTGTATTTTATTATCGCATAATATTGCCATTTCTTTTACTATGAATTCATTTGCTTCTGTTTTAAATCCTTGAACATCTACAATGGCAGTCATGTTAATCTGCGAACTATGTTACTCAAAGGTTTATATTCCACAAGTCGATCGTTCCAGTTCCAGAATTTTTTATACGATCTATTTCAATACCATTCATTTCGTACCTGATGTCTTGAAACAAAGACATAACAGGGTTATTAGTGAACGTAACAGTTTTCTTGATTGGATTCCCATCTTTACCGAACAGCTTTGCTTTACCTTCGATGTAAATTGAACTGGCTGATGGTAGGACGTATATGTCTTGCTGATGTATGGGGATTCTGATTTCATCGTTTTCTCTAAAGCTATTATTGTAGGGATTATATGAATGGATTTCATAACTTTCGATCGAACTATCGAAGTGTGGTAATTCAGTAATCTGTAGTATATTCATACTTTAAAACCTAGAGCTCTAAGAAAACCTTTATTTGCTTCAGTCAATTTCTTAACTTTTTTCCCTTTATTTGCTTCAGTCAATTTCGTAACTTTTTTCTTACGTCTGTGCACCTTAGTGATCGTTGAAGGAATAAGATGTTTTATTTTCACAGGAGTGTTTTTATAATATAGTATCATTTTGTTTTTCTTAAATGAAGACGTAGTTGAATATTAAATTCATCACCAAAGTTAATACAATAACCAAATTGATCAACAATCCTAACAGATATAGATGAAATTATATTTTTGTTCACTGGAAAGTAAATAACGTTTCGCGGTATTTCTTTGTATTGATGACCCTGAGCAGTATCAAATACAAATTCATGAATAAAATGAGTCGGTAATCCGTTGCAGTATGAACTGTGTACAAGATCACATTCGATTCTGATTACAGATAGACTGCTGCTATTGATGGACACTTTTGGTCTTGAATTTAACACTGAAAAGTATAACAAACCGCACTCGTATTGATCGGATAAATGCAGCGGTGGTTGAAAGTATGAGACCAATTCAGATTTATTTCCAGAGATGGTAACCGTGGTAGACATGCTTGCATACTGGACTCTTTCAGAAGATCCTGTTTATTTTATCCCTAATCTACACCAAAAATTTCTTAAAAAAATTAAACAGAGATGTCCGCAATTGAAAGGATGATCGCGTTGTATATTATCATAATTATAGTGAACTTTAGTACCTCCGTATTTTATAAATTCTTTAGGAGGCTTAAGATTTCCGTAACTGTCAAAGTACTCAATATAATCATTGTATTTTGCATAGGCTACCCAATGAGAGCCCGGATCTTTAGAACTATCTAAATTAATAACTCCACATTCTTTTTTAAAAGGGCTTTTGGGAAGTTCATCTCTCATAAAGACTCCTCTAAAATAGGGAATACTATTTCCATACTTCAAAATGTCAAAGTTAGTTAAGGCTCGTTTGGGCAGCCGATATCTCAGTTTTTTTTATTCGATACAAAAATTCCAAGCCCATTTTTATGTGATTTAAGGTGTAGTCCTTTCCCAATGCAGAGAGCTTCCATTTTTTCATTATGTCTCTTCGATTCAGCCAACAGCTTTCTAGCCATCTTGAATTCATTTACGGTTTTGGCAATACCAGCTGCACCACCTGCTATTGCTCCCGCCGCTGATAATCCAGCAAAAATAGGAATCAAAGGTAATACACCGCCAGTTTTTGGTATAGGAATAACACGAGGAAGTTTAATGGATAAATCATCAGCTAATTCTCTGGTGGCGGCCATAGCTACTTCTATTGCCGCTTTTTTGCATTTTGGTTTTAGTTTTTTCATGTGTCTTTTCGTTTTAGTGATAACATTTTTAAATTTATTTTTTAACCCTTTTCCAGGTGTAACTTTTTGAGAGCACTTTTTTCTTAATTTGTTTAGGCCAGAACCGCTTTTAATTTTTGTAGACATTGTCTTGCTCACTAAGCGTGCTGCGATTTTTTCGCTTACACTTGCATCCGAAGCAACTGCTCGCTCTTTTGCCATTTTCAACAAAATTAAATCAGCTCTGTGACGATCCTTTAAGTTTGATGATTTTAGATAGGCAATGTCGTGTTCTTTGCAATATTCGTCTAATTTATTAATACCTTCGTCTCCGCGAGTAAGTCTTTTAATAAGATTTGTACCAGGACCACAATAATTATATCCAGGTAAATGTAATTCAAATGGTAAATGATTTATAAGCCAATTGAGAAGACTGCTCTCTCCAATACACATCGTAAGACTAATCAATCATAGATTCAACACTTAATAAATATAATACGACTTTCATCAGTGACTTTGAAATGTTAACATTTTTTTCTTTGTTATAATACATTCGACTTATCAATCCAGCTATTTTCAGCAGAAGACAATCCTAACCATTTTACTAAAACCTTATTTCCTTTTCGTCTTAGAACTTTTTCAACTAGATATATATTGGGATATTTTGTCTTTTGAAGCTCTTGTACATAAAATGCTCCTAAAATAAGCTGACTTCTGATTGCATCTTCAATTAAGTAGGTTACAGGAGTTGTATTCTGTATTTTTCGAATTTTAAATATTTCTGTCGACCAGTTGGGAGTATACCCCTTTTCAAATGTTCCTTTGTATTTACTGATACGTACATAATCACCCACTTTAAACTTACTTTTTAAGCCAACTTTTTTTTCTGACTTTACATATTTTTCTAATATTCGTTTTTTATTAATATTATCCACATTTGCTGGAATTTCATCAATTGTTCGATGATGAGTATGGTTGTATTTATAAATGACATTATTAAGAGTGTCATTTATCCAATTGTAGTTACCTTTTAAACTAAATTCTTTGTATAACTTAGACTTCAATGTTCTGATGATTCGTTCAACTATTGAGGCTTTTTTTGTTGAGAAGGTTGAATAATGGTTAATGCGAAAGCATTTCATGAGTTTATTAAATTTATTATTATAAAATTCTGTTCCATTATCAGTTTGTAAATTGTTAGGTACACGGCCTTTGTCCAGCAACATCTTAAAAGTGTCACACACGCTATCCTTGGATTTGGTTTTAAGAGGAAAGGCCCAACCGTATTTTGAAAATGTATCGATAATGACAAGAATAAACCTAAAGCACTTATTTTCTGAGGCAACAGATTGCATATCAATTAAATCTGCTTGCCATAGATCATCTATGTCTCTCATAATAACACGTCTTCGAGGAAAGTTCACTCTTGCGTTTTTATGAATTTCATTTACCACATCTGCTTTGCTCATGTTGATATTTTTTGTAACTCTTATAATTTAAATCTCTTCGGCTTGCTTGTGTTACATAAAAGTACAAATGTTGTGTTTTTAAGATGATTCAGTTACGAGCTTTGCCAATGCTCATGATGAATAAGTCTGTAATACTGAATCAAAATCTTGTCACTGCCGCTATTTATTATTTAATTATGTCAGCTTCTTTTAATTCTTCAATTATAGATAAAATTTCATTATCATGATTTGTATTGCCCGCATCTCTCGAAGCCACTAATAACTTTAATCTGTCAACCAATTCATTGGGATCATCCCAATATACTAAATCAGTGTTGTTTTTATATTTTTTTAGTTTTGGTAAGTTACCTCCAAGTTTGATCTCACTTTTATCATTTAAAGTTTCAGAAAATAATGGTTTGATTATCTCACGATATTTTATCCCTTTATCGCCTCTTATTTGACCTTTAGGGTTAAAATCTCTTTTATGCGCATTTGTATAATGTAACATATCCTTATAGACAAGTTTATCTTTGTTCGATATTAACTTTAAATCAGGTTTTCTTCGTAGTAAAAGTTCTTTCAGGCCAGGGGTCAAATTATAAGCTTTATCACCGATTTTAATAAATATTATATTATCATTATTTAAACTATCAATTTTAGAAAATGATACTACTGAATTACCCAAAAGTAATTTTTTGTGTTCACTTCTTAATCCGAACGGTATATTAACACCATCATAAATACCATGAATGTCATCACCTTCTAATGAAATTTCTAAATTATCTGTAAATTGTCTTTTAGAATTTTGTTCCGACAATTGCGCAGAGTTAAATTCTGGTTCGTAATAATCATTGAACTTTGTAGATGAACTAGCATTATTTTCATCCGATTCAATTTCTTCAGAATTAGTCAGAGTTGTATTTTCTTTATTTTTTATTTTTTCTATAGAACTATTTGAATTAACTAGAGTTTTAAGAGGATCTGTCACCGGTTTTAGTATTTTATCAAGTGACAAGTTCATTGTATGTTCCTGAGTTTTCATTTGTTTTATTTTATTTTTTATGGAGTCAACAGACTTAATTAATTCCATTTTAATATTTTTCTCCATCCTATGTAACCACAACTGGATTCAACTAAGAGTGGAATAACACTAGCAATATTTTTGTATAGAATTCATTTATATGCATGTATCTGCTTTCATTCAAATTTAAAAAAAATATCAAAATTCTGTCTGTACCTTCCATTATTTAATGATGACTCTTTGTTAATAAGCAGAAAGTTATAAGGGTTACTCCAAACAGTTTTACAAATATCTTTGAACAGATTCCACGGTAGATCGGAGTTGACATGTTCTTCATAGATGTGCTTTAAGTTCACATCATCTTGTTTAAATATTATAAGAAAGTTAGCATTGTCGCGTAACAACTGTTTCGGAATTTTTGAGTAAGTTTGCGATAAGTAAAAACAATCAATTTGCTTATGTCTGCCCATACAGAAATAATTACGGATGTTTATTTGATTTTCACATACGACATCATCAAATATAAACACAGAATTTGGTAAAGCTTCACTCGGAGATATGACATCTTTATCGTCATTGAACTCATTGAATTTTACCTGAGGTACTCTTCTTAATACTTCTCGTAAAAAACAATATTTTGGCTGAAAATTAGTCTTCGAGTAAAGGTAAAGGTTTTTAAATTTGAGCCCATTTTCATGCAATAACAAACTGATCACAACGTTTGTTTTACCACAATTTGAGGGACCACAAATTATACAACGAATCGTATTTGGCAACAAAGCGCTATGTTTAATCTCTTGAGGAGACTCGCCAAGATTTATATTTTTAACGTTTAGTGATATGGGTTGTTTGATCAACTTCATCTTGTCAATTAATTTAATTATTACCTAACATAAACATATATACTTTATTTTGGGACTATCTTTAGACTTGTAACTAAAGGAACGGTTCTATTCTCATCTTGCAAGATAGCTATGTAGAAATATGAGCTAGGTAATGACTCATGATACACATCGTGCATCAAATAAGCGATCACTTCGCAGATATTCTTTGCATAAGCAAGTCATTTTGTTTACGATTTAATATTTTCAAAGTAAGTATTTTTTATTTAATTATTTATTTAAACTAATAATAATAATATTTATGTAATGCATCTATTTCTTTACAGAATCATGTCACACTACAGCCCCGTTTTAGATATCGTCGACCCGCGAAACTTAGGGGTATGTAACTATTAGGATTATTTATCTATTTATTTAAACTTTTCGCACAAAAGGTACAAAGGCGGACTTATTGCCTTAGGCATTCTCTACCAGCTTAAATCAAATATTCAATTCATACTGTTTAGTTATAATATTCTTGGTATTCTTTCAGAATGTGATAGAAGACTCAGACCCCGTTACCAATCCTTTTTACTATGCTCAAGATAGGGAGAGCTGGGATATACAAGTAGCAGCTAAAGCACATGAGGAGAGTCGACAGAAAAAAACAGAGGAGCGAAGATTGAAGAAGAAAAAAAGTACATCTTTTAAAAACTCATCTTTTATCATGCGTAAGGAGCAAGGGTCGGCACGTCACCTAATAAAAATTATGGTCTATGATTTGGATGGTTGTAATATGGAAGAAACAAACACTGAAACTGATAATGCGAGTGTGAATGTGCAGTATATAGTGACAAGTGATTACGATGATATAATGGACAAAACTGATCATTTAGTTAGTAAAATAGTACAAAAGTTAAGCAAATCTAATGTGTAATGTTTTATTATTGTAAAATGTTAATTAAATTATTATTTGAATGTACGTATGTATGTAAAGCAAAAGAAATGTTTAAATTAATCGTTTTCATGTTTTATCTGTATAATGAAGCAATATTAATAAATCAAACAACTGCTGTAAGATTACATAATTATTTATTTCACATATTAATTAAAAATTCATAATTATTAGTAAACTACAAACTAACAATTATTCAAGTTAGGTACGGATGCCAACATATCAAGCTACCCCAATCTGTCAAATTTCTTTGATAGGTTTTCAACTTTATTACAAAATAATAAATTTAATATTTAATTCAGAACATTTGACAGTTTGGGATAGCTTGATGTGCTGGCGTCTATACTATTATTACAAGATGCTCATATATATGCAATAAATGATATCCGAAAAGATCAATAATTTGTTTTCATTTAAAATACTGTTTTATAATGACCCCATGGTAAGGTTGTTATCTTATCATCCATTATTTGTCGTTTATCATCACTGTTTGACAAAATTACTTTATTTATCTTTTGAGTGAAAATTCTATGATGCTTAGATCTAATAATACACATATCATCTCTGAGTATTTCATTGCTCAGTAAAACCTTTTTATATTTTTCTATATTCAGTTTTTTGGTAATACATTTCTTAACACCTTTAGCTTTCTTTAACGCAGAAATTTTAGAATCTATACAGTATAATTTTGCTCCTAAACCTACAAATTCTGATATAATTTCACCGCCCATCTCATCTTTGAAGTAGCCAGGTTTTTTAGCATTTACCATTGGTATATTAAATACATTATCTTTTTCAAAGTTGCTAGTGTCAAAATATTTTTAATGACCTTTTAAGTCTTCGTAAAAATCCTTTGTCTTTATTAAATATAGCAGACTGTCAGTGTCTGTATAGCAAAGCTTCAATTTATTATCGTAAATTCTTTTCATGACCGAATAGTGGAACTTATATAAGTGACATTTTGCAATTTCTAAAATACTAAATCCGATATAGATTGGACGATCTAAAACTATTTTGGTTTGGTTCATTTGAATTGATACAAGAGATTCTGAGATAACAGAAAAGCTATTGAAATTAGGTGCGCTAACATATTTTTCAGCCCCGTAAAACTTTTTAGTTCGATTAGAATTGTCTCTCCATATATTTACGAGCTTAACATCGACTTGTTTTCTTTTATTCTCTATGGTTTTTCCAAATATAGAATTATTTTGTTTTTAAAAAAAATCTCTTTCAAAATCAGAAGTTGCATTTTGCCTCAGCCCAGTATTTAAGGAAATATATGATTCTAAGAAATTACTTTGCTGAAATGCCAATATTTTATATATTTTTATCAGTTGTAAACCATTATTTAGACATTCCTTTAAATGAATGTAATGAATAACATATCTATGTTTATCGAAAAGATTAGCAATAAGTTTAGCATTTCGACTACAGAATGGAACAAATTTTTCAGGCGCAAACGGTAAATCGGAATGGGTATCATGCAAGTAGTCAGGGCAATAAAGATCTACTTCTAATATAAATCCAATATCAGAATCAGATGATAAGTTCATAACATCAAAATTTAATATTTCATTCTCAACGAGAAACCTAAATCCTCCTACTGGAAGCTTTTGCATCATAGCATATCCATATAAATTAACACAATCAAGATAAATTAGAAAACTATCAGGTTCTTCACCATTATAATCGGTAACATATTTATTATTTGCCTTAGCATATCTGAGTGAACATTGGGCAAGTCCTCCTCTTATACCTTTTTCTATCATTTGATATATTTCTACATCAGAGATTAGATCTAACTTGATTTTAGTATACAATAACATAGCATCCCAGCTTAAGGATGGTGATGAAACGTAATAGCAAGGATCCAGACCATAGTTATTTAAACTCATTTTCCTAAATTTTTCAAAAACATCGCACAGAAGTAAAACGTCACATTTAAGATACAAATCGGTATATTCACCCAAATTTTTTATATCAAAAGTTTTCCAAATATTTAAAGCATGCTCATAGTCTTTATCAGATATAGATTCAGATGTGAGTTTGTTAAAAAAATTTGATGGTTCTGGTAATTTATTCTCATCATACCGTTCCCAGGAATCTATGTAATCGTAACAATATATACCTTTTCTTCGAACAATATCAAATAAAGTATTATTAGTAAAAAAAGATTTTAAATGATTAAAATCTCCAGGGTTCATAGTCTTAACCAATTGGTCCATACTTGAGCTTAAAAAATTATACGAATCAATAAATTTCAATTGTACAACATTTGATGCATTGATGGTTATGAATTTTGTGAATGAAATATATTTTTCTTTAGTTCTCGGTATGAGATGAATTCGACCGTTTATCTTTGAAAGTTCATTTATAAATAAATGACTGTCATAACCGGACAAGTTATGAAACACTATTGGGATAAAAGTACATTGCTTTGCATTTAAATTGCATATATCATGCGCAGGGCCTCTGTATTTTCCAGTAAAGTGATCATGGTCCTTAACAATATTATCATTACATGAAAACTTATTTTTACAAATATGGCACTCAGTACTGTTGATAAAACATATTTGTTCATCTTCAGTTAGCGGGATCATATTTTTACTCTCTAATAATCTATATATATAAAATTCAAAGTCCTGACTGACTGACTGACTGACTGACTGACTGACTGAGACATCAACGCACAGCCTAAACCGCTGGTCCTAGAGACATGAAATTTGGAGGGTGTATTCTTTGTGAAGAGTAGGTATCCACTAAGAAAGGGTTTTTCGAAATTCCACCCCTAAGAGGGTGAAATGGGGGGATTTTGTTTGTATGAAAAATCTTATTCCTTGAGTTAATAAACTTGAAACTTGGCACGAATACTTATCTAAGTAAATTATGAAGTTGGGCATTTTTTGTTTTTATAAACTACCCCCTAAAAGAGGATTGGGGGGCTTGAAAGTTTGTATGGAAGAATTTTAGCGCGCAGTCCGATTTAATCGAAACTCAGTATTTATACCTAAAATTGAAAGAGAAGAATAATCTGTATCAGGGTTTTTCGAAAATCTACCCCTGACGGCCTGAAAAGGGGTAGTCAATTTTACAGGGGAGGATTTTACAGCGTGGCTTGATTAACTCGAAAATTGGTATAAATAATCTTTGAGTCAAGTTATGAACACATCCCAAATGATTTTTCAAAATTCCACCCCTGTGGTGGTGAAAAGCGGGGATATAGTTTATATGAAAAATCTTATTCGTTAGGTTAATAATCTTGAAAATTGGCATGAATACTCGCCTAAGTAAGCAATAAAGTTTATCATTATTAGTTTTTCAAAACTACCCCTCAAAGGGGCTGTGGGGGTGTTAAAGTTTGTGTGGAAGAATTTGAACGCGCGGTCCAATTAACTCGAAACTCAGTGTGTGTGTACTTAAGACTAAAAATAAATAATAACACGTATGAGGGTTTTTCGAAAATCTACCCCTTTTTTTTTTTTTTTTTTTTTTTTTTGTGGATGGGAAATCATCAAATGACCCCTCCCGCTCTGGGTGGAGCGGAAGGGAGTGTCAGACTTTTACTGACTAAAACCCACCCGTGTTCCGTCCTTAGCCCTTTCTGTTCCAGGGCAGCGGTTAACCTTTCGGAAAATCCCACCGCCCCGGCAGGCTTCGGCCCTGTGGGGCCCCGTCCTCTGCTGACATCTCTTTGAGGCGCGCGTGGAACACAACGCGCCGTCCGGCACGGGCCTGGTCCTGATCGGACGGTGAGCTACCCATTACTCACCGCCCGCAGGCCCGCGCCTACGGTGGCCGGAAGTCGGAAATCTACCCCTAACGGGGTGAAAAGGGGTAGTTAATTTTACATGGGAGGATTATAATAAGTGGCTTGATTAATTATAAAATTGGTATAAATAATCTTTGAGTCAAGTTATGAATTTTCATGAATATTTTAAAATTCCACCCCTGTGGGGGTGAAAAGCGGGGTACAGTTATATGAAAAATCTTATTAATTTAGTTAATAAACTTAAAACTTGGCAACAATACTTGCCTAAGTAAGTAATAAAGTTTATCATTATAAGTTTTTCAAACTACCCCTCAAAGGGGGATATAGGGGTGTTGAAGTTTGTGTGGAAGAAATTGAATGCGCGGTCCGATTAACTCGAAACTCAGCATTGATACTTTCGACAGAAAATAATTATTAATAAGTATGTAAAGTTGTCGAAAATTGATCCCTGACGGGACAAAAAGGGGTAATTCGGTTTTTAGGGGAGGATTTGAACTTGAAACTGTATGTTACATTTTCACGCCTAAACCACTGAACTTCTGATTTGGCAAAGAGATAGATGGCATCCTGGGGAAGCACGTATACTTTTTATCCTGGTAGCACGTTCCCGTGGGATAAGTTCCGACATCCACGCGGGCGAAGCCGCGGGCAGAAGCTAGTACTTCATATAATCGTTTTACATCATTAGTCAAAGATTTGACAAATTTCTTAGAACAATCAGGCCCTCGGTAAGATATGAAATCATTTAATTCGGGATTTGAATAACAACAAATATAGTAAGCAAAACACGTAGCCTCATGAACTTGAATATTTTCTACATATTATGTTGATTTATGTTTGTCAGAATATTCACGCAATAAACTTTCAAAATCACCATATATCACTATCGGTACTCTTTGGGTTCTTTCATAATTTATGAAACTTATTTCAGTACCCCTCTCAGGTAATATGGTTTGTATTCCGGCACATTCGTGACAATACAATTTCTCTTCATTGTGAAAGTAAATAAAACATTCATCGCATAAATATATTTTACTATTATGTTGAGTCAATTGGTTGTGTACAAGTTTTTCAAAGCTTTTAATTAAACAGAAATGACTCTTTCTATTTTTGGTAATGTAAAGCAAATTGACATGGTATAAACGACGTGATTTTGTTTTATATAATGGACCTGTAACTGTAAAATTATTATCTAAACCGTACATATTAATACTGATATTAGAATTAATTATTTCAAAGCGCTTAATGTCGTTGAAACTAGGGGGAAAACTCATGTTAGAAATATTAAATAAGTCGGAATAATGCGGATATGAAGAAGTTCTGTTTGGATTGGTCTTTGCCGGAAACATATCAGCTACAATACACCAAAGAAAACAATGCTGGTCTTCATTTTTTATGTTTAGACATGATTTAGTATTGACAATACGTTTAGGCAATGGTAAATAAGAACCACATCGCAAAGGATTATATTTTACGATATTAATTTCTAAATGACTGATAGACTCAATTGTCCAGCCTGACTCGGACAGTTCAAATTCTGAACATTTACAAATAAGTTTACCACAAAATGATTTATATATGGACAAAATATCCGTGTTTTGCAATACTACATTATACTTTGTGTTAAATGATTTTAAAGATTTTTCATAACTTTTTGGTAAAATATACCAAACAAATAGTTCAAAATTAACTTTTACCGATTGATGTTTTTTCATCTGGTCTTTGATAATATAAAAAACCGTGTCAGAAATTTGCGTTAAAAATAATTCAAGTGAAATGTTAACCATTTTAGGATTCACTCTATAGCTGATTATCCGATTTCGAAAAGCTGTTGCTATTATATGAACATTATCAAAACGTGTCTGTATTAAGCAATTCGATTTGTGTAAATTAGTTTTTTTGTGTGCAGAATATATCGGAACTGAAACATTACAAACTTCACAGAAAAACATATTTAGATATTTATCATTGCAAAAACTACCTCAAAGTATCTAAATTTTCCAGATTTCTGATATTAATTTCCTGTAAATTATTTATTAAATTCGAATTTTAAAGTGGATGCAAGTTTAAATGTTAAACAAATTACAAATCAAATATTATTATTAAAACAGTATCGAGTATTCTCAATGTTGGATTTTCTCAGAATCGAGTATTCTCAGTATCGAGTATTCTTAGTATCGAGTTTTCTTAGTATCGAGTATTTTTAGTATCGAGTTTTCTCAGTATCGAATATTCTTAGTATCGAGTTTTCTTAGTATCGAGTATTTTTAGTATCGAGTTTCCTGTAAAGAAATCACAATTTAATATAATGAAAATAATAGCTAATTAGTATATCATATGGATTACATTTGTTTAAGAAAAAATGTTTTAATGTAAGTAAATCATTAATATTATTTCATTCCGTCAATGCTATTATATACAATACAAATCGAATAGTTTAATTAGAACAGTATCGAGTATTCTCAATGTTTAATTTTCTCAGAATCGAGTATTTTCAGTATCGAGTATTCTTAGTATCGAGTATTCTTAGTATCGAGTTTTTTCAGTATCGAGTATTCTTAGTATCGAGTTTTTTTTCAGTATCGAGTATTCTTAGTATCGAGTTTTCTTAGTATCGAGTTTTCTTAGTATCGAGTATTCTTAGTATCGAGTATTTAGATTTTTAATATTTCATATATTTGAGCTTCCTGTAAAAAATTACAATTTAGTATAATGAAAATAATAGCTAATTAGTATATCATATGGATTACATTTGTATAATATAAGTAAAAACAAGAGAATAAGAGTAAAAACGGTATCCCAATAATATTATTTTATACCTTTAAATAATATTATTTGGATACAGAACAGGCTGCACGCCCTTAAATTCAGCTTTCGCTGCAGATACAAGATTATTAGTGGCTCGCCAAGTCGCTGAATCGGAGTATACAGAAGCCCTATACGTGAGGAGCGATTGCTTCCATCGGTCCTTTCCGAATTTTTCAGCGTCCCTGTGGTTATAAATACGCAGCTCGATATAATAATCGCCGCTCCGTGTTAGGTCCTGCTGGTAGGAGTTTCCAGAAGCTGTTCTTCTGGACAGGGACGATCGTAGTGCAGTTGCCCTCACCGGTTCAAGATCTCCCTCTTCCTCCTGTAAACATTGTTATAAAAATAACATTAGATAGACTGCCTCTTTAGCCTAGTGACTGCTCCGCTAGCATACCGGCGGACTGTGGGTGTACATTGGTACACCTCTGCCTAACCTTTCGGGGGGAACACAGACGTAATGGTATGTTATGTGACATTCGATAAACATATTTAATATTTCTTAGATGTAAGGTGGAATTCAGTTCAGGCAATATTATTAAATATTCATTTGAAGACTTGTGATGAGAGAATTATATTATATTATTATTCATTTATTTTTTACTCACCGAGGAATCAGCCGCGCGAATGCGCTTGAATTTTTTAGGCCCCTTTGGTGAAGCATCTGTTTCGGAATCCGACTCACTACCAAATAATTCTTTTGGAGGTTGAGTTGAGGCAACAGCTACTTTCTTCGATTTGCCTTTAGCCGCTTTGGTTTTCGGCTTTGGAGATATCTTTTTCTTCGGTTTCAACGATGTAGAAGACTCGTTGGGATGCGACTCTACATCGGATTCGAATGGATTCACAAATGTCGACCTAAAATGAAAAGAAATAGTAATAAATTATAAAATAAACGATTCCCCAAAAGAATAGACAGATTAATAGAACAATCTCTATATTAATAACAATTTTCTCTATCTGGAAATCGATCCTTGAATTATTAGTGGTACTTAGAAAATTGAATAATTTGGTTTGGTAATAGTAGCAATGGTTATTAAACCACTGCACAAGGAGAAGCAAGTAAAATAACTCAATAATACATTTTAATTAGATCTGGGGAATCGAACCCAAAACTTTGAATTTGATAGTTACACTGATGTCGATTGGGCTACCGGGAGCTTAAGAAAAAAAAAACAATTAGCACAATTCATATTTACATCTTGGAGTCGAACCGAAGATTTTACGTTCAGAAGTTACACTTATTGCAGTCAACATGATCACTGAGTTACTACATAGTACCTAAGTAATTAAACCCATAAATATACAATACTTAAAATTGGGAATCGAACCCTAGACTTAACTTTTGATTACTGCATTTACCGTCAATAAATTACAAGGGTAGTAAGTTATAAAAAAAATATAAAAAAATGTTATACATACATACTTGTTGTGGAAGATATTAATCACACAAACACACTGACACTTAATCACTGACGATGATGGAACTTGTCACCAACACAACACCAGCAGTTCACAAATAACTGATTTATGATTGATGGACGAGTCATTGAAGGAGAGTATTTATACCGCTTTTATGTAAGGTAGCGGTTATGTTAATATTTGCAACTATTGTTTAAATGTTTCACTAATATTTGTTTTGTAAATTATATTTCCAGCACTCCTTATATAAGGTCTATAATCATTTGTTCTATATTAGACACTATGCACACAGTCTACAATTCCGTTTTTGGACGATGGCGACGCTCTGTCGCAGCAATCTGAGACGAAATTCTAAAAAGGAAGTTGCATGTACCTTGACTATTCAATTCGGTCTTATTAAGGGTCTCATTAAAATGGTAACAAGCGGTTTTGTAAACACTTACCAAAATAAGTAAAACCTAGAACATTAATTGTTATTTGTTGAAATTTCCGTTTTTTCTGTTTAGGTAACTATAAATCGCTCAATACTGTAATTACTTAACAGTACCCAACAAATTTTTTTAGCATAAACCTCTTAATCTCCTTAATCACAACGGTGATAATATTGCATTTACGGCTACTTGATTTCATAATTAAAAATATTAATTGATTTATTTTAGTTTATTGATTTAATAAATAAGTAATAGAAATGGCTCTCTACGTTCTGTCCAATTCTGTTTATCTTACATATATATAAAAACAACATCTCATCACATCATCTTTATCTTACATATATGTAAATCATGTCTTTAAGGTTTAATTTTCTTCATAATATTATAACTCAATCATCTCATCAAGCGTGGTGGCAGAATCAAGTCGAAACATGTCAATATCATAAATGTACCTGTATACTAATATACCGAATAACTTGCATTAAATTGGCACATCGTGTTATATCTACTAAAAAAATATCAACTTTAATTATGTAAAAATTAGATCGATTACAGAAAAATTTGAACTATTGAAATGCAAAGAAAAAGGTCTTAACTATATTTTTTTTTGTTGCATTGGAATTAGAACTTTATAATGTGACATTATGTTTGTAGTTCCAAAACTTATAATTATAATATATTAAGTAGGTATTATAACCATAGGACAAAGTGGTCCAATATTTTATCAAGTCTATGAAAACACGTTTGGCTCATTGATTATAAGGTCGACATCACATGTAAATATTGTAGACGTTTAAGATGCTGTAATAAGGTTGAAATTACATTGTAAATAGTAGATTATTAGATGCTGTAATTAATGGGTCAAATGTGTTTTTGCGGGTTCGATTCCCCCAAACCGGAACAAATGAGTAAGTATTTGTTCCGGTTTGGATTTGGTTTTTGTAATTTTTTACATTTTTTTACATTATAATCAATTACTCTATCTCCATATTACAGTTGGTACGCATCAAGTTATAATTTCCAGTAAAAGCAGACCTCTCTCTCACTATACGGAAAGCCTATGCCAGGGGTGGCGAACCTTTATGGATCAACGTGCCATTTTTTCTAAAGAAATATTATTGAGGTCATAGACGGACCCTCAAATAATGTAGACATAGTAATTATTGGGATAATAATAAAAACTATAGTAGGTATACTTATATAAAGTGAGGACGCGCATGCTAACCAAGCTTGCTTCAAAAACTCTCCCTCTTGAAAAGTTTTACTGCGCCTAGCAATGACATTTTTACAGCCGAGTAACTTGCCGCGCTCGTATGACCATTTTTGCCAACATATTTTAATCATAGACGTCGACAGTTTATGTCTGTCTTTCATTTCACTTGCAATAATTCGTTTAGCTCTAGTTCGTTTTTTTTTGACAAACCACAGCTAGTCATGCCATATTTCTCAATACTTCATAGTGAACTTTGTGACTTTGAATGAATCGTTTCAACGCTGCAATTGTGCAACGCGGTGCGGCGATCGAACATGATATTGTTGTTTATTATTTTAAAGTACATGCGATCATCGCTATATCAGTTCGACACCGGGCCAGTTTGTGAATTTTGTGATACATACAACAACCGCTCGGATCGGCAAAAACAATTGGAGATCAAACGCTCCACTGTGAATGAAAACACAATAGTATGTATTAATCGTTCATTGTATCAGGGTTCTGCATTTGTATTATTGGGACGTTCTGCATAACGCGCTCGAGCGAAGCGAGAGCAAGTGATGCAGAACTCCCAATAATACACTACTAACTCCAGTGCCCAGGCGCACGTGGAGGTTTTCTGCCCTGGCACCCCATTAATCCCAAGCCTTTTTGTCCTCGATATAATCCTTAACGGTATAAAAGGCTTTCTGGCACAACTTACGTTTAATGAATGATTTGAATTTATTAAGGCTTAGATCTTGAACGGGGCTTGGAACTTTATTGTAAAAGCGTATAGATTGGCATCTGAACGAGCCACCTATTTTCTTGAGCCTTGTTATAGGTACAACAAATTTGTGTTTGTTCCTAGTATTTATATCATGGATATCACTGTATTTTTTAAACAATTTTATATTTTTATGGGCATATAAAAGATTTTCATAAATATACTGAGAAGGCACAGTCATAACATTAATCTCTTTAAATTTGTCTCTGAGGGAGTGTCTCGGACTTAATTTATAAATTGATCGAACAGCTCGCTTCTGCAAAACAAAGATAGTCTGAATATCAGCGGCATTTCCCCACAATAGAATACCGTACGACATTACACTATGAAAATAGCTAAAGTACACTAAACGGGCTGTCTCTATATCAGTTAAATTACGAATTTTTCTAACAGCGAATGCTGCGGAACTTAGCTTTTTTGACAATTTGTCTATATGCGGACCCCACTGAAGCTTAGCATCCAAAGTTATGCCCAAGAATACGGTGCTGTCTTCAGGATTCAATTCTTCGCCCTTTATCAACACATTAGTTTTCACCTGCCTAACGTGAGGTAGCGTAAACTTAATGCATTTGGTTTTTTTCTCGTTTAGAAGTAAATTATTAACATTGAACCAGTGGACTACTTTAGAGATCGCGCTATTTACTTCGTCAGTAACCTGCTGCTGACGTTTAAGTTTAAACAAAAGTGAAGTGTCATCTGCAAACAACACTATATCATGATTATCCTTTATGAGGTACGGCAAGTCATTAATATAAATAAGAAACAAGAAAGGACCAAGAATTGAGCCCTGTGGGACTCCCATTGTTACTATAGATCCGGGAGATCTTTTTCCATTAACGTCAACGCTCTGAATCCTCTTACTCAAGTATGAAGTAAGAAGATCCAGAGCAGCGTTCCGGATCCCGTAGTGACGGAGTTTCCTGGTTAAAGTTTCGTGAAGAACGCAATCGAATGCCTTGGACAAATCACAGAAAATGCCCAAGACATCGCATTTGTCTTCCCATGCATTATAAATATGTCCTAAAAGTTCAACACCATCAGTAGTTGAACGACCCCTTGTAAAACCGAACTGTTTGCTATGTAATAATTTGTGTTTATTAAAAAATCTTTGCATTTGTTCTAAAATTAATTTCTCAAAAATTTTACTAAAAGTAGGTAGTACAGAAATAGGTCTATAATTTGTGGGGTCTGATGTACTACCCGATTTAAACAAAGGTATTATTTTACTATTTTTCATGAGGTCAGGAAACTCCCCACCGTCAATACAACTATTAAAGATAAGAGCTAGAGTAGGCGCTACAATGTCAATAACAGACTAAGCAACTTCTACAGAATTACCCCACAGATCTGCAGTCTTTTTTACATTTAAAGTGTGAAAAGTTTTAATTATATCTATACAAGTAACATGTTCAAAATGAAATTCCGAATCGCAACCATTAACATTTTCCATAAGCAAAGACTCAGCAACAGAAGGTGATGAGTTTAGGGATTTAGTAGTTGAAACGGGAATATCCGAAAATAAATTTTCAAATGCCTCGGCGACTTGTGAGTCTGATTTTATTATGTTGTCATTAATCGACAAGCTGTAGTCAGTGTTTCGATTACTAGACCTTCCCGTTTCACTATTAATAATATTCCAAGTCGTTTTAATTACATTACTGCTGTTTTTAATCTTTAAACCTAAATAAAGTGACTTGGCCATATAACAAACTTTTTTAAATAATTTTGAATAATTTCTAACATACAAATTAAATGCCTCAGTGTTAACGTAAGTCCTTTCATTGTACAGTTCATAAAGCCGCGTTCTACTTTTATGAATACCAATGGTAGCCCAATCACTGAAAGATGCGTTACTATTAACCGAGATAGTCTTGGGAATAAAGGTTGAATTAAATTGTTTACAGTATATATTAAAAAAATTACCATAAAGATGATTAGGATCCGCATGAATTGACAAAACTGGTAATTTATCAGTGAGTTTACTTTTGAAAGCCTCCAAGCGACCTGCAGTTTTTGGGTTAACAGTGATATCTTTTTTAACCACTATTTTGTTTTGATTTCGAATAGTAATCCTTTGCCCGCAATGATCAGAATCTAGTAAATTTATAATTTCTTTGTGGCTTGGTATAATATCTGTATAAATATTATCTAGGCATGTGGCACTAGTAGGGGTTATTCTTGTGGGCTCCAAAATAAGGTTTACAAGATTGTAGGACTGAAACAGACTTATAATTTTTCTACAAGAACCTGAGTTTTCTAATAAATTGACATTAAAATCACCACAAATGATAACGGACTTGTTTGAGTTACAAATCCTGTCTAACACTTCATCCATTACCTTTTCAAAGCAGTCATACAATCCTGATGGGGGTCTGTACACACTTAATACAACAAAATGCTCCAATTCTATACAGGCAATTTCAACTGTACGCTCAACAGATAGGCTCACGATATCCTTACGATCTTTAAATTTGAGTTGGTTACTTACTAAAATTAATGAGCCACCATGTATAGCATTTATTCTGCTGAACGAACTACCAACCTGGTGATTATTAAAATTAAACAAGAACTGGTGGCTTTTCAGCCAATGTTCTGTTATACAAAGAATATCAATACTATTAAAATTCATAAATAATTCTACTTCTAAATCTTTGCTAATAAATCCTTGAATATTTTGATGCACCAGGTTGATACTATTTACTGATTTTAAACCCTTTTTTGAGGTACTTTTGCCATTCTGTACAATATAGCTAGAGGTTGCCTCTATTGTCTTACTTTCTAATTTAAATTATTAACAATGTCATTAATTGTGACCAAATTAGTGGTAGAATTATTTATAATGTCATTGCATTGCTCAAAAGAAGCAAGTTGTTTAGCCAAATTTTTGGCTGTAATTGTAAAAAAATATGATAGCGACACAGCTATCTGTCTTTTATAATAATTAGAAAGATAGTACATAACATTGTTATATCTATCTTTTGTCAAATAGAAATTATTACTAACATAATTGTTAAAATCAATCAAATGGAACAAGTTATTATTATATGTCAAATTATGCATTGTCATATTTAATTCAAATCTTAAGCTATTTTCTTCCTGTGGCAAACTGTTACTATAGGGGAATGTAAACAACACAACTTTTCTTAAACTAAGATTGCATAATGTTTTATGATACTGGAGCAGTTCTCCTTTGTTTACATTTCCCCTATTACCCACAAAAATTAGTAAAGTTGTATCCTGGGTAAAGTTACATTTAATAATTTTTTTCATAATGTGAAACAGAGAACAACCAGGCATACAGTAATTTAATATTGAGTGTCCCGGATATTCATTTGTCAACAGGTGACCTAAGTCCTTACCAATCTCATCACAAAATAACACAATATCATTATTTAAAGTTTGTGTACAAGGTTTATTGGAACTATTCGTAGAAGGAATGATCAAATCAACACAGGGTTGCTGTAAGGAGGTATTGCATGTTGACAATGAATGGTCTGGCGTAAGTACATTGGATGGTGTTAGACAATGCTCACAGTTGTTTTTTTGTGAGTTTACCAGCTCATTCATTGCCAACACAAATATTCCCTCATTAGGTCTTCAGAGGTATTATACTTGTTGGTCATTGAACTAAGTTTCTCCTGTAGATGGTCAAGTTCAGATTGCAAGGTTTCTGTGTCAATGTTGTACTTCCTAGTACTCTGCTCCAAATTAAAAGAATACATATCTAATTGTTTAAGCAAATTCAACCTTTCTCTATTTAATTTAACGTTTTTGATAAAGAACCTTTGTCTCTTTACCATTTTTTGTGTTTTAACAATGTATTTACTGATTTTAATGTATTTTTTAAGTTTTTTTTTACTGGATACTACCCTCACTGAATTACGTGATTGTGATTCATCATCACCTGTCAAATCAATAGTGGGGTTTACTGCAGAAACCATTGACGGGGCAATAGACACCGGCTCATTGAACAGACTTTGATTCAGCGAGGCGGTGATGTTAATATTTATCTTCTGTCTTTTTCTTAATGAAATAGAAAGAAAAAGATGCACTGAACTTAAATTTAGTTTAGTTAGTGAACAAGGGAATCGGCGCCACTGACAGTGACAGCTCACTCCACGCAAGATTTCACTTCAAGGCGAGCACAGAATCGACCGGCAGCTCCGCCTCCATGGCTTCCGCATCCGGAGGGCGGATACGGAGCCTGCGGTGCCTGGTATACCGGTGTCGCGCGTCGACGCACGCCTTGCGTAACGCCGCAATCTCCTGCGACCACCAGTACACCTGACGTCGGGCGCGTCCTGGCCGGACTCGGAGCATTGCGACGTCGCAAATCTCGGACATGGCCTCCCGGAACCACTCCGCCTCATCGTCGATATCAGCAGGCCTGTCCGGTGAATACACCCAGGCCTGCACGATCGAGGCTTCCAGGAGAAGCTCCCGGTCCAGCTGCTTCAGCGCCCACCGCGGACCACTCGGGGCCTGTTGGACCAGCGCGCTAGAGGTCTGGGTGGAGACATCAAACCGGATATACCGGTGATCGGAGTAGGTCTCCACCTCCTCCATGACGCGCCAGTCAATGACGTGCTGTGTCAGAGCGGGGCTGGCGAACGAGATGTCCACTACCGACTCGCCCCGCATCCGCACACACGTAGGAACAGAACCCCAATTTAGGACGACCAGGCCTGCTTTCAGAACCCAGTCCTCCACCATCCTGCCCCGCACGTCCGTGCACCGGGAACCCCAGGCCAAGTTCTTGGCGTTGAAGTCCCCGAGCACTAGCACGGAGAAGGGATGGTTCCTGGCGACGACGACACTCAACTCTGTCAAAGAGTTCTGGAACTCGGCGAGAGTTCGGTTCGGAGAGAAGTAGACTGCCACTACTACAATCTCTCCGAACCGTGTTGCTACGCACCCCTGTCCCTTCGTGACACATTCGAGGGACGGGGTACCGGAAGCAACCGACGAAAGTATGGCCACTGAGCCGCTAAGGTCCTCCACCCAGTCATCCCTGGGCGGTTAGCCTCTGCCCCCTGCCCCGCGCGAGATAAGGTAACGGCTTTGTTGTGTATTAGTGTGAGATAACGTATTTTTAGTCTACTAAATGACGGACAATTAATTTTTGTTTAGTTTTGGAAATGCCGCCACTGGCTTATAACATACGTAAAAGATGTCAAATATTAATCTGTAATGCCGTTAAACGTCCTTAACCACATGTATGTCTAGCATTTTCAATTAACGACGTTATAGGTTAACAAAAGTAAAGTTCTATAATATAAAAAGAATAACAATAAAACAGTTAAAGTACCTTTACCGCTTTATAGTGTACAAAAGACTGTTAACGGCAATCAAGACAAGCAACTATATGAAAAACTTGTAATAAAAATATGTATGAGTTACTAGCTTCTGCCCGCGGCTTCGCCCGCGTGGATGTCGGGATAGTATGTGCTTCCCCAGGATGCCATCTATCTCTTTGCCAAATCAGAAGTTCAGTGGTTTTGTCGTGAAAATGTAACATACAGTTTCAAGTTCAAATCCTCCCCTAAAAACCGAATTACCCCTTTTTGCCCCGTCAGGGGTCAATTTTCGACAACTTTACATACATATTATTAATTGTTTTCTGTCAAAAGTATCAATACTGAGCTTCGAGTTAATCGGACCGCGCATTGAATTTCTTCCACACAAACTTCAACACCCCTATATCCCCCTTTGAGGGGTAGTTTTGAAAAACTTATAATGATAAACTTTATTACTTACTTAGGCAAGTATTGTTGCCAAGTTTCAAGTGTATTCTAAATGAATAAGATTTTTCAAATAAAATGTATCCCCGCTTTTCACCCCCACAGGGGTGGAATTTAAAAAAATCGTTTGGTATATATTCATAACTTGACTCAAACATTATTTATACCAAATTTCTAATTAATCAAGCCACTTATTATAATCGTCCCCTGTAAACTTAGTTAAGTTTACAGGGGACGATTATAATAAGTGGTGAAAATCTATTCCTAACGGGTTGAAAAGTGGTAGTTACCCCTTTTCAACCCGTTAGGAATAGATTTTCAAAAAACCCTGTTACATGTTATTCTTTATTTTTGGTCTTATGTATAAACACTGACTTTCGAGTTAATCGGACCGCGCATTCAAATTCTTCCACACAAACTTCAACACCCTTATATCCCCTTTTGTGGGGTAGTTTTGAAAAACTTATAATGATAAACTTATTACTTACTTAGGCGAGTATTCATGTCAGTTTTCAAGATTATTAACCTAACGAATAAGATTTTTCATATAAACTTTATCCCCGCTTTTCACCCCCACAGGGGTGGAATTTTAAAAAATAATTTGGGATATGTTCATAACTTGACTCAAAGATTATTTATACCAATTTTCGAGTTAATCAAGCCACGCTGTAAAATCCTCCCCTGTAAAATTGACTACCCCTTTTCGGGCCGTCACGGGTAGATTTTCGAAAAACACTGATACACATTATTCTTTCCTTTCAATTTTTGGTTTAAATACTGAGTTTCGATTAAATCGGACCGCGCGCTAAAATTCTTCCATACAAATTTTTAAGTCTCCCAATCCCCTTATAGGGGGTAGTTTATAAAAACAAAAAATGCCTAACTTCATAATTTACTTAGATAAGTATTCATGCTAAGTTTCAAGTTTATTAACTCAAGGAACAAGATTTTTCATACAAAGAAAATCCCCCCATTTCACCCTCTTAGGGGTGGACTTTCGAAAAACCCTTTCTTAGTGGATACCTACTCTTCACGAAGAATACACCCTCCAAATTTCATGTCTCTAGGACCAGCGGTTTAGGCTGTGCGTTGATGTCTCAGTCAGTCAGTCAGTCACGACTTTGAATTTTATATATATAGAAGGAATAGATTTTAAAAAAACCCTGTTACATGTTATTCTTTATTTTTTGGTCTTATGTATAAACACTGACTTTCGAGTTAATCCACACAAACTTCAACACCCTTATATCCCCTTTTGTGGGGTAGTTTTGAAAAACTTATAATGATAAACTTATTAATTACTTAGGCGAGTATTCTTGTCAGTTTTCAAGATTATTAACCTAACGAATAAGATTTTTCATATAAACTTTATCCCCGCTTTTCACCCCCACAGGGGTGGAATTTTAAAAAATAATTTGGGATGTGTTCATAACTTGACTCAAAGATTATTTATACCAATTTTCGAGTTAATCAAGCCACGCTGTAAAATCCTCCCCTGTAAAATTGACTACCCCATTTCAGGCCGTCAGAAAAAAAAAAAAAAAAAGGGATAGATTTTCGAAAAACCCTGATACACATTATTCTTTCCTTTCAATTTTTGGTATAACTACTGAGTTTCGATTAAATCGGACCGCGCGCTAAAATTCTTCCATACAAATTTTTAAGTCCCGCAATCCCCTTATAGGGGGTAGTTTATAAAAACAAAAAATGCCCAACTTCATAATTTACTTAGATAAGTATTCATGCTAAGTTTCAAGTTTATTAACTCAAGGAACAAGATTTTTCATACAAACAAAATCCCCCCATTTCACCCTCTTAGGGGTGGAATTTCGAAAAACCCTTTCTTAGTGGATACTTACTCTTCACGAAAAATACACCCTCCAAATTTCATGTCTCTAGGACCAGCGGTTTAGGCTGTGCGTTGATGTCTCAGTCAGTCAGTCAGGACTTTGAATTTTATATATATAGAAGATTGAACTTTAGCGGCTGTATAGACTCACAAAGTTACTTAATGACATTTTTGCTTATTTCACACGAGAAAAATATGTACTTAACGGCATTCTTAAAATTATTATTTCCAAAACTATTCAAGGTATTGAAAATTCGGAAACACAGATCGATAGATATTTTTTTTCTCATAATGATAGCATCAAAAGTTAAAAATTGACCAGATGTCGGATAACGGCATTTTAGTTATACCACGGCAGTAATAGTAACATAGAAATATGTTTTTAAACAGTAAAATCAATGTATCTATCTGATTATGGTATTTACAATACATTTTTTCGTAACATTCAATACAATTCTTACCATCTGCCGCATAACCTAACCTAGTCACCCAAAAACTTATTTTCTCCCTTATTCCCATAGAATTTTGTAAAAAATCTTTCTGATATTAATAAGTATGTGTGCTAACTATTAGATAACACATAAATGATTCATGTACAACGTTTGGCCCAACGATGTATGGATTTCTGGCGATGTCCTGTTTGTTTTTATATTAAAATGGCACCTACTAAATTATCAATGGACGAAACTATAAAACTAATAAGACTTTACAAAGAAAAAGAGTGTTTATGGCAAAGTGACTCTGTTCAATATCGGAATAAAGCTGCGCGAGATTCTGCTCTGATTTAGATAAGAGACTCTATGGGAATGCCAAATATGACTGTGGAAGATATTAAAACTAAATTGAAATATATACGATCCACTTTTGTACAGGAACAGCACAAAATAAATAAGTCTCAAAAATCCGGTGCCGGTTCAGCTGATGTATAAGTACACTCGGCTCCAGAGAAAAGGAACCCCCTTTGTTAATGACATCAAACCGCTTAAGTTTTTTGTAGTATATCGTGAATGGCGCGTTGGTCTAGTGGTTAAGACTGCGGCTTAGCAATACTATGGTCACGAGTTCAAATCCGCGAATGAGATGTTTGATTTTTTCCAAATTAAAGTTCTTTATTTTTTATTTTTTTTTTATTTTTTAGGTTATGTGATTTTCGTTAATTATTATTTAAGAAATCAAATGTTAAATTAGGAATGAGGTTTGTTAGAAAAGCTAGGCATGTTACATAAACAATATTCATTTATTTCTATAATTACATTTCTAGGACTTCATGGAATCCATTTCCTGGTTGAGTCTTGAGTATACAGTTTTCTATCTGTATTAAATGGGGGTTATTTACTTAGAATATTAACTAAACACAAAATAGATACCTACCCTTTTTTTTTTTTTTGAGGATGGGAAATCATCAAATCATCAAATGACGCCTCCCGCTCTGGGTGGAGCGGAAGGGAGTGTCTGACTCTTACTGACTAAAACCCACCCGTGTTCCTTCCTTAGCCCTTTCTGTTCCAGGGCAGCGGTAACCCTTTCGGAAGATCCTACCACCTTCTGGGGCGCGTTCAGATAGTGTGCGGCTCGAAGCCGCAGTGAACGCGCCCACACCGGGCCCCATATAGGGCCATGGACCACACGACCCCCGCGTAAAGCCTCCGGTAGGAGGCATTTGGCCCCCTCAGGTTGGGCAGGAGCCGCTTTAAGGCGGCCCCGGTCCGTTCCAGTTTGGGGGCCAAACGTCGGAAATGCTCGACGAAGTTCCACCAGCTGTCGAGGACGAGACCCAGGTACCTCATCGTTGTCTCGACGCCGATGTGAACCCCTCCTACCATCAGTTGGGATCCCGAAGGTGGCCCGTACCGGGGCCCATGAAAGGACATGGCCTCGGACTTGTGCAATGCCACCTCGAGACCCATCCGCCGGATCCTTTCCATGACTATCGCAACCCCGCGTGTCATCGCGTCGGCCGCCGCCTGATGCAACCTCCCCTGCGCCAGGACCAGCGTGTCGTCAGCGTAGCAAACTACGCTGACGCCATCAGGAAGGTCTGCCCGCAGCACCCAGTCGTAACCGATGTCCCACAGGAGCGGCCCCAGAACCAATCCCTGTGGGACACCGCACGACATCTCTCGCCGGTTCCAGTTCCCGTCGCGACCGGGGTATTTGATGGCTCTGTCCGTCAAATACGCCCCGACTACTCGACGGAGGTAGGTCGGCACCCGGTGATACCGGAGTGCCTCCCCAATGCAGCTCCAGGGCAGGGTGTTAAACGCGTTGGCGATGTTGAGTGACACCGCCACGATGACCCCACCCCAGGACACCGCGTCCCCCGTCGTGAGGGCTCTAACGCGCACGATGGCGTCCACCGTCGAGCGCCCCTTGCGGAAGCCAAACTGGCTGTCCGCAAGATCCGGCCCCGTCCTCACCAGGTGCCCGACGAGGCGGCCCGCAATCACTCTCTCGAAGAGCTTGCCAACCTCGTCGAGCAGCACAATGGGCCGGTATGCGGACGGAGAGTCCGCAGGGCGCCCTGGCTTCTGAATGAGGACCAGCTTCCCCGTCTTCCAACGGAGTGGAAACTGGCCTCTCTCCATGCATGCGCTTAAGAGCGCCTCCAGTCGAGGCCCGAGAGCCGTCGAGGCCAGGACCCAGGCTTCACCCGGCAAGCCGTCGGGCCCTGGGGCGGTATTTTTGGCCTTCAGCCTGAATACCGCCGCTCCCAGCTCTACGCCGGTCACTTCAGGGATGTCGTCGTCGTCGTCCGTGTGGTCCGCTTCGGACACCGCTATTGGCGGAGCCATAGGCGGGGGAGTATGCTCCCTCCGTGAAGAGAACAGAGCGCTCACCACCTCCTCGACCAGCTGAGGGCGGAGACTCTGCGTCAGCGGGGGGGCCCAGGTGCGGAGTTTATTCCGCACCATTTTGTAAGGGCACCCCCATGGATCTCTGTTCAGAGTCTCCAGCATCTCCTCGCGGGCCATATCCTTGGCCCACTGGACAGCCTCTCGGAAGGCCGTCTTCGCCACTCTGTACCCCTCGTACAGCTCCGCCTCCGTGGCTTCCGCATCCGGAGGGCGGATGCGGAGCCTGCGGTGCCTGGTATACCGGTGTCGCGCGTCGACGCACGCCTTGCGTAACGCCGCAATCTCCTGCGACCACCAGTACACCTGACGTCGGGCGCGTCCTGGCCGGACTCGGGGCATTGCGACGTCGCAAATCTCGGACATGGCCTCCCGGAACCACTCCGTCTCATCGTCGATATCAGCAGGCCTGTCCGGTGAATACACCCAGGCCTGCACGATCAAGGCTTCCAGGAGAAGCTCCCGCAGCCTAATTGCGTAACACATTTTGTTTCTGAATGCAATTTCGAAATGATTCAAACTACAGTGGTAACCTTTGTCCATATTCGGTATTGTGTAACTATAAATGATTCCAATCCAGTAGAATTTGTTTCGGTGCCTCTTGGTAATAACCAAGAGGCCACACTCTGTTTCGTCGAAGCGTTTTGTTTCATCATATATGAACTATTTGTTTTAGAATTAATATGCTATAATTTAATTTAGTTTTAATTACAACTGATGGTCTACTAATGCTTACAAATAAAAATGGGCAATGATTGCTGAAAAATGAAATACCAATTTTTAAAACCCTTTCTACCAAAAACTACCATAATTGACGTGCGTAACAAAACGTATTTGCATCTGACTTTTTATTTCTGTGGCAAAAGTTAATTTGTTTATGTTCTGTGTGTTTTCGCCGGCATGTCAACAAACTTTTTCAAACTACAATTTGAACCGAGTCGAGTAAGTTATTACCAATTTCTTACTGTTAGATAAATCTAAGTGGTTATAAATATAAAGATAGTGTTGTATTGAGTTCGTTTTTTTAAATGAAGTATGTTCCATGCTCTTACATTAGTTCTGTTGATCTATTTTTTCAGAAATGCCAGCTAGTAGAAAAGTTTCGGAGCGGTAGTGGGAGCTGCTGCTCCGATTCCTGGAAAAAAACGTTTCCATTGCCAAGGGATCCCTGGCGAATGAGGGTCCCTTGGCAAAAATCAACACCAATAATGTTTGGAAACATATTGCAGCCCGCCTCAACAGCGAGGGCGCGGGCTGCACTAAAACGTTTAAAAAATGGCGAGACGTAAATGTAATGAACAATAATTAATATACTTGTGAGTGTGTGTGAAGAGGTGCATGTCCGTACTACGACTTATCAATCTATACTTTTCCAGTATAAGCTACTTTTACTGGAAATCTAGAGCTTGATATTTTATTATGACAACAACTATAAGACATGACAGAAACGTCGGGAATCAAGTCAATTTTGGACAGTGGAATTTTAATAATGGCATACCACCTTTACTAATTTTACTAACACTAATACTGCTAATGTGCAATTTAAAAGTAAGCCGTTTTTTAAATGATTGTATGTCATGTAATAAATATTAAGATTATTTAACTTTGCTAGTATTGGAACCAGCAAAAATATAACGTCCGTAAGAAGGCGTCGGAGCTCCGACAGCAGGGTTTGGCAACGGGAGGCGGGCCTCTGCCTCACAAACTTAAAATTACAGTGAGGGACGAGCGTATCCTCGCTCTTATAGGGCGTGTGGCTGTATTTGGAGAGCCCAGTGTCCGCATCCCTTTTCCTGTTAGAGAAGACCTAATTTTTATTATACCTAATTGTAAAGAAGTAGTTAGTGTAAGTACTGGCTTTTTAGTGTTTCTACCTATGTGTAATATTAGTCTGTAAAATGATCAACTTAAATTAAACTTCAGCGGTGCGATTCTGTAACCATATCTCACCATGAAAACTTTGGTGAAATGAGTATGGAGTGAGCTGCCATTCCAACTAATGTTAGGAATTGACACTATTGACAGCTCACTCTAAGCTCACTTCACCTAACTTTTCCCAGTGAGATTTTTACAGAATCGATCAGATGGTAGGTATATTTTCATTTTTAATAAGAGAGTTGTTAGAATTATATTGGTTAGTAATGACAGTGTCTGTACAGTAAAGTAAGTAATGCTACTAGTAAGTAGTAGATAGTAGAGCTCCAGACACATAAAAGTGAGGGTTGTAACAAGCAGAGTTATTTAACATTAAAAAAGAGAAACTGGATGATTGATGGGTGGTTTTAATGTTGCAGGGGGATAATGGGGCTCCTTGGCCCTCAAGCTCGACGGTGCCGGCGGTGGCGCCGGCACATCATTTTTTTTTTTTCATTTTCATCATTCATTTTGGAGGTGTACGAGTCGGATTCGCCATCGCTGCTGCCGCCGCCTTCCCCAGTCCCGTTGCCTGCGTCGGAGCAATCGCCATCGGCACTAACACTGCCGCCGACGCCTTCACCACCGCAGTATCAGTCACCGCCGCAGTACTCGTCACCACTGCCGCTATCACCACCACCGCCGTCACCAACACCTCCGGCACCACCACCGCCGGATTCAGTAGCTGTGGTGATCGCGACACCACCAACTGGTGCAACAAGAGGGAGAGGAAGCAGAAGAGGTAGATATGTTTAACCCTATATTAAATCAGTGTATAAGATTACTAACCGCTGCAGTTAAATACAAATAGACATAAAGACGTCGCGACGCTAGTTGAGCTGCATAAATCTTAGCTGTTGTACAAACATATTATATATTACATATTATATTATGTATGATGACATCTGTCTCTACATCTATGCATAAATTATAAATGGAAGTAGCTTTTCATGTCTGTTTGTTGGACCATGTAATTCTTCTAAACTATGCAATGGATTTTGGTGCGGCCTTCATCATCATTGAGAGAATTCGTTCTGGAAGGTTTCTGTGTATACCGAATTAATATTTTACGTACATATTATATTATAGACTGACTCGTTGGTCAAACCTCATGGTCTTGGGTTTGATTCCCAGCGCCAGGCAGTGTTATTAAGTAGGAGTGGGTTGCTAGTTACTTCATAATATAATCCTGCTTGTTTTTTTAACATGAGAATGACACCTGGGGGCCTAAATATGCCACTTTGGCAGAATCATAATAGGATAACAATATGAATCATATTAAAAATCGTAAAATGGTCACAAAGTGACAATTCATATTATGATCTGTGTGCAATTCATATCACGCAATTATTCACCTGTTTGACAGTTTTGTATCGAAATTCGTAAAATGGTCCACCAATGTTTACACCAAATATGATTGATATAAAATGAATTTTAGGTGATTAAACTATTATGTGTAACCATTTAACGAAAATTAGAGGAATTGCTAATGATCTGCTGGGAATTCAGGAAATGAATAGTTTTTAGAGGTATTGCTTAAAGTGGCCGTTTTAGGCCCCCTGTCCTTATTGATAATTTAAACAGTTGTGTTTTCTTTTTCAGGCAGTAGATCTGCTGACCCGCTACAAGTGGCTCAGGACGCTTCGCGGAGACCATGTATGTATTACCTATTTATTTTATAGATTGGTGAGTTACAAAAAAAAAAATCAAAATTTAATTATTATTTCAGATCATCATGTGACCCCTGCTGCTCCAGATTGGGTGCTCCAGCTAGAGGAGAGGAGATTGGTCATAGATCAGGGCATTGCGGCAGCCCTGCAGGAGCTCAATGTAACCCTCCACGGTATGCGGGTGGCGATGGAGTCGGTTGCACAGAGCCTGCAGGGCCTTTCTAGGTGTATGGATGCAGACTAAACTTTTATTATTAACTCACTAGAGAAAACTGACAGATCCTACTGCCATTTTACCGTGTTTGTGACATGCGTTATGATAAATAATTTTATTTCTGTAAGTAGGTTTTTACAAACACAAGTCAATCATATTTTAAAAACTAGATAAGAAGGTCGGCGTTTCATAACCGACTACTCTGAGGAAGGCCGAAACAAACTCATCTTGGTCAGATCATGTGAAGACCATAATTATGTGGATTGGTGTCTAAAATGGTCTTTTGAGGAAAGAACCACACCCAGATCGAATGGACCTGTCCAGTCAGTGCACGCATTTGTCAGTAATCATGCAGCTCAACTGTGATTAAACTATGTTTAAATATATTTTATGGTCAGAACCTAATGGTTTTATTTTAATTACCTATCCTATGCGCGCAGAAGGTATAATTAGTCACAACATTATTATTAGGTACTTACAACATTCCAGGCTATGTAGAAGCGTAATACTTGGAGTGACTTATTATTACTTCTAAAAATCATACTATAATGTCGCTAGTGTATAAGTTTTCAGCAGATAAGTGTATGTTTGTGTATTGTCTGGGAGGGGTGAAATGGATAGAGAATGGTTTGATAACTCAAAAAAAATGGTATAAATGATAAATGATTTTATTTTGTAAGTAGGTTTGTACAAACACTTTTACACGTCAATCATATTTTAAAACTAGATGAGGTCGGCGTTTCCTATCTGACTACTCTGAGAAGAAAGGCCGAAACAAACTCGGAGGTCACAGTCTCTTTTAAAGTCCAGACATAATCTTGGTCAGATCATATGAAGACCATGCAGGTCGATGTCTGAGATGGTCTTTTGAGGAAAGAACCACATAGATTGAGAGGACCTGTCCAGTCAGTGCACGCATTTGTCAGAAATCGTGCAGCTCAACTCAAAACTTAAGGAGCTCGATGATTCGACGAACAATACCAAAGAAAGGACATTTGGGTAGGCCACATTAATTACTCAAACTGCCAGACCATGACAAAACTAAGAGAACAGAGAGAAAAATAAAATATAATAAAAATAAAGTGACCCACATAGTCTTCACATTCACAATAATTAAAATAATAGAATACTTTACAAAGTAAAAAAATGTCATAGTACTTATTTATAGAATTCATTGATGTCAAAGTGTATATAAAAATAAGAACACTACATAGGTAAAAAATTTGAAGCATCTCAATCCCAAGCCTTTTTGTCCGCGATATAATCCTTAACGGTATAAAAGGCTTTCTGGCACAACTTAGGTTTAATGAATGATTTGAATTTATTAAGGCTTAGATCTTGAACGGGGCTTGGAATTTTATTGTAAAAGCACATACATTGGCATCTCAACGAGCCACCTATTTTCTTGAGCCTTGTTATAAGTACAACAAATTTGTGTTTGTTCCTAGTATACATGACAAGCGGAGTTTTGGGGCACGTCTACATACATGGCAAAAAAAAAAGAAATACTATACTCTTATCTCTCAAAATACAGTGCTATGTGGTGAATCCTGATATATCATGGATATCACTGTATTTTTTAAACAATTTTATGTTTCTATGGGCATATAAAAGATTTTCATAAATATATTGAGAAGGCACAGTCATAACATTAATCTCTTTAAATTTGTCTCTGAGCGAGTGTCTCGGACTTAATTTATAAATTGATCGAACAGCTCGCTTCTGCAAAACAAAGATAGTCGGAATATCGGCGGCATTTCCCCACAATAGAATACCGTACGACATTACACTATGAAAATAGCTAAAGTACACTAAGCGGGCTGTCTCTATATCAGTTTTTTTTTTTTTTAATATCTTTATTAATTATTAGGGACTTTTATACAATTGTACATGTCAGTCCCATCGGACCTTATAACTTAATAATATTAACAATAAACTAACCTATCGGACCTTATAACGTGAAACGTAACAATACAAACTTAACTAAACTATAAGCAGCTCCGGAGTTAGGTGTCGACAAAATATGATGGAACATACAAACATCGTTCATATTTATCTTGAGCTCTCTAACTAGATCTTCTCTTGCAGACTGAAATCTGACACACTCCGTCAATAAATGTACAACATCTTCCAGTGTGCCACACACCTCACAATTTGGTGAATCAATTTTTTTCATTAAAAATCCAAAATTATTGAGCGGCATGTGTCCAGATCTCAGTCTGTGAGCTGTTACTATATTTTTCCTGCTTAGCCTAGAGTTACAAAACCACGGTATATGAGGAGGCTCCGAAACTATAGACCTGTACCAAATGCCTTTATCTTTCGATCTTTGATTAAAATACTCTTTCCAAACTTCTTGACATTTATGTTTATACCTAGGAAATATTTCTGTATAATTCGTTCCAATGTTTTTTTCTCTTCCGCCAACAATACCCAACTTTGCTAAACGGTCAGCCTCCTCATTACCCTTTATACCTATATGTGAAGGAACCCATTGCAACTTCAGATCTATAACTCTTTCAGATAGATAGTGTATTTTAGATAGAATTTCATAAGCTATCGGTGCACCTCTGTAACCAGAGGCGCATCGAGCTATATGATGTAGTGCACTTTTGCTATCTACACAAATTACTGTTTTTCTATTATTTCCGATGGATGCAATATACGTAAGTGCTTCTGAAATTGCAAAGAGATCCAAAGACATAACTGACACATAATTAATTATTTTAAAGCAGGTATTTGTATTCTCCGAATTAAAAGGATCATAGTAAGCAGCTCCATTACCATTAGCGCTCTTAGACCCATCAGTATATATTTTGTAATAATTTAGATATTTATCCGATATTTCTCTCAAAGTTTCTGCTTTAATTGAATTGACATCATACGTCTTTTTAGGTTTTATAATTGAGTCCAAATTAATCTTTATTATATTTTGGATGTTAATCCTAGTTACCCATACATCCAATAAGAACATTTCTAAAATCGGAGATGAACTTATACTTTCTTCCCTAACCTCTTCAAAAACAATACTAAGTAGTGGAAGCTTTTTATTTGTCCAATATCTGCTGTGCCTAAGAGCACTAAGCTCTGATAGCTGTTTTATTACTACATTATCGGATATGGAATACGACTTTAAACAATATTTGAATGCTAACCATCTTCTCCTAACGTGCATTGGAGGCACACAGAGCTCGCACTCCATAACGTGTATCGGTGTGCTTCTTATAAAACCCCCTATTACTCTTAAAGCCTGATTTTGGATTTTTTCTAGTTTATATATATTTGTTTTGGCACTATTGTCATATAAGAAGCACCCGTAGTCAAGCCTACTTCTAATTAAAGCTATATAGAGCCTACGAAGATGAATTTGATGGACACCCCAAGAGGGACTCGTAAGAATTTTAAGTAAATTGAGAAGCCTCTGAATTTTTTCGATTATTTCGTTAATTTGTTTACCCCAGCGTAATGTCTTATCTAGCCAAACGCCTAAATATTTATAAAGACACACGTTGTTAAGTTTACTATTATTTATTAGAAGTTGTATTTGCTGTTGCCTAAATCCCCTACTAAAAACACAATATTTCGATTTACTTATGGAAAGTTCCAGTCCTAATTCGTCCAATAAAACTGTAAAAGTATTTAAAGCATTTTGAATTTTATTCTGACCCTCTGTGATATCCTTACAAGTAAAATACAATACGAAGTCATCTGCGTACTGGCATGAATACACATCAACAATATCTCGACAAAACTTATAAGTGGCTATATTGAAAAGTAACGGAGAGATGGGATCACCTTGGGCTAAGCCATTTCGTGCGTATCTGACCATATCGATTGCAGACTCATCAGCAACTTTAAGATGACGTTCGCTAAGAAAGTTCCACAAATATTGGCAAATATTTTTACCAACACCCAAGCTATCAAGAACCTGCAGTAATTTATCTATTAATATATTATTATACGCACCTTTGATATCAAGAAAACAAGCAAGAGTTGAAAGATTCTTTGAAAAGCCTATCTGAATTTGAGTCACTAAACGCGTAAGACAATCATAGCTAGATTGTCCTCTCCTAAAACCGGCTGTATTTGGCGACAGAATTTGATTCTTCTCCACATACCATTCGAGTCTTTTATTAATCATAGAATGAAAAATTTTGCATGTACACGACATCAATGAAATAGGTCTTGGTTTGCTGTTAACATTCGAGCCAGCACCCGACCTTAGTATGGGTATAACTCTAATATCACGCCACTGCGATGGAAAATTACCGAAATTTAATATAATATTATAGATTTTGAGTAAGAACAATTTACCAAGAGGTGGTAGATGTAAAATCATGGAATACGTTATTTTGTCTTCGCCTGGAGCAGTATCCTTTTTCTTCAAACAATTATTCAGCTCTTGTAACGTAAACTCAGATTCGAGCAACACATGTCTAGATGAAAAGATAGGTTTTAGTGAAACGACATAATCTGGTGCAAGATCACATAACAATTCTCTCTTTAGCTCCTGAGGACACTGAATATTAGATTTCTTATAACCCTTCACCCATCGCAGTCGACGCCACATGTCTGAAGCTGAAACTTTGTAATCAATATCTTCACACAATTTCTTATGATCATTAGATCTCGCTTTTTGAATAGCCTGTTTAGCCTTCAAAGTTTTTCCTTCAAGTGACGCAAGGTTCCTTGGTGTTGGATTCCCTCTAAATTTTTTGAGTGCCAGTCGACGCTCTGCAACCAATCTAGATATATCTGGACCCCAATATCCGTTCGGCTTAAACTTATTATTTGGTATATTACAAAATTTTATAAGTGGAATATTCTCATCGGCTGCTCTATTTATTTGACCGGTGAAATAATCGTACAAAACCTGAACATCACCGTCCACATCGGAATGAGAAAAACTATCGAGAAGACTTTTTCTGTATCCAGTCCAGTTGGCTAATTTGTAGTTGCGTTTTTTATCGAAGTAAACATCCTCGAAGTAATTTACTTTAAATTTAATGAATAAATGATCACTACCTAAGTTTTCGTTCATGACATTCCAGTCAAAATTAATAGCGATATCTACAGATGCGAATGTAACATCGGGTGAAGAAGATTGCAAGATATTATTGACTAATTTAATCCTAGTGGGCTGTCCAGTATTCAGAGATGTAAAACCAAATTCTAGTGCTGACTCAAAAATTTGTTTACCTCTATTATCATTTTTATACGACCAATTTGTGTGATGAGCATTAAGATCTCCAGCTATTAAACAATTATTTGGAAACAAAGAAAAAATTCTATCCCAATCTGATTGTGTAGTATGAACGGAACTAGGACAATAAATTAAAATGATATATTTAATATAGCCACAATTATTAAGTTTCATACATAATATCTCGATGCCCGGATTATTTGAATTTACCTGTAATTCCTGTACATTTAATGAATTATGAGCTACAATAGCAACCCCACCATACGAATCCTCTCTATCTTTTCTATAAATATTGTAGGGATAAGTACTAACATAGACCTCTTCTCTCAGCCAAGTTTCGCTAATTAATGCTACATGTATTTTTTCTTGCAACAGTAAACATTTGAATTCCTCTAATTTGGGTTTCAAACTCTGTGCGTTCCACTGCATTATATTTAAATTTATATTTTTACGTAAACAAGCCATCTTTAAACACAGAAACAATTGTATTATAAACATCTCCTTCTTTAAGTAATCTCCAAACTAACTGAAAACATTGTTCAAATATAAAATTACACACTAATTTAACTTTAACATCGAAGCTACAATCAGACAAACAAACTTCTTTTACTTTATGAAATAATATTTTAAAGTCTACATTACGCTTTGTGGGTTTTTTCTTGCTTTCTTGTTGTAGATGGGATTCCTCTTCATTATCAATTGTAAAATTACGACTCTGATCTGACTTTTTTTTCTTTTTCTTTTGTTTTCTTACAGATTTACCCAGAATGAGTGAATCTGCCGATTCTTCTACACTTTCCTCCCTGTCTTCGCTATTATTCATTTGTTCACTTCTTTCCGGAATTTGTTTCTCTGGACGAGTTCTCGTGATTAAGATATCCCTATACGAAGTCTTATCACTATTTAAATAATTTGATTCATTATGCGTTAGTTTCTCTATAGTTTGATGTTCAACTGGTGCTTTTCTTTCATCTAAATATGTGGACAGGGCTTTTCGGTATGTAGTATTCTTCTCACACATTATTTCTCGTATTTTCTTTTCTTTAATAAACATAGGACATGACTTTTCTAATGCCATATGTGGCATCTTACAATTTATACATTTGTAGTTTGTAGTGTCACAATTGCTATGATTTTCCCCACATTTTGGACAGCGTATTATTTTTGTTGGACATGACTTTATTAAATGCCCAAAACGCCAGCAACCCGAGCATTGCGTAACTGGAAACATATAAGGTTCCACTTTAAACCGACACCCATACATAGACACATATGGGGGTAAAGTGGAACCTTTAAAACATAATCGTACTGTCTCGCTATCCACCCATTCTCTAGACATCCCGAGGCGTTTTAATCTTCTCATACTGACCACTTCATATTCACTTTCTAGGCTCTGCTGTATTTCTTCTATATTTATGTTTAAGTCTATCTGTTTAACAACTCCATACGATAAATTGACTTCATTTGCAAATTGGCACCTGTACCCCATATCTAGAAACTTTTGACACTTTACCATTTTTTCAGCATTCTCTCTGTCTTCAAATTCTTAAATTACCTTGTATGCGCTTTTATAGTGTATTTTGTTTATGTTTATGATATTTTCTAACTTTAGTAACTTAGCTAAACCAAATTGTTTTGGCAATACTGTATCTTTTCCCGTAATGCTCACGACATTACCCTGTGATTGTGCACTTCTTTCACCACTCATACTCGTATCAGATTTTCTAGATAATCTTCTTGCTAGCTTTTTGCTTCCTCTTCTAACGGTTATAAATCCATCTTCGTCTTCTATAATCTCCTCACTATCCTCTCTAACTCTTTTCTCTGAGACTCTCTGAATCTCAATCGGAGTACTACAGCTCCTCTCCATTACGCTTGGATTAACTTGTTGCTCACTTTCTTTTAATATTTCCTCCTCTATAATATCACTCCCATTCGATTCACAACCGAAATCCGTCACTTTATCCATTATCAGTAAACATTTGAATAATACGATAATACGTGGGTGGATGAAAAAAAAGTTAAGAACAGAAATATTAACTATTTATAATGCGTGCGCTCGCCTCGGCTCTTCGCGCGGCACTGGGGTCTCTATATCAGTTAAATTACGAATTTTTCTAACAGCGTATGCTGCGGAACTTAGCTTTTTTGACAATTTATCTATATGTGGACCCCACTGAAGCTTAGCATTCAAAGTTATGCCCAAGAATACTGTGTATAAATAAATTTAAACAAAATCAAGTAATTTATTCAAATTAGGCTGAGAATCAGCACGTCAAAATTACATAAGACATTCCCCCCAAAACGCCCACCTTTCACCACTTCCTAGTGCTTTCGCTGGGAAGAAGAAGTGGCACAACAAACTCCCCAGCAGCACAGCCGTCTGTTCAGTTAGAAAAACTTGCTTCTATACAATAGTAGGTATGCAAAGTAGTTAATATTACGAGACACAGAACATTAATAATTAAAACTATTTGTCATAATGTCAGCTAGCCGCGCCAAATACTCAAGCAAAAAAATAAATAACTAAAACTATTAAGGAAAACAAAATTTAACACCCAAAATAAAAGCCTCCAGGCATATAAGGGCGTGACAGCTTACATTTATAACAACTTACAATAATACATTGAAGTGAGTAGTTTCTGTCAATAACAAAAAAAAACTAAACCCTACGACTACGCCATAACCTGTCCACGACAGCTTGTCTACCCTCATCAGCAGAGCCATGCCCTTCGGAAGGGAGATTTATCTGTCGAGACAGATCGTGATGTATATCGTCGTGAATGGGGAAGCGTGCATTACTGACTAAATTGTGCAAGACTGCACAGGCATTTGTAAATTTTCCTGCTTGCACAGGAGAATAATGCAATACCCTATGAGCCAATAAGCACCGCCAGCGACTCTTCAAAACTCCAATGCAGCGCTCGACCACATTGCGAGTCTGAATATGACACTGCGTGTAGTACTCCTCTGGTGACTCCGGGGCGGCACCAAGGATAGGCGTCATCAGAAACCGCCTTTGAGCATACCCGGAATCTCCTGAAAATTAAAAAAATAAAGTAGATAAATTATCAATTATATGTCAGTACCTATAAAGATGTTTTAATTTTATTTACATAACCTATAATGTTCCCACTGCTGCGACACAAGCCTCTTCTCAGTGGGAGGGAGTAAGATAAGATAATGATTTATTTTCTCCGTAGTGGTGGAGCGGGCCGTAATCTACCACGCGGGCCCAGTGCGGGTTGGTAGATGTCACATGTCTTCGAATTTTTGGTCCTAGGACATGCCGGTTCCTTCACCATTATGAGAGCACTGATGATGAATAATTTACACAAAGTAAAGCGCCGTCTGGGTTCGAACCTACGACCAACAGCTCGTAAGTCGCCGCCATTGCCACTGAGTCACCACTGCTTTCCGTTGATTTTATTTACGACAATATACATTACTTTTTAAAGTAAATAATTAATTATGTTTTGTTACCTAGTAGCCAACACACTTCGTTTTGATCATGTAAGTGCTTCATAAAATTTTGTATAGGACACTGGTTCCAAATATGAGAATCATGGCTGGCACCCCCAAATGACGCATCAATAAATTGAATGCGTAGGTCAGCATCACAAACCTGAAAGTATTGTAAATGTTTTTAATTACCTTTTCTATATTATTTAAACAGTAGGTGAGTTAAACAGTAGGTGAGTTTCAAGTAGTGCAATTATTATCCTATTACTTCTGGCATACATTTTAATATAAATATAGTTTATTTATTTCATTTACACAATTTATTAGCTTAAGTTTGAACACTGATCTAATATTTGTTGGTGGAATTCAAATTTTATTAAGAACTAGCTTATGCCCGCGGCTTCGCCCGCGTGGATGTCGGAAATTATACCACGGGAACGTGCTACCAGGATAAATAGTATGTGCTTCCCCAGGATGCCATCTATCTCTTTGCCAAATCAGAAGTTCAGTGGTTTAGGCGTGAAGATGTAACATACAGTTTCAAGTTCAAATCCTCCCTAAAAAACCGAATTAGCCCTTTTTGCCCCGTCAGGGGTCAATTTTCGACAACTTTACATACTTATTATTAATTATTTTCTGTCAAAAGTATCAATACTTAGTTTCGAGTTAATCGAACCGCGCATTCAATTTCTTCCGCACAAACTTCAACACCCGTATATCGCCCTTTGAGCGGTAGTTTTGAAAAACTTATAATGATAAACTTTATTACTTACTTATGCAAGTGTTCTTGCCAAGTTTCAAGTTTATTAACTATGTAAATGAATAAGATTTTTCATATAAACTGTATCCCCGCTTTTCACCCCCACAGGGGTGGAATTAAAAAAAAATCGTTAGGGATGTATTCATAATTTGACTCAAAGATTATTTATACTAATTTTCGAATTCATCAAGCCAAGCATTATAATCCTCCTCTGTAAAACTAACTTCCCCTTTTCAACCCGTTAGGGGAAGATTTTCGAAAAACCCTGATACACATTATTCTTTACTTTCAATCTTAAGTATAAATACTGAGTTTCGAGTAAATCGGACCGTGCTCTAAAATTCTTCCATACAACCTTTGAAAGCCCCACATCCCCTTTTAGGGGGTAGTTTAGAAAAACAAAAACTGGCAATCTTCATAATTTACTTAGATAAATATTCGTGCCAAGTTTCATGTTTACTAACTCAAGGAATAAGATTTTTCATACAAACGAAAAACCCCCATTTCACCCTCTTAGGGGTGGAATTTCGAAAAACCCTTTCTTAGTGGATATCTACTCTTCACGAAGAATACACCCTCCAAATTTCATGTCTCTAGGACCAGCGGTTTTGGCTGTGCGTTGATGTCTCAGTCAGTCAGTCAGTCAGGACTTTGAATTTTATATATTTAATAATATAAGATACATAGATATAATAAAATTAGTCACAACAAGATTATACTTACAATCAGTACATTCAGGCTATGGTACAGTTTTCTGTTGAAATAAGCCTCCTCATTTTCATGAGGACGGATTATAGCAACATGGGTGCCATCAATGCATCCCACCACACCGGGAAATTGAAATATATCCATAAATCTGAAACCAAATAATTAGATTAATTCTAAATAATAAATAATTCGAATAATATTAATATTGAAAGAGCATTTTTTTGTGATTATTTGCATTTTTTGTGTTAAACCAATAGAAACAAAGGCAAATAATAGTCATAGATCTTTATGCCTTGTATGTATATTACCCTTGCTTCCATGGTTATGCACTTTCATACTCACTTTCTTTTCACAGCATCCCTCTCTTCCTGTATCAAAGGAAATTTAAATATTTTTTGTAAAATATTCCCATTGTTGAGAGCATCTGTAACCTAAAACAAAGAGAACATGTCAGTAAAGAATGCTAATAATATTATATAGGAATAGTTAGTGGTTGCACTTACCTCGCATAGACAATCATGTACTGATGTTTGTGACAGCCCCAGATGGTAATATGCGCCAATATTTTTCTGGTATGCCCCATTGGCATAAAAAGCTACTGCTGCTAAGACCTGTAAAATTATGTTATTTCATTGCAGTTTTTGAAGACACTGGCTTGGACTTTGTAATAACTTGATTTTAACAGTGTCCTAAGCTTCATAGTTTATTGCCTGTATTTCTGCATTAGAATCTATGTTTTGGAACGGGCAACTAGCTTTAACTTTCAGACTAACTGACCACATTTTTTGAATACACAAGTTTAAGGTCAGTTGTTTGCATGGATGTTGTAATAACTTGATTTTAACAGTGTTCATGGAGTTTCTAGTCTGTATTCCTGAATTAGGATCTATGTTTTGGAATGGGCAACTAGCTTCAACTTTCTGACAAACTGACTAACTCCTTGTCATTTAAAAAGTGCCTGATAATGGTTTCAATTATAATGCTTCTCATTGGCCTACCTAATAAGTATGATAGAAAAGTTACCTTTAGTTCCGGGCGTATAGCAGACTTACGCCGTGGTTTGAGGAGTGGTAATACTTCCTCACAAAGCCTCGAGAATTGAGGCTTTGTTAGCCTAAAGTGGGCCACGAAGTTATTCGTTGGCAAATCTAGCGGGTTGCTGGCACTCCTCAAAAGTCTGCGGCTTATAATAAGCCCGTCTTTGAGGCGTTGCTCTTCCGCGATAAGCAACAAATAACCTCGTGACATTGTGGAAGCTGAAACAATAATAAAAGTAAATTATGAGATAGCCAAAAGTGAGGTTTACTAACACTACTACTAGCGGCAGCAGAGGATATTGCCGGTATCTGAAATACCGAAAATATAGATTTAGTGTTGCGATTCTACACAGAAACACATTCACAATTTATCAAGAAGATGTCCACTTACCTAATTTCGTAATAATTGAGGAGATTTTTTAAGTAAATCCCAAAATAATGTCCAAACAAAAATGATTACCGCCAATACGCTGCCTTCGCTTTGGGAAACAAAATGCCCGTTGGTTTGAAACCATTTGACCATTCGAGCTGTCAAAATGGTTACGCAATTCGGATTATAGCCTTTCTAAACACTTATCGTTCACTCTTTAGCGTTTCAAACCAATAGCTATTGGTATCACATGATACTGGAGTTACGCAATACGAAAATCGTAAAATGAAACAAAAAGTGGTTGAAACGAAACCAATTAATCTTAATCATTTGCCGAAAATGTGTTACGCAATTAGCGGGCCGGTCCAGCTGCTTCAGCGCCCACCGCGGACCACTTGGGGCCTGTTGGACCAGCCTGCTAGAGGTCTGGGTGGAGACATCAAACCGGATATACCGGTGATCGGAGTAGGTCTCCACCTCCTCCATGACGCGCCAGTCAATGACGTGCTGTGTCAGAGCGGGGCTGGCGAACGAGATGTCCACTACCGACTCGCCCCCCATCCGCACACACGTAGGAACAGGACCCCGATTTAGGACCACCAGGCCTAGTTCCAGAACCCAGTCCTCCACCATCCTGCCCCGCACGTCCGTGCACCGGGAACCCCAGGCCAAGTTCTTGGCGTTGAAGTCCCCGAGCACTAGCACGGAGAAGGGATGGTTCCTGGCGACGACGACACTCAACTCTGTCAAAGAGTTCTGGAACTCGGCGAGAGTTCGGTTCGGAGAGAAGTAGACTCCCACTACTACAATCTCTCCGAACCGTGTTGCTACGCACCCCTGTCGCTTCGTGACACATTCGAGGGACGGGGTACCGGAAGCAACCGACGAAAGTATGGCCACTGAGCCGCTAAGATCCTCCACCCAGTCATCCCTGGGCGGGACAAAGTACGGCTCAGCGACCACGGCGATGTTAATCGACCACGCGCCATGCTCTGGAGCAAAAAGTCCTGAGCGCAGGCGCAGTGGTTGATGTTTGCCTGGAGGAGGCGTAAAGGAGCCATTACTCCTCCATTTCAGCCCCCTCCCGGGCCTCTTGAGGAGGCCCTTCAGCAGCGGCGGCGGTGGCGGCGGCGGCGGCGGTGGCGACGGCGGTGGCGGCGGCGGCGGCGGTGGCGACGGCGGTAGCAGTGGCGGCGACGGTGGTGGTGGCGACGGCGGTGGAGGGCCTGCCTTTCCTCATGGCTTCGGTGGGTGGGGCGCAGGACTTGCTCCCCGCCCGGTGATCGGCCGGCTTGCCAGCAGCCGCACATGCGACGCAGTGCGGCGTGGCGTTGCACGAGCCGGCCTTATGTCCGGGCTTACCGCAGCGAAAGCACAGAGTGCTGCGGTCCTCCGAGGTGCAATCGACGCTCATGTGGTGCCCCACAAGGCATCGATAGCACCTCAGAGTCTGGGCTCCAGCAGTTTGACCTGCGCTGACACCCAGCCCACCAGGAGCCTTCCGCCCTCCACTATCTTTCTCGCCGCCATCACGGGACAGCTTACCGTTATGGTTCGCATGCCCGTGAAGTCGGGACGTATGGTGCCCGCCTTCACCTGGTCGGCCAGACACCCGCCCGTCCCGACGACGGCGGCTACCACCTCTCCTTCCGTAATGGAGTCATCCAGGCCCATAATGCGCATATCTGCGCACTTGACGGGCCTGGAGACTCGAGCGTCGTCCGCGTTGAGGGACGCCCTTAGCTTCTCAGCTAGGGCGTCAGCGGCGGGGCCACTCGTCGCACCGGGGATCTCCAGCATGCGGGCACCAGTGGCGGTCACCCTATGCCGGAGGCCCCCGTAGATCCCCAGCTCTTGGAGATCCACCGTCGCTCTCGCCTTAGTGAGCACGTCGCAGTAGGTCACTCCCCTCTTGACCGCGTCCGGCTGTAGTGTTATGACTACAGCCGCGGTCTTAGGGGAGCGAAGTCTAGCCGCAACGGCTCGCTCCTTGCGGCGCCTCCTTTGCGCCTTTTTCCTGGCCGCCTTGGCCGCCTACCTCTTCTCCCCGACCACTTGCCACTCTGCGTTGGTCGTGGGAGATTTTTCTGGGAGAGGCGAAGGCTCTGGGGCCTTCGCCTTCCCAGCCGTTTTGCCCTTCTTCTGGGCCAGCGTCAGTTTTGCCGGCGCCGAGGCTCCGCCAGCCGACGCCGGTTTCGCCGGCGCCGGGGCTCCTCCTGCCGACGTCGGTTTGGCTGGCGCCTGGGCCCGGCCAGACGGCCCGGGCTTAAGCCGGTTGCAGACCGAAAACTAAGCTATGCCAAGGCTAAACTAAGCTATGCCAAGCAAGCTAGGCTAAGCTAAGCTAGAAATAAATAGCGTGCACACCAACAGCTAAGCCAAAGCTCCATATTCGCTACTAAACGACCGTGCGTACAACAAAGAACACTGGACAGCACTGGCGAAGGATGTGCAAAGGGTGTGCGGGGCAGCGGGAGGGGCTTAGCTTAGCTTGTGTAGCTGCGCATCGGCATACACAACTAACTTAGCTTCGCATATTTTAGTTAGCTCACATAGCTTAGTTCGCATAGTTTGCGGTCTGCACACAAGTATGGAAAACTGCGTCAGCTATGCGAGCTAAGCTAAACTAACTTAGCTTAGCTCTTGGTCTGCAACCCGTATTAGGGGCGGCAGCGGCTGCGTACGAGGTCGCCTTCGGCCCCGGAGCCGTCCTACCCGCCAAGGGGGGGCGCAGGACTATACCCTCCAGGACGTCGAAGCGTGCCTGGAAGGTCGCCAGCTCCTGCCAAACCAGGTTCAAGACCTGGTTCTCCACCGGCACGGGCCGGCTTGAAGGTTCCGCCTGCACTTTGTCGGGTACCTTCAGGCCGGCCAGGTCTGCACGGAGCCTCCGGTTCTCCTCTTGGAGAAGCTCCGTGGCAGCCGTCAGGCAAGCCACATCCGCCCGCAATTAGGCGTAGTTGGCCGCCTCCGCTGCCGCCATAATGGAGGCCCTTGCCGAGTCCATGGCCTTATTTTTCGAATCTTGGCGCTTCTTCAAGGCCACGTCCCGGATCGCGGCCTCCACGACCGCCGCAAAGCTCCTTCTCCGGTCTACCTCGGGGCCGCCAACCTCAACCGCCTCGTCGCTTGAGGGCTTCTAAGCGACCGCGCGACCGGTCTCCCCCTCCTTTGCGGGCTTCTCCGCTCGCTCTGCCGCCTCCCGAGCAGTGAGCCCGGAGGAGCCCGGGGGCGAGGCACAGGGAGGGGCCCTGTGCCTCGCCCCCGGGCTCCTCCCCGCCTGCTGGTGGGGATTTTCCTGGCCAGCTCCCAGTCAGAGGACGACCCCTGGCCGCCCACTGACCTTGGCCGCTTGCTTCGTCCCTTTCTATTAGCAGCGGCGGCCATCTCCATCGCATAGCATGGGCTCTCTGAGCCTTCCGTGCTCGATCCTCCCGATGCGGCGTCGGACTCCGACCCCGCATCACTCCTCTCCTCTGTGCGTTCTTTGCGCGGTACCTCTGCGTAGCACAGGCACTCCAGGCTAGCCCGGAGCTCCTTCTCTTGCAACGCAGGAGGTTGCCCGCCTGGGGATTATTTCCACTAGTCGTATTGTTCATTTTGTTCCTTTTAAGGGTGAGGTCCATTTTCGCGCTAATGACCGGATCCCCTCCGGCCATTCATCCCCTCGGCACGCTAGACCTTAGGATTGGGGTGATTTTTTAGAGAGGTTGTCTTCCTCGCGGCCCGGGCCTCAGTGGCCCGGACCCCCGGTCCTGAACTCAGAATTACGGGGTGGCCGACGGCTGGGCAGAACCAACCGCCACCCCGGCGTCCCCACGCTGCCGCCGGATACCGGACAGACGCAGCGCGGGCATGGACACCCTCCACCACCCACACTCTCGTGGGTGGAGCGGCGCGAACCGCCCCTCTCCTGTCTACGCCCACTCACCTTCCTCTGTAAGCAGAGGGGGAGTAGGCGTACCGTCTGTAGCCCGGTTCCCTTCACCGACCATCAAGGATGATCGGTGATTGGAACCATGACCCTTCCCCGTTTGTTGAAGATTAGCCGCCAGCCCCAAGTGTCCACCAAAGTCTGGTGGGCACTTGGAGCTGACGTTGCCCAGGGTGCGCCACGAGGAGGCTCTTCAACATGCATCCCAAAATAGATACCCTGGGTGAGGTATGTACGGGTAAGATACATTTAAATGATGGACTGATAGAATGATTGAATTTGTGTATTGAAATAACACCCAAAACTGATAACTGATCGACTCGCGGCGAATGAGTCTTTTGTGGTTAGCCCAAACGGTGATATGCGACTACTGATCGTTGACCTAGAATTGTATATTTTATTCATTCGCTGCGCGTCGGTGTCAGCACAAAATTGATACACATGCTATTGTACGGGTTTGCTCGTACATGCTCCCCGAGGGAAGATATAAAAAATGTAAAAAAGGTTTTGACAGGGATCGACGTTGACTTCACATGCTGATGCCTTTGAGAGGCAGAAGTCTTTGTCTCTGCTCAGTTTGTAAATAGGAGAATGAATGTTGCACAAGTGTACGTTTGTCACTAGGCAGGAATCGATGATATGTTCTCTCAAGATGATGTAGGCATCCTTTTTCAGATTTACAGCTATGAAATCTGACACTGATTTAATTGATAACATTGTGTTGTTGTTTTTCTTCGCAGGGATTGGTATAAGCTTGAATATTTCATAGGTGTCCCTGCTTATCAAAGGTATTTGTACTTCAAATATTGAGTAATTCTTAAGCATTCTTGCTTTGACTCGTAGAAGTTTGAAAAGTTGTGCAAGATCCGTATGAATATTTTCTACAGGTAAGGTGACGTCAGTAGATAAATGACTTGCTATAGTGCTCAGCTGATCCCGTAATTGTTCGGCGGTTATTAAATGTGGATTAAATCGCCCATGATAGATGTCTGTAATTGTATCTACTAAAGCGTTTTGTAACTCTTTCAAGTCGTGTAGTAGATTGCTTGTGACTATAGCTCCCATAGAAACTTCACTTGCTCTCGAAAGATTTTGAGTTTCAGCCTTTAATACTTCTAGTGTATTTTCAATGTTTGAAAACTGTTGATGAATCATTTTATGTTGTTTGTGCATTGTAGCCTCCGTCCTCTTTAAGAGACTGAATTCTGCTTCTATGACCGAAGTTTGATTTTGCCAAAATGAGACAATATGCTTTTGATTATTGCGCAGTAGAGTGATATCTTTCTCGTATTGTTCCGCGAATCGAGCGTCCAATACTCCGAACAGCCCGTTTGCTATGTAACCGACACCGTCGATGACACCTCGTCGCCACCTGTTCGCTGGCCTTGCAAAATGCTGACTGAGTAACAAATGATTATTGTAATCCAGTTCGTTGTACCCGTGACGTAATTGCAATAATATTATGTCACAATATGATTGTGCTTTAATTGGGCTGCATGTTTGTTCTAGCGATATGATACTTTTGTTAAGTGCGGTAATTCCTTCCCAATAAGGGTCTAAATCGTAGTATATGATTAATTTCCAGTTGTCCCTTATGATCTGCATGTTTGATAGTTTATCGAAGTAAATATGCTGATTACTTCTAAATTGTGTGACGTTAAGTGCACATTGGGAAGTTGTTAAGATGCTGAAAAATAGAATGATTGCTGTAAACACCGACGTTATATTGTAACGAGCGCCTACCTTCCCTGTTTTAGACTGCTTATCTGTATTGGACTCTCCATAATCCGTCGTTTTTGCTTGCTTGATTTGCGAGGATTCATTGTTAACTGGAATTTTTGATAATTTTGTGATAGGACGTTTCAGTGTTCCTTTTTTGGTTTTTACTGTAACGACGCGAACATGACCATCGGAACCGGGGTGAAGCTCAATGACTCTGCCCATCAGCCATTTCCCCGGTGGAAGATTATCATCATGAATCATGACAATATCATTTACATTGAGGTTCCTTTTTGCTTGTCTCCACTTACTTCTTTCTGTAATTTGTACTAGATACTCATTCTTCCATCTTTTCCAGAGATCTTGTACAATTTTTTGTGTCAACTGCCAACGGGTTCTTAAATCAGTTTCAGTCTCGTGTACGGTAACCTTTGATCCACCTGTTAGGAAGTGAGCAGGCGTTAAAAAATCCACATCGTCTGGATCTTCTGTTATAGCACATAATGGTCTCGTGTTGAGACAGGCCTCAATCTGTGTAAGCACCGTATATAGTTCCTCGAATGTAAGAATCTGGTCACCAATAACCCTCTTGAAATGATGTTTGAAGCTTCTAACTGCCGCCTCCCATAAGCCTCCCGCGGATGGCCATGAGGGCGCATTAAAACTCCACTCGATTTCCATATGTAATACTTCTGCTCTTAGATCTTTATCTTGCATGATATTCATAAGTGCTTGATATTCCTGTTGTAGTACCTTGTTAGCACCGACAAAGTTGCGACCATTATCGCTATAGATGTGGCTAGGCGTCCCTCTGCGAGCTGCCATTCTTCTTAATGCTGCTTTGAATGACGTTGTGCTTAGATCACCAACTAGTTCTAAGTGTACTGCCTTTGTGACCATGCACACAAAGACAGCTACATATCCTTTTGTGCTCTTAATGCCTCGTCCTTTGCTTGCTTTGACGTAGATGTGACCAGTAAAATCTACGCCTGTGTGCGTAAACGGACGTGACGGATTACTTCTGGCCTCCGGCAGGTGCCCCATGATTTGCTGTTGGCTGTCTGGATTTTGCTTTTTACATATTACGCAACGACGAAGCTGCCTCTTCGTAGCGACATTCCCTCCTAGAATCCAATATTTTTGTCTGATAAAACCCAGTGTCAGCCGGGCTCCGGCATGTAACATGGTTTGATGTGCGTCCGCTATTATTAATTCTGTCAGGCGTCCACTGTGCGGCAGAATAATAGGGTGCTGCATGTCATGGCTAATATGTGCCTTTTTTAGTCTCCCTCCAACTCTTAAGATATCATTTTCATCTAGGTAAGGGTTTAATTTTGATAGTTTGCTTTTTGTATTTAACTTGCCTTCTTGCTTTAAATCTTTTATTTCTTTCACGAATTCATTTTGCTGTATATGCTTGATTATTTTTTGCCTTGCTTTACTGATTTCTGATAATGATAAATAAGGCACAAACGATAATCAATTAATTGAGTCACTCTGAGTCCTCTGCTACCAGAGTCAGCGGGATTTTCACTTGATTTCACATATCGCCAAGATTGTGGTTGAATGATATCAGTTATTTGCGTTGTTCTATTTGCTATGAACGTTTTCCATCGACTCGGGTATCCTTGAAGCCATCCCAATACTGCAGTCGAGTCACTCCAACCAAATATATGTAAATCATGACCTGCTAGACTTTGCTTGACTTTGGTCATGAGCTTGGCCAGCAACAGTGCTCCACACAATTCTAATCGAGGTAGTGATATTTGTTTTTTCGTAGGAACCAACTTTGATTTAGCGGCTACTAATATGGCTGATTTATTGCTATTCACAACTCTGCAGTAAATGACGCAAGCATAAGCTTTTGTTGATGCGTCACAAAAGCCGTGTAACTCTACACAGCTTGCTGATTCCGTACCGTACCATCTTGGTATTTTAAATTGATTGATACTTTCTAATTCTTCCTTGATTTTGATCCATTCCTTGCTGATTTTATCTGGTACGTGTTCATCCCATTGAAGATTAGATAACCATGTTTCTTGAAATAAAATCTTCAATTTTGTTGTTACGGGCACGATCCATCCTAATGGGTCGAATATTTTAGCCATGTCTGATAGTATGATTCTTTTAGTGATAATCGTGCTTGATGGTTCAATTTATTGATACAAATGTGAAGTTATCATGTGTAGGGTTCCAGCGGAGTCCTAATGTTTTAGTTAATCCTGCTTGACTAAAATTCTTGCTTTCTTGTTTATAATAGTCTTGATCTTCTATTTGCAGCAGACGACTGTCGTTTGACATCCACTTTCTCAAGTTGAAGCCCCCTAATTGCAGTAGATTCATCAAATCTTGCTGCAACTGTCGTGCTGATGATAGGGAGCAGGCTCCATGTACTAGATCATCCATATAGAATGATTCTTCGACGACCTTAGCAGCTTCTGGGAATTTATCTCGTTCATCAGCGGCCAACTGTCGTCTCAATGTCATCATTGCAAGAAATGGAGCTGCTTTTGTGCCGTATGTTACGGTCGTTAATTGATATTCTTGTATTGTTTGAGACGGGTTATCTCTCCACACAATTTTTTGTAAAGGTTGATCTTCTGGGTGTACCCAAATCTGCCTAAACATTTTTTCTATATCAGCCGTGAATGCGTACTGATATTGTCTCCATTTAATGATAAGAGACTGAAGGTCTTGCTGTAAATTGGGCCCCGTGTACATTAGGTCATTTAAACTTTGATTTGTTGATGTTTTTGCCGAAGCATTGTAAACAACTCGTAATGCAGTCGTTGCACTATCTTCGCGCAATACGCAATGATGCGGTAGGAAACATTCCAGTGTCTGATTGCAAGGTGAAGGTTTCATGTGACCTAAGGTTTTGTATTCGGTAATGAATGATTTATATGCGTTGAACAAACTGTTGTTTTTATGTAATTTCTTTTCTAAATGAATGAATTGAGCCACAGCCTTGTTTTTGGACTGCCCCAATTTCTCTTCAAATTGTGGTACGAGTGGAAGTCTCACTTCGTATTTTCCGTCATCCAAACGAGTTGTGGTTGCTTCATAATATTGAATGCACTCTTGATCTTCTGCTGATAAAGATGTTTCTTCTGTAATATCTTCCATCTCCCAAAATTGCTGAAATCTGTCTAAGTCGAATTGTACCACGTTGCACATTAATTTAGTTTTCATATTTCCACACAGTATCCAACCCAGACGAGTCTCTTGAACAAGTGGAAGTGATTCGCTTAATCTACACATGCCCGCTAAAAGCAGTCGCGCGCGCGCACCTGTCGACGCAAGGTGTGTGTACTTTCAAGCGCGGGACGTATAATTTCGTTGAAAAAAAAAAATGACTTCGACAGTGAAGTGCATTAGGTGCAATATTGTGATAGACGAGTTGTTAGCTTATGTGCAAAACAAAATATCGATAATTGATGAAGACAGTTTGATTAGAATATGTGTGTCGGCGTTTAAAAGTGAAGAAATAAATCGATCAAAGTCGTTACTTTTTGAATCGCTAACGACGGAGAAACGAAAAATCTCGCGTAAAAGGCAAGGGAAAGAAAACCGTGACGTAGAGGACATCATATCTCTTTTCAAGGGAACTGATCCAGAAGTGATGCCAGTGTTTGTAGCCCGTGATTTAGAAAAACTTCCACCGGTGACGTTCGACCATCTAGATGTCACGAAATTGTTAAAGGATATTTTGATCCTCCAAACAGAAGTGAAAGACATAAAAACTAAGTATGTTACGTCGGATCAGCTAGAGGATCTCAAGTTGGTGGTAGGAAATGTGATTTCTACATCGGACCAGTCAACCCCGAATAAATATCAATATCGGAATATGATAAATACGAAGCGTGGTGCGTATCTGGATAGTGGCCCTATGGGACTTTCACATCTAGACGCGACAGTTACGGATCAAAATAACACGATTATTGATTCGATATCGACTTCACCTAAAGAGACCCCAGCGCCGAAAGGCGCGCGGTCAACACAAAATTACCCGCAAGTTGTAAAAGTGAGCGCGGTCAGCGAAGTGACGACGACATCACGACACAAGCGGCAGGGGCGCCGCAGCCAGGGCCCGCGTGTCGAGATAACGAGTCGCAGAGCGTGCCGTGTGAGAGTGTGATTATTACCGAAAAACAAATTGGAAAGAGATCTTTTGCGGAGACTGTGAAAACAGGTGTGGATACTGACTGGAAAGTGGTACAGCGTCGAAAACAAAAGGTGAACTATCGATATCTTGGCAAAATGGGAATGTCAAACGATACGGACTGTAAGTTCAAAGCCGCAGACAGGCAGGTTCCAATGTTTATTACCAAAGTGCATAAAGATACAACGGAAAGTGATATAACAGATTACGTCTATCGAAAAACAAACGAAATGATTAAATTAGAAAAAATATCATCTCTAAGAGATAAATATCATAATGCGTACAAGTTTTTTATCTCGGAACAAAAGTTACCTACGTTCTTGGATGACAAACTTTGGCCCCAGGGCGTTATATTTAGGCGATTCACAAACTTTAAGCAAAAGAATGCGAACGGTGGAGGCAACACTGTAAGCGGCCCTGCCACGGAACATTATGATAGTCAACAGTCATGATACATACAAATTAGTCATCTTCAATTGTAAAAGTGTGAAACGAGCAGTTCAAGGTATTAGAGAGCTATGCCAGTCGTCGGACATAATTGCGTTACAGGAAACGTGGTTGTTGCCCGGCGACTTACAGTTTCTGAGCGAAATCGACGACAACTTCGGGTGCACCGATACATCCGCGGTGGATACCACCGCCGGAATGCTTCGCGGCCGGCCCTACGGAGGAGTTGCACTTCTTTGGAATAAAGGAGTTTTTCAAAATGTGTCGGTCTTACAAAGTGATAACCTGCGAGTGTGTGCTATTAAAATAACTATGGGCTTAAAGTCGTTCTTAGTGGTCAGTGTTTACATGCCTACAGATAAGTTGATAAACTTAACGGATTTCACGGATTGTCTCAGTTTGGTAAGTGCGATTGTTAATAATGAGGATATTGAGTCGGCGTACGTAATGGGTGATTTTAACGCCCATCCAAATGAATTATTTTACAATGAGCTAACTAGTTTTTGTAGCGAATTAAAGTGGGCATGTGCGGACGTTGAGATATTAGGACTTTGTTCGGACACGTTTAGCTTTGTTAGTGAGGCAAATGGTTCGAGACGCTGGCTAGACCACTGTGTGACTACTAACGCCGCCAATCCATAGTGAATGTTCACATAAAGTATGATGTCTTGTGGTCAGATCATTACCCTTTGATTGTAGAATGTAATTTTAATGTTATAAAACCGAAAATATCTTGTAACACGGGATCGCTAGTCAATAAGGTACTATGGGGTGAAAGAAAACCAGACCAAATTTTATGGTATAGTGAGATCTGTCATGATAGATTGAGACTTGTCGACTTTCCTAGTGTGTTTCGCGACTGTAGTGACTATGTTTGTAGTAATATACAGCGTGTCACGGAAAGGGTATATACATAGCAAAAGCACGGCATCCTTGGATGATATCAAACGATATTGGAAGGGGTTTTTAATCCTATGTCTACATGTTCGGAAGTTATGAGATTTCTTAAATCATTGATACCAGAAACCGAACTATTAAAATTGAAATAAGCACATCACTAGCACTAAGTCAGCTGATCGGTGTCAGCGAACTGTTTGTAAGTAAAAATAAACCTCTTACTCCTGGTAATTCTGAATAAAAGGTTCCGCATGTTTATTTTTTGTTTACAAAATTTTATTACTGACTTTTCCTAAACTTTGATTATGTTTGTGAACTAGCTACAATACAATTAATTTAGTCTTGGTATCATTTAACGAAATAATATTTAGATACCTGCTTGCATTGTCACGTATCATTTACACACTTGTTGGTTTTTTACTTAGTTGCCCTTTTGTAGAAGATTACTTTGCAGATTATTATTATCTACCTAGTAATCTTTCACCCACCTTACCATCGTACCTACAACATAGTAAATACCTAATTCAAAAACAATATTCCTGTAAATATCCTGGGCTATGTCATTCGAAATGAGAACTTCTATCAAACCGTCAAATGTTGCAATCTTCGCTTAGTGCTAACATAAACAATGCGGACAAGTTAAAAAGTGTCGGCATAATAATTATGTACGGTATGTAATTGATCTTATTTGAAATAAATAAACCTACCGATTCGCTGTTTATGATTGTCACTTGTCAGCACAATACTTTGGGCAAATATGAACTTCAAAGATTGTGAGCCCATAACATAATAATTTTTACACATGATACGATCCAGGAGTTGTTTCGTAAAATCGTCAGCTCGTACCATTGAATTGATCATAAAAATCGAATCCTTACGTGCATTCACGAATTAATAGAAAGAATAGAAAACTTTTATTTCAGACAGGAGTCCATAAGGTTAGTAACAATTTTACTTAACTTCTAGTGTTAGTAGGTAAGGAAAGTAGGGAATTAATATTTTGCCAGTATAACTTAGAATAGAAAAAGGATTTAGTTAACAATTTATGTCCAAGTGAACCCAAAACATCATTTCAATTCACCTCTTCGGAACTTATTCTTCTCCTAGTACAAATAAAATCACAGTTCACACATCGGGTTCCGTTCATAATTTTATTTTTAAAATAAGGTTATTTTTTTTTAATAATTATGACGAAAACTATTATTAACAAGTTAATAGTTTTTTTTTAATTACAAAATAATAGCACGCACGCATAATTTTTTTCTGTAGGACTAACCGAAGAATTATCGGAAGTTCACGGTCTGTCGGTGCTGTTTGAGTGGTACATGGGTTTTATTGGTTTGAGCTTTGAGCACGTTTAGTCTAATAATTCAAATAAAGTCAATAAAAAATGTCGCAAAACTGCATCTAACTGTGGAAAGAAATTAATAAAGTACTAGGAGGGCATGAGTAACAGGAATTGTTATTGCCGAATTGAAAATCGTTTGCTCACAGAACCCTGATTACGTTTACACACACAATGAAGTATCATAATGTGTGTAAACCTACTGGGTTAGGGACTCAGGGTCATAGGGAGAGTGAACCAATTGCCGTCCGTGTAGTTTCAATTAACAAGTCCTGGACCCTGGTAAATACAACTTCTATCGAGATAACGCGGCCGCGTAATATGATCTTTAATGGATTGAAATGAATGATTTTCCGGAGTTGCGGGAATTTCCGGGGTTGCTGTTTAGTTGAAATTATTAATAGGATGTAAAATAATCTTGAATTCTTGAACAACATTTTTTAATAGTAGTGGACAGGACACTAATTGGTAACGCTACCCTGTACCAGGATAGTATCCCAATAGGAGTTTTATTTTGCATTATTGTTGTTTGTTTTGCTCGTCAGTCGTCGTCTGTTCCGTGTCTAGTGCACTCGTTTTTATCTCTGTGATACGCGCATCAGTTCAGTACGACTACACCTAATTGACTTTTTTTTGTTGTGTTTGCAAAATGTTAAGTAATAGCGAATATTACGAAATGATGATGTGTGTTGGAGCAGAAGATGGTAATTTGCGAGCTGCCTGAGAAGTGTACCGTCGCCGTTTTACTGAGGGTAAACCAGATGCTGAGCGTCGGCAGCTGCCATGTTTTAGTCGGATGGCTTGGCCTCCGCGATCCCCAGACCTAACCCCGTTAGACTTCTTTTTGTGGGGGTACATTAAAAATGTAGTGGACGCAGTGCAGTGTGATACAATGGACAAAATGAAAGTGCGGATTGAGGCCGCTTTCCGGACAATAACACCAGACATGCTACGTAATGTTCAGGTGTCCATCAACAAGCGAGCGGCCTTGTGCATACAATACCAAGGTCACCACTATCTTTAAAAATGTAAGTCAATTTAAATTAGGCAAAGCTTTAATTAAGATTTTACTTACTAGTTTACTCGGTAATAAGTAATAATAAGGGATGAAACTAGTTAACCTACCTAAACTTTGTTTCGATTTTTTACGTAAGTTTTGAATGTCAGTTTTTACGTGCAATTTCTGGCTTGATATTAACGAATAGTAAACTGTAAATCAATAATTACGCATTATTTTTTACATCACGGTAAAGTAGGTATGGTCCGTATGGTTTAATATTGCGCGCGCGCCGCCGCCGAAAAAGCCGCCAAAGGGATTGCGTCCCTTTGACGGCACGTGCGGCGACATGTTTTATTCCGTCAGTTCGCGCCGACAAAGAACAGCGCCTGCAGTAGGCTACTACGATACTAGGCGCGCAGAATTACGGAAGAGATTTATCGTAATATTGGCAACTGAAATTGAAGTCATTGACCTACGTAGTGCGGTGACACGTTTGTTATGATTTGAATTTAAGAAACCTAAGAAACCGAAAATTTGGTATCAATTTTTAGAGTATTTTATTTTGAGTTGAAACCCTTCCAATATCGTTTGATATCATCCAAAGAAGCCGTGCCCTTGGGATGTGTATACCCTTTCCGTGACACGTTGTAGATCACAGAGAACACATTGATAAACTATACGACGAGTTAATTTTTGTATTAAGCAAGGCTGCCACAGACAGTTTTGCCGTCGTAACACAGCGTAACTTTAAAAAGCCGGTAGTTGGATGGAACAAACATGTTAGTGATTCTCATAGGGAGGCTAGGTGTAAATTTCAGCTGTGGGTATGGTGTGGAAAACCAAAGGTGGGCCGTGTTTTTGAGGAAATGCAAGTTAGTCGAAATGTTTTTAAGTCTCGCTTAAAATGGTGTCAGAATCATAGCGAACAAATAAAAATGGACATTTTGGCATCGCATCACTCGAAGCATAACTTTAAGCACTTTTGGAAGTCCACCAAGAAGTTTAATGGCAAGCCTAGCCTCCCAGCGAGCGTTAATGGTATTAATGAGCACAGCTGCTGTATAGCTGATATGTTTAAGGAGCACTTCACTGTAAAATCACCATTGGGACCATCACAGTGGTGGAACGATGTGGGGCAGCAGTGTCAGGAGATCGGAGCTATAGTTACAGCTAAAGATGTTAAAGAAGCTATTAAAGCTATGTCACGTGGGAAGTCTCCTGGCCATGATGGCATCAGCATCGAACACTTCAAACACGCAGGCCCTCACCTGCCTAGAGTGCTCGCGATGTTCTATACCCTATGTATAGGACATTCGTACTTACCTCCTGCGCTTATGAAAACTGTGGTGGTGCCAATTGTGAAAAACAAGACGGGTGATATTTCTGAAAAATCCAACTACAGGCCGATTTCACTTGCCACTACGGTAGCGAAAGTGCTTGATAGTTTGCTTAGCAATCAACTAGATAAATACCTGAACATAAGTGACAACCAGTTCGGTTTCAGGCCGAAACTTTCCACAGAGACAGCCATCTTGTGTGCGAAGCAGACTATCAAGTACTACACAGAAAGACGAACGGCTCCTTAAATTTTGGTATCATAACCAGGTCAATGTCGTGCGATGGTCGAGTGCATATTCCGATCCGTACAGGTTGGAATGTGGGGTGAGGCAGGGGGGGTTAACTTCGCCCAAACTTTTCAACCTGTACGTCAATGCGCTGATAGAGGAGCTCAGCAGCACCCGTGTCGGCTGCCATATTGATGATGTATGTCTCAATAATATCAGTTACGCGGACGACATGGTGCTGCTGAGTGCTTCTGTATGTGGCCTTTCAAAACTGTTGAGCATCTGTGAAAACTACGCTCACAGCCATAGCTTGATTTATAATGTCAAAAAAAGTGAATGCATGGTCTTTCAGGCCAGGGGAAAATGTCCAACAACAATACCTGCCATAAAATTATGTGGAACACCACTAAAGAGGGTGGAACATTTTAAATATCTTGGACATATGATGTCCTCTGATCTGAAAGATGATGCAGACATAGAGCGAGAACGCAGGGCGTTGTCTGTTAGGGCGAATATGATGGCCCGCAGGTTTGCTCGTTGTACCACTGAAGTGAAAACTACATTGTTCAGAGCATATTGTACATCTTTCTACACGAGCAGCCTGTGGGTCTCATACACGCGCAGACAGTACAACGCCTTGCGTGTGCAATATAATAATGCATTCAGGGTGCTGATGGGGCTGCCCCGATTCTGTAGCGCATCAGGTATGTTCGCCGAGTCGCAAGTAGACTGTTTTTATATTACAATGCGAAAACGGTGCACATCCCTGGTGCGCAGGGTTCGGGCTAGCTCCAGCAGCATCCTGAGGGCATTCGCGCAGAGGTTCGATGGCCAGTACCTGAACCATTGCTGTATGGTTCACATACTAGGCAATCGACAGATGTAATATGTTTTGTCTTTTTAATATTGTATGTGTTTTTATTGTGTTTTTGTTTTTGTGCTTTTTATTTATATTTTTTATTTTGATTTATTTTGAATTTTTGTATTTTTTGTACTTATATGATCCACTGTTGGTCGAAATAAAAGATTATTATTATTATAAAAGAATATTGGATTATACGTCCGCTCCCAACAGTATGTCAATGGGTCGGCTGATGTTGTACTCAGGATCTGCTAATTCTAGCTTATCCAGAAATGGGCATGCTATTTTAGGGAATGAGTATGATGGTAAATATTTTGTTAAGTTGTTCATAATGTAAACATCGATATTAAATTGATAGAGTTTGATTCTTGAGCTTGACATACAGTTCAGGTTCAGCATTCCTTTGCAACTGTTTTCCCTTTGTCCTATGCCTGTGATTATTCCGTCACACCTGGATCGCTGCAATCCTAATTGCTGAGCGGCGTTCTCTGTGACAAGAGACATTTGTGAGCCCTGATCAATAAGGGCTCGCAGGACCAGGTAGGTCCCATCTGCTTTCTGAACCTTTAGCAGTGCGGTTGAAAGCAAAGTTTCTTGCATCATATTTTGTTGTGTCACGTGCGTATTGCCTTGATTTGCACGTTCTTGATTAGAACGGATGTTGTTTTTTGATGTAGAAGGTATCGAGTTACTTCCTTGTGTTGACAATTCCTTAGAATACGATTCATGAAGTAATGTGTTGTGAAATTCGTTGCATTCGACGCAACGCTTCTTTGATAAGCATTCTTTGCCTTTATGGTCATATAAGCAGTTTTGGCAATAATTTAAGTTAGTAACACATTGTTTTTTCTTCATCGGGGAAAAGTCAGCAAATTGTTTGCAAAAAAATATAGCATGTGCGTCATTGCAGACTGGACAGTTTGGCCGATTGTTTTGCAATTTCCTGTAACTTGGTGATTGCGAAATAGCCTTGTTACTTGAATATGATTGCTTTGTATGATAATTTCTTGATTCTGATGATTTATTGCTGTTTAAAGAAAAGGATTTTTGATTATTGATCTCCTGTTTTCTTCTGCTTACTTCCATGCTCGTGAACTTACCCTCTAGAAAGGCTAGAAATTCATTTAACTCGAGTAATTCTCGAGGTTGTTTGATTGCTGCGTTGTATTCACTGAATGTGTCCGAATCCAATTTCTGACACAGGATGTGCACGATCAACGGGTCCCATGAAGTCACATTTACGCCGAGGGTTTTGATGGCGTTCATCGTTTCAAGTGCAGTGTCATGGATTCGTTTGATATGATTAATTGATGCTTGTTGAACATTTGGTATATTTAATAGAATGTTAATTTGTGAGGTAAATATCATCCTCTTGTTGTCATAACGATGGGTCAAGATGTCCCAACTAATGATATAGTTGTCCGAGCTGATCGGGAGATGCTGTATGAGACGCTCTGCTTCACCTTTCACTTTCGACTTAAGAAACTGCATCTTCTGAGCTCCAGATAATGACGGGTTGCCATGAACTGCTTCTGTGAAGAGATCCTTAAAGGATGTCCACTGATGGTAGCTTCCGCTGAATGTAGGTATTTCTATTTTCGGCGTAGTATGCTCTCTATGTGAAACGGACGACATCTTCTTATTGATTGTTTTGATAGCATCGTTGTATGTGCTTTCGTATTTGAGGTACATATGATGATACTCTTGATTCCGGTCTCCCAGCTCACTGTCTAATTCCCAATGTTGAGCGTCAATTTTAGCCCAGCGAGACCTTACCGTACTTAACAGATGATCGAATTCCCATTTCTCCGCTACCGCATCCATGTTGATGTTTGAAACAGTATGTTCGAAGGCCTTGAAGTTGCTTATCTGTTTCCTCATCATCTCATCCGTCTTGCTGTTTGATCCCTGACTCTTTAAAGATTGTCCTGAAAGTTGTTGTACGGTGCTTGAGGTAGCTAGAGGAGTAGCAGGCTTTAGAAGCGGTGTTGATGGTCTTTCCTCTGTTGGCTGATAATTCTGAATAACCGCTCTGATTTTCTCATATCTCTCCTTCACAGTGTCAAATTGATTCGAAGTAAAATAAGTATGCGATCTGGCATATTCGATGCTAGACAGTCTTATATGATTTGATTCAAACTCTTGCCAGCATGCATCCAAATTTTCTAACCGTCGGCGTATATAGTCCGAGGTTTTGCGATCAGAGCCATCTTTTTTGAAGTTTGAATAATTTTGCTCTTGGGCGAGTACGTCTTCCAAAGACGACATGTTGTTGAAATGATAGTAGGTAAATGGAACGATCTTACTTGATTGTCCAAGCAACAGCAGCGTTGTTACTTGTTTGTTGAGCTTTGTTGCTCACCAAAGGCGATCCCTGTTGATCCCTGCTGATTGTTGCTGCTGCTGCTGCTGTGTGTACTGCACTATTGCTGGCAGTACAGACACCTTCACTGATAGTTCACTGATAGTTCACTTGATGTCACTAGTGAAAGCTTTACAGTACTTGATTGCTACACTGTAATGAACACACGTGATCCGGCTCGAAGCCTCAAAAATGTACGGGTAAGGTACATTTAAATGATAGACTGATAGAATGATTGAATTTGTGTATTGAAATAACACCCAAAACTGATAACTGATCGACTCGCGGCGAATGAGTCTTTTGTGGTTAGCCCAAACGGTGATATGCGACTACTGATCGTTGACCTAGAATTGTATATTTTATTAATTCGCTGCGCGTCGGTGTCAGCACAAAATTGATACATATGCTATTGTACGGGTTTGCTCGTACAAGGTATAATGGTTCGTTTATAGATATTTCTAGAAACATAACTACAATATTTATTTATTTAAAGTTGTTTTAGTTTTTTCTATATTATATACTTGTATATAGTATACAGCGTGTCACGGAAAGGGTATATACATAGCAAAGGCACGGCTTCTTTGGATGATATCAAACGATATTGGAAGGGTTTTTAAATCCTATGTCTACATGTTCGGAAGTTGTGAGATTTTTTAATACATTGATACCAGAAACCGAACTTTTAAAATAGAAATAAGCACATCACTAGCACTAAGTCAGCTGATCGGTGTCAGCGAACTGTTTGTAAGTAAAAATAAACCTCTTACTCCTGGTAATTCTGAATAAAAGGTTCCGCATGTTTATTTTTTGTTTACAAAATATTATTACTGACTTTTCCTAAACTTTGATTAGGTATGTTTGTGAACTAGCTACAATACAATTAATTGGTCTTGGTATAGAAAGAAAGAAAGAAGAAAGAAAATACATTTATTTGCGGCAAACATGACGCATAAAAAAAAGAACAAACACAAAAAAAAAAAAAGTGGGAGGTAAACATGCGTTACATTCACGCAAAACGGCCATCGCTCGGCATAATGCTAAGACCCTATACTACGAGACAGAGCCCTAGCGCTGGTTTTCAGCGGCAGCCGGCGTTGACGTGATGACGGCAACCAGTGCAGCATGCAATTATACTTATGTAAATAAAAACAACAATCAAAACAAGAAATAAAATAAACCATTGCAACATATGATTCAACACAAACAAAAATAAAAGAAATAACAATCAAAACATGAAGTAAATTATAATAATCATACATAAAAAAAAACATGAAAAATAATTATGATGAGGTAGCATTCCGGGCAACGAATCTCGCACCGCCGGGTATTATTAATCTGTACGCGTGTGATAGATTGATAGATGTTTTAAGTACTTCATAATGTGTCTTAATCTCAAAATTAAATTATATTTTAAAGCAATTGGTTCAATGATTATCACGTAATTAACACAGTCAAAACTGTTCGTCTTGTATAAGGCTAAGCTGCACATAATAAAATAAAATCTAAATGTTATAATATAATAATTATCAAAAAAGTATTTTGCAATACATAACCTTTCAATATAATCATCTTATCCGATTGCATTTCATTTTGATGTAAAAGAGCCTCTAAGGGCCTTACAGACTACAGATACTTCTTCCTGCCGGAAAGTTTCTTGATATTCTTACAGCAGATTGAGCTTCCGTATTCTTAAAACTCATTTAGTAATAAGCAGCTCCGCAGCTTCAACGCCAGAGCCGGCAGCGCGATGTCATCATTATGGGTGAGTGGAGTCAGTGATCCACCGACCAACGGCTTCCAAAAGGTCGTCAAAGGCTCCACCATCAATCATGAAAATAGCAAAAATAAAAAGCATTAGTAAATGATTTTAAAAGGCCAGAGAACTATCCCACTTCTGATGTGAGATTATTCAGTAAGTATATATTCTAGAAGTATATGTACCTATATATTACCCAAATAACAAGCTTTAAATATCAGCATGGTTACTAGTTAGTTATTTACCGTGTATGAAGGTTATTATTGAATATGGTTTGTAGGGAAAGGGTTTTATGAAGTAAAGCACAGACAGACAAGGCTAAACATTTATTGAAATTTAGGCTTGTCAGTAATAAATCAGAAAACTAGTCGTCCGTTCGTAAATCTAGGTCATCACGGAGAAGAAGGACAAGAAACTCCGTGGAAACAGTATAAAAGTATTCTATCAATATCTTTCTTACGTTGTCATAAATTATCGTTATCTTTAAAAATAATTAATTCTATCTCTTGGACTACAGTCCAAGAGAATTCAAAATAATAGCAACATAATAACAATAGCTAGGAATATTGGCCATAACATGATTTTACACAACAACATAGTCATAAGCAATAATTAGGGTATAATATCAAATTACATAACTTACGTAACATCTGGTCGATCTATTCCACATAACAACAGCACTTAGTCCAAGAGAACTCAAAATAATAGCAACATAATAATAATAGCTAGGAATATTGGCTATAACATGATTTTACACAACAACATAGTCATAAGCAATAATTAGGGTATAATATCAAATTACATAACTTACGTAACATCTGGTCGATCTATTCCACATAACAACAGCACTAGAACTAACAAACTGAACATCTACCAAGCAACTGCCTCGATAACGTCGTTACAATCCTTTTTATACACTACCAACGTCTTTTACGTAAAAACATCTACCGCCATTTTGAACCAATCACAGATCATCATATATTTTGGCTTAATATCTTCTAACACAGATATTAATAAACAAATCTTATGTAGTGAAACAGTTTTAAAACATTATAAGGTAATTAATCAATTTAATAACAATTGGTTCTTAATTCTTAGACATCAAAAAGTATATCAACATCGACCGACAGTATTGTGTTAATCATTTGAAACAACCTATTATATAAAAATAGCACTATAAAATCTAGGATATACTACAAGTATAATCAAATATTACTTAATCATTTATAGTAATAACATTTAAGTGTTTTTTTTACAAGTTAAGACTGTTGTTTTTTGTAAACACAATATCTAGTCAAATTAGGTACTTCTAAACTGTGACGGAAGCCATTATCCAACAAACAATATAGTTATATCAAAATGAAATATCTAACACGTGCGCAGCTGTCACAATGCTACTGACTTAAATATAGTTATCTGTGCAATGCTATACTTATTATTTGACATAGATTTGATGTTTTGACATCTTGAAGTTAATAATTAGCAATGACATGGCTCATTATTAAACAAAGTTATGATAGACTTATAATTATGAAATGGGTGAATGTGTACCTGTGGTGTTTGCAAAACAGTGTTTGGTGAAATTGTGCTAGAAGGTGAAAATGACAAACTCAAACTCAACTCAAACTCAAATCATTTAATTCAACTAAACCAATTACAGGCACTTTTGAATTGTCAAAGGGTCGGTCAGTCAGAAAGATGAAGCTAGTTGCCCATTCCAAAGCGTAGGTACCTATGGAGAAGAACGGGCAAGAAACTCCATGGACACTCTTTTAAATCATAAAATTCTTACAAAATATTTGATTACATCATTCGTGTTGAAATTAACCATGTGAGAACGATGTAGAAAAGACGTGCACGTTAAAAGCGTCCGTTATAGAAAACATAAAAACAATTCAGAAATTAAAAATTACAATAAGCCGTGGCAGCTAAGAGATGACCAGTCCCTACTGACGGCGCCCGTTCACGAACATGACGTATGGATCAGCACCATTCAGCTCAACCATTTTGAAGGGAACTTAATGATCCAACACACACGCCACCACCAGCGAGACATTAGAGTGAGCATGACATACTCTCAGCCGCCAAGCCACATTCAAGTCAATGAAAGACGTACCCAGTAAATGGTAGCTTTATAGAAAGTACATAGTGCTCACACGTGTGCTATGCAGTTATACAATACTAAACAATTGAGCTTATACAATGCAAATATAGTTTTCTTCCAATGTTCCGCAGCTCCAGCAATGTTTCCGAATGCTAATTAGTTTAAGCGCCCCTGTGGAGCTGGACCAGCATTGAGCCAAGCATTTTTGTCAGCGATGTAATCCCCTAACTTATATAATATATAATATGCTTGGCTACATAGTGTGCGTTTAATACAAGATTTAAATTTCGTTTCATTCAGTTGGAGTATGTGGGGAGGAATTTTATTGTAACATTTTAAACAGTACCCCATGAAGGTTGAGTCTACTTTAGCCAGTCTGAAACCTGTTTGAACTAATTGGTCCCTATTTCTAGTCCTATAGTTGTGTTTTTCACCTCTTTTGTTGAACAGATTTAAATTTTTTCTTACGTACATGATGTTTTCATAGATGTATTGACAAGGTACCGTCATGATGTTAATATATTTAAACAGTTCCCTTAAAGAATCGCGCCTGCGGAGGCCATATATTGCTCTGATGGCTCTTTTCTGCAGAATAAAAATGGACTCGATATCTGCAGCCCGTCCCCATAGTAAAATACCGTAAGACATGATACTATGAAAGTAACTAAAATAGACTAGCCTCGCGGTATCTACATCAGTAACTTGACGGATTTTTCTTACAGCGTAAGCTGCTGAACTTAGCCGTCCTGCAAGAGATGTTAAATGAGGACCCCATTGCAGCCTTGAGTCGAACGTGATCCCCAGGAAAACAGTTTTATCGACGAATTCTAGTTTCTCTTTGTTCAATACTATGTCACAATCACTACTTTTAACATTTGGTAAAGCAAATCTTATGCATTTAGTTTTTTTCCCATTTAATACCAAATTATTAGCAGTGAACCAATTTAGTACCTGCTGTAGGGCGTTATTTACGCCGTCAATATTTGGTGCACGTCTATTTATCTTAAAAATTAAGGAAGTATCGTCAGCAAATAACACCATTTGTGGTTGGTTCTTTATTAAATGGGGTAGATCATAAATATATTCTTACAATCTATGAAGACTTTTAATTTTTTTTAAAGGAAAATAACGAACTACACAATATAAATCACAACATTTAAATCAAGTTAAGCCTTAACTCTAATCACAAGTAATCTACTTCTAGCAAACTATAACTGTCCTTAACTAGACCAAAACACATTAAATAAACCTGACAGCAATATACATAACCAAATATGATAATCCTAACGTCCTAACAGCGCGACGTCCGGAAAGGAAGTGAGCTCGAGACTCGTGTTGCGCTCGTATTTATGTTCGCTGACTCGGTCCAGGCTCGTTGGTAGGGGAGACAGGTAAGACGGCCGTTCCTGCATGTGAGTCGTCCTCGACTACCTCGTCCGTGGGTTGGGCATCATCACCGTCATCATCTGCAACGGTACGACTTGATAAGAGGCATTGAACAACTCGCTATTATGGCCTACCAGTCTGTTACCAACTAAAGCCGTTCACCAGATAAAAGGACTTGCACAAGCAAGCGTGCACTCTTGCTGGAACAAGTCGTCACATAATGACTTGAATTTGAATAACCTTTGTTGCACAGACCGTCAAATAAGAAAAATGGCAATTGGCTTGTGGCTGTATCACGAGCGACCGAACTCCGGACTTCTATCGCCCGCGACACATACACAAAAATAAAACATTGTGGTGATATGGCTTACCATCCATTCACAAATGTTAATACATGGTGACATGGTAGCTGTTCACTACTTGAGTGACATAATATACCATTCACAAAAGGGTGACATAGCCGTCGCTTGCCTGGAGACAACTCCGCAACACAACTGACGCTACTCACTAAGGTGGTGACATAGCCGTCGCTTGCCTGGAGACAACTCCGCAACACAACTGACACTACTCACTAAGGTGGTGACATAGCCGTCGCTTGCCTGGAGACAACTCCGCAACACAACTGACGCTACTCACTAAGGTAGTGACATAACCGTTACTTGCATGGAGGTAACTCCGCAACATAACTGACGTTATTCACGTAACATGGCTAACGTTAGCTAGTCCACTTTTAACGCATGAATCAGCCAACGCTATCCATTTACAAAGAAAAAGTTAAGTGTAACATAGCCGAAGCTATTTACAGGTGACATGAAACACGCTAATTGTTCGTCACTTATAAGGTGACGACTCATTCAACGCGGTCCATTCACAAACGCTCGCCATTATCGAAGAAGGCTCTGCATGTGTCTGGTGTCCATTCACCGCGCCACTGCACCATGTGCTCGGCAGCAGCCTCCGTCTGTTTGCCATATGCTCCGGCAAGCAGTTCTAGTTTGTAGCGGTGGTGAGGCAGCACGCGAACGATCTTGTAGGGGCCGCGCATTCCTGAATCCAGCTTTCCTGTACTTTGTGACGCCTTGCCAGTATTCATCAGTACACTGCTCGAATTGCTGACAGAGCAAACTTAAGCGCGTCGCTCGCTATTAGCCACTGCTGCAGGCGCTGGCCTGGTACCCCATGGGCCCCTCGCCATGCAGGCGCTTCCATAATTGCATCGTGGACATCTCGAAACAAAATGTCCGGTGTTGCCACATCGAAAACAGATGCTGTCTGATCGCTGCTTTGGTCCTGCAGAACTTGACGCCAAATTGGTAGCATTGGATACCTTGCCCAAGGTTATCATCAATGCACTTCCTCGAAGCGGAACTTTCGATAAGCACCGGCCTGCTGTAGTATTCTTCTATGTCCACGTGTGATAATCTGTAAAGAAACATACCCGCAAAGTATCACATAGCTCGGTCACTCCTGACCACATTTGGTACAGGCAAAAACACAATGAAATTTCTAACAAACTAAAAATAGCAGAGTTCAGAGTATTACCCACTATTTGATTCCCAAACCTTAAGGTTGCAATAAAAAATAATCAACTAAGATGTGTCTCAAACTATCTAGTAACCTCCAGTTACTCAACTCGTCAAATTCATTGGCGCACCCCTCTCGGATCGCCAAATCACTCCTGGACTTTATGGTTTCTCACGAAACCCCACATACCACACACAAATTAATCTCTACTTTGTTTCAGCAACTAAACCATTACTTGGCTTTCCTCAAATTCGTTAGTAATACTCTGATCCAAACTATCATCGATGACAAAAGGTTCCTCTCTAAGCCTTAGTAAGAATTGGTCAGGAACTCTACTCGTTGGTTACATACAACGCTCATGGCCCGGCTGCCGCAGCAGCTAGTGACACTCATGCCACCCATATCGTCATCACCTCAAGTGATACGAACAACACACATCACTTTACATAGAGTCTACGACTCCCAGGTCATTACAAGACCAACACAACAATAGTCTCCTTTGAGACCCAGGTCCCCGCTGCACCACCAGCTGCCCATCGCCGCCTGAACAACTCACAACTGAGTTGCCGTTACGACTACAGACAAGTGCGTACAGTGTGACCTAATGGCCATGGTATGTGCTCTACTACTCGGTGGACTAACTCACCTCACCGTCTTCTACGTTTAACTCGTTAGGAACACTACACTACATACTTACAGGCATTGTTTGTATGTGATCGTGAGCGTATTTATACGTACGCCTGGAGTTGAAGGCTTTTAGAGTATTGACTCAACCAGAGTAATGTAAACAAACTTTGATAATCTAATCATAGCGTAAATCATCAACCAGAACCATGTCGCATCGTTATCCACATTTACAATAATCTTTATCACTGAGAGCCTTTGACACCTGGAAACCCACACGAGGAAACCACTCTAACGGCACGGCTTTCCAGCCGACCAGCAATCGTATTGCTCTCACACATCCAGCGCATGGATCCGTGTGCATCACCCTGTGACACCACACAACTTTACTACGGCCGATAGAGAACCCCCACTCGCGTGCCTCCCATAATGTCATAATGTAGGCTTGTTCATCACCACTGTGGTCATTATCTACGTCGACTGGTACATGGCTTACTGGCATCTTTCTTTACCTATCGTGAGCATACTTGTAAGGTTAGAATTTAAAGCCTTTAACTTATAGCGATTACCCGCCGAAACTTCCGCTACCTTAGACGGACCTCTGAACTTCCGATCTAACTTAGTCTTATAATCTGAATAACACGAAATCGTCAACCGAACCTTTTGTTATAGCTGCCTTTGTTCTATCAAATCTAGATTTCTGTGGTTGATCGTTTAAAACTGAATGTATTACAAGAGCTTTAGGCAACAAAAACTCCGTCGCAGACATGTTAATCGACAATCCTAGGTTCAATATTTCACGAACTATCATAACATTACTTTGCAAATAAATTTCGGAAAGAAATGTAATAAAATCTCAAGTTGTTGCTCGTTAATTGCAACACTACATATGATTTGGTCCGTGGTGAATACACGTGTTTGACAAATACCAGTCAACGCAACAACGTTATTAACCCGTTTGCCACTTATTTGGCTGCACAACTCGCTTTTACTAACGAGCATTCAGCACCAGAATCGTAAACAAAACAATACAGCTCACCTTTATTTCCCAATGTGTCTGAGGGCAGTTGTACAACGTCCAATCGCCGTTCACTATTTCCACTACGTTGTCTACCATCTGCTTAGCTGCCACTACTCGTGAACCAGGCAGCGATATGTCCTGGTTTCCCTCACTTGCAGCACACGAAGGGCTTCGCTGACGGCTCCGGGGCTGCTTAGCTCGATTCTTAGTCACTTCACGTCACTGGTAGCTATTTGCGATAGCCAAGTTGATTATGAGGGCCTTACTGCTGGCCACAATAAGTTGACCACCTTGCAGTGAATTTTCAACAAAACACAAATCCGCTGTTGTGCACTGTATGTTTGCACACGCCTCCTACCGCGTGTTCTAAACACGGGAACGAACTCAAACGCCGGTTAGCGACAGTCTTTTTTTTTCAAACATGACGGTAGGCGCAACAGTCGCGTCACTCGGCAAAGGTATTTCTGCAAACAGCCTATGCCCAAAACAACATGTACCATAATCGCGCTTCCGTATCTAGCATGTCTGGTTACAACTCGAACAGATCCACTAGATTATTTAATAGCGTTCACTTGTTTGCACTTTGTTTTTCAAATGTCAACGGTCACTTTCACTTTAACTTAAAACAGATGGCACAAACAGCACTAAGCACGTGGTCTATCCCACTTCTGATCTTACAATCTATGAAGACTTTTAATTTTTTTAAAAGGAAAATAACGAACTACACAATATAAATCACAACATTTAAATCAAGTTAAGCCTTAACTCTAATCACAAGTAATCTACTTCTAGCGAACTATAACTGTCCTTAACTAGACCAAAACACATTAAATAAACCTGACAGCAATATACATAACCAAATATGATAATCCTAACGTCCTAACAGCGCGACGTCCGGAAAGGAAGTGAGCTCGAGACTCGTGTTGCGCTCGTATTTATGTTCGCTGACTCGGTCCAGGCTCGTTGGTAGGGGAGACAGGTAAGAATATACTAAAAAGAGGAAAGGACCTAAAATCGAGCCTTGAGGAACACCCATTTTTACTTTTAAAGCAAGAGAATTGACACCATTTATTTGAACTTTTTGCTGTCTATCATTTAAATAAGATTTGACTAAACTGAGCGCAAGTTGACCTAGTCCGTAGTGCTCCAGTTTAAAAAGTAAGGTTTCGTGATTGACGCAGTCAAATGCCTTAGAGAGGTCACAAAAGATTCCTATGGCATCTTGGGCCTCCTCCCACGCTGTAAATATGTGCTTTAATAAGGTGACACCGGCGTCAGTCGTACAACGTCCTTTGGTGAAACCATATTGCTGATCATGTAAGATTTTGTTGGTGTTAAAATGATTAAGCATTTGATTGAGCATTACCTTTTCGTACACCTTGCTGAATACGGGCAACACGGATACGGGTCTATAATTGTTGGTGTCTTTGCTGTCCCCAGATTTAAAAAGCGGTATAACGTTACTGTATTTCATTAAATCCGGGAAGACTCCTTGATCTACACACAAATTAAATATCAAAGCTAAGTATGGTGCTATAGTCTCCATTATGGATGTACAAACTTTGATAGACATTCCCCATAAATCTTCGGTCAATTTGATTTTGATTTGCCGAAAAGCTTTTATAACTGTCATAGGGTTTATGTGTTTAAATTGAAATTCAATCGAGCATCCTGGAACGTTAGCTCTTAATAGATCAATTGAGACAACAGGTGAGGAATTTAAAGCTTCCGTCGTTTTACATGGTATATTTGTAAAGAAATTTACAAATTCCTGAGCTACTTCTAAGTTAGAGCTTATGGCACCACGTGAAGTCTCCAATGTGTAATCATTGTTTCGTATTTTATTCCCACTAGTTTCATTATGTATAACTTTCCAAACTGTTTTTATTTTGTTATCTGCTGTTTTGATCTTGTTACTAATGAACTGGGCTTTAGCTATCTTGCATGTATTTCTAAAAGTTTTGGAATACATAGCAACATACTTGTTGAAAGTTTCAGTGTTGATATAAGGCTTAAGGCCATACAGCTCGAACAGTCTTTCCCTACTAATTCTAATACCTCTAGTTGCCCAGTCACTAAATATAAAATTAGGGCAAATATTTTTTGTTTTCTTTTCAAAAGTTTTATTGAATTCAGTGTGCACTATTGAAAAGAAATCCTCATACAATTTATTTGCATCGTCCATATTATAATCCAGAACATTTAACTTATTATTTAGGGTAATATCAAATCTATTTAATTTGCCAGTCGTTATTGGCCTAAATTGTATTTGCACTTTTTGCAAAGGTGTTTTAAACTTAAAAGTTACCGTTTGTCCACTATGATCAGACGGCAGATAATTTACGATGGCTTTATCTAAATAATCACAATCGCAGAAGACATTATCGATACAAGTAGAAGAAGTTGGAGTTACTCTAGTTGGTTCTGTAAAAACATTAAATAAATTGAACGATTTAAAAAGGCTTAATAATCTACTGCTATTTGAATTATTTTCCAAAATATTAATATTAAAATCACCAGAAATAATTGCGGTTTTGTTACTGGATGCAAGTTTCGCTAGGACATCTTCCATTATTGACTCAAATACAGAAAAGTTCTGATAATTAGGGGGTCTGTAAACGCACACTACAACATGCTTATCCAGCTCAACACAGGACAGTTCGATACAATGTTCAACTGATAAATCCACTATGTCGTTTCGTTGCTTGGATTTTAAACAATTTTTTATCAAGATTAGAGAACCTCCACGTAACATAGATTTACGGTTAAAACAACTGCAAACACTATAGTTCTCATAATTAATCAGCATTTGGTAATCCTTTAACCAATGTTCAGTTAAACAAACAATGTCAAACTTTGTTTTTTCTAAAAAGATTTCTATTTCTAATAATTTGGAAGAAATGCCTTGAATATTTTGATGAAATAATTTCAAATAATTTTTAGAGCAAGAAGATACCTTGTTGTTGTTAGGTATAAGAATATTCTTACTGGTACCTTCTGTTGTCTTACAAACTAGTTTAAAAGATTATCCGGAGTTAACCCCAAGACTTCAATGTCATCACCGGGCAGTGAGCTCACATTGAGTGAGGGACATGAAACCTCCTTCGTACAATTTTTATAAGTATTTATAGCATTTGAGCTACATTTATTCAGACTCACCACCTTATTATTAGTATTATTACTAACCATTGTGGTGTTAATAATACATGACTTCGACATACTATTTATGTCTGAGTTTATATAGGAAGCTAATAGCCTTGCTATTATGTGTCTTAAACTAACAGGCAGATACACAGTATCCCTAGTCGACTTTAAAGTTTCTACAAAACTGTTGGTGTCAAAATATACGAGCTTGTCACTGTGATGACTAACTAAAAAATGCATATGTTTATTAAGCATATGAATATAATTGTTTTGTCTATCTGTCAATTTTTCAAAATATGGGAAAGCACACAATATTATTTTACTACAATTTAACTTTAACAACTCAGTTACGCAGTCAGTGATTTCGTATTTTTTGATGTTAGAACTATTACCTACAAATACAGTAATGTTGGTTTTTGGGGTACATACATTTCCTGATACTGATGCCATTATTTGTTTGTAGGTTGACCCTGGCATACAATAATTTTTAGTACAATAACTCAGGTTGTTACTAATTAATTTACCTAAACCTCTTCCTATACTATCTGAGAACATAACTGAATCATAACAATAATGACTACTTAAAGATGGACAACTACCAATCTCAAGTTGTGCCACTTGAGATAGATCTTGTACTATATCAGGCACGTCTTGGTTAAGGATACAGTCTTGAGATAAACTCTCAGTCTGGGACGGGTCCTCCGTTGCCTCAGGCTGGACAGCAATAGGGTTTGAAACTTGACAAGTACACTGACACATAACTAGCTCACTAGCAGCAAGAATATGTTCTCTCATTTGGTTCTGAGAACCCACATATTTAATGTACAGGGAACAAAGTGTGCCCTCAAGTACCTGTATATCAGACTGTAAGCGCTGAGTATCTATTTCATAGATTTTCCTGCTGTCTTCTAATTTAATTTGATGATTGTTCAATTTATTTATTAGATCAACACGTTCTTTCCTCAGTGGAATATTTTTGGAAAAGTGTTTCTGTTGTCTCCTAAATTGATTACATTTTTTAATTATTCTATTCATTCTTGCATATTTTTTCATTTTGTTATGACTAACTTTATAACTATAATTATAATTCTGCTTCAGCAAGGAATCTTCAGTTAGGTCAATAGTTGTTATGGAATGAGGGTTACAATTACTATTTAACAATTCATTATATAAGTGGGTATTTTCTTTAACCTGAGTACATTCTATTCCTTTTTCTAACTGGTTAATACGACTATTAGCATGAAATAATTCATCCTCTAGGTCCCTAACTTTGCTTAAAGCCTCCTCATACAGATGACTACAGTTGTTGAAACCATCCGTGACCACCTTCAATTTGTCACGTTCATCAACAACATTCAGATATTGTTGATGTAGGTCTACTAGCTCCCGTTTAAGGCTTGAGTTTTTGTCAACTATTTTCTTGAATTCCTCCTCACTTTCATCATTCTCCAGTAGCAATTGGTCATATTGGAGTTTCTTTGCTTCAAGTTTTTGGAGGGCCGTTCTCAATTTAAGGTCTATCTCCTGAGCAGTAGCCTTACGGGTCATCACAGGCATGGTTTCAGGATTAGTTACTGAAAGTAGAATAGAGCAACGGTGAGAAAAAGTAGGACAGAGAAATAAAATAAAGTTGGAAATTAAAGGGAAAATGAAGGATGTTAGCGTAGTTCAGTGAAGAAATTAGGTTGGTTACTGAATTGGCTTGAAGAGCTGTTTTCAAGGCAATATTGCCTTCAAATCAAATTCAAATCAAATCAAAACCAAATATAAAAAAAAAAAAAAAAAAAAAAAAAAAAAAATAAAGAGAGAGAGAGAGAGAGAGAGAGGGGGGGGGGGGGGGGGTGAGATAATAATATATCAAATTTGAATGTTTTTATTGCCTTACGAATTTTACTTTTCTATGTGGGTAGGTTGCCTAGATTTTAAAGTTATTCCTAGTTTTTTAAATATTACAGTAGGTATAACGGCAATGCAAAAATAACGATCATGAACCTTTTTATTGTTGTGTATTAACATAGGGATCAAAATAAGAATAACAAAATCTTCGTTGTTTCGTTTTCTATGATGTAAACAATGCGATCTAGACCCAATGCAGAGGTCTAAATCAGCGAACTATTTATGCTAACAGGTCACGAGGATGTGTAACAGAGTTACAATAATGATTGTGTGCTATTAAAAAGTAAAAGTAAACAAATACTCCCCGTTTTAAGGTCATGGCACATTATACCGGCACCGCAACGGCACCGCTCCAAACCAGCATTTAACTTGTCATTCAATTTTGAGCATTAAATTGTGTGTAGTATAATATATTTCATAACGTCAATATGAAAAAGCCAACGGCGGGCAGTCAGCGCATTTGCCGCTACCATACAACTCGACTCGCAGCCCGCGTGCTGCAAGCGAGTGGATCATGTGCTTACAGCGCGTCGACCGCATGCTTATTACGCGCCGACTCCGAGTCGCCAGCGAAACAACGTCACTGCGCCGTCGCGCGTCGCCCGCGCACCACCGCCATATATGCCATATAACAATATTGAGTTCGCGGTGACAGCAAGCTTGCACCTCGCGACCACCGCGCGGACTGTGAGCTTACAAGTTGCGGCCGGCGCGCGGACTGCGAGCTTGCACCCTGCGGACGACGCGTAGTTAGCGTGCTGGCAGCTAGCCGTAGCTTATATTCGAGGCGACGAAGTGCTGCAGCTGTGCAGTTGCGGTGCCGGTGTAATGTGCTATAACCTTTAAGGTCATGGCACATTATACCGGCACCGCAACAGCACCGCTCCAAACCAGCATATAACTTGTCATTCAATTTAGAGCATTAAATTGTGTGTAGTAAAATATATTTCATAACGTCAATATGAAAAAGCCAACGGCGGGCAGTCAGCGCATTTGCCGCTACCATACAACTCGACTCGCAGCCCGCGTGCTGCAAGCGAGCGGATCATGTGCTTACAGCGCGTCGACCGCATGCTTATTACGCGCCGACTCCGAGTCGCCAGCGAAACAACGTCACTGCGCCGTCGCGCGTCGCCCGCGCACCACCGCCATATATGCCATATAACAATATTGAGTTCGCGGTGACAGCAAGCTTGCACCTCGCGACCACCGCGCGGACTGTGAGCTTACAAGTTGCGGCCGGCGCGCGGACTGCGAGCTTGCACCCTGCGGACGACGCGTAGTTAGCGCGCTGGCAGCTAGCCGTAGCCTAAATTCGAGGCGACGCCGTGCTGCAGCTGTGCAGTTGCGGTGCCGGTGTAATGTGCTATAACCTTTAATCCGCAGTACGAATGTCAGCTGTTGGTTTTAGGTTACCGGTACCGATGTGTAACAAACACTGTGTATTACTATTTCTATTTACAGGAAAACAATAATCCTGAGTATTTATGCAATTACATTACGTTTACACATAAAATTACACCTTAATTTTACTTAATTGCTAATTAAAATTAATTTTAAAATACGGAACAAAAATTTGACATGTCACTCGGGCAGTGTTGCCACTTTTTTTTCGACAAACTTGGTGACTTAAAGTAGTACCAAAGTCCTCAGTCCCGGAAGAAAATGGTAAGTGTAACGTGATTACGATGAAAAAAAGAATAAATTAAAACTGGATGATTAAATAAATTAGGACATATTTTTCCCATCAAGCCACTATACCTGACAAGACGGTTGACGGACACAGCCTGATTGATTAAGTTGCAAAGTGAAAAGCAAACAGAGAATTCTTCCTTTTCACTTGGGTACGCACCCAAGTGAAAAGGAAGAATCATTTAACGAAAGTATCATTTAACGAAGGTATCATTTAACGAAATAATATTTAGATACCTGCTTGCATTGTCACGTATCATTTACACACTTGTTGGTTTTTTACTTAGTTGCCCTTTTGTAGAAGATTACTTTGTAGATAATTATTATCTACCTAGTAATCTTCCACCCACCTTACCATCGTACCTACAACATAGTAAATACCTAATTCAAAAACAATATTCCTGTAAATATCCTGGGCTATGTCATTCGAAATGAGAACTTCTATCAAACCGTCAAATGTTGCATGTTGTTGTTGTTGTCGCTTATTGCTAACATAAACAATGCGGACAAGTTAAAAAGTGTCGGCATAATAATTATGTATCTAATTGATCTTATTTGAAATAAATAAACCTACCGATTCGCTGTTTATGATTGTCACTAACTTGTCAGCACAATACTTTGGGCAAATATGAACTTCAAAGATTGTGAGCCCATAACATAATAATTTTTACACATACGATCCAGGAGTTGTTTCGTAAAATCGTCGGCTCGTACCATTGAATCTTACTAATATTATAAACGCGAAAGTTTGTATGGATGGATGGATGTTTGTTACTCTTTCACGCAAAAACTACTGAACGGATTAGGATGAAAATTGGCACACAGATAGTTTATAACCAGGATTAACACATAGGATACTTTTCATCCCGATATTCCCACGGGATCGAAACTTATGCGGGTGAAACCGCGAGGCGCAGCTAGTTGATCATAAAAATCGAATCCTTACGTGCATTCACGAATTAATATTTAATTTTGCCATTAGAACTTAGAATAGAAAAAGGATTTAGTTAACAATTTATGTCCAAGTGAACCCAAAACATCATTTCAATTCACCTCTTTGGAACTTATTCTTCTCCTAGTACAAATAAAATCACAGTTCACACATCGGGTTCCGTTAATAATTTTATTTTTAAAATAAGGTTTTTTTTTAATAATTATGACGAAAACTATTATTAACAAGTTAATAGTTTTTTTTATTACAAAATAATAGCACGCACGCAAAATTTTTGTCTGTAGAACTAACCGACGAATTATCGGAAGTTCACGGTCTGTCAGTGCTGTTTGAGTGGTACATGGCTTTGGTTTGAGCTCGTTTAGTCTTTATTAATTCAAATAAAGTCAATAAAAAATGTCGCAAAACTGCATCTAACTGTGGAAAGAAATTAATAAAGTACTAGGAGCGCATGAGTAACAGGAATTGTTATTGCCGAATTGAAAATCGTTTGCTCACAGAACCCTGATTACGTCGTTACACACACAATGAAGTATCATAATTTGTGTAAACCTAGGTACTGGGTTAGGGTCATAGGGAAAGTGAAGCAATTGCAGTCCGTGTAGTTTCAATTAACAAGTCCTGGACCCTGGTAAATACAACTTCTATCGAGATAACGCGGCCGCGTAATATGATCTTTAATGGATTGAAATGAATGATTTTCCGGAGTTGCGGGAATTTCCGGGGTTGCGGGAATATTCTAACGAGATAACGCGGCCCCGGAATGCAAGGGCAACTGAAGAAACAGAGTGGTTTTTAGTCAGTAAGTGTCTAACACTTCCTTCCTCCCCACCCAGGGCGGGAGCTGAGTCATTGATGATTTTCCCATCCCAAAAAAACATAATGATTTTTCAATTTTGAATTTGAATTACGTAAATAGTTTGCTCTCGTGTATTAGATTTACGGAGTTTAGTTTAAATTATTAATAGGATGTAAAATAATCTTGAATTCTTGAACAACATTTTCTCATATTCATTCATTAACTCATATTCCCTGCTATCCTGGTACAGGATTATTTAGCATTATTGTTCTTTGTTTTGCTCGTCAGTCGACGTCTGTTCCGTGTCCAGTGCACTTGTTTTTATCCCTGTGTACGCGCATCAGTTCAGTACGACTACACCTAATTGACTTTTTTTTGTGGTTTTTGCAAAATGTTAAGTAATAGCGAATATTACGAAATGATGATGTGTGTTGGAGCAGAACATGGTAATTTGCGAGCTGCCTGAGAACTGTACCGTCGCCGTTTTATTGAGGGTAGACCAGATGCTGAGCGTCGGCAGCTGCCTTCGGCATGTTTTAGTCGGATGGTACATCGTCTGTCGTCGTGAATTGGGCGTGGTAATAGAAGCGTGGCTTGGCCTCCGCGATCCCCAGACCTAAGTCCGTTAGACTTCTTTTTGTGGGGGTACATTAAAAATGTAGTGTACGCAGTGCAGTGTGATACAATGGACAAAATGAAAGTGCGGATTGAGGCCGCTTTCCGGACAATAACACCAGACATGCTACGCAATGTTCAGGTGTCCATCAACAAGCGAGCGGCCTTGTGCATACAATTCAAGGTCACCACATCGAACACCATCTTTAAAAATGTAAGTCAATTTACTAAATTAGACAAAGCTTTAAGATTTTACTGTTTACTCGGTAATAAGTAATAATAAGGTATGAAACTAGTTAACCTACCTAAACTTTGTTTCGATTTTTTACTTAAGTTTTGAATGTCAGTTTTTACGTGCAATTTCTGGCTTGATATTAACGAGTAGTAAACTGTAAATCAATAATTACGCATTATTTTTTACATCACGGTAAAGTAGTGTTGCGCGCCACAATTAATGCCTGATACATGGTGACATTAGTTACCACTAGCGCCATCTAGTATCAAGTGGTAAAACTAACAGTCACTAGCACCATCTATTATCAAATAGCAGAACTAATTTCCCAATAGTGCCATCTAGTATCGAGTAGTAGAACAAATAGATCCTAGAAATTTCGATTCTAGAACTATCGACAGAGGTCAGTCGGGGCCGGTATATACCCGAATATTCTAGATGTTTCAATAGAAGGTACTAGAACAATCTGACGCACTATATAAGGCCGGGAATAACCGCGATTCGACAGTGTGTTGGAAGCGATACATGCGAATACATCTAAAGCGACCTTCAAGTGCGACTTAAGTGTAATAATTGTGTTTTATAATTAGTGTGTTTGTGTTGATTAATTAAAGTGTCATTTTCGGTAATTTATATCGGCAGTTTTATTGTCACGAACCCGAAGCTCGTAACAATTGGTGTCAGAAGTGGGATTAAAATCATGCCGATTTTACCCAAAGACGACACGGAGGGTATCCGTACCCAGAGTCAACGCCAACAGGAGACGGACCAGAGGCGTTTTGGTGGAGCTATGCCGCAGAGGTCGGAGGGCCAGCTACCAACCACGGAGGCCGACCCGTCCGCAGCAGCTTCAGCATCAGCAGCACCAGACTTTGCTGCCCTGATGATGATGCTGCAGGAGCAGTCCCGCCGTCAGGAGAAACAGGCTCGCCGACAGGAGGAACAGGCTCGCCGACAGGAGGAACAGGCTCGTCGGTTGGAAGAACAGCTCCAACGTGATAAGGAGGAGCAAGCGCGCCGCCAGGAAGAGCAGATGCTCCTTATGAAGGACCTTCACGCTACCTTCGGGAAAGACATGAAGGAGGTGAAGGATAGGGTTGCTCAACACGACAATCGCCTGTCGGAAGCTGAAATCCGGATCAACCAAGTGAATAATCGGGTTGACAACGTGATGGCTGACGTGAAGACAACCGTGATGGCTGACGTAAAGAAAACGCTGGATTACCTTAAACTTGGGGATGGAATCGCAGCTCCCGTAGCTACAACACCTTCGCTACGTGGATTCAAAGTGCCACCGTTCGACGGAACTTCTTCCTGGTCGGCTTACAAAATCCAGTTTGAGGCTGTCATGAAGGCGAACGGTTGGAACAAAAGTCAGGCCATGACTGCCCTCACCCTAGGCCTACGCGACCAGGCCTTAACTGTTCTGGAAGCTCTCGGTAAGGAAGTGACTTTAGAATAGAATAGAATAGAATTTTATTTTGCAAATATGGGTAATACATAATAGTTCTTAAGGTTATATTTAGCTCAGCCATATTTTACCAGTCGGCATGCAAACATTTAAAATTGTTTAAGTATATCATTATTATTACACTTATTTAGATTAATTTATAAATTTTACTATTATAAAATTCTTAAATCATAAACTTAATTAAAAATATATGTTTGTATTAAAAGGAAAGTATAAATTAGTATCATTAGAAAATATAATATCATTTCATTACAATTACAAATATCAGACCATTATCATTACGTCTACATCATATAACATGTCATTACTATTACAAATAAGTATAATTATTATTACAATTCCAAAATCAAAATGTCAGAAATTAAAATGTCAAAGATCAAAATGTCAAAAATAAAAAAAATTAAATAAAATAAAAAAATGTCATACATCAAAATTTCAAAAATCAAAATGTCACTAGATTAACAAATATTTTTCTCCGATAGGAACTCAGTTACACTGTAGTACGTTTTATCTACCAAAAATTTACGCAATCTACTCTTAAATTGTGCTGTATTTAAAGTTTTCCAAATACTCGGTAATTTATTGTAAATAATGGGGGCCATGCAAGAAACGCTCTTATGCATTAAAGTGGTTCGACATGATACTTGACATAATTTGCTGTTATCCCGCCTATTCCTTGGGAATACAACAGCCAGGCGCTCAAAACGAGATGGATTTTGCTTGACAAACATAGCTACTTCGTAAATATATATACAGGGAAGTGTCAAGATTTTATGTAACTTAAAATAAGGCGCGCAACTGTCTGTCGATTTAAGTTTCAAAAATGATCGGAGACATCTTTTCTGTGCCTTAAAAGCTATATCTCGATCAGTTGAGTTCCCCCAGAAAATGATACCGTAGCGCAAGTGCGATTCAACTATTCCGTAGTAAGCCGTAAGGAGTGTTTTGACATCTACTATGGAGGATAATCTGTATAACACATATGCGGATGAACTCAATTTTTTACACAAACTGTCTATATGTGCTTTCCAGTTTAAGTTGCAATCTATTTGCAACCCTAAAAATTTGGTATCCTCTGCTTCCTCAATTTTGTCATTATTGTAATGGATGTTGAGATTAGTTCCGCCGGGAGTCCGTTGTCTAAAATGCATTATTTTTGTCTTACCTAAATTAATATTCAAATTATTTTCGTCTAGCCATTTAATTAGTGAGTCAAGAGAATTATTTATGTCATTTTCATATGTATTAGTACTTTTGCACGGGATTGTTATAGTGCTATCGTCTGCAAACATAGTTATAGGATATTCAAGGGACATGGGCATATCATTAACATAAGTTATAAATAAAAACGGGCCTATCACGGTTCCTTGTGGTACACCGTATGAGATTTTACGTTCTCGAGACCTTATAATGTCTTCGTGTTTGGTAACTATGTTAATGTTGCTAACTTCAGTTATTTGTGTTCTGTTTTCCAGATAAGATTTTATAAGTTCGAGCACGTTACCTCTAATGCCATAGACTTCTAATTTATTAAATAATATATTATAATGGAAATAATCGAACGCCTGGGTCATATCGCAAAATATAGCGCATATGGGGGATCGTTTATCCATGCTACTCATAATAGGATTCAAAAAATCATATATTGCCATATTGATGGTTCTGTGCTGTCTGAATCCTTTTTGTTCTTCGCAAAGTATATTATATTTTTCCATATAATTATATAATTCCCTGCAAATGTATTTCTCAAAGATCTTCGAAATAACCGGTATGAGCGAAATAGGTCTATAATATTCCATCAACTCCTTATCTTCTTTCTTAAATAAGGGTTTTATTATAGATGTTTTTAAAGCATCTGGATATTTACCCGTACAAATAATAAGGTTCAGTATGTGGCTTAAATGTTCGCATATCGCGGTTGAGACAGACTTCAGTATTTTTGTGGCGACTCCATCAAAACCAACACTGTTAGTATTTTTTAGCGACATTATTATTTTATTCAACGACTTACGAGCAGCTCCTTGAGGCATTGGAGGCTTGGTATGGCGACGCTCACCTGGAACACGTGTTTCGTGCGCAGCTCAAGGATCGCGTGCAACGCAGTAACGAAAACCTGCAGCAGTGGGCCCTTGAAGTGGAGAAGCTGGTGCGTAAAGCTTACCAGTCCGTACCTGCGCTTATTGATGGGAACCTGGTGCAGGCATTCATCGACGGCATCCGTGACCTCGAAGTTAGAGCTGCTGTGAGGCTCGGGCACCATGGGACGCTTAAGGACGCCTTGGCCCATGCACTGGAGGTGGAAGCCGTGCGGCAGGATCATCGTTCCCACCGCGTCAGGGAGGTTGCAGCGGCTACAGTTCGCGACCGCAATAAAGGATACAGCCCTAGGTGCTACGGCTGTGGCGAAAGGGGCCACCTTCAATCCAGTTGCCCCAAGCGAACTGCAGAAAGAGAAGACGGCCGATCTCCAGAGGGCAGTGCAGCTAACAGCACCGCCCAGCACCAGCAGCAGGAAAACGAGTAATAGGACTGCGGGGCGGGTGCTGGCTGATGTTCAAAGAGCCCCAAGGGTTTCGATCACACAAACCCAAGACGGGAACAGCCTAACCATCAAGGGCGAGGTCAACGGAACGCCGTGTAAGCTGACTATAGACACTGGAGCCTCTCGCACGGTTGTCAATTCCCAGCTCATAAGACGGTCCCTTGGGGACTCCGCATACAATCGAGAACACATTAATTTGGTAACAGCCACCGGTCAGCGCATACCCGTCCATGGAGAGAAGAAGATGGGGTTGAAGCTAGGCAACAGAATCTACCTGCATAATGTCATCGTGGCTGATATAATAGACGATTGCATCCTGGGCCTCGACTTTATGAGGAAGAATTGTTGTGAAATTGACGTCAAGCAAGGTGTTTTGAGATGTGGACAGGAGGAACTTTTCGTGGAAGGGGCGTTACCAGGGAACGTGTACAGCCTTAAGAAGATTGTTCTTCCGCCGAGATCGGAAACTATTGTGCCGGTTATTCTTCCTCAGAATCCTGGGCAAACTCATCGTTGTGTACTCGTGGAAAGGGTAGATAATGACCTTCCATGGAAAGTGGCACGAACTTTGGTCAGAGCCACCGACATCTCTGGGGTACGTGTGCTGAACCTTTGTGATCAGGAACAGATTATAGAAAAAGGCACACTAGTTGGTACTTGCGAGGAAGTGGATTGGTTGCGTCGATGCCAACATCTATCGACTGGGACCCTCAGCAAGGATGCACAAACGAGAGTGACCACACTTTTAGAAGACTGCCGCAGCGCTCTGTCTCAAAATGAAATGGTCAAGGCAAAGAAAATGTTACTCAAGTTCGCCGATGTTTTCTGGTCAAACGATGCTGACATCGGGAGGACTGGCTTAGTTCAACACAAAATAAACACAGGAGAAGAATTGCCTATCCGTCAGCGGCCAAGGAGATTGCCGGTAGCACGTGAAAAGGAGGTGGAAACCATGATTGAGGGAATGGTGAAGGATGGTGTTATTGAACCTTCATCTAGTCCATGGTGTTCGCCTGTAGTGCTGGTAAGAAAGAAGGACGGCAGCATGCGGTTTTGTGTTGACTATCGTCGTCTGAACGACGTTACGAAGAAGGACAGCTATCCTTTGCCAAGAATTGATCGTTGATCAACCTAGTGTCACAGTTCAGACCACCCGTAGCCCCTAAAAATAATACAAAAAGTCCTACAACAAGTGTTGAGATACTTGTTGTAGGATTTTTTGTATTATTTTTACTTATAGGTATAATCTTACTCTGAGTGCTGCTGCGTGTGTTATCGTTTTGAAGTTAACATCAATCATGATTCAATTAGTTCAAAAAATTGACTGCAGTATAATCCTACTAATCCTACTAATATTATAAACGCGAAAGTTTGTATGGATGGATGGATGTTTGTTACTCTTTCACGCAAAAGCTACTAAATGAATTTGGATGAAATTTGGCATACAGATGGTTTATAACCAGGATAAACATATACGATACTGTTTATCCCAATATTCCCACGGGATTTGTTAGAATATCAGTGTTTTATAAACTGGTATACATTTCTATTTTTCAAAAGTGGCAACTCCAATTTCTTCCCTGTCATGGCTTGCACCGAATGTGTAATTGTATTTCTCTAAAACCCCAAAATAAAGTAATAAGAATATTAAGTGAAAATATGTGTATCATTTAATACGATCCAATATCAAAATATGGTAGCAGAGCGTGGTTAATAAAATATGTAAGGGGATTGCTAGAATATCGCAGGATTGAAAAAGGTGAGAATTACCTTTGTGCTGTGTCATACACGTGTGCTGAAAATAAAAATGGAGCGTAATCAACAAATTGCAATACCTGTATTCGACGGAAAAGAATACGCAAATTGGAAAATAAGACTAACAAAGTTTTTGCAATACAAAAAGTGTCAAGACGTTATTACGAGAAAAATCAGCACTGAGGACAAAGAAAAATGGATAGACAAAGATGTGCAAGCAACAAATTACATTTACGGAGCAATAACGAATAAGCAATTGGAATATATATCAGAGTGTGAAACGGCATACGACATAATTTGTAAATTTGATTCTATGTACTTAAAAGGCTCAACATCCTTACAAATAGTTTATCGAAACAATCTTGAAAATTTAAAGTTAAAAAACTATCAAGAACTAGACTCTTTTTTTGATGATTTTGAAAGATCAGTAAACGAGCTTAATCAGGCAGGTGCCACTATATCAGAAAATGAGAAGTTGAATTATATGTTAAGAGCATTGCCCAGTGACTATAGTCACATTGGAGACATAATGGATGTGTTGCCAAAAGAAGAAAGAAATGTGGAATATCTAACAAATAAAATAAAAATAAAATATTTGGCACAAAAACCACAAGAAAGGTCAGAAGAAGTTCCAGACAAATCAAATGCCTTTAAGACGGAAACAAAGTCAGCCCCGTCAGCCCCCAACTCAAGTTTATGTTTCATTTGTGGAAAACCAGGACATGTGAAACGCAACTGTTGGTACAATCAAGGACAGCATAACAGAAATACAAATAACAACCATAAAAAAGGAAGAGGTTATTCAAATCATCGGGGACGTGGTCGTGGATTTAATAATCGTGGTCGAGGTAGACACACTGAACATAGTGCATCAAATGCACAGAATGATCAAAATGCTTTTCAAACTTCAGTTATTCAAAGTAATATGACATCAAGTGTGAATGAAAATAAGTCAAATGAGAACCAAATTATATGGTTATTAGACAGTGGATGTACAGACCACATAATCAACAGCGACAAGTATTTTGAAAAGTCAGTTATATTAAAAAAACCAGTGCAAGTGAAAGTTGGAGATGGACGGATGCTGGAGGCCACAAAGGTTGGTGACATTAAAATGCATTTTCTTGTTTATGGCTCCAAATCTTATATAACAGTTAAAAATGTATTCTATGTAAAAGAAATGAAGGCAAATTTATTGAGTTATGCAAGGATCACTGAGAATAATAACACAGTAATTTCAAAAGGACAGTGGACAAAAATTCATGATTCAAACAGAAAAGTAATAGCTATAGCACAAAAGGAAAATAACTTATATAAAATGATCAGCTACATTAATACACCAAGTAAAGTACAAGCAAATATAAGTGAAAGTAAATTGACAGTGAAGGAAAAACTACACCGTACACTTGGACATGTAAATTTCAAATATCTAGAAATCTTATGCAAGGAACAGTTACTGGAAGGAATACCTAAAGAAATTGAATCAGAGTATATGAAGTGTGCTATATGTATAGAGAATAAAATGCATAACTTACCCTTTAAAAACAACAGAAGAAGAGCTCAAGATATATTAGAGATTGTGCATACAGATGTAAATGGACCACATAATTCAATAGGATATGGTGGTGAAAAATACTTTGTGACATTCATAGATGACTACAGCAAATTGGCAAAAGTTTGTTGTATCAAGTCCAAAGATCAAGTTGCAGATTGTTTTATAGAATATGTGAATACAGTACAAAATTTAACTGGAAAAATGATAAAAGAATTAAGATGTGACAATGGTAAAGAATATATGAACAGTAAGATGTATAGTTTTGCAAGAGAAAAGGGAATAATGATAAAGGCATGCCCGGCATATGTACATGAGTTGAACGGAACTGCAGAGAGATATAACAGGACTATAATGGATATGGCTAGATGTCTACTAGCAGAAGCAAGAGTAAATAAATGCTATTGGCCGGAAGTAATTAAAACAGCAGCTTATTTAAAAAATAGAAGTTTGGCGAATACTATAGTAAGGAAAACACCCTATGAAATATTCTTCAATAAGAAACCATCAATAAAACAATTGAAATTGTATGGAAGTAGAGTTTATGTGAGAATACCAGAAGAGAAAAGGAGATCAAAATGGGATAAAAAGGCAGAATTAGGAATATTACTTGGATATGTTGAAGTTGGCTACAAGGTACTGATAAATAATAGAATAATAGTTGCCAGACATGCTAATATTATAGAAGAAGATGTCAAGTTTATAAATAACAATGAAGATACAGATTCAGAGGAAGAAATACAGGAAGAAGAAAAGGAAATAATAGAAAATAAGTTACCGGAAGAGACTCAATTAATAAAACCAAGTTCTGATGACAACTCAATGAATGATAATAAAGAACAAGGAAGAGAAAAGAGAACTATCAGACGTCCAATCAGATTTGATGAAGAATTCGGTTATTACTGCATTTGTGCAAATTTTTGTGATGCTATGATTCCAGGTACATTTCAGGAGGCGATGCAATGTGATGAGGCTAACCAATGGAAAGATGCAATGGACCGTGAGATGAGCAGCCTTGTTAAAAACAATACATGGACCCTTGTGAGTAGACCACAGGACAAAGAGATTCTAGATGTAAAGTGGGTTTACAAAATGAAACCAGGTAATATTTTTAAAGCTCGTTTAGTAGTTAGAGGTTTTCAGCAAAAGGATAATATTGATGATACATACTCACCTGTTGCTAAAATGCAAACATTAAAATTGTTGTTATCTTATTCTTGTCAGTTCAGTTTACACATTCATCAAATGGATGTGGAAACAGCCTTTTTGAATGGTAAAGTAGTATCAGAAGTTTATGTAAAACAACCACAAGGTTATAATGATGTTTCTAATAAAGTTTATAAGTTAAATAAAGCTTTATACGGATTAAAAGAAAGCCCTAGAGCTTGGTATGAATGTTTTAACGATGTTATTAAGAATTTTGGTTTCTGTAGAAGCAAGTATGATTATTGTCTTTATGTAAAAAGAGAGATCAATGTAACAGTCTATATACTTTTATTTGTTGACGATTTATTAATCTGTTGTAGAGATATTAACATTATCAATAACATAAAGAAACAATTGCATAATAAATTTAAAATGAAGGATTTAAATAAAGTAAAAAGCTATATTGGTATTGATATTGAATATGATTTTGAAAAATCTACAAATGTCTTAACATTGTGTCAGGAAAATTACATAGAGTCTTTAGCTGAAAAATATAATATTAAAAATGCAAAATTGTATAAGACACCTATGGAACCTAACTTGAAACTAAGTAAAAGTGATGTAAATGAAGATGTTAAATATAGAAACTTGATAGGTGCGCTCTTGTATATCAGTCATGGTACTAGACCAGACATATCTTACAGTGTGAATTATTTAAGTAGATTTCAGAATTGTTATGATGAAACACATTTTAAATATGCTTTGAGAGTTCTAAAGTATTTGTATCTAACAAAAGATTTAAAACTAACTTACCAACAGAGTCCTAATACTGATAATATTATAAATTGTTATGTAGATGCCGATTGGGCAGGAGACAGTACGGATAGGAAGTCAACTACAGGTTTTGTTATTAAATTGTTTGGAAATCCAATTTATTGGAAATCTAGAAAACAAACTTGTGTCACTAAATCATCTACCTTTGCAGAATATGTTGCATTATCTGAGGCTGTAACTGAGATAAATTACTTAAAAAATATAATTAGTGATATGTTCATTAAAATATGTAAACCTATTAAGATTTATGAAGATAATTCAGGAGCACTTGCTATAGCTAAATATGGAAATTTTACCAAAAACTCTAAACACATAGAAGTACAGTATCATTACGTTCATGAAAATTATAAAAATAAAATCATTGAAATTTTAAAGATAAACTCGGAGTCAAATGTAGCTGATATATTCACCAAATCATTGGGAAAATTAAAATTTCTAAAGTTCAGACAAATGTTGAAATTAAAAATAGGATACTAAATTGCAAGCGAACATAATTATGTAAGAAAGTTAAGTTAGTAGATAAATAGAAAGTAAATAAATAAATAAGAAATATAAGTTACTAATTTCGTTAAGAATGAGAGGTTTTTATGTTTTGTTAAGAAAGAAAGTTTTAAGTTTACTTTATTTTTTTAGTGTGTAAGCTAGGTATAAGTTATAAGATTAAGTACGTATTATGTTTAAGTAAAAAGATAACTGAAATTGATGTTGTTTAGTAAGAATTTGTTAAAGTAATTAGATGTGAAAATATAAATGTAAGGAGGCGTGTTAGAATATCAGTGTTTTATAAACTGGTATACATTTCTATTTTTCAAAAGTGGCAACTCCAATTTCTTCCCTGTCATGGCTTGCACCGAATGTGTAATTGTATTTCTCTAAAACCCCAAAATAAAGTAATAAGAATATTAAGTGAAAATATGTGTATCATTTAATACGATCCAATATCAAAATAGGATTGAAACCTTTGCGGGTGAAACCGCGGGGTGTAGCTAGTAATATATAATTCCTAAAGACTGCCTGGATTTCTATAAATCTTTAAGGGGTAATCCGAGTCTTTATGACGATATCGACGGGTTTGGCGGTGAACCGGACTTCACACAGGAAGAAGAGTAAATTTGATTGATGTTTTTTATATAAATAATAAACAACATTTTAGAAAGCTAGTTGTTTTATTAATGAAATGAACAATTTTTAACGATTTTAGTGGCAATTAGCTACTTTGAATCGTTTTTGCGAAATGAAAATAAGCTTAGCATAATTGAAAATAGCTTTTATCAAAAAGGATCCTAACACACATTTAGCTGAATATCTCAAGAAATAAGACTAAACTCAATAAAATTTATTTGTATGAATAAAATATACATTGACACGCATATATTATCTTAAGAACCAATAAACGCAAGCAAGTCTATTAATAAACAAACACAGGTTAAACTTCAATCTTCATTATCTCAAATGTAACATTTTGTGGGGTGGATCCTTTTTGTTTATCTACGTCATTGTAAATTTATTTTTTGTGCCTTGCCTTATGCCCACTATTTAACTGATGAGCAAAATAAGCATATTTATAATTTAAATATGTTCATTTATAATAGGACTTGTCGTCACAATGATGCTATTTTATATTTTGATTGTAATCAATTCATTACTGATTACAAACTGACAAATTATACTATGTATATGCCACCTAGTTGTAGGAGACAAATTGCTAATCTTTTAGCATACAATATACTCAGTGACACTGGTACTTGTAGTGTACCATCAATTACTGTTAGTACTGATACTAATACTACTTTTGAAATGCCTTGTAGCTTAAACTATTAGGTGCGACGACGGGTCAGCCACATATGTTGAATGTTGTACACTCCACTCCAGAGAAATGGAACCCCCCCGTTAATGACATCAAACCGCTTAAGTTTTTTGTAGTACATTGTGAATGGCGCGTTGGTCTAGTGGTTAAGACTGCGGCTTAGCATTACGATGGTCACGAGTTCAAATCCGCCAATGAGGTATTTGATTTTTTCCAAATTTAAGTTCTTTATTTATTTATTTATTATTATTTTTTATTTTTTTAGGTTATTATGTGATTTTCGTTAATTATTATTTAAGAAATCAAATGTTAAATTAGGAATGAGGTTTGTAAGAAAAGCTAGGCATGTTGCATAAACAATATTCATTTATTTCTATAATTACATTTCTAGGACTTCATGGAATCTGTTGAGTATACAGTTTTCTATCTGTGTTAAATTGGGGTTATTTACTTACAATATTAACTAAACACAAAATAGATACCCTGGGTGAGGTATAACGGTTCGTTTATAGATATTTCTAGAAACATAACTACAATATTTATTTATTTAAAGTTGTTTCAGTTTTTTCTATATATTTTTTCGTATTATATACTTGTATATAGTATATATTAGTGTTAGTTCGATAAAATGTAAATAAAAGTATATAGAAATAACGTGCTATGTATTTTTAAAGTTGTGAAAACATAATTTTTTATACTCTGTATGATCTTATGGGACAAAAACCCTTGTTATAAAAATGAAATGTTGTCATTCGTGCCTGTGAATTACAGAGGAAGAACCAACATGCTAAACTATACAGTATAGCAATATACATCTTTCTCTTTTATCACATTTTCTTATAACCCATTTAACACAATATTATAGAAAAATATGTGAGTTCAGATGGTGCATCGCTAACATATTAAAAGACTACTTGTAAACAGGAGTAACTGCATTAATATTAATAAAGGTTGTTTATTTTTGATTAACTACTAATGATCCCACAAATATTGGGAATTATTAACACTTGATCATGTTCCAATGAAATTTTATCAGATAAGTTACACAATGAATCTGCTGAGTAAAACCCTAATAATAACGAAGAGGATGACCGTCACTGTCTATCACTTCTTGAAGAGGACTTTTCGTGCCCAAAACCATGTTAAAGCATGCAGCACACGCTACATCAGTGCTAAGCGACACTCCAAAAGTTTCATCACTTGAACGCGTAGTTTTGAAGGGTTCCACCGAGTGAACTTCCACAATGTTACGGTGTCGCTCCGATTCATTAGTGTAAGCAATTGGACGAGGGCCTTGGCGATCACATATCACATCACCCGTCGCTTGATACCTTTGTATCCATCTACGAACTGTTTTTCTCTGTAATGAAAATGATTATATTAGAAATACATAAAAAAAATTCAACTTGTAAGTAATAGTGCAATAAATCTTACCGTTATGCCCATATCTCGTGCTATTTTCTTTATGCTTTGTTCCTGTTCTCAGAGAACAACAATTTTAGCCTTGAAAAAAGTAGTTAATCGCACCATACTATCGGTTAATAAAATCGACTGTTCAAAAACTTAATAAATCGGATAATATTACGACGAAGATATTACACACAAGCGGATCGGCACGAAAACGAAACGATTTGTAAAGTAATTATACCCTCAATCACAGTTTAGTAAATAAGGCGAAGAAGTATTCTAAATTCAACCTTACTCGCAGTTCATACAGCAGTTAAGTTTCTGAAGTAAAATGACGGTAGTGCAATAATCGGAATCAAGCACATTCTATTTAACCAAACAAGAAATCTATGCTTATTTCAACCTTATCTTTTAGTTAATTGAGGAGTTACGTGGATGTTGAAATTTAAACCTTAATATCTCGAAGATTAGGCCGTTATCAACCTTGTTCGATAAAAGGAGTAATGCTGTTAGAATTTTCGTTGAGATTGACAACTGAGCCAATAGCCTAGTGGTATAAGGCACGGTCTAAATGATCGGCTGGCGTCTCATGATGCGGGTTCGTATCCTCACCTGTACGTAAAGTGTCTTTTTGAAAGTTATTCTTGGTATATGGTTCGGCCAGAAGCCGAAAAAATACCATATTATTAAAAACATGCAAATAATATGTGATCGGTGGATCGGTGGATGCTCAGGCAGATATGGGTGCGGCGGCAGGGGAGGGAGCTGCTCGGGGCCAGAGTCACGTGACGTGCCTGCCGTCGCTCGGGCGATAATCTTTAAGTGTTGGGGTGGGTCGTTTACTATGACCCTGACTGTACATCAAACTATGCAGGGTCTGTCCGGCAAAGAGCTAGAATTAAGTTTATTTATGGAGAACTATGATGTTCAGGTATTATGTTTGACTGAACACTGGTTGAAGGAACATGAAGTAGTGTTTATAAATGATGATAACTTTACCGTACAGAGTGCATTTGTGAGAAAAAGTGCTATTCGCGGTGGCTCTTTAGTTCTTGTTTCAAAAAAGTTGAAATGTAAACAACGTTTAGATTTAGTTAATCTTTCAATCGAGCGCACTATAGAGTTGTGTTGTGTTGAACTTGAGCGATATGTTATAATTTGCGTTTATCGACCCCCCTCCCTCCCTCCCTCCCCCTCCCTCTGGGGATTTTATTAGTTTTGAATCGGTAATGGAAGATACTCTCAATAGGTTAAAATCAAATAAAAAAAGTATTATTTTATGTGGAGATTTCAATATTAATATTTTAGATGTTACTCCATTAAGTATTAGACTTCTCAATCTTTTGAAGTCTTATAATTTAATTAACTTGTTTTTTGAACCTACTAGGATCACAGCTTCTTCGTCAACTTGTTTTGATAATATATTTAGTGATTGTGATGCCAAAAATAAATTAGTGTTAACTGACTTAACGTCCGACCACTGTGGTTTATTAGCTAGCTTCCCCATGCCATTACATAAAAAGCCACATAAACTTGAATGCAGGCCTTATACAGCTAGTCGTTGCAAAATGTTTAAAAATAATATAGCTCATAGAATTACACCATCTATAGCAGAATACGAGAATCCCAATGAAATTTATGGTGCCCTTTTGATGTTGTGCAAAAAGAATACCAATCCACTTTCAAGACCAAAACTATTAACATTAATGGATCCTCTGTTGGCTTTAACCAATGGGCTACTCCAGGTATTTATAAAAGTAGAGCGAGACTATACGAGTTATATGGTTTGAAAAAATACAGGTTTGATACTCCTTTCCTAGAGTATGTCAAAAATTATTCAAAATTATCCAAAAAGATTAGTGCATTTGCTAAATCAAAATTTTTAGGCGATACAATCAAAAATTCTACCAATAAATTAAAAACCACTTGGAAAATTATTAATAATGAAACGGGTAAATCGGTTAAACAAGAAAAACTACTTGAGATTATGGTCGACAACAAATTAGTTAATAAAGCAGCTGACGTAGCTGAGGCATTTAATGAGTTTTTTGCCAACATACCGATAACTACGACTCGCTCCTTAAATTCGTCCTCGTCTAAAGCTGAAAACCTTTTGCACAGTAGTGTACCTAAATGTAGTCCCTTATTTAGTTTCGAACATGTAACCCCGCGTGATGTAGTTAATGTTTTTAATACACTTAAGTCTAAAAACATCGGTGATTATTGGGGCATCTCCATTAAACTTTTAAGTAATATAATAGACATCGTAGCCCCCTATCTAGCTGTTACTTTCAATAAATGTGTTGATTTAGGAACTTTTCCTGACCTTATGAAGAGTAGTAAAGTCATACCATTATTTAAATCAGGTAATAGGAATGACGTTGGCAATTTCAGGCCCATTCCTATCTTACCTGCATTTAGCAAAATATTTGAAAAGTTAATACTCAAGCAGTTGCTAAGACATTTTAATTTAAATAGCCTCCTCCATAATGAGCAATATGGCTTTACAACAGGTCTTTCAACTACAGATACGGGTGTTGCTCTGCTGAGACACATATTTGACGCATGGGAGAAATCACAAAATGTTATTGGAGTTTTCTGTGATCTCTCCAAAGTCTTTGATTGCGTGCACCATGACACGCTTTTGCGTAAGTTACGTCATTACGGTGTCCAAAACGAAGCTCTCAACGTAATCTTTTCTTATTTACATAAAAGGGTCCAATGTGTAGATGTTAATGGTGTGAAATCTTCCGGGCTACCAGTTCAGTTAGCCAAGCCACGCTTCTACTACCACGCCCAATCCACTGATGAAAGCGCGCATCTAAATAATTGCGCACATCTCGAGCAAAGTGTGCCGGTGCACCGTCTTGTTGAAAAATTAAATTATTCTCCATCACAAGATTAACATATGTTAACACTGGTAGCACTGTAAGGACATCGTCTAATTCATTCCTCAGGAAGCTTAAATAGTTTTGGCCGTTTAAGCTTTGCGGCAAGAAAACTGGTCCTACGACGACGTCTCCAATTATACCTGCCCACACGTTCAGTCGCCATTGGTGTTGGAATGACGACTCTGTCGACGCATGCGGGTTCGTGTGAGACCAAACATGTTCGTTGTGGATGTTGCTTATTCCCGCTCTCGTAAAGGATGCCTCATCGGTCCATAGCACTCTTGAACCAAAATCTGGCGAAGCTTCCAACTGGTTTCGGTACCACTCGCAAAAGGCCACGCGAGGCAAAAAATCTGCCGGTATCAGCTCCTGGGTGCGACGGAAGTGATATGGGTGCTGACCGTCATTGCTCAGCACTCGCCATACCTGCATATGGTTAGAGGCACCCAGCACTAATGCAGCTCGACGTGTGCTAGTGCGTGGATTCAGTTCGAAATGCTCCAATACGGCTTCGTCAAATTCTGGATCGGTAGTACTCGGGCGACCCTCTGAAGCAGGTGCGTGGAATGACCCAGTTTGGTGCAGACGATGTACCATCCGACCAAAACATGCCGACGAAGGCAGCTGCCGGCGCTCAGCATCTGGTCTTCCCTCAATAAAACGGCGACGGTACAGTTCTCGGGCAGCTCGCAAATTACCATCTTCTGCTCCGACACACATCATCATTTCGTAATATTCGCTATTACTTAACATTTTGCAAACAACAAAAAAAAGTCAATTAGGTGTAGTCGTACTGAACTGATGCGCGTATCACAGGATAACGAGTGCATAAGACACGGAACAGACGTCGACTGACGAGCAAAACAAATAACAATAATGTAATGCTAAATAAAACTCCTATTCTCTGCTTTCCTGGTACTGTCCACTACTGACTTACACACATTATGATACTTCATTGTGTGTGTAACGACGTAATCAGGGTTCTGTGAGCAAACCATTTTCAATTCGGGAATAACAATTCCTGTTACTCATGCGCTCCTAGTACTTTAGTAATTTCTTTCCACAGTTAGATGCAGTTTTGCGACTTTTTTTATTGACTTCATTTGAATTATAATAAAGACTAAACGTGCTCAAACCAATAAAACACATGTACCACTCAAACAGCACCGACAGACTGTGAACTTCCGATAATTCTTCGGTTAGTCCTACAGACAAAAATTATGCGTGTCTTAGATATTTCATTTTGATATAACTATATTGTTTGTTGGATAATGGCTTCCGTCACATTTTAGAAGTACCTAATTTGACTAGATATTGTGTTTACAAAAAACAACAGTCTTAACTTGTAAAAAAACACTTAAATGTTATTACTATAAATGATTAAGTAATATTTGATTATACTTGTAGTATATCCTAGATTTTATAGTGCTATTTTTATATAATAGGTTGTTTGAAATGATTAACACGATACTGTCGGTCGATGTTGATATACTTTTTGATGTCTAAGAATTAAGAACCAACTGTTATTAAATTGATTAATTACGTTATAATGTTTTAAAACTGTTTCACTACATAAGATTTGTTTATTATTATCTGTGTTAGAAGATATTAAGCCAAAATATATGATGATCTGTGATTGGTTCAAAATGGCGGTAGATGTTTTTACGTAAAAGACGTTGGTAGTGTATAAAAAGGATTGTAACGACGTTATCGAGGCAGTTGCTTGGTAGATGTTCAGTTTGTTAGTTCTAGTGCTGTTGTTATGTGGAATTGATCGACCAGATGTTACGTAAGTTATGTAATTTGATATTATACCCTAATTATTGCTTATGACTATGTTGTTGTGTAAAATAATGTTATGGCCAATATTCCTAGCTATTGTTATTATGTTGCCATTATTTTGAGTTCTCTTGGACCGTAGTCCAAGAGATAGAATTAATTGTTTTTAAAGATTACGATAATTTATGGCAACGTAAGAAAGATATTGATAGAATACTTTTATACTGTTTCCACGGAGTTTCTTGTCCTTCTTCTCCGTGATGACCTAGATTTACGAACGGACGACTAGCTTTCTGATTAATTACTGACAAGCCTAAATTTCAATAAATGTTTAGCCTTGTCTGTCTGTGCTTTACTTCATAAAACCCTTTCCCTACAAACCATATTCAATAATAACCTTCATACACAGTAAATAACTAGTAACCATCCTGATATTCAAAGCTTGTTATTTGGTTAATATATAGGTACATATACTTTTAGTATATATACTGAATAATCTCACACGTGCGTGCGTTATTTTGTAATTAAAAAAACTATTAACTTGTTAATAATAGTTTTCGTCATAATTATTTAAAAAAATAACTTTATTTTAAAAATTATGAACGGAACCCGATGTGTGAACTGTGATTTTATTTGTACTAGGAGAAGAATAAGTTCCGAAGAGGTGAATTGAAATGATGTTTTGGGTTCGTTTGGACATAAATTGAACTACTAAATCCTTTTTCTATTCTAAGTTCTAATGGCAAATAATAATGTTTATTTTCAATGGTAGATCCATTGAATTGACCATAAAAATCGAATCCTTACGTGCATTCAGGAATTAATTGCTTAAATAAACATTATTATTTGCCAACTTGGAATATTTAAATGTGTAAAAATTATTATGTTAGGGGCTCACAATAGTTGAAGTTCATATTTGCCCAAAGTATTGTGCTGACAAGTGACAATCATAAACAGTGAATCAGTAGGTTTGTCTACATATTTCAAATAAGATCAATTACATACATATGCCGCCGACACTTTTTAACTTGTCCGCATTGTTTATGTTAGCACTAAGCGAAGATTGCATCATTTGACGGTTTGATCATTTCGAATGACATAGCTGTAAAGGTTAAGTTAAGAATAACGTTACGAAATTTACAGGAATATTGTTTTTGAATTAGGTATTTAATTTATTGTGTTGTAGGTACGATGGTAAGGTGGGTGGAAGATTACTATGTAGGTATTAATTATCTACAAAGTAATCTTCTACAAAAGGGCAACTAAATAAAAACCAACAAGTGTGTAAATGATACGTGACAATGCAAGCAGGTATCCAAATATTATTTCGTTAAATGATACCAAGACCAATTAATTGTATTGTAGCTAGTTCACAAACATAATCAAAGTTTAGGAAAAGTCAGTAATAATATTTTGTAAACAAAAAATAAACATGCGGAACCTTTTATTCAGAATTACCAGGAGTAAGAGGTTTATTTTTACTTACAAACAGTTCGCTGACACCGATCAGCTGACTTAGTGCTAGTGATGTGCTTATTTCTATTTTAAAAGTTCGGTTTCTGGTATCAATGTATTAAAAAATCTCATAACTTCCGAATATGTAGACATAGGATTAAAAAACCCTTCCAATATAGTTTGATGTCATCCAAAGAAGCCGTGCCTTTGCTATGTATATACCCTTTCCGTGACACGCTGTATATTAGGCAAAATTTACACTTGTACACTAAAAACAGTGATATTCACAGTGTTAACACAAGAAATAAGGACAAACTACGTGCTCCTTTTCACCGGCTTCATAAGGTTCATAACTCATTTGTTGGGCTTGGTATAACCTTTTATAACAAGATACCCTCTTCTTTTCTAGACTTGCCTTTTTATGCGTTTAAAGCTCAACTAAAATCCAACCTTTGTTCAAAGGCATACTATTCCATCAACGACTACTTAGACAATAAGAATAGTTGGTCGCCCTAGTTTAACGCAAGACAATGTTTATGTTCTTTCTCCAGATTTAGCTTACTGACATGTTATTATTGCTGGCTTATGTTGTTATTGATTGCTGGTTGTTTTTGCTGGCTTGTTTGTTTATTATTTCTCCAGATTTAGCTTACTGACATGTTATTGTTAAGTACTAACTTATTAGTTTATTTAAGTTACTTCGATGGTCGTTTATCATTTTGTGACTTAAAGTGACAGCTATGTGAACAGAACACAGTAATGCATAAATATGTAAGCTGTCACGCCCTTTATGCCTGGAGGCTTTTATTTGGGTAGTAAGTTTTTTTTATTTTTTATTTACTTTTTAATTAATTATTTTTTTGCTTGAGTACGTATAGGTTTTATAATATTTGTTGGTATATTGGCGTGGCTAGCTGGCATATAATTTAATTTCATGTTCTGGTCTTGTAAGTTAAGTTATGTTGATTACCGAACATAGGTACCTAGTATTGTATACAATAAACTATTTTTTTTTAATTGAACAGACAGCTGTGCTGCTGGGGAGTTTGTTGCGCCACTTCTTCTTCCCAGCGATAGCACTAGGAAGTGGTGAAGGGCGGGCGTTTTTGGGGGACTGTCTTTTGTAATTTTGACGTTCAAAAAGTGCTGACTCTCAGCCTAATTTGAATAAATGACTTTTGATTTTGATTTTGAGTCGTTGATGGAATAGTATGCCTTTGAACAAAGGTTGGATTTTAGTTGAGCTTTAAACGCATTAAAAGGCAAGTCTAGAAAAGAAGAAGGTATCTTGTTATAAAAGGTTATACCAAGCCCAACAAATGAGTTATGAACCTTATGAAGCCGGTGAAAGGGGGCACGTAGTTTGTCCTTATTTCTAGTGTTAGCACTGTGAATATCACTATTTTAAGTGTACAAGTGTAAATTTTGCCTAATATATAAAATGTTGGCAAGGATGAATTGTGATGCAACCGTGAGAATACCAATATCTTTAAAGAAATCTCTTAGAGAAACTCTGGCACCTAGCTGGTAAATTGCTCGAACAGCTCGCTTTTGAAGGACAAATATATTTTGCATATCGGCTGCTTTGCCCCACAGCAGAATACCGTAGGACACAACACTGTGAAAATAACTAAAATAGACTAAACGAGCTGTATCAACGTCAGTGTATTGTCTTACTTTCCTGACGGCGTAGGCAGCCGAACTGAGCCTTCCTGCTAGACTTGATATATGAGGTCCCCACTGAAGTTTGGCATCTACTGTAAGTCCTAGAAAAATTGCTGAGCCTACAGTTTCAAGCACCTCTTTATCTAAGACGATGTTGGGTCCTAGGTTTCTAACATTCGGTAGGGCGAACTTTACACATTTGGTTTTCTTGGCATTGAGAACTAGGTTATTTGACGTAAACCAATCTGTAACTATTGAGAGTGCACTGTTTACGTCGTCAAAATCTTGTCTATTCCTGTCTACTTTAAAAATAAGAGAGGTATCATCTGCAAACAGTACCACGTCACAGATGCCCTTCAAATGGAATGGTAAATCATTGATATAAACTAAGAACAAGAACGGACCCAGTATTGAGCCTTGCGGAACACCTAACTGAACTGGTAGCCCGGAAGATTTAACACCATTAACATCTACACATTAGACCCTATTATGTAAATAAGAAATGATTACGTTGAGAGCTTCGTTTTGAACACCGTAATGACGTAACTTACGCAAAAGCGTGTCATGGTGCACGCAATCAAAGGCTTTGGAGAGATCATAGAAAACTCCAATAGCATTTTGTGATTTCTCCCATGCGTCAAATATGTGTCTCAACAGTGCAACACCCGCATCTGTAGTTGAACGACCTTTTGTAAATCCATATTGCTCATTATGGAGGAGGCTATTTAAATTAAAATGTCTTAGCAACTGCTTGAGTATTAACTTTTCAAATATTTTGCTAAATGCAGGTAAGATAGAAATAGGCCTGAAATTGCCAACGTCATTCTTATTACCTGATTTAAATAATGGAATGACTTTACTACTCTTCATGAGGTCAGGAAAAGTTCCTAAATCAATACATTTATTAAATGTAACAGCTAGATAGGGGGCTACGATGTCTATTATATTACTTATAAGTTTAGTGGAGATGCCCCAATAATCACCGGTGTTTTTAGACTTAAGTGTATTAAAAACATTAACTACATCACGCGGGGTTACATGTTCGAAACTGAATAAGGGACTACATTTAGGTACACTACTGTGCAAAAGGTTTTCAGCTTTAGACGAGGACGAATTTAAGGAGCGAGTCGTAGTTATCGGTATGTTGGCAAAAAACTCATTAAATGCCTCAGCTACGTCAGCTGCTTTATTAACTAATTTGTTGTCGACCATAATCTCAAGTAGTTTTACTTGTTTAACCGATTTACCCGTTTCATTATGATAATTTTCCAAGTGGTTTTTACTTTATAGGTAAAATTTTTGATTGTATCGCCTAAAAATTTTGATATAGCAAATGCACTAATCTTTTTGAATAATTTTGAATAATTTTTGACATACTCTAGGAAAGGAGTATGAAACCTGTATTTTTTTTAACCATATAACTCGTATAGTCTCGCTCTACTTTGATAAATACCTGGAGTAGCCCATTGGTTAAAGCCAACAGAGGATCCATTAATGTTAATAGTTTTGGTCTTGAAAGTGGATTGGTATTCTTTTTGCACAACATCAAAAAGGGCACCATAAATTTCATTAGGATTCTCGTATTCTACTATAGATGGTGTAATTCTATGAGCTATATTATTTTTAAACATTTTGCAACGACTAGCTGTATAAGGCCTGCATTCAAGTTTATGTGGCTTTTTATGTAATGGCATGGGGAAGCTAGCTAATAAACCACAGTGGTCGGACGTTAAGTCAGTTAACACTAATTTATTTTTGGCATCACAATCACTAAATATATTATCAAGACCAGTTGACGAAGAAGCTGTGATCCTAGTTGGTTCAAAAAACAAGTTAATTAAATTATAAGACCTCAAAAGATTGAGAAGTCTAATACTTAATGGAGTAACATCTAAAATATTAATATTGAAATTGTGCAAGAGGCACTCCTAAGATCGTCCATGTGGATCGACTGGCGCGTTACTATGGAGCTGATAATGCTCGGGACGAGCATGTCTTAGGAGGGGGCAGTGTTGCGCGCCACAATTAATGCCTGATACATGGTGACATTAGTTACCACTAGCGCCATCTAGTATCAAGTGGTAAAACTAACAGTCACTAGCACCATCTATTATCAAATAGCAGAACTAATTTACCAATAGTGCCATCTAGTATCGAGTAGTAGAACAAATAGATCCTAGAAATTTCGATTCTAGAACTATCGACAGAGGTCATTCGGGGCCGGTATATACCCGAACATTCTAGATGTTTCAATAGAAAGTACTAGAACAATCTGCCGCACTATACAACGTGTCACGGAAAGGGTATACACATCCCAAGGGCACGGCTTCTTTGGATGATATCAAACGATATTGGAAGGGTTTCAACTCAAAATAAAATACTCTAAAAATTGATACCAAATTTTCGGTTTCTTAGGTTTCTTAAATTCAAATCATAACAAACGTGTCACCGCACTACGTAGGTCAATGACTTCAATTTCAGTTGCCAATATTACGATAAATCTCTTCCGTAATTCTGCGCGCCTAGTATCGTAGTAGCCTACTGCAGGCGCTGTTCTTTGTCGGCGCGAACTGACGAAATAAAAGATATCGCCGCACGTGCCGTCAAAGGGACGCAATCCCTTTGGCGGCTTTTTCGGCGGCGGCGCGCGCGCAATATTAAACCATACGGACCATACCTACTTTACCGTGATGTAAAAAATAATGCGTAATTATTGATTTACAGTTTACTACTCGTTAATATCAAGCCAGAAATTGCACGTAAAAACTGACATTCAAAACTTACGTAAAAAATCGAAACAAAGTTTAGGTAGGTTAACTAGTTTCATCCCTTATTATTACTTATTACCGAGTAAACAGTAAAATCTTAATTAAAGCTTTGCCTAATTTAAATTGACTTACATTTTTAAAGATGTGGTGACCTTGGTATTGTATGCACAAGGCCGCTCGCTTGTTGATGGACACCTGAACATTGCGTAGCATGTCTGGTGTTATTGTCCGGAAAGCGGCCTCAATCCGCACTTTCATTTGGTCTATTGTATCACACTGCACTGTATTACACTGCACACATTATATCACGTACACTACATTTTTAATGTACCCCCACAAAAAGAAGTCTAACGGGGTTAGGTCTGGGGATCGCGGAGGCCAAGCCATCCGACTAAAACATGGCAGCTGCCGACGCTCAGCATCTGGTTTACCCTCAGTAAAACGGCGACGGTACACTTCTCAGGCAGCTCGCAAATTACCATCTTCTGCTCCAACACACATCATCATTTCGTAATATTCGCTATTACTTAACATTTTGCGAACACAACAAAAAAAAGTCAATTAGGTGTAGTCGTACTGAACTGATGCGCGTATCACAGAGATAAAAACGAGTGCACTAGACACGGAACAGACGACGACTGACGAGCAAAACAAACAACAATAATGCAAAATAAAACTCCTATTGGGATACTATCCTGGTACAGGGTAGCGTTACCAATTAGTGTCCTGTCCACTACTATTAAAAAATGTTGTTCAAGAATTCAAGATTATTTTACATCCTATTAATAATTTCAACTAAACTCCGTAAATCTAATACACTAGAGCAAACTAATTACGTAATTCAAATTCATAATTGAAAAATCATTAATTTTTTTGGGGTGGGAAAATCATCAATGACTCAGCTCCCGCCCTGGGTGGGGAGGAAGGAAGTGTTAGACTCTTACTGACTAAAAACCACCCTGTTCCTTCAGTTGCCCTTGCATTCCGGGGCCGCGTTTTCTCGTTAGAACATTCCCGCAACCCCGGAAATTCCCGCAACTCCGGAAAATCATTCATTTCAATCCATTAAAGATCATATTACGCGGCCGCGTTATCTCGATAGAAGTTGTATTTACCAGGGTCCAGGACTTGTTAATTGAAACTACACGGACGGCAATTGGTTCACTCTCCCTATGACCCTGAGTCCCTAACCCAGTAGGTTTACACACATTATGATACTTCATTGTGTGTGTAAACGTAATCAGGGTTCTGTGAGCAAACGATTTTCAATTCGGCAATAACAATTCCTGTTACTCATGCCCTCCTAGTACTTTATTAATTTCTTTCCACAGTTAGATGCAGTTTTGCGACATTTTTTATTGACTTTATTTGAATAATTAGACTAAACGTGCTCAAAGCTCAAACCAATAAAACCCATGTACCACTCAAACAGCACCGACAGACCGTGAACTTCCGATAATTCTTCGGTTAGTCCTACTGAAAAAAATTATGCGTGCGTGCTATTATTTTGTAATAAAAAAAAACTATTAACTTGTTAATAACAGTTTTCGTCAATTATTAAAAAAAAAATAACCTTATTTTAAAAATAAAATTATGAACGGAACCCGATGTGTGAACTGTGATTTTATTTGTACTAGGAGAAGAATAAGTTCCGAAGAGGTGAATTGAAATGATGTTTTGGGGTTCACTTGGACATAAATTGTTAACTAAATCCTTTTTCTATTCTAAGTTCTAATTTAATATTAATTCGTGAATGCACGTAAGGATTCGATTTTTATGATCAATTCAATGGTACGAGCTGACGATTTTACGAAACAACTCCTGGATCGTATGTGTAAAAATTATTATGTTTTGGGCTCACAATCTTTGAAGTTCATATTTGCCCAAAGTATTGTGCTGACAAGTGACAATCATAAACAGCGAATCGGTAGGTTTATTTATTTCAAATAAGATCAATTACATACCGTACATAATTATTATGCCGACACTTTTTAACTTGTCCGCATTGTTTATGTTAGCACTAAGCGAAGATTGCAACATTTGACGGTTTGATAGAAGTTCTCATTTCGAATAGCCCAGGATGTTTACAGGAATATTGTTTTTTGGTATTTACTATGTTGTAGGTACGATGGTAAGGTGGGTGAAAGATTACTAGGTAGATAATAATAATCTGCAAAGTAATCTTCTACAAAAGGGCAACTAAGTAAAAAACCAACAAGTGTGTAAATGATACGTGACAATGCAAGCAGGTACCTATCTAAATATTATTTCGTTAAATGATACCAAGACCAATTAATTGTATTGTAGCTAGTTCACAAACATAATCAAAGTTTAGGAAAAGTCAGTAATAATATTTTGTAAACAAAAAATAAACATGCGGAACCTTTTATTCAGAATTACCAGGAGTAAGAGGTTTATTTTTACTTACAAACAGTTCGCTGACACCGATCAGCTGACTTAGTGCTAGTGATGTGCTTATTTCAATTTTAATAGTTCGGTTTCTGGTATCAATGATTTAAAAAATCTCATAACTTCCGAACATGTAGACATAGGATTAAAAACCCCTTCCAATATCGTTTGATATCATCTAAGGATGCCGTGCTTTTGCTATGTATATACCCTTTCCGTGACACGCTGTATAAGGCCGGGAATAACCGCGATTCGACAGTGTGTTGGAAGCGATACATGCAAATACATCTAAAGCGACCTTCAAGTGCGACTTCAGTGTTTTATAATTAGTGTGTTTGTGTTGATTAATTAAAGTGTCATTTTCGGTAATTTATATCAGCAGTTTTATCGTCACGAACCTGAAGCTCGTAACAGTAGGTGTGGTCCGTATGGTTTAATATTGCGCGCGCGCCGCCGCCGATAAAGCCGCCAAAGGGATTGCGTCCCTTTGACGGCACGTGCGGCGACATGTTTTATTTCGTCAGTTCGCGCCGACAAAGAACAGCGCCTGCAGTAGGCTACTACGATACTAGGCGCGCAGAATTACGTACCTACGTAGTGCGGTGACACGTTTGTTATGATTTGAATTTAAGAAACCTAAGAAACCGAAAATTTGGTATAAATTTTTATAGTATTTTATTTTGAGTTGAAACCCTTCCAATATCGTTTGATATCATTCAAAGAAGCCGTGCCTTTGCTATGTATATACCCTTTTCGTGACACGCTGTATATTAGTGTTAGTTCGATAAAATGTAAATAAAAGTATATAGAGAAAAATAACGTGCTATGTATTTTTAAAGTTGTGAAAACATAATTTTTTATACTCTTTAGGATCTTATGGGACAAAAACCCTTGTTATAAAAATGAAATGTTGTCATTCGTGCCTGTGAATTACAGAGGAAGAACCAACATGCTAAACTATACAGTATAGATATATACATCTTTCTCTTTTATCACATTTTCTTATAACCCTTTTAACACAATATTATAGAAAAATATGTGAGGTCAGATGGTGCATCGTTAACACATTAAAAGACTACTTGTAAACAGTAGTAACTGGATTAATATTAGTAAAGGTTGTTTATTTTTGATTTACTACTAATGATCCCACAAATATTGGGAATTATTAACACTTGATCATGTTCCAATGAAATTTTATCAGATAAGTTACACAATGAATCTGCTGAGTAAATTCCTAATAATAACGAAGAGGATGACCGTCACTGTCTATCACTTCTTGAAGAGAACTTTTCGTGCCCAAAACCATATTAAAGCATGCAGCACATCACACGCTACATCAGTGCTAAGCGACACTCCAAAAGTTTCAGCACTTGAACGCGTAGTTTTGAAGGGTTCCACCGAGTGAACTTCCACAATGTTACGGTGTCGCTCCGATTCATTAGTGTAAGCAATTGGACGAGGGCCTTGGCGATCACATTTCACATCACCCGTCGTTTGATACCTTTGTATCCATCTACGAACTGTTTTTCTCTGTAATAAAAATGATAATATTAGAAATACATAAAAAAATTCAACTTGTAAGTAATAGTGTTGGGGCTGTTACCTCGCCCCGGCTTATAATAAAATTGACAACACCTACTTGGGTCGGCTGCTGTCGTAGAACTAGCGCGCGGCACCGGCCGGCCGGCGGCGCTGGCGCGCGCGTGAAAGAGACACCTTGACGGTGTCTGCTATCTCCCTCCTCCCGTATCTCGCTCATGCAATGTTGGGGCGCTTGTGCGCGCCAACAGGCTCCCCCGGTTGGAACTTATTCCAAAATCTGAAGTGGGCAGCAGGCAGAGCCTACTGTAGACTCGTCGAAGCACTCCCGATGCTGTCCTGACGTCAGCGACGCGTGTGATGCCGTCGGAGCCAGGGTGAAGATTTATGATGCGCCCGAGTCGCCAATGGTTTGGCGGGAGGCGGTCATCCTTGATCAGGTCTTGGCCAGGTCTCCCAGTTGCAGCAGCTCCTGCTCATGGCGATGCCATTTCGCACGTTTCTGTAATTCTGAGAGGTATTCTTTCTGATATCGGTTCCAAAAATGAGCCGCCAAGGCTTGTGTCCTTTTATATTGAGGCAAGGAACTGATCCGAGTCTCTCTTTCTGTGTCCACCTGAGTGGGCAACATCATGATCGTTCGTCCAATTAAAAAATGAGAGGGAGTCAGTGGAGTGAGAGGGCGTGAATTTAAAATCCCTTCAATTTGAATTAAAACTGTGTTTAATTCTTCGTAAGTTAAATGGAATAGGGATAGACTCCTTTTAAGAAGGAGTTTAACGGACTTATCTGCGCCTTCAGCTAAGCCGTTGAAATGGGGACTATAGGCAGGAGAGAATTTGAAATTAATTGCCTGCTCTGCTGTACTCAAACTAATGTCATTACACCTTTATTTTAGGAAGTTCGAGAGTTCATTGTAGGCTCCTACAAAGTTTGTACCGTTATCCGAGTAAATGTTAATAGGCCGACCTCTGCGAGCGATAAATCTATTTAATGAAGCTATAAATGCTTCATTACTTAGATCTGTGACTAGTTCAACATGAACTGCCCTCACTGCCAAGCACACAAATATACAAATGTACGATTTTATAAGTTGGCTGCCCCTACCCTTCCTGTTGCCAATTAGAATAGGCCCAGCATAATCGACAGCTGTGTTACTGAATGGGTGCTCACTATGAACGCGTTCTTTGGGCAAATCCGCCATGATTGGCTGAATCGTTCTGCCGGCGAATTTACAACACTTATAATAATAACCGTTTATTTCAGGTATTTAACCCATAGCAAATACATTAAAAATACGTTCAAACTAAAATCAGGATTAAAATTAAAATTAACATCAAAATTTAAAATTAAATCAAACTATAAAAAAAAAAAAAAAAAAAAAAAAAAAAAAAAATAAAATCAAAAAATTAAAATTATAAAATAAACAATGTCAAAAATGAAAAAAATAAATAAATAATTAAAAGTTAAAAGCTAAAAACACATTAAAAACAAAACAAAAACAGAATCGAGAACAACACGTTAACACCCAACCCTCACAACATAAGGTACACTATTTCCGGTCTTAATAGGTACACACAATTAAATATTTCAGTGACTAAAAGATTCTCACATGCACACAGTCGAGTTTGGAAAGACGCCCTGAGTCTCCTCATCAGCCCATAAAAATCAGTAACTCTGCTCTCAACAAACATGCCAGTCGCACTACACCGCCAGGGTAACTTTAGAATAGCTCTAAAGGCGTTATTATATTGTACACGAAGAGTGTTGTAAGCAAACTTCGTGTACCAGAGTTGACTTGTGTAGAACGACTGACAATAAGCCGTAAACAGAGTCACTTTGACTTGGTTAGAACAGTAGGAAAAGCGTCTAGCCAACATGTTGCTACGACAAGCGATACTGCGCCTCTGTCGTTCCAGATCAGCATCGTCTGATAAGTCGTCCCTAATTATATGACCAAGATATTTAAATTTATTTACAACGCTCAGGGCAGTTCCATACAACCAGCCCGCTCAGGGTAGTTCCAGTTAATCGACAAGACATTATCAGGACCCTTACCACATCTGAATATCATAACCTCCGATTTTTTAACATTATAGGTGAGATAATGTTCCGCAGCATATTTCTCACAAATTGCAACAAGTCTCCTTAACCCATTGGCTGAGGGACTGAGCAGAACCATGTCATCCGCATAACTGAGATTATTCACAGATACATCACCAATACGACAACCGGCTCGGGTTCTGCTCAGTTCCTCAATCAACTGGTTAGTGTACATATTAAATAAAATCGGTGAAGTGAGACCACCCTGCCTCACGCCACACGTCAATCTGTACGTATCCGAGAGGGCACTATTCCACTTGACTTGATTACATTGATTTGCATACCAATATTCCAGAAGGTCTACAATTCTTGACGGCACTTTAGAATCCGGATTTCTTAATTTATCCCATAATAACTTATAATTGATACTATCAAACGCACGGCTAAGATCTAGGAAGCACGCATAAACACTCGTGTTTCTTTGTAGGTATTTATACACTGTATTCTGTAAGGTAAATATAGCCAAATCAGTCGACATGCCCTTTCGGAAACCAAACTGAAAAAAACAAAGGGAAATTATTTTCCCTTAAATGAGAAATAATTAAGCGTTCAAAAATCTTAGAAAATATGGTCGCTAAAGATATAGGGCGGTAATTAGACATACTAGACACATCACCCGTTCTATTCTTTACAATTGGTACGACTATGGTCCTTAAGAAACTATCTGGTAAATAGCCATGGTCAACACATGCATTAAACAGTTCAGAAATTCTAATAAATAGTGATTCAGGGGCATACATAAAGTGCTCTACACTGAGCCCGTCATGGCCTACCGCGTTTCATACTTTTTACACAAAGATACAGCTCCTCAGCAGTGACGTGCAACTTGCTGGTATCATGGTCACTTTTCTCATACAACCGTGGCGGAGGCGTCGCCGACCCACCACGGGCCACGTTATCCACACTCACACTATTTGCCGCCGTAGACACGTATTTATATTAACCGGCACACTAGCTTTATAATTTAATTTATTTGTCTCTTTCCAGAATTTTCCGAACTGCTTACTGCATCTGTGAGTGGCTATAATATCCATTTTTATTTTATTTTCATTTGACTGACACCATTTGATTTTATTTTTAAAAACCTTTTTACTACGAATCATATCATCATACATTTTTCCCTGTGAGGGGCGACTATTACAATTCCACAATGTGTAGCTCTGCCGAGCCTCCCCATGACACTTCCGCACATGATAGTTCCACCCAACTGTCGTTCTCTTTTTAATGTACGATTTTCCCTGATAGGATAACTTGGCAGCCCTAGCCATTATGTTTACAATTTGTTTATAATATTTATCAATTAAACAACTGTGATGAGAATCTTTACAAGAGGTTCCATTACACGAAAAATCATACCAGCTATAAGACTGTAATTCACTACCAAATAAACTATTCGGGCGCGAAACGTCAGCGTTAAAGTCACCCAGGACTAGCACACTTTCCACATCACTCCTTTCGATAACCGCACTGATAACACCGAGGCATTCCGTAAACAAGGGCAGATTATTCACATCTTGAGTCGGCATGTAAACCGACATCACGATGAAACTTCGCCCGGCGCTGACCCGCACACACACGGCTGCCACGCGTGTCGATCCGGTGTCAATGGGAATTACCCGATTGAATAAAGATGTCCGCCATAAAATTGCTGTACCTCCATAAGGTCTTCCTTTAAGCACGCCCGCAGACATGTCCACAGCCGATACTCCATGATAGGTAAAATCGGGGTGTATTTTATCCAGGTATCCCAGGTCATCAGGAATCAACCAATGTTCCTGAAGTACAATTATATCATGTTTTTCGCAGAGATCAGTGACACTATTACACGAACGCTTTATTGATCGACAATTAAATGATATTATGCTGATTTTCATTATTTATTTATTTTCCGGATGGCTGGTGGTCCCGGTGGAAACTCTTTTTTCGGAGTACCTCCTATAAACTATACCCCGTGGCCAGAAATTAGCAGCAAGGAAGGCTTTTTCTTGATCCTGTTCGACTGTGATTTTAAACGATGAAAATCCAGTTTCTTTGAACTGGGTCAGTTTTTCAACCTTGACGACCGTGTGTCCGCAGTCGTTAATAAATTCTTTAATATCGTCCTCGGTCGTTTCCGTGACGAATCGGGAGGCGTAAATATATGATTGCCTAGGCACTATTTTGATTTTATTCGACGTCAAAACGGCCTTTCCTTGTTGATTTTTGTTCGTTTTTCTAATGTTTCTATATTTGGTTTTTTTATTTACTATGGTCATAAAGCTATTCTCGGTCGAGGTATCCTTTAAAGTGTTTACTTCCAATGTACACACAGGAGTGCTTGTTCGGTGCATATAATTCAAAGGCTGTTGGTTTGAATGTATAGCAGCTATATTTTTGCTCAGAGACTCAGCTGACGGTAGGAGCGTTACGGCAGGCGAACCACTAGGTGGCGCACTCGCACGAAGCGGCAGCAGCGCGCGCGGTGCCGACGGCGCCGCCGAAAACGCGTCTACCTCACAAGATTCATTTAAAAATGGACCGTTACTTTTTTCTCTGCTTTTTCTCGCAATGTTGGAATATGTAGTTTGGTTTGACTTGCTCTTAATGCTTTCTAATTGCTCTTGCAATATAATAAGTTCCGATGACTTAAAATAATCGCTCTGAATACGATGGATGTCTTGCTTTACGGTTAAAATAGTCTTCAGCAGAGATGTGACGTCGATATAATCGAAGGTTACGGGTGGTAGGCGGTGGAGGTCTTTAGCCACAAAAGTAGGTATCAGGTTGGGCTCAGTTTCCTTCAGCAACTTTATTAAATCTTGCAGGATTCGCTTGCTTTTACCATCTCCTTTTCGCGTAGAACGACTATTCACCGCCTCAGAGAGAATGGATTTTGCCTCAATTATCTCACTTTCTTTGAAGTTAGATTCACAGATTTGCACTAAACTTATTTCGTCGATAACGTCTATTTTGCACTGTAGAAAGCACAGAAGTTCATTTATTACCAGCGTATTGGACATACTTGAGATTAGAAACGAATAATATACGTGATGTCAAGTTAGGTTACGCTTACGCATACTGAGCACGGAACACGGAAATAATAATAATATCCCTGGACATTTCACACAGCACCATTTGTCCCAAACTAAGCAACCTAATGCTTGTGTTATGGAAACAAGATGGCTGATAAACTACTTATATACATTTTTTTTTTGTAAATACATACATATTATAGATAGAAAAACACCCAGACTCGGAACAAATACATGTAGGTCATACAAATATTTGTTCCGTGCGGGAATCGAACCCGCGACACGCAGCGCAGCAGTCAATCGCTTAAACACTGCGCCAACCGTGCCGTCAAATGCGCGGGCGTACGCGACGAGTGCGCCGCGTGGACTGATTATGACACTCATGTGTGATTTTTCTGGCAAGATTGCGACCGCCTATTACCCAGAATCTTTGTCTCAATGTAGAAAGCAGTAATTGAGGTCCTGCATGCATTAATAATGTATGATAATGTCTGAATAAAATTTGGGTGACATAATTAGAAGCATGAGTTAAAATAGGATGTTTAACATCATAGGTATAATTTGAATTTGATAATCTACCTCCAACTCTTATTACATTTTCATGTGACATAAATGGGTTGAGATTGAGTAACTGTGACCTTTTTAAAGACTGACCTTTTTTTAATGTAGTGTATTCATCTGAAAACTTATCTAGTTGAATGAGTTTGCATAAAAGTAATGTGGCTGAATTTAATTCTGAAATAGTCAAGAATGTAGTAAGTTTATTATGAGGATGCCTACAGTTGTTTATGAAGCGTAATATGTAAGCGGTGACAAGTTGCAATTAACTAAATCTTGAAAACTTTTGAATGAATTTGTTTTCTTCACAAACAAGATTGCACAGGACTTTAGTTTCTGGTAGGTTAATGGGTATGGTGTGGGTTTGAGTTGGCCAGTGTGATTTTGGTTGGGTTAAAAATTGTGGCCCTTTCCACCACAGGTTGGAGCCTTCCAGCTGAGTAGCATTGCATCCTCTAGATCCTATATCCGCTGGATTCATTTTAGTGGGAATGTAATAAAATTCCAATCCTTTGCATTGGTAGCATCAGTTATTTCGTTGATTCTGTTGCAAACAAATGCTTTTAAAGATGATTTCGGTGTTCGTATCCAACCCAAGACAATTGTGGAATCGCACCAGAATGTCCATGTATGTATGTTTAGTCTTAGAGCGTTTTTAACCTTGATTGCTAAGCGAACAGCTATTAGAGCTCCGCTAAGCTCTAACCTTGGTATAGTCATGCCCTTCAGCGGTGCTACCTTGCTTTTGGCCATGATGAGATGAACCATAACCTTTCGATCCTTTGAGACTGACCGCATATACACAAGCACTATATGCTTGCAAGGAAGCATCGCTAAAGGTATGTAGTTCATAATGTACAGCTTGATCGCATAGAATGAGCCTGGGTATAATAATGTTTTTTAATTGTAACAGAGATTTCAAAAATTCCAACCATCTTTCTGTAAATTCCGGTGGCAATGTGTCATCCCACGCAATTTTTAAAGCCCACAATTCTTGCAAAATTACCTTGGCCTGTACGATGCAAGGATTCACAAGACCTAATGGATCGAAAACCTGTCCTACTGTTGACAATAGAATAGAATAGAATACTCTTTATTGTACACCATAAAAGTTACAGAACATAAATAAAATATATAAAATTTTACAAAGGGTGACACAATGGGCGGTCTTATCGCTAAGAGCGATCTTTTAAAGACAACCTTTACAATACAGATCGTTTGCTTATTTTATTCTGTATAGGATCGCTAACTGTTGCAAAATTAAAAGTGTCAGCCATACAAGACCATCGTAGACCTAGTATTTTGGCGTTATCATCATTGACTAGTTTGAGCCATTTGCTCAAACTAGTCAATGATGATAACGCCAAAATCAATATCATCAATATTACCTTCGTTTATGCTGTTTAGTATATGTATGTTATTTGACCGCCATTTTCTTAAATGAAATTGACCCTTTTTTAATTGTTTTATAACTTCTTGGCATATTTGTAGCAATTCTGCTTCTGAATTGTGGCCTGATATAAAGTCGTCCACATAGAAGTCATGTAATATTATTTCACGTGTCAGAGGAGAAGAGCACTCCTGACCCAGTTGCACTAGACACCGTGTGGCTAAATATGGAGCGGCTGCGGTGCCATACGTCACAGTATTAAACTTGTAAGTAGGTATCCATCTTGTGACTGGCATCAAACATCCACAAGATTTGTTGAAGGCAGCGTTGCTCTGGTGCTACCAGTACGCAACGGTACATTTTTTCGCAATCAGATGTAACAACATATTTGTGTTGCCTAAATCGGATTAATATGTCTAATAAACTATCTTGAACTGTAGGACCTACATACTGTATGTCATTAAATGACAACTGTGAAGTAGTCTTTGCTGACGCATCGAATACAACTCTTAGTTTAGTAGTTAAACTAGTGTCTCTAACCACACCATGATGTGGCATGAAATACGACCATTTACTGTTACTATGATAAGCTAAAGACATATGACCAAGGTCAATGTACTCTTTAATGAAATTTGAGTATTTTTCTTTGTATGATGAATCATGTTTGAACTTTCTTTCCAAAGACTGAAACCTAGACAAAGCTTGTTCGTACGAGTCACCTAATGTTTCTGGTGACTGTTTCAAAGGAATTTCCACAACAAATTGGTCATCCTTCCCACAAGTGGTTGTTTTTATAAAGTTTTGTTCACACTCATATTCCCGAACAAGATATTGTTATACTTTCGGTAGGAACAAATGATAATAATCCATGTCATCTCCAAAAAGAAGTATGTATAGCACTAAATAACCTAAGAATGTGTCAACAAATTTATTTACTAAGCGTGCAGAGTAATAATTATTTAAATAGGAATCTGTTAAACCAAAATCTACAACTTTTAACGCAAAATTTTTACAAACTGTAAATTTATAAATCTAAATGAATTTCCCTATTATAAGCGATACTTTTATATAAAGCAAAATAATCGCACTTATCTGAATGAACTTAGCTCTAAATTAAATATTGAAATTGACTATCTTAAATACACAAACGAATTTCTCATGAAAAAGCCTTTGTTATTCACTGCACATAATCTGGAAAAACGTAGTAAATTATCATGCTCCAGTCAGAAGACAATTACGGATTATCTTAAGCTCATGACATGTAACAGGAAGGTAGCAATTAATACCAAAGCACAAGTTGAATCTAGACAGGTTTCTGATTCAGCCTGTGATAATCTTTTTCGTGTATGAGAATATTTTTGTACTGCACCAAAATATTAATGGACTTGTAAATAAATCGGACTTACTAGGTGTGCACCTTAATAATTTTAAAGATGAGGGTAAATCGGTGGACATAATATGCATAACAGAAACTAACATGAAAAAGGACGATCATATACATCTGCACGTACCTAATTATACACTCTACACATATTATTCACGAGAAAATAGGAATGGGGGCTCATGTGTACTAATGCGCAATACTATAAAGGGACAAAAACTAGATGTAGGAAAATGGTGTAAACCAAACCTTATTGAAGTCTGCGCGGTTGAGTTGCAGAATCACCCCGTAATAGTTGTGTGTGTTTACAGACCTCCTAATATGGATAAGGCCTCAGTGAATACATTCCTCATTGCTTTAGATATGCTTCTAAATGAAATCTGTTTTAAACGTAAGAAAAAGATAATTGTATGTGGTGATTTTAATATAGATATTTTGAAGGATAACTACGCCTCTCGCAGCTTTAAAAACCTATTGCAAAGTTTTAATTTGAAAGTAGGTGTGCTCACTCCAACACGTCTTTGCAGCGGAACATGTATTGACAATATTATCGACAATATAAGAGGAAGTAAATGCGTAACGGTCGAATTGGCGTTGTCCGATCATACAGCGCAAATACTACAATTTCCTGTTAAAAAAACATGCGTACTTCCATATTGGTACATATTTAGACGTAGTTTCTGTAGAGAAAATATGCAAAAATTTAAAAGTTGCTTACAAAATTTGACATTTAACGATATTTATTCCTCCACAGAACCTAATGACGCGTTTAATAAGTTCCACGACACATTTAAACTATTTTATGATATGTGCTTTCCGCTTAAGAAATTAAAACGTTATGTAATAAAATCACCTAAGTGGATTAGTAAAGGTATAAAATTATGCTGTAAACGCAAACGCGAGATGTTGTGGCAATTTCGAAAAGACCCCAACCCCAATACTAAAACAATTTTCAAAACATATACGAAACGCTTAAAAACAATAATTCGTCTAACTAAGAAATCCCAAAATAACAACCACATTAATAATGCATCTAATAAGTGCAAAGCTACATGGCAAATAATAAATAAGTGCCAAAATAATAAGCCGGTCGAAGGAATACCAAAACTTAGAATAAATAACGTAGATATAACTGACCCAAAAAGCATCTCCCAAACTTTTAATGACTATTTTATTGACGAAATTGAATTAGTAACGGACATTAATATTATTAATCAAAATTTAAAATTTGACATGCATCGTGACTCATTATTTTTAATACCCACAGTTCCCCCTGACATTGTAAAATTAATAAATTCATTAAATAATACTAATAGCTCTGGTTATGATGACATTACAACAAATGTTATTAAATCTGTTTCAACAATTATAGCACCGGTTTTTAGTTATATAATAAATATGTGCTTAGAATCGGGTGTGTTTCCGGATAGGTTAAAATTAGCTGTTATAAAACCACTATATAAGAAAGGTAGCAAACAAGATCCAGCCAACTACCGTCCAATTGCCTTACTACCCATATTCTCTAAAATTGTAGAAAAAGTGATATATAATACATTATACACATTTTTTGAACGTAACAATCTTTTTGCTGATGAACAATACGGTTTTAGAAGAAAAAAGAATATAAATATGGCAATTTTCAATCTCTTTGAAAAAATTATAACTGGCATTGATAACAGAAGCCCGGTAGCTGCTTTATTCATGGACATGAGCAAGGCGTTTGATTTTGTGGATAGAACAGTACTGTTGAAGAAGCTGGAAAGGTATGGAGTTAGGGGCAATGCTTTGAACCTTTTGAAATCGTACTTGTCCGACAGAAAACAAGTTACCAAAGTGGGTAAGGTCTGCATCACGTCAAAAACCGAACGTACGTATGTATCGAGTCAGAGAGCTAATAACTACGGTGTACCCCAAGGAAGTATTGTAGGATCATTATTATTTATTATTTACATTAATGACATGCCCAGAGAAACACATCATCCGATGGTTTTGTTTGCTGATGATAGCACGGTCGTTTTTAGTGGTAAGGATGATGCGACTACACTTGAGGGAGAGATAAACCACTGTCTCCAAGTATTAGTAGAATGGATGGGTGCGAATAACTTAAAAATTAATATTGACAAAACTAAAATAATGACTTTTGAGCAACGGACAAATCATAAAAAACCTGACATAAAATATGGAAATCAGACAATTTTAGAAACGACAACTACAAAATTCTTAGGGCTTGAGCTGGATAGAGACATGTCGTGGAAAACTCATACTGACAGTGTATGTAAACGCCTGAGTCAACATTCATATGCTTTACGTAATCTGGCAAAGGAGGTAAATAAAAAGGTTTTAGTTATGGCATATAATGCATATGTTACGTCTGCATTACGATACGGAATCATATATTGGGGTAACTCCACCAACATAGAGACAGTATTTAGAGCGCAAAAGAGGTGTGTTAGGGCGATATGCGGTATTCAAAGCACGGAAAGCTGCAAACCGTTCTTTGTGAATTTCCGTATTTTAACAGTACCCTGCTTATACATATGTGAGGTGGCTGTATTTGTCAAAACAAACCTCCACCTATTTGAAAACCTGCACAGTTTACGACATAGAAATAAAATAAGCAGCAGGCAACACAAAAAAGCAGTATTCCAAAAAAACCTCTTAGGAATGGCACCACATATCTATAATAAATTACCTAATGCTTTGTTATGTATTACAGATATCAATCTATTTAAGAAGCAACTCAATAATCTAATGATAAGTAAGACATACTACACAATTAGTGAATACCTGTCAGATAAAAATTTATGTGTATAATAATAATACATAATATAATATAAATACATATTGGTGAATATGTACTTGGGTCCGATTTATTTTATTAAAATTATTTTATTTGTAATGTTAATTATGTGTTGACTGTTCTAGACATTACTTAATTATTATGACATTATATACTCCGAATTTACTTACTTTTTAATTGTAATTTATGAAATAACTTAATTATTTATTTGTATTTATGACATTGTATACTGAACTTATTGAATTGAATTTATGACATTGATTATGGTATTATTTTGAATTTTTGAAAGTGTATAACGTATTATTATGAATTTATGACATAGTATAATTTTATTTTAATGATAATTTTGCATGCCTGAATTGGTGCAACACAGTGGACTGCGCATTAACTTGACATCTTGAAATGTATATAATGTACTGTGTTGAGCAATAAAGAATTTGAATTTGAATTTGAATTTTCATTTTCCTCCTTTGTTATTGTACGGAGTGATGAAACGGATTCTAATTCGAAAAATCTATCTAGTTGTTGTTGAAGGTGGCTATCATTTATAAAGTTACATTGTGCCATGTTTGAATAGGCGGTGGGCTTATTGCCTTTATTTTCTTGTTTATGCATCAAACTCAAACTCAAACTCAAATCATTTATTTCAATTAAACCATTTACAGGCACTTTTGAATTGTCAAAATTAAATAGTCGGTCAGTTAGTCAGAAAGTTGAAGCTAGTCGCCCATTCCAAAAACGTAGATCTCTATGGAGAAGAACGGGCAAGAAACTCCACGGACACTCTTTTAAATCAAGATATTATTACAAAATCCTGGGTACATTATTCTTATTGCTTCTATATGTGAGAACAATGTAAAAAAAAGAAACAATTTATAACATTAAAAATAAGCCCTGGCAGTTAAGAGATGACCAGTCTCAACCAACGGCGCCCGTTCACGAACATGACGCGTGGATCAGCACCACCTAGCTCAACCATTTTGTAGGGAACCGAATGATCCAACACACGCGCCACCATCAGTGAGACATTTAAGTGAGCATGACATATTCTCAACTGCCATGCTCTTTCAAGTCAACATCAAAATATCATAAAAAACGGATCCATGGTTCTTACATTTACAAAATTTTAAAAATGCTTCTAAATTATACAAAACTATAGTTTGCAACTTTCTAACTAAAAATATAAGATAAGAAAAAAAAAATATATAAAAGTTACTACCAATCTGGAAGAGGTATTTAATAGTGAAGTATTCAAAATTAATCTTGATTGAATAAAATAAACATTAAATTCATAATGTCAGAAACACAAAAATAAAAAGGGGAAGCATCTCCTCCAAAATATAGAAATTGTGATCAACTAGTGAGCCCAAGTGCCTGTGGAGCAGGACCAGCATTAAGCCAAGCATTTTTATCTAGTATATACTCATCCAACTTATAATATGCTTGTCTACATAGTGTGCGTTTAATACATGTTTTAAATTTCTTCTCATTTAGTTGAAGAATATCGAGTGGTATTTTATTATAACATTTTACACAGTACCCCATAAAAGAAGTTTTTACTTTAGACAATCTGAAGCGCGGTTGATCTAGTTTGTTCCTATTCCTAGTGTTAAAATTATGCCTGTCACTTATCTTACTAAAAAGATGTAGATTTTTTCGAACGTACATAATGTTTTCGAATATATATTGACAAGGAACCGTCATGATGTTAATTTTTTTAAACAGCTCTCTTAGAGATTCGCGTCTGCTGAGATTGTAGATGGCTCTGACAGCCCTCTTTTGCAGAATGAAGATAGAATCAATATTTATTTATTTATTTATTTATTTATTAACTATGGATAACTTACAGCTAAAACAAACAGAATAAAAAATTGTGTGTGAGACTGACAGCCAATTAAAAGTCATCACTTCTAAAAAACAGATTGGAAAGAAAGAGTGTGAACAACACAACACAGCTACCAAAAAAGAAAGAGAAAAATAAGCAATATAACATTCAAGCTCAAACTAAATACAAGAATAAAAGAATAAAAACCTGAACATACAAAATCTTAATTAAAAAAGCTAAGGCTAAGGCACTTCCTGGCCGAGGAGACACTCGTTAAGAAAGGATCAAAATCATGCTTTTTACACATGTCATTAAAGTTTCTACTTGCACGCACTGTAAATGAATTTTGCCTGTAGTTCGTAGAGGTAAATGGAACCCGCAACGGTGCGTTCCATCGCTTCGACCTTCCGGGAACGTTAAAATAAAATTTGGATAGAATATCGGAGTTATTAATAGAATTATTGAAAATTTTTAATAAAGAAATACAGTCAGAGATGGCTCGCCGATTACTTAGGGGTAATATATGATACTTCTTACAGAGATCGAGATAATCTTCAGACCGGTAGGGCACTTTTTGGTGATAACACAAATACTTGAAAACGCCAACGAGGCTGCTAATTTCTTCCACAGTATCCTATATAGAGCTATCAAAAACAACACTAAAGAAGTCAAAATATCAAACAAGAAAAAAATACTAAAACCGTGGATAACCCCAGGAATTCTGAAGTGCATTAGAAACCGCGATAATCTATATAAAAAAGTAAAGAAACACCCAGACAATGAGATATATAAAGCTACATACAAACGATACCGAAACTTTTGTTCGTGTCTATTAAAAAAAATTAAAAGAGAATATGAGAAAATACAATTCCAAAACGCAGGGAAAAATAGTAAAAAAATTTGGAAGGTTGTTAAAGAGATAACATACTCAACTAAACCCAAAGACAGCCCGATTGAACTTTTAAGCACCAATGACCCCCAAAATTCGGTAAACAATGTTAATCAATTCTTTGCAAATGTTGGTAAAACGCTAGCAGAAAGAATCACTACGAGTAATCTACAAACGGGACCCATCACCTTTAGTTCGTGTAGCTATTCTTTTTGTCTGCTCCCTACGGATGAGGATGAGGTTAGGTCTTTAATAACGGAGTTAAAGAGTGATTGTTCGGTGGGCCTTGATTTGATATCTAGTGACATCTTGAAGTCAAATATGGATATTCTAACAACACCTATAACATATATCTGTAATTTGTCGCTCACAACCGGTATTTTTCCGAAGATTTATAAGAGGTCACGAGTTCACCCGATACATAAGAGTGGTGACAGAGACTGTGTCAATAATTATAGGCCAATTTCAATTCTCCCTACACTATCAAAAATTTTAGAGCGCATCATTAACAAAAGACTTGTTAATTACTTAGAAAATAATAATCTTCTCTCACAAGCACAATTTGGTTTCAGAGCCAAGAGATCCACCGCTGACGCTGTGTCAGAACTAACCAATTATATAGTTAACAACATAGATTCAAAGAGGAAAACCATTGGATTATTCCTAGATTTAGCGAAGGCCTTTGACACAGTCTCTGTCCCCATTCTGTTGTCAAAACTCGAAAGCCTGGGTATCCGGGATTTTCAGTTGAAACTTTTTAAAGATTACCTAACCGACAGAACACAATGTGTTAAAATCGGTAACATAACCAGTGAAGAGGTCCCAGTGACATTTGGAGTTCCACAGGGCAGTATTCTTGGACCGACGCTGTTCCTAGTCTATATAAATGACATATGTCAATTAATGTCTCCAGACTCGAAAGTTGTTGCGTTTGCTGATGATACGGCTTTACTTTTCAGTGGTAACTCCTGGCATGAAGTTTTTGTCAAAGCTCAAATAGGCATGAACACTGTGATCAGTTGGTTAAATAGGAATCTACTTACATTAAATGTAGAAAAAACGACCTACATCACATTTTCCATTCAAACGAATGACAAACCTGATCCCTCTTTGAGTATTGTCTCCCATTTGTGCCCAAATGCAAATGACACATTTTGTCAGTGTCCCAACCTTAAAAATACTGAATCCACAAGGTACTTAGGAGTGATTATTGACAGAAATCTTAAATTCCTTGATCACATTAACCTTCTATCAGCGAGAGTGCGTAGACTTATAGTAATATTTAAAGCCATAAGGAACACTGCGCCAAAATCCATAATAAAATCGGTCTACTATGCTCTCTGTCAGTCTCAGCTTGAATACTGTATCACCACATGGGGTGGCACATGTAAAACTCATCTCTTAAAAGTTGAAAGAGCACAAAGAGCACTACTAAAGGTTAGTTTGTTTCTACCTTTTTATCATCCAACTACTGATCTCTACTCGAAATGGGACGTACTTACTGTAAGGCAGCTCTTCATCCTAAAAACGGTCATGAAACAACATGCCCTAACAACTTTTGAACCAGAAAGAATCAGAAACAAACGGCGTAAACATATGGTCTGTTCCTCAACATCTTTCAAAACTAAGTTTGCACATCGGTTCTTCTGCTACCAGGGTTCAAATTTGTACAATAAGGTAAATCGAGCTTTAACGCTATATCCCTTGCCAAAAATCAAATGCAAATCTTTGGTTTCTGACTGGTTAAAAAATTTGGATTATAATTTTACAGAAAGTCTACTTCATTCAAATTAAATTAGTACGACATAAGTTTATAACTTGCACCAAAACCCTTTCCCGTACACATCGGCACGCAACACCTGACACTCAACACTACACACACTCATAGACACACACACACACATACACACATACAGACAGATAAAGGCGCTCTTATTATCTTATTAACTTTTTGCTTTTTACCTAGTTTTAGTTTTAAAGTCTACCCTCAAAATTACAATAACTTAAGTTTATCTATAACGTTAGATTGCAATATTTGTTTTTTGTTAAGTAAACTTTTCTGTTCTTCCGTGGGGTGGGGACCTGGTGATCTGTAATACAGGCATTTTACGCCTAACTCAGACACCAGCTCCTCACAGTGCTAAAATATTAGACTTAAGATTATGTGAAACATAGAATAAGCTTGTCATTGTGAGGAGAAATAAAACTTATTATTATATTATTATTATTATTACTTGATGAACCTTTTCTGGATGCACTCTATACGATCGATGTACTTGAGATAACATGGATTCCAGATTTCAGACGCGTATTCCAAGTTGCTTCTAACAAAAGTACAGTAAAGAATTTTTAAAGTTTTGGCTTGAGTGAAGCACTTGGATAGCCGCATTATGAAACCTAGTGCTTTAGATGCTTTAGCGACAATGGCATCAACATGAAATTCAAACGTAAGCTTTGAATCGTGATATACCCCCAGATCTCGGACGCAATTCATTCTAGGTAGTACTTGATCACCCAAGATATACGATGAAGGTATAATTGAGCGCTTTCGAGAATACGTTAGGACCGAACATTTAGCAGGGTTAAGATCAAGTTTACTCCCACGACAATAAGCCTCCAGACGACGTAAATCATCCTGAAGTGCAATCACGTCCACATGTGATGATATTGTGGCATATACTTTCATATTATCAGCAAAACACAGCAGTCTGGATGAAGTCAAGCAAGAGTTGATGTCGTTTATATAGATAATGAAAAGTAATGGGCCGAGCAATGAACCCTGGGGGACTCCACTGGGAACAGGCACCCAACCAGACATATAATTGCTTAACACTACTGCTTGGGACCTGTTTTCCAGGTAAGAAGAAAACCATCTGAGTAAATCACCTCGTATTCCCATACCATATAACTTTGATAGTAAGATCTCATGATCAATCCGATCAAAAGCTTTACTGTAATCAGTATAAACGACATCAACCTGCTTACCGTTATCCATGGCGTCAGTAATAAAATCATTGAACAGAATTAAGTTGGTGACGGTAGACCTTCCCTTCAAAAAACCATGTTGAAAGGAACTAAACGAATTTTTAAGAGCACTATACACTTGGTTATAGATGATCCTTTCGAATATTTTTGCCACAATACAGAGCTTGGATATCGGCCTATAGTTTACAACTTCGGTTTTGACTCCTTTCTTGTGAATAGGCGTTATGAAAGCCGATTTCCAAAGTTCAGGTACAACACAAGTATCCAAGGATTTCCTGAAGAGAATCGAGATAGGATGGGCAATCGAAGTCGAACATCGTACAAGAAATTTGGATGAAATATTATCCGGGCCAGCCGCTTTGGAAGTATCTAACTTGCGAAGCAGGTTAGAAACCTCTTCAACGCTCACTACAATGCTACATATATCAGATAGGCTGGAAGATTCAGTAAAAAGAGGTGGTGAAGAAATTCCATGACTAGGGCTAGTATCTAGAAATGTAGAATGAAAGTACGAAGAAAACGCTTCGCATATTGTTTCTCCGGTACGCAACGCTTCGCTATTATAGTTTAAAGTGCTCGGAACTGCATTCGAGTTGTGTCGTTTTTTAACGAAGGTCCAAAAATATTTAGGGTTTTCTTTAATAGATTTTTCGGTTAAATTCAAGTAGTTTTTATAACATTGCGATTCTAGTACCTTTACCCTTTCACGAAGAAGCTTAAACGTTGACTCATCAGCTATATTGCCGTACGTCTTAATTTTTTTTTAAAATTTGTATTTTTCCTTAATTGTTTTAATTAATGCCGAATTGTACCAAGTTGGATATGTTTTGCTACGATGTACTTTTTGTGGAATGTATTTAGTGTGTAAATTGAGAATAACTTTATTGAAGAAGTTTAATGATTCATCAATTGATCGTGTCGCAAACTCGGATTCCCAGTCAGTCGTGGAAATGTCTTTGTTTATAGAATCATAGTCACCCTTGTCGAACAGATATTGCGTCCGTGGCGCGCACTCTAATACAGGAGCTTCAACGAAGTCCATATTAATTAATAGTGCTGGATGGTAGGCGTCGATGGGAACCAGCGGACTTGAACATTCAACCACATTAACTAATTGGTTTGAAAGTGCCAAATCTAAAATTTTACCATACCTATTAAGAACACTATTGTATTGACCAAAATCTAGGGTACATAATTCGTCACCAAGTAAAACTTCGTCAGGACCCTTCGGGTTCATTGGGACGAGCGATAGATTGTCGATAGGACCCAGTTAATACCGCTTATGTTAAAATCACCAATGATGAGAAAGGTATCAGAAGAGTTACTCATAACTATTTGGTTCAATTTTGTGAGGTAGTTGCGAAGTTGTAAAGAAAAAGAAAGGCCTAAGTTTTGCTGACATAAGTAAACAACACAAATATGTAAGGTCATGTATTTACGTGTATTAGAATTTTTCAGCCGTATGCTGAGCCATAAATCCTCTGCTGTAGAATGGAAGGTAGGTTGGTATATAACTGAAAGTTCCCTGCGTGTAGCAATAAGCACACCCCCACCACGCGATTGCCCGGTCAAAACATAATCTCGATCACGACGCCACACAATGTACCGTTCATCAAAGAATTCAGAATTTAAAACTCCATCTAATAACCACGTCTCTGCAAGAACAATAATATCATACGAGTTTAATAACATTTGACGATAGAAAATATCACTTTTAGTTCTAAGCCCGCGAACGTTTTGATAAAATATATTTAACTTAGGAGCCATTAAAAGCAAAGACTAATAATTGTGTATAAATTGTATAATCCATTAAAATAAAGCATTTCATTAAATAATATTGCAAAATAAGGTATAATATTAAATAATATTAAATAAGTATAATGAAGGTAAAAGTCAATAAGATTTGCGTGAGCGCAAGAATCATACGATGTTAGGTAATAAACAGCTGTGCAAAAAAGCAAGCAATAGTGCGTGGTGCGTGTGTTAGATATTTCATTTTGATAAACCTATAATATTAGAATATTGATTGTTGGATAATGACATCCGTCACATTTTAGAAGTAATAATTTGACTAGATATTGTGTTTACAAAAAACAACAGTCTTAACTTGTAAAAAAAACACTTAAATGTTATTACTATAAATGATTAAGTAATATTTGATTATACTTGTAGTATATCTTAGATTTTATAGTGCTATTTTTATATAATAGGTTGTTTCAAATGATTAGCACAATACTGTCGGTCGATGTTGATATACTTTTTGATGTCTAAGAATTAAGAACCAACTGTTATTAAATTGATTAATTACGTTATAATGTTTTAAAACTGTTTCACTACATAAGATTTGTTTATTATTATCTGTGTTAGAAGATATTAAGCCAAACTATATGATGATCTGTGATTGGTTCAAAATGGCGGTAGATGTTTTTAAAATGTTTAAGAGCTTTTAGCACAGCGAGTGTTTCCAGTTCATAAGAATGGTAACGTTGTTCACTACCTTTCGTAACTTGGCTATAGTAAGCAACTACACGCTTGTTACCATCCTTATGAACCTGTAGGAAAACCGCTCCATAACCTGCACTACTCGCATCTGTGTGAACCTCAGCAGGAAGCTCTGGGTCAAAAATGGCTAATATTGGCTCACTAGTAAGGGACTTAATAAGCTCTTGGCGAACGCTTTCCTGCTGTGGTCCCCAGACAAATGCAACACCCTTACGCGTCAAACGAGCAATACAAGCAGTTTTCATCGAGTAGTTAGATATGTATTTTCTGAAATAACCAGCTAGACCTAAAAATTGTCTTGCTTGTTTGACGTTCTTGGGTACAGGTGCGTTCGCGAGCGCCTGGACCTTAATTGTTGACGGCCGGACTCCACCATTTGATATAATTCTGCCTAAATATTCAATTTCTTGGCATAGAAATGAACACTTGCGCAAATTCACTGAAAAACCGGCCTTAGTCAAAACAGCTAAAACGTCATCTAATACCTGTAAACCCTGGTCAATTGAACAGGACAGCAGCATACAGTCGTCGACGTACACCAATACTTTGCCGGCCTCAATGAATTCGCGCAATGTATTTGCAATAATACGTTGAAATATTATGGGTGCGTTAGCTAATCCGTACGGCATCTTTAAATATTCGAAATGTCCCTCGGGCGTCACGAAGCCAGTTAAGGGTATTGATTGCTCATCTAATTTAATTTGATGGAATCCGGTAGCCATATCAAGAAGCGTGAAGAATTAACAAGCAACTTTGCAGACACTTTTGGTGGTAATTAAGAAACAATAGCTGTATGTAGTATGTACTCGTATGTAGGCATGAAACGCGAATAAATAAAACTCATGTACCGATTTAAAATAAACAATGTGATTAATAAATGTTGTAAATAATAATTGTGCATCAGTAATAATTGTAAAATGTAATAGGTATAATTTGATTCTGTAAATAAGTATAATAGGATTATAAAAACTAGTCATTATATCAATAATTATCAATTTCATTTTGTAAATAGATATTATGTAAATAGTTATTATGTAAATAGCTGTGCTATTATAATATGATTATGAGTATATAGGTATAATTTGTTTTTGTAAATAGGTATAATAATAATATGATTGTAGGTATATAGGTATGATTTTATTTTGTAAATAGGTATAATTGTATTATAAATACTATTCATGTGTTTGTTAAAAAAATCGTCTGTTTGTGTTTTATAAATCAAGTAGTCCATGTAATACACAAGTAAGTTGTCATAAATAATTGTAAAGAGGAACAGTAGGTATAGTAAGAGATCATTAATACTCATGTTATAAGCACACTTACGTTGTGATCCGATTAGATTCCAATCTGTTGCCGCAGAAGACACACACCGCTCCGTAATAAATACACAAACAGAATTAAAAAGCAAAAAATATAGACATTTAGGGCATACACAGCAGAGTAACAAAGAAAACAACTTGACAACGTTCTTAATAACCAGCTGTGGGAAGCGAACAGATGAAATGCATGTTTGGTGGCTCAGCTTGAAATAGATGCAGTGCAAACCGCAAATTGACCAAAAATTCTAGATATATCTTCAAGGCATCTAATTCTTTCTGCTTTTTGGCGATCTTCCTTGCGAACCAAAATTCTTCCATCTCTTGTCCACACATACCTCCATTTGTGCTGACTCCCTGCCTGACGAGCGTGGTAAAATAGCTGGCGGTTTACGCGAGTAAGACGCTCATTGATGTACACACGGCGCGACACCGACGGCCCACTCACTTCTAGGTCGTCTGTACTTAAGCTACGGCGAACTCGAGCCGCGCGCAGAAGTGCATCGCGCGTCGTGCGCCGTGCGAAGCGGACAGATATACTTCGCGGCCGCTGCGCAGCGGGCTCAGCAGATATGGAGCCGTCCTTGTTCTCGACCCGGTTACGGTGCGTGGAGCCGACCCACTCAGCATGCACGATGTCCCTCTCATCAAGGTCGACACCGAGTTTTAAGGCGACGACCTTGACAAGGTGCAGGGTGCTCTCATCATTATTTTCAGAGATTCCGGACACTTCAACATCATTTAATAGGAGTTCCTGATCCCGCTCATTCAATTGGCATCTCAGCTCAGCGATGGTGTTCTCAATATCTCTGGCCCCCTCTGATATAAGTTTATGCTCCAATTTAAGCTCGAGAGCGTTCACCCTTAACTCCACAGAGTCCATTCTTTCATTGGACGCTTTTATGGACTCATTTAGAGTAACCATCTCCGTACGCAGCTGCCCGAACTCCTGGTGGATCAGACGGAACTCCGCCCGCATCTCCTCCTTAAACAAGCGTAGCTCATCAGTCATGCTAGGGGAGAAGTGGATAGTGGTGTCCAGCGCATTGACACATTGAACAGACAGCTGTGCTGCTGGGGAGTTTGTTGCGCCACTTCTTCTTCCCAGCGATAGCACTAGGAAGTGGTGAAGGGCGGGCGTTTTTGGGGGACTGTCTTTTGTAATTTTGACGTTCAAAAAGTGCTGATTCTCAGCCTAATTTGAATAAATGACTTTTGATTTTGATTTTGATTTTGATTTTGATTTTGATTGTTACTTAACAGGCTGGTGTCCAATGAGCTCCTCTGGGCTCTTTTCCTCCACTTGCACGGAGTCTGCCCTACCTCGAACAGGTGTCTCCGCCTTGTTGTCCCTTATTACGTTTTTAACGCACTCAGGACAGCACCAGGTGGGTGTAATGTAACCCAAATTAGGCAAGTTGACGCAAGCTCGGTGGTACAAAGCATTGCATCGACAGCATTTAGCGGCATCTATCGGTGATATAAATTTTGCGCAACCACCACACTTAGCTACGGGCATATTTGCTGATCCCTCGTACAGTATCGCTTGAGTTATCGATCTCTTCCGTGGTTCTACACCGTCTCCACAGATGGCGCTGACTCCAATAATCCGTATTATGGTGTTATCTAGTGCTATGTTATAACAACACCATAATTATGTACAGGGGTAAACAGACTTTGCATTCACTCTATGACAACACTTCAACACTAGGTTTTTTTTCACGGATTCACTGAAGTTGCTTATTTATTTTTGTTGAGGGTAGATTTTAGTCACTGTATTATAGTTTCCAAGTTTAAAATGTAATTGTATTTTATACACTGTACTTCGATACTGGATAACGTTGCCGGTGGTTGCGTGTCACTGTATATTAAAACTTTCTGTAATATATAGGTCCCGTTAACTGTGTTATTTTTATTTAACTATAGAACGACCGCAAGAAGCACTGGGTAACTTGACATCCGTGACGTCACCTCTATCTGGTTCTGGTGCTGTTCTGTGGTACTTGTCCGCGGAAGCGACGGAACACCACGTCCTGCGGCCAGAAGTCTTCGTCCATGACGACGGGCAGATAACAATTCGGTACACGCACCACAAACGCCTTGAAGTTGACGTTGCGGTGCGACTCCAGTAACTGCACCCTCGGTGTGTACCTCGTCTTCTGGCGCACGTACTCCACGATGTCCTCTGCCTTAGTGGTGTAGTGTAGGCGGAAGATGTACACCGGTGTGTTCGGCTTTGCGGCACGCAAGCTGACTTCGGGCTCCTTAGGAGCTTTGCCGCAGCGGTTCTTGTTCGTTCGTGATCGGCGCTTCCTCTTTTGCACCGTCACAAAACCCTCATCATCAGCCCTACTTTGTGCCTTTTCTGGCATAGGCTTCATACTTGGAGCACCTGGAGTACTCGCGGTGACGCTAGCGGATTGCTTTTGTAGGGGCTTCGCTAGGGCTGCAGACACTGACAGCGGGACGGGGAGAGGGGCTCGGGCGGCGCTTCGTGGAGGAGCCGCGATGACGGGCGCAGGGCTGCGGGGCACGCGGGTGGGGCGCTCTGTAAGCTCAGCAAACGACGGGTGCGCTGGCGACGAAACTGCTGACGCGGAATTTGACGACGATACATCGAAGCCGGTTCCGCGACACATGTTTACGTTAGATGCATCGACTGATGACCTAGTTACCGTCACACTGTTGTGCAGCTCGCTAACATCCTTGCGCAAATCAGCGACGGTGTTTTGGGATGCATCTAACTTCGCCAGAACATCCGCGAGGCGAGCCTTCAGAAAGACAATGTCCTTCAGAAGGCTTGTTACATCGACGTGGTCGAAGGTGACGGGTGGCAGCTTGTGTAGCTCCTTCGCCACAAACGTCGGCACGTCGTCCGGGTCGGTCTCCTTGAACAGCGTGATAATGTCTTGCAGGCTTCTCTTAGTCCCGTCACGCCGGCGGGACACCATCTGGTCGCGCTTGTTTAGCACACTGAACAACAATAACTTGGCAGCAGCTATGTCATCCTCGCTGAAGTTCGTTGCGCAGATTTGGACAGCGGATACCTCGTCCATCACATCCAGCTTCTGCTGCAGGAACGCCAGCAGCTCATTCGCCACAAGTTCATTACTCATGGCGAAATAAAATTACGAGCGACAGCTTGCGCCGCGCTAGTCAATACACAGAATATGCAAACACGTGCGCATCGGAACGCGGCACAAACAAGACTGATGAATAAATGAGATGATAAATGATGAAAACTTTACTGTACAGAGTGCATTTGTGAGAAAAAGTGCTATTCGCGGTGGCTCTTTAGTTCTTGTTTCAAACAAGTTGAAATGTAAACAACGTTTAGATTTAGTTAATCTTTCAATCGAGCGCACTATAGAGTTGTCTTGTGTTGAACTTGAGCGATATGTTATAATTTGCGTTTATCGACCTCTCCTCTGGGGATTTTATTAGTTTCGAATCGGTAATGGAGGATTCTCTCAACAGGTTGAAATTATTTTATGTGGAGATTTCAATATTAATATTTTAGATGTTACTCCATTAGGTATTAGACTTCTCAATCTTTTGAGGTCTTATAATTTAATTAACTTGTTTTTTGAACCAACTAGGATCACAACTTCTTCGTCAACTTGTCTTGATAATATATTTAGTGATTGTGATGCCAAAAATAAATTAGTGTTAACTGACTTAACGTCCGACCACTGTGGTTTATTAGCTAGCTTCCCCATGCCATTACATAAAAAGCCATATAAACTTGAATGCAGGCCTTATACAGCTAGTCGTTGTAAATTGTTTAAAAATAATATAGCTCATAGAATTACACCATCTATAGCAGAATACGAGAATCCTAATGAAATTTATGGTGCCCTTTTTGATGTTGTGCAAAAAGAATAATAATCCACTTTCAAGACCAAAACTATTAACATTAATGGATCCTCTGTTGGCTCTAACCAATGGGCTACTCCCGGTATTTATAAAAATAGAGCGAGACTATACGAGTTATATGGTTTGAAAAAATACAGGTTTGATACTCCTTTCCTAGAGTATGTCAAAAATTATTCAAAATTATTCAAAAAGATAAGTGCATTTGCTAAATCAAAATTTTTAGGCAATACAATCAAAAATTCTACCAATAAAGTAAAAACCACTTGGAAAATTATTAATAATGAAACGGGTAAATCGGTTAAACAAGAAAAACTACTTGAGATTATGGTCGACAACAAATTAGTTAATAAAGCAGCTGACGTAGCTGAGGCATTTAATGAGTTTTTTGCCAACATACCGATAACTACGACTCGCTCCTTAAATTCGTCCTCGTCTAAAGCTGAAAACCTTTTGCACAGTAGTGTACCTAAATGTAGTCCTTTATTTAGTTTCGAACATGTAACCCCGCGTGATGTAGTTAATGTTTTTAATACACTTTTTTTTTTTTTTTTTTTTTTTTTTTTTTTTTTTTTTTTTTTTTTTTGTGGATGGGAAATCATCAAATGACCCCGCCCGCTCTGGGTGGAGCGGAAGGGAGTGTCAGACTTTTACTGACTAAAACCCACCCGTGTTCCGTCCTTAGCCCTTTCTGTTCCAGGGCAGCGGTTAACCTTTCGGAAAATCCCGCCGCCCCGGCAGGCTTCGGCCCTGTGGGGCCCCGCCCTCTGCTGACATCTCTTTGAGGCGCGCGTGGAACACAACGCGCCGTCCGGCACGGGCCTGGTCCTGATCGGACGGTGAGCTACCCATTACTCACCGCCCGCAGGCCCGCGCCTACGGTGGCCGGGAGTCGTCACGCGGCTCCCGACGCCCGGAGCGTCTCCCGCGGCGGCTGAGGCGTGAGGTTCTCTCCCTCAGCCTCCCCGCCACCTCCTTCGCTAGCATGACTGCTTCGCAGAAGGAGGTGACTGCCTCCCACTCCCTCTCGCCCCGGACCATGGCTTGCACCAGGGCCGGACGCGAGAGGTCGCCGCCGTTGCCGATCGCCTCTACGATACACTTAAGTCTAAAAACACCGGTGATTATTGGGGCATCTCCACTAAACTTATAAGTAATATAATAGACATCGTAGCCCCCTATCTAGCTGTTACATTTAATAAATGTGTTGATTTAGGAACTTTTCCTGACCTCATGAAGAGTAGTAAAGTCATACCATTATTTAAATCAGGTAATAAGAATGGCGTTGGCAATTTCAGGCCTATTTCTATCTTACCTGCATTTAGCAAAATATTTGAAAAGTTAATACTCAAGCAGTTGCTATAGCCTCCTCCATAATGAGCAATATGGCTTTACAAAAGGTCGTTCAACTACAGATGCGGGTGTTGCACTGTTGAGATACATATTTGATGCATGGGAGAAATCACAAAATGCTATTGGAGTTTTCTGTGATCTCTCCAAAGCCTTTGATTGCGTGCACCATGACACGCTTTTGCGTAAGTTACGTCATTACGGTGTTCAAAACGAAGCTCTCAACGTAATCATTTCTTATTTACATAATAGGGTCCAATGTGTAGATGTTAATGTTGTTAAATCTTCTGGGCTACCAGTTCAGTTAGGTGTTCCGCAAGGCTCAATACTGGGTCCGTTCTTGTTCTTAGTTTATATCAATGATTTACCATTCCATTTCAAGGGCATCTGTGACGTTGTACTGTTTGCAGATGGTACCTCTCTTATTTTTAAAGTTGACAGGAATAGACAAGATTTTGACGACGTAAACAGTGCACTCTCAATAGTTACAGATTGGTTTACGTCAAATAACCTAGTTCTCAATGCCAAGAAAATCAAATGTGTAAAGTTCGCCCTACCGAATGTTAGAAACCTAGGACCCAACATCGTCTTAGATAAAGAGGTGCTTGAGCCTGTAGGCTCGGCAATTTTTCTAGGACTAACAGTAGATGCCAAACTTCAGTGGGGACCTCATATATCAAGTCTAGCAGGAAGGCTCAGTTCGGCTGCCTATGCCGTCAGGAAAGTAAGACAATATACACTGACGTTGATACAGCTCGTTTAGTCTATTTTAGTTATTTTCACAGTGTTATGTCCTACGGTATTCTGCTGTGGGGCAAAGCAGCTGATATACAAAATATATTTGTCCTTCAAAAGCGAGCTGTTCGAGCAATTTACCAGCTAGGTGCCAGAGTTTCTCTAAGAGATTTCTTTAAAGATATTGGTATTCTCACGGTTGCATCACAATTCATCCTTGCCAACATTTTATATATTAGGCAAAATTTACACTTGTACACTAAAAATAGTGATATTCACAGTGTTAACACTAGAAATAAGGACAAACTACGTGCCCCCTTTCAACGGCTTCATAAGGTTCATAACTCATTTGTTGGGCTTGGTATAACCTTTTATAACAAGATACCCTCTTCTTTTCTAGACTTGCCTTTTAATGCGTTTAAAGCTCAACTAAAATCCAACCTTTGTTCAAAGGCATACTATTCCATCAACGACTACTTAGACGATAAGAATAGTTGGTCGCCCTAGTTTAACGCAAGACAATGTTTATGTTCTTTCTCCAGAATTAGCTTACTGACAGGTTATTGTTATTAACTACTAAATTTTACTTCGATGGTCTTACTTTATCTTTTTGTGACTTCAAGTGACGGCTATGTGAACAGAACCCAGCAATGCATAAAATGTTTAAGCTGTCACGCCCTTTATGCCTGGAGGCTTTTATTTGGGTAGTAATCTTTTTTATTTACATTTTAAGTAATTATTCTTTAGCTTGAGTACGTATAGTTTTTATTATATTTGTTGGTATATTGGCGTGGCTAGCTGACATATTATGGCAAATAATTTAATTTTATGTTCTGTTTTGTAATGTTAATTACCGAACATAGGTACCTAGTATTGTATACAATCACGTATTCTATTTTTAATTGAACAGACAGCTGTGCTGCTGGGGAGTTTGTTGCGCCACTTCTTCTTCCCAGCGATAGCACTAGGAAGTGGTGAAGGGCGGGCGTTTTTGGGGGACTGTCTTTTGTAATTTTGACGTTCAAAAAGTGCTGATTCTCAGCCTAATTTGAATAAATGACTTTTGATTTTGATTTAATACGACTGACGAAATTTCACAAACATTTCATATAATATTCTGTTAGACGACAACACTAGCTGCCCCTCTACAGCGCGGCCACGAGTATAAAAGGAAGATGCCTGGACTCGGTTTCCCTGGCTGGATGCTTTAAGTTTTCTTAAGGCATCCACAGGATAGTCCGGTTAAGTAGTTACGACCTATCAAGGTCAACTACGAGATGATACACAAAAAAAAAAAAAAAACAGGACTCGGTCATTTTGTCGGCTGTCGTACACTTGTCAACATTGTTCCTCTGCCCATTTCGTGCTCGATTTTCGTTATTTTAATTATTATTTTATTTTTCATGTAATTTTTGCAGTTTGCTATTAAAATTATTTTTTTAAATGTTTTATTTATAAGATCAGAAGTGGGATATGAAGGCCTAATCCGCTAGAATACCATCTCTGATTCTATAAATTTGAAGTCGTTTTTTTGTGTTCTACCTACATAATTATAGCAGTAGTTTTAAAGTTAAGCTGGGCAGAGACACAATGCCTTCTGATAACAAGAGGAAAGGGAGACGTCATGTACGAACTCCCTCGCCTCCTAAAAGGTTAGACGAGATTTTGAAAAGGCTTCAAGATCTGGAGGAACGGACACGTGGGAACGAGTTGCGGCCTGTTCTGGTGGCGAGCCCGGAGTCGTGCCGTGCGCTGGCCATGCCGAGCACACTGCCGCTAGACGTGGAGCCCGCCACAACACCTGCCTGCGCACCCTCAGCGTCTACCGCCCCGACGCAAGAGTTTGCTGCCACACCTTTGCCGACGGAAAGCGACGCCAAAAGCGTAGCTGAACGCTTTCTAGAAGCCATGATGACATTCCCGGTGAGATCAAACCAATATTTTGTCTCTGATTTTGATCCGAGTGTTCATGATGTCGACACGTGGTGCGATGAAGTTGATAAAGCTCGATCGCTTAATCGTTGGGAGGATGGTGAATGTCTTGCTCGCGTAGGTCGTTGCCTTAAGGGAGAAGCCCGTACCTGGCTTAGTGAGTGGACTAGCACCTCGCGTTCGTGGTCTAATTTCAAATTAGAGTTAAAAACGTTATGCCCACGGTCTGTCGACATCGCGAACATTCTGTACAATGTTATGTGTACCGAGTCTGACAAATATTCTACGTATGCTGAATATGCGCGTAAATCTTTATTGAAATTACGTGTCGTTAAAGGATTGAGCAGTGAGTTACTTACAGCAATTATTATACGCGGTATTACCGACCCGCTGGTTCGTGCGTCCGCGAAGAATGCTAAATTAACTCCTGAAAGCATAGTGGATTACTTATCGAGCTTCATAAAATGTAGTGTGCCTAATTCTAAAAAGAAACCCAGTGCTCATAGTGCTTCCAATCGTAACGGTAATAGCCAGTTTAAACGTAAAACCTTCGATATTTCTAAGGTACGTTGTTTTCAGTGTAGTGAAGTAGGTCATAAACGTGAAAGTTGTCCCAAACGACCTAAATCAGATTCACAAAGCAATAATTCTGAAAATAATACGGATAGCTCTTCAACAAAACCTCGTCCAGACAAGTGCGGTTTTTGCAAAAAAACAGGTCATACGGAAAGTCGCTGTTTTGCTAAGGAACGTGTTAGAAATAATAGTTCCGTTAATTTTTGTTGCGAAAATGAGGGTGAACGTAAAAACTCCGATGTTACCACTGCCGTTATATCGAATATACCCGTCGATGTACTTATTGACAGCAGTTCAGGCGTTTCTTTAATAATTTCTGACTTAATTAAATACTTTTCATGTCGAGTAAAACCGGCTTACCAATTTGTGCACGACACCATAACAGGAAAACCATATAGGTATTAGTTCCTTTGTTTAAAGTGTTGTATAATGTTTGTGTGCACAACCTTTCTCTTTTAAAGTTCCTAAGTTTTTCAATGTCCGAGTTAAGATCGCTTTCTGCCATCATGACTTCCTTGTTGAATAATAATACTTGCGACTTAGCAACCGCTGAAGAAGCTCTAGGCTTCTCCCTTTTCGGTTTCACAGACATCAGAGAACGTTCAAACTCCGCTTTGTACACAAAGTCATTCAAAGCGTATAATTCTTTTGTGGAATGTTGTGTAATGTGCGTGATAATATGACAGGCACACCTTTCCTTTCTTTCTTTTTGTTCGTTATCTACACATTAACGATAAAGTATAAAGTAAATAACAATAAGTGTTAGATAACGTTAAATGAGTAAACAAAATATAAGTCGTGATGTTGACAACGACGACATGTAAATGCAAATTAAGTTGTTCTTTCCGATAAGATTATGTAAAGAATAATGATATAATTATAAGAATAAGTATGTTATGTCCAATTAGATTAATTAAGATATTTTATAATGTGATATTACTCTTGTAAGAATGTGAATAATAAGTTGAACATTCCCGCCACTAGAGGCGCCACTTGTACCATGTCATTACGTAAGCCTAAGTACTAGGAAACGTTAGTGTAAGGAGAACCGTTTATGTAATTTAATTATTTTAAGGTATTATTTAAGGTTTTTAAGACTGATCTTTCTGTATAAAATAAAGGAAAACCATATCTAGGGTTAGGAATAAGATAAAAACATGTAAGAGGTATCCTACCACGAGAAATATGCCATTTAGAGTTTCCCATACAAAAGGCACCTGCAACCTCATTGGTCAGAGGGCGGGGCATTAGTGCCGTGTGCAAATCGGTAGGGCTCTGATTGGTCAAATGACAGAAAATTTACGTATAAAACAAGGGCATATTTCCGTGGTCGGCCAGACACCGTTTGGCACTCGCCGCGTGCGGTCGTGTTTAAAGCGCTCCGTTCACGGTTTAGTGTCCCTCGCTGTCGCTCTCGTTGCGTTTACGTAACGGCTCTCTAGTAGTCGCCCCGACTACATCCGATCTTTTGATTAATTGATTAATTTCAATTAATCGAATACAAGATCCCACCAACGGCCTTTTTCAAGGCTACTACTGTTTCTTTAGCGTTGTTAAGTCCTAGAGTCACTAGGCCCCTTCTGGGCTAAAACCTCAGTTTCGAGGTCCTCGGTGGAAACCTAACTGGTGCCAACGAAACCGAGTGGGGTGTTGACCCAATCACACCCGCCGAACCCCTTCAGGGCTAGGCAGTCAATTGGACGGGTCCCAGTTTTCCGGCCTTGGGGGGTCTCCTAGTCGGGGCTGGTGACAGTTTTCCTTCCACAGCTCTGCACACTGGTGTCTTTAGGGTGTCTACCCTTCGCGCCAGTCTAGCATAGTCCCGTCGCACAATAAGACTGGCGACGGGTTTCTCAGCTTAGGTCGTTCCGTTAGGCCTAGGTCACCTCCCTGTCTACACCCGACAGGGAGGGTATAGGGCACACACCCCCGGGCCCGTCCACCCGGGGCTAGGAATAGGGAACACTCTCACCATTATTTCACGGATTTAATCCGTCCCCCAACCCCTACTATGGCAGACTCTGCCATAGTTAACTTTATCAAAGAGGTCCTCCTCAAGGACCCCGATTTTCATGCCAAATATGGCAAAACACTGGCTGCTATGCAGCTCATCTCCCCCTCCCCAGTCGGCGATTCGAGTTCACTCGATGAGCCGGCTAACTCTCCAGTGTCCATGGACACCGAAGAGGCTTCGGGCAAACGCGCCCACGACTCGACAGACGAGGACTCACCATCCATCACAGAGTCCTCCTCCTCCCAGTCCTCTGACGATGACGGCTTCACCGTCGCGTCAAGCAAAAATAAAAGGAAAAAGAAGAAAGCCTCTTCTTCTCCTTTAACCAAGAAAACAGCGGTCTCTACATCGGCCGCTACCCCCGCCCCCGCCTCCCTGGCCTCTCGCGCCGCTACCCCCACCCCAACCGCCCCGCGGACCTCCCGCGCCGCTTCCCCCACCCCGCCCGCTAGCCACAGCGCCGGCGCCACTACTTCCGCCCCAAGGAAGATACCCCCTCCACCCCCTGTGTTCATTCAGGACAAAGGGAAATGGACCGACGTTTCGAAGTGGTGCACCGATCTAAAAATCGGTTTCGACACCGCAAAGTCAACCCAACAGGGAATAAAAGTCACTGTCCCTACGTCCAAGGACTACAGAGACCTCACCCGCGTACTCCGGCAGAGAGGTGTGTCTTGGGGTGCATGTTGAAGAGCCTCCTCGTGGCGCACCCTGGGCAACGTCGGCTCCAAGTGCCCACCAATTATTTTGGTGGACACTTGGGGCTGGCGGCTAATCTTCAACAAACGGGGAAGGGTCACGGTTCCAATCACCGATCATCCTCGATGGTCGGTGAAGGGAACCGGGCTACATTACGTCTACTCCCCCTCTGCTTACAGAGGAAGGTGAGTGGGCGTAGACTGGGGAGGGGCGGTTCGCGCCGCTGCACCCACGGGAATGTGGGTGGTGAAGGGAGTCCATGTCCGCGCTGCGTCTGTCCGGTATCCGGCGGCAGCGTGGGGACGCCGGGGCGGCGGTTGGTTTGCCCAGCCGCCGGCCACACCGTAATCCTGAGTTCAGGACCGGGGGTCCGGGCCACTGAGGCCCGGGCCGCGAGGAAGACAACCTCTCTAAAAAATCACCCCAATCCCAAGGTCTAGCGTGCCGAGGGGATGAATGGCCGGAGGGGATCCGGTCATTAGCGCGAATAGGGACCTCACCCTTAAAAGGAAATCATGAATAACACGGCTAAAGGAAAAAATCCCCAGGCGGGCAACCTCCACAAGGAGGCACAATCCCGTCCTTCTTCGGAAGGCCGCCCCACCGTATATGGGGGGGGCACCAATAGCCCCGTGGGCCGGCACACCACCGCCGACCCGCGTCAACCTGCGTCGCAAGAAAAGGAGCTCCGGGCTAGCCTGGAGCGCCTGTGCGACGCAGAGGTACCGCGCAAGGAGCGCACAGAGGAGAGGAGTGATGCGGGGTCGGAGTCCGACGCCGCATCGGGAGGATCAAGCACGGAAGGCTCAGGGAGCCCGTGCCGTGCGAAGGAGATGGCTGCCGCTGCTAATAGAAAGGGACGAAGCAAGCGGCCAAGGTCAGTGGGCGGCCAGGGGTCGTCCTCTGACTGGGAGCTGGCCAGGAAGATCCCCACCACGAGGCGGGGAGGAGTCCGGGGCCGAGGCACAGGGAGGGGCCTCACTGCTCGGGAGGCGGCCGAGCGTGCGGAGGAGCCCGCAAAGGAGGGGGAGGCCGGTCGCGCGGTCGCCTCGGAGCCCTCAGGTGACGAGGCGGTTGAGGTTGGCGGCCCCGAGGCGGACCGCAAAAGGAGTTTTGCGGCGGTCGTGGAGGCCGCGATCCGGGTCGTGGCCTTGAAAAAGCGCCAGGACACGAAGAACAAGGCCATCGACTCGGCAATGGCCTCCATTATGGCGGCAGCGGAGGCGGCCAACTACGCCGGTCCTTCGGCTGGCGAAGTGGCCGCATTACGGGCGGATGTGGCTCGCCTGACGGCTGCCACGGAGCTTCTCCAGGAGGAGAACCGGAGGCTCCGTGCAGACCTGGCCGGCCTGAAGGTCCCTGACAAGGAGCAGGCGGAACCGTCAAGCCGGCCCGTGCCGGTGGAGAACCAGGTCTTGGACCTGGTTCGGCAGGAGCTGGCGACCTTCCAGGCGCGTTTCGACGTCCTGGAGGGTATAGTCCTGCGCCCCCCCTTGGCGGGTAGGACGGTTCCGGGGCCGAAGGCGGCCTCGTACGCGGCCGCTGCCGCCCCTAAGCCAGGGCCGTCTGGCCGGGCCCAGGCGCCGGCTAAACCGGCGTCGGCAGGAGGAGCCCCGGCACCGGCGAAACCGGCGCCGGCGAAACCGACACCGGCGAAACCGGCGTCGGCTGGCGGAGCCTCGGCGCCTGCAAAACCGGCGCCGGCCCATAAGAAGAAGGGCAAAACGGCTGGGAAGGCGAGGGCCCCAGAGCCTTCGCCTCTCCCAGAAGAACCTCCCACGACCAACGCAGAGTGGCAAGTGGTCGGGGAGAGGAGGAAGGCGGCCAAGGCGGCCAGAAAAAAGGCGCAAAGGCGGCGCCGCAAGGAGCGAGCCGTTGCGGCTAGGCTTCGCTCCCCTAAGACCGCGGCTGTAGTCATAACACTACAGCCGGACGCGGTTAAGGGGGGGGTGACCTACTGCGACGTGCTCACGAAGGCAAAAGCGGCGGTGGACCTCCAGGAGCTGGGGATCACCGGGGGCCTCCGGTATGGGGTGACCGCCACTGGTGCCCGCATGCTGGAGATCCCCGGTGCGACGAGTGGCCCCACCGCTGACGCCCTAGCTGAGAAGCTAAGGGCGTCCCTCAATGCGGACGAGGCTCGAGTCTCCAGGCCCGTCAAGTGTGCAGACATGCGCATTATGGGCCTGGATGACTCCATTACGGAGAAGGAGGTGGTAGCCGCCGTCGTCGGGACGGGCGGGTGTCTGGCCGACCAGGTGAAGGCGGGCACCATACGTCCCGACTTCACGGGCATGCGAACCATTACGGTAAGCTGTCCCGTGACGGCGGCGAGGCAGATAGTGGAGGGCGGAAGACTCCTGGTGGGCTGGGTGTCAGCGCAGGTCAAGCTGCTGGAGCCCAGACCTCTGAGGTGCTATCGGTGCCTCGTGGGACACCACGCGAGCGCCATGTGCACCTCGGAGGACCGCAGCACTCTGTGCTTTCGCTGCGGTAAGCCCGGACATAAGGCCGGCTCGTGCAACGCCACGCCGCACTGCGTCGCATGTGCGGCTGCTGGCAAGCCGGCCGATCACCGGGCGGGGAGCAAGTCCTGCGCCCCACCCACCGAAGCCAGGAGGAAAGGCAGGCCCTCCGCCGCCGTCGCCACCACCACCACCGTCGCCGCCACTGCTGCCGCCGCCGCCACCGCCACCGCCGCCGCCACCGCCGCCGCCGCCGCCACCGCCGCCGCCGCCGCCACCGCCGCCGCTGCTGAAGGGCCTCCTCAAGAGGCCCGGGAGGGGGTTGAAATGGAGGAGTAATGGCTCCTTTACGCCTCCTCCAGGCGAACATCAACCACTGCGCCTGCGCTCAGGACTTGTTGCTCCAGACCATGGCGCAGTGGTCGATTAATATCGCCGTGGTCGCTGAGCCGTACTTTGTCCCGCCCAGGGATGACTGGGTGGAGGACCTTAGCGGCTCAGTGGCCATAATTTCGTCGGCTGCCGCCGGTACCCCGTCCCTCGAATGTGTCACGAAGGGACAGGGGTGCGTAGCAGCACGGTTCGGAGAGATTGTAGTAGTGGGAGTTTACTTCTCTCCGAGCCGAACTCTCGCCGAGCTCCAGAACTCTTTAACAGAGTTGAGTGTCGTCGTCGCCAGGAACCATCCCTTCTCCGTGCTAGTGCTCGGGGACTTCAACGCCAAGAACTTGGCCTGGGGTTCCCGGTGCACGGACGTGCGGGGCAGGATGGTGGAGGACTGGGCTCTGGAAACAGGCCTGGTCGTCCTAAATCGGGGTTCTGTTCCTACGTGTGTGCGGATGCGGGGCGAGTCGGTAGTGGACATCTCGTTCGCCAGCCCCGCTCTGACGCAGCAGGTCATTGACTGGCGCGTCATGGAGGAGGTGGAGACCTACTCCGATCACCGGTATATCCGGTTCGATGTCTCCGCCCAGACCTCCAGCGCGCTGGTCCAACAGGCCCCGAGTGGTCCGCGGTGGGCGCTGAAGCAGCTGGACCGGGAGCTTCTCCTGGAAGCCTCGATCGTGCAGGCCTGGGTGAATTCACCGGACAGGCCTGCTGATATCGACGATGAGGCGGAGTGGTTCCGGGAGGCCATGTCCGAGATTTGTGACGTGGCAATGCCCCGAGTTCGGCCAGGACGCGCCCGACGTCAGGTGTACTGGTGGTCGCAGGAGATCGCGGCGTTACGCAAGGCGTGCGTCGACGCGCGACACCGGTACACCAGGCACCGCAGGCGCCGCATCCGCCCTCCGGATGCGGAAGCCACGGAGGCGGAGCTGTACGGGGGGTACAGAGCGGCGAAGACCGCCCTCCGAGAGGCTGTCCAGCGGGCCAAGGACTTGGCCCGCGAGGAGATGCTGGAGACTCTGAACAGAGATCCATGGGGGCGCCCTTACAAGATGGTGCGGAATAAACTCCGCACCTGGGCCCCCCCGCTGACACAGAGTCTCCGCCCACAGCTGGTGGAGGAGGTGGTGAGCGCTCTGTTCCCTTCACGGGGGGAGCATACTCCCCCGCCTATGGCTCCGCCAATAGCGGTGTCCGAAGCGGACCACATGGACGACGACGACGACACACCCGAAGTGACCGGGGTAGAGCTGGGAGCGGCGGTAGGCAGGCTGAAGGCCAAAAATACCGCCCCAGGACCCGATGGCGTGCCGGGTAAAGCCTGGGTCCTGGCCTCGACGGCTCTCGGGCCTCGACTGGAGGCGCTCTTAAGCGCATGCATGGAGAGAGGCCAGTTTCCACTCCGTTGGAAGACAGGGAAGCTGGTCCTCATTCAGAAGCCAGGGCGCCCTGCGGACTCTCCGTCCGCATACCGGCCCATTGTGCTGCTCGACGAGGTTGGCAAGCTCTTCGAGAGAGTGATTGCGGGCCGCCTCGTCGGGCACCTGGTGGGGACAGGGCCGGATCTTGCGGATAGCCAGTTTGGCTTCCGCAAGGGGCGCTCGACGGTGGACGCCATCATGCGCGTTAGAGCCCTCACGACGGGGGATGCGGTGTCCCGGGGCGGGGCCGTCGTGGCGGTGTCACTCGACATCGCCAACGCGTTTAACACCCTGCCCTGGAGTTGCATTGGGGAGGCACTTCGGTATCACCGGGTGCCGACCTACCTCCGTCGAATAGTCGGGGCGTATCTGACGGATAGAGCCGTCATCTACCCCGGTCGCGACGGGAACTGGAGCCGGCGAGAGATGTCGTGCGGTGTCCCACAGGGATCGGTTCTGGGGCCGCTCCTGTGGGACATCGGTTACGACTGGGTGCTGCGGGCAGACCTCCCTGATGGCGTCAGTGTAGTTTGCTACGCTGACGACACGCTGGTCCTGGCGCAGGGGAGGTCGCATCAGGCGGCGGCCGACGCAATGACACGCGGGGTTGCGATAGTCGTGGATAGGATCCGGCAGTTGGGTCTCGAGGTGGCATTGCACAAGTCCGAGGCCATGTCCTTTCATGGGCCCCGGTACGGGCCACCTTCGGGATCTCAACTGATGGTAGGAGGGGTTCACATCGGCGTCGAGACAACGATGAGATACCTGGGTCTCGTCCTCGACAGCCGGTGGAACTTCATCGAGCATTTCCGACGTTTGGCCCCCAAACTGGAACGGGCCGGGGCCGCCTTAAAGCGGCTCCTGCCCAACCTGAGGGGGCCAAACGCCTCCTGCCGGAGGCTTTACGCGGGGGTCGTGCGGTCCATGGCCCTATATGGGGCCCCGGTATGGGCGCGTTCACTGCGGCTTCGAGCCGCACACTATCTGAACGCGCCCCAGAAGGTGGTAGCCGTAAGGCTGATCCGGGGCTACCGCACGATCTCGCGCGAGGCGGCATGCCTCCTTGCCGGACTGCCGCCATGGGATCTGGAGGCGATAGTGCTTGCGCGCCTGCATGATTGGCGCGCGGAGGCACTACGCCGGGGGGAAACTCTGCACCCGCGGCAAATCGCTGCGGAGCGGACGGACCTCCGGCGCGATCTCATGGCGGAATGGAAGGCGCGACTATCGCAACCCAGCGCAGGGCACGCCGCGATAGCGGCGATAAGACCCCTCTTTGAGGAGTGGCTAGAGAGGCGTCACGGCGCTCTCACGTACCGCCTGACGCAGGTCCTCTCCGGACACGGATGTTTCGGGAGGTTCCTGCACATCATCAGGCGGGAGGAGACGCCCGGGTGTCACCACTGCCCGGATCGCCCAGAGGACACGGTGGAGCACACGGTGGAGGTCTGCCCTGCTTGGGCGGAGACCCGCCGTGTCCTCGTGGAGGCGATCGGCAACGGCGGCGACCTCTCGCGCCCGGCCCTGGTGCAAGCCATGGTCCGGGGCGAGAGAGAATGGGAGGCAGTCACCTCCTTCTGCGAAGCAGTCATGCTAGCGAAGGAGGTGGCGGGGAGGCTGAGGGAGAACACCTCACGCCTCAGCCGCCGCGGGAGACGCTCCGGGCGTCGGGAGCCGCGTGACGACTCCCGGCCACCGTAGGCGCGGGCCTGCGGGCGGTGAGTAATGGGTAGCTCACCGTCCGATCAGGACCAGGCCCGTGCCGGACGGCGCGTTGTGTTCCACGCGCGCCTCAAAGAGATGTCAGCAGAGGACGGGGCCCCACAGGGCCGAAGCCTGCCGGGGCGGTGGGATTTTCCGAAAGGTTAACCGCTGCCCTGGAACAGAAAGGGCTAAGGACGGAACACGGGTGGGTTTTAGTCAGTAAAAGTCTGACACTCCCTTCCGCTCCACCCAGAGCGGGAGGGGTCATTTGATGATTTCCCATCCACAAAAAAAAAAAAAAAAAAAAAAAAAAGAGGTGTGTCTTTTCACACCTACTCCCTCCCGGAGGAACGCCAAACCCGGGTTGTCATCCGCAGGGTTCCTAAGGAAATCCCTGTTGAAGACATTAAGGCGGACCTCGAGGCACAGAACATCCCTGTGTCCGACGTCCACCGCATGCACCGCGCCAGAGGACAAGTCGCATTCGACATGATCCTCGTAGTCTGTCCCCCTGTAGAGGGGCTTAAGCACCACCCCATCTTTTCACTGAAGGCTATCTGTGGTCTCACAGGCCTTCTGATCGAAAAACCCCGCAAGAGCGGGGTCGTCGGGCAATGCCACCGTTGCCAGCTATATGGCCATTCCCAGGCTCACTGCCACGCTAAACCCAGGTGCGTCAAGTGCCTGGGTGAGCATGGCACCTCTGATTGTCCCCGTCCAAAAGACCGTTCCCTTTGCACGGAACCCCCCAGCTGCGTCCTCTGCGGCGAATCCGGGCACCCAGCCAACTATCGTGGCTGCCCTAAGGCCCCCAAGTCATCCTCTCCCAAGCTAGCTAAGCGTGCAGACGCCCGCAAGCAAAGGGAATCCCCGTCCCAAAACCCCTCGGCCCAGCTCCCTGAGCGACTAAGCCCCCAAAGGCCTAGTCCTTGGAACCAGCTGAACCACCAGCGAGCTTTTCCTGCTCTCATGGCAGCCTCTCAGCCGCCTCCCTCCCCCGCCCCTTTCAGGGTGGACCCCCGACTATGCCCCCCCGCGCTACAAGCTGTGGCCGCCAAGGCTCCCCCACCCCCGCTTCTAAAGCGGCTCCCGCCGCTTCAGCCCCCTCTCCTCCCACCAACTCTACCCCGTCAGCAGGTCTCGATCCGTTCAACGTGATCAGCAGTACCTTCCTGACCTTCCTCACTCCCCGTGCCAAGCAAATGGCACAAGAGATCACCGCCGCAAAAGCCTCCGGCGATCTCTTCCGCATACAGGCGATATACAACGCGTACCCTGAGATTACGCAAGCCCTAGTTTCCTTTGTCTCTAAACCGTAATGGATAAAGACAATATCACGCGAACGAAACCCCGATCCCTCAAATTGGCATCCTTCAATGCCAATGGCCTCCCACAACAAAGAGCCGAGATCGCCACCTTCCTCCGCGATCATCAAATTGATATTCTTCTCGTTCAAGAGACTTTCCTCAAACATCACCGCCGTAGCCCTGGTATTGCGAACTATCGCATTGTTCGTAATGACAGGACGAGATGCCACAAAGGCGGCACTCTAATCTATTATAAAAAGGCTCTATACTGCATCCCTATGGATCCTCCCCCCCTCTCACGAATTGAAGTGTCCATCTGCCGTCTAGGCATGTCAGGCCATCAGCCGATCACCCTAGTGTCGGCTTACCTCCCTCCCCAACAAGGCACAGAAGACCCACAGGTTCTGTCTGACGACATTTCCATCCTTCTTGGTTTGAGCGACTCTGTTATCATAGCGGGTGACCCCAACGCCAAACACCCTGCTTGGAACAGTGTCACGACCAATAGCAGAGGCAAACACCTCTTCAACCTCTGTCCCTTACTCAACTTCGATGTCATTGGACCTATGTTTCCCACTCACTTTCCCCATGACCCCAACCACACCCCAGACGTCCTGGACGTGGGGCTCCTGAAAAATGTCAACCTACGGCTAGACACTATAGAAGTGGTACATGAGCTTACCTCAGACCACCGACCTATCATCTTTCGGTTGGCCCCTCGCACCGGCCTCACTGACCCCGACCTACCCCCCCAGACAAAAGTGGTAACGGACTGGAGGAAAGTAAGGGATTCCCTGAACTCCACCACATCCCCCCACTTAGACACCATCCCCGGTCACTTCACCTCTATCGCAGACACGACGGCCGCGATCGACTCATTCACGGAACACGTACAGTCAGTCATAAACGATTGTTCTAGGGAGATTCCAGCGGCGGACGACCGTCGCTGGAAGCTGCCTGACGATGTGCGTGAACTGCTGAATGAGAAGAACGCGGCTGTCCGTGCCTACAGCAACTTCCCCTGCAGTGCTAACAAAGCCCATATGCGTTACTTACAGCGTTCTGTTAAGTCGCGTATATCGGAGTGGCGTGAAGCTAGCTGGGACAAGATGCTAAGCGAACTAGAGCCCACTCACCTGGCCTTCTGGGACCTTCAGAGGAAACTCAGATCCAAAGAAGTAGTCTCCATACCACCTTTGGTCCGCCCTGACAAAACCATCGCCTTCGACGACGATGAAAAGGCCGAGTGTTTAGCCATCAGCCTCGAAGCTCAATGCTCTCCCAGCACTCAACCAGTAGACCAAGCTCACCTCTTGCAGGTCGATGCGGAAGTCGAACGTAGAGTCTCCCTCCCGCCAGTCGAAGACCCTGATGATCCTCTGCCTCCCGTCACTCCAGACGAAGTGCAGGATATAATCAAGGGTCTCAAACCCAGAAAGGCCCCCGGTTCAGACGGGATCACCAATAAGGTGATCCAGCTCCTCCCTGCCCCTCTGATATTGCTACTGGCCACCATCTTCAATGGCGCTATGAGCAACAACCTTTTCCCACAATCGTGGAAAGAAGCCACCGTCATTGGCATCCATAAGCCCGGAAAGTCCAGGTCTGAACCGACGAGTTACCGTCCCATTAGTCTGCTCAAAGTCCTTGGTAAGATCTACGAGAGGCTTATTTATAAGCGACTCAGATCCTACGCTGAAAACAAGGGCCTCATTCCCGACGAGCAATTTGGTTTTCGAACCCAACACTCCTGTGTCCAACAAGTCCACCGCATCACCGAACATATCCACTACGGATTTTGTCGCGGTATGATGACTGGTGTTATCTACTTCGACATAGCGAAAGCGTTCGACAAAGTCTGGCACAATGGCTTAATATATAAGCTGTACCAACTCGGTGTGCCTGACCGTCTCGTTCTCATCCTACGGGACTTTCTGTCGAACCGCACCTTCCGCTACAAAATCGGAGGAGCTCTCTCGCCCCCCCCACCCCATCAAAGCAGGAGTCCCCCAGGGCTCTGTACTTGCCCCCCTCTTATTCTCGCTGTACACTAGCGATATACCTAGAGACGCTAAGTCCCAACTGGCTCTGTTCGCACTTCACTGGCCGCAGCCATATCCAACTACGGCTCCGTCTCCAAACAGCAGTCAGCAAGCTGGCTGCCTGGTTTAGGAAATGGCGTATCGAGGTAAATCCCGATAAAAGCCAAGCTGTCCTCTATAGGAAAGTTAGACGCTTTCTCACCCCACCTCCACCTATCACCATGTTTGGCAAGCCGATCCCCTGGGAAAAGCGAGCTAAATACCTAGGTGTCATCCTAGATCAAAATCTCACCTTCAGAGAGCACATAAAGTCGGCCCGTTCGCGAGCCGCTTTCGCTCTCAGCTGTCTCCACTCCGTCCTCAATGCACGCAGTAAGCTGTCACTGAAGTGCAAAATGCGCCTGTACACGGCGTGTATCCGTCCCATAATGACCTATGCTTGTGTAGTCTTCGCACAAGCTAGGCCCAGCTATATCCATAGGATGCAGACCCTCCAAAACCGCTTCCTCCGCAAGGCCACAAACTCCCCTTGGTTCGTTCGTAATGAGATCCTCCATGTTGATCTCAAAATCCCCACTATCCAGCAGTTCATGAAACGCCTTTCCAAGCGTTTCTTTGACTCAGCCGCTAAACACCGCAACCCTCTGGTGGTAGCGGCCGCAAACTACATCCCCTCCAAAATTAGTAAAGTTCGCCGCCCAAGGCATGCTCTCGTAGACCCCGACGACCCCATAAGCCTCCTCCAAGAGTGTGATAGGGCCACCAGTACAGTACGTAGAATTAGAAAACCGTCATTCCGACCTCGCCGCCGAGGTCCCTCGCGACCGCGCCCCCGAGTAAATTGCCCCCCCCGTCCCTTGCCCGCAGAAGTGCCAGCCCGCGCCGTAGCTGAGCCTGTAGTTTTAAATTCCCCGACTGCGACCTCTGAGTTTGTTTCGGCCTTTCTTCTCAGAGATAGTCCTAGGAAACGCCGCGCTCATCAAAGCATTAACAATACCGATTCGATCCAGCCTGTCCCTTTGCTGCCCTCTCCCAGCGACGACCTAAGCCGAGGTCCGTACCCCACAGGGGGTGCCCTTAGCGTGCAGTCGCTTAATTCTAGTTAGTTTTTAAGCCCTGGCTGGAGGCTTTAAGTTTACTTAAGGCATCCACAGGATAGTCCGGTTAAGTAGTTACGACCTTTTAAGGTCAACTACGAGATGCCATACACAAAAAAAAAAAAAAAAAACCGTGGTCGGGTCTCAGACACCGTTTGGCACTCGCCGCGTGCGGTCGTATTCAAAGCGCTCCGCTCCCGGTTTATTGTCCCTCGCTGTCGCTCTCGTTGCGTTTACGTAACGGCTCTCTAGTAGTCGCCCCGACTACATCCGATCTTTTGATTAATTGATTAATTTCAATAAATCGAATACAAGATCCCACCAACGGCCTTTTTCAAGGCTACTACTGTTTCTTTAGCGTTGTTAAGTCCTAGAGTCACTAGGCCCCTTCTGGGCTAAAACCTCAGTTTCGAGGTCCTCGGTGGAAACCTAACTGGTGCCAACGAAACCGAGTGGGGTGTTGACCCAATCACACCCGCCGAACCCCTTCAGGGCTAGGCAGTCAATTGGACGGGTCCCAGTTTACCGGCCTTGGGGGGTCTCCTAGTCGGGGCTGGTGACAGTTTTCCTTCCACAGCCCTGCACACTGGTGTCTTTAGGGTGTCTCTACACCCTTCGCGCCAGTATAGCATAGTCCCGTCGCACAATAAGACTGGCGACGGGTTTCTCAGCTTAGGTCGTTCCGTTAGGCTTAGGTCACCTCCCTGTCTACACCCGACAGGGAGGGTATAGGGCACACACCCCCGGGCCCGTCCACCCGGGGCTAGGTATAGGGAACACACTCACCATTCCACGGATTCAATCCGTCCCCCAACCCCTACTATGGCAGACTCTGCCATAGTCAACTTTATCAAAGAGGTCCTCCTCAAGGACCCCGATTTTCAAGCCAAATATGGCAAAACACTAGCTGCTTTGCAGCTCACCTCCCCCTCCCCAGTCGGCGATTCGAGTTCACTCGATGAGCCGGCCAACTCTCCAGTGTCCATGGACACCGAAGAGGCTTCGGGCAAACGCGCCCACGACTCGACAGATGATGACTCTCCATCCATCTCAGAGTCCTCCTCCTCCCAGTCCTCTGACGATGACGGCTTCACCGTCGCGTCTAGTAAAAATAAAAGGAAGAAGAAGAAGAAAGCCTCTTCTTCTCCTTTAATCAAGAAAACAGCGGTCTCAACATCGGCCGCTACCCCCGCCCCCGCCTCCCTGGCCTCTCGCGCCGCTACCCCCACCCCGACCGCCCCGCGGACCTCCCGCGCCGCTTCCCCCACCCCGCCCGCTAGCCACAGCGCCGGCGTCACTACTTCCGCCCCAAGGAAGATACCCCCTCCACCCCCTGTGTTCATTCAGGACAAAGGGAAATGGACGGACGTTTCTAAGTGGTGCACCGATCTAAAAATCGGTTTCACCACTGCTAAATCTACCCGACAGGGTATTAAAGTCACAGTCCCTACGTCCAAGGACTATAGGGACCTCACCCGCGTACTCCGGCAGAGAGGTGTGTCTTTTCACACCTACTCCCTCCCGGAGGAACGCCAAACCCGGGTTGTCATCCGCAGGGTTCCTAAGGAAATCCCTGTTGAAGACATTAAAGCGGACCTCGAGGCACAGAACATCCCTGTGTCCGACGTCCACCGCATGCACCGCGCCAGAGGACAAGTCGCATTCGACATGATCCTCGTAGTCTGTCCCCCTGTAGAGGGGCTTAAGCACCACCCCATCTTTTCACTGAAGGCTATCTGTGGTCTCACAGGCCTTCTCATCGAAAAACCCCGCAAGAGCGGGGTCGTCGGGCAATGCCAACGTTGCCACTCCCAGGCTCACTGCCACGCTAAACCCAGGTGCGTCAAGTGCCTGGGTGAACATGGCACCTCTGATTGTCCCCGCCCAAAAGACCGTTCCCTATGCACGGAACCCCCCAGCTGCGTCCTCTGCGGCGAATCTGGGCACCCAGCCAACTATCGTGGCTGCCCTAAGGCCCCAAAGTCATCCTCTCCCAAACTAGCCAAGCGTGCAGACGCCCGCCAGCAAAGGGAATCCCCGTCCCAGAACCCCCCGGCCCAGCTCCCTGAGCGACTAAGCCCCCAAAGGCCTAGTCCTTGGAACCAGCTGAACCACCAGCGAGCTTTTCCTGCTCTCATGGCAGCCTCTCAGCCGCCTCCCTCCCCCGCCCCCGCCAGGGTGGACCCCTGACTATGCCCCCCCGCGCTACAAGCTGTGGCCGCCAAGGCTCCCACCCCCGCTTCTAAAGCGGCTCCCGCCGCTTCAGCCCCCTCTCCTCCCACCAACTCTACCCCGTCAGCAGGTCTCGATCCGTTCAACGTGATCAGCAGCACCTTCCTGACCTTCCTCACTCCCCGTGCCAAGCAAATGGCACAAGAGATCACCGCCGCAAAAGCCTCCGGCGATCTCTTCCGCATACAGGCAATATATAACGCGTACCCTGAGATTACGCAAGCCCTAGTTTCTTTTGTCTCTAAACCGTAATGGATAAAGACAATATCACGCGAACGAAACCACGATCCCTCAAATTGGCATCTTTCAATGCCAATGGCCTCCCACAACAAAGAGCCGAGATCGCCACCTTCCTCCGCGATCATCAAATTGATATTCTTCTCGTTCAAGAGACTTTCCTCAAACATTACCACCGTAGCCCTGGTATTGCGAACTATCGCATTGTTCGTAATGACAGGACGAGATGCCACAAAGGCGGCACCCTAATCTATTATAAAAAGGCTCTATACTGCATCCCTATGGATCCTCCCCCCCTCTCACGAATTGAAGTGTCCATCTGCCGTCTAGGCATGTCAGGCCATCAGCCGATCACCCTAGTGTCGGCTTACCTCCCTCCCCAACACGGCACAGAAGACCCACAGCTTCTGTCTGACGACATTTCCATCCTTCTTGGTTTGAGCGACTCTGTTATCATAGCGGGTGACCTCAACGCCAAACACCCTGCTTGGAACAGTGTCACGACCAATAGCAGAGGCAAACACCTCTTCAACCTCTGTCCCTTACTCAACTTCGATGTCATTGGACCTATGTTTCCCACTCACTTTCCCCATGACCCCAACCACACCCCAGACGTCCTGGACGTGGGACTCCTGAAAAATGTCAACCTACGGCTAGACACTATAGAAGTGGTACATGAGCTTACCTCAGACCACCGACCTATCATCTTTCGGTTGGCCCCTCGCACCGGCCTCACTGACCCCGACCTACCCCCCCAGACAAAAGTGGTAACGGACTGGAGGAAAGTAAGGGATTCCCTGAACTCCACCACATCCCCCCACTTAGACTGTCACTTCACCTCTATCGCAGACACGACGGCCGCGATCGACTCATTCACGGAACACGTACAGTCAGTCATGAACGATTGTTCTAGGGAGATTCTCTCAGAAGCTGCCTGATGACGTGCGTGAACTGCTGAATGAGAAGAACGCGGCTGTCCGTGCCTACAGCAACTTCCCCTGCAGTGCTAACAAAGCCCATATGCGTTACTTGCAGCGTTCTGTTAAGTCGCGTATATCGGAGTGGCGTGAAGCTAGCTGGGACAAGATGCTAAGCGAACTAGAGCCCACTCACCTGGCCTTCTGGGACCTTCAGAGAAAACTCAGATCCAAAGAAGTAGTCTCCATACCACCTTTGGTCCGCCCTGACAAAACCATCGCCTTCGACGACGATGAAAAGGCCGAGTGTCTAGCCATCAGCCTCGAAGCTCAATGCTCTCCCGGCACTCAACCAGTAGACCAAGCTCACCTCTTGCAGGTCGATGCGGAAGTCGAACGTAGAGTCTCCCTCCCGCCAGTCGAAGACCCTGATGATCCTCTGCCTCCCGTCACTCCAGACGAAGTGCAGGATATAATCAAGGGTCTCAAACCCAGAAAGGCCCCCGGTTCAGACGGGATCACCAATAAGGTGATCCAGCTCCTCCCTGCCCCTCTGATATTGCTACTGGCCACCATCTTCAATGGTGCTATGAGCAACAACCTTTTCCCACAATCGTGGAAAGAAGCCACCGTCATTGGCATCCATAAGCCCAGAAAGCCCAGGTCTGAACCGACGAGTTACCGTCCCATTAGTCTGCTCAAAGTCCTTGGTAAGATCTACGAGAGGCTTATTTATAAGCGACTCAGATCCTACGCTGAAAACAAGGGCCTCATCGAAGATTTGCTCATGTAAGCTTACATGAGCAAATCTTTGACGGCGGCAGAAAAGAACTATAGCATTACGGAACGGGAGACGCTGGCAGTTCTCGTGGCATTAGAGCATTGGCGATGCTATTTGGAAAATGGAAAAACTTTCACAGTCTACACAGACCATAGTGCCTTAAAATGGTTTCTTTCATTAAATAACCCTACGGGAAGGCTCGCTCGTTGGGGTGTGCGGTTGTCTTCGTTCAATTTTGATTTAAAACACCGTCGAGGTGTGGACAACGTTATCCCTGATGCGTTGTCTAGAGCTGTTCCGGTTTCTTCTATGGTCACTTCCAATTCATTCGCGACTTCTAGTGACGATTGGTATAAGAACATTTATAATAACTGTGTCACAAAGCCTGAGAATTACCCCAATTACCAAATTAAAGATGGCATCCTTTTTCGTCTCAGTAAAAATAAGTGCATGCTTACCAATGAATTTTCTTGGAAGGAGGTCGTTCCTTCTGAGCTTAGGGATAGGGTTATTGCGGATAACCATAGTGAACCAACTGCAGGTCATTTGGGCATCTTTAAGACCTATAGGCGCATTGCACTCAGATTTTATTGGCCGGGTATGCATCGAGATGTAGCACAATACGTCGGTTCTTGTAGTACTTGTCTTCAGTACAAAACTCAAAATCATGCTACTCTTGGTGAAATGGGACGGCCAAAGCAATGCTCTCGCCCTTACCAAATGTTATCCATCGACTTAATGGGACCTCTTCCTATCACACGGAAACAAAATAGTTACAATACTAGTAATAACCTGTTGCTTTTCCAAATTCTGTCATATTTTCCCAATAAAAAAAGCAACTTCTCAGATTATTGTTAAAATTTTGGAAGAACACATATTTTTGGTTCACGGTGTTCCACAAAGTATTTTCCTGGATAATGGTACTCAATTTATAAGCGGCCATACTCAGGATTTATTCAAGAAATATAAAATACCGAACGTTTTCTTTTCACCGAAGTATACTCCTCAGGTTAATACTGTGGAGCGGTACAATAAAACTATATTACGTGCATTTCAACTTTCGTGGATGGCGATCATCGATCGTGGGATTTATTTATTCCAAAAGTACAATTTGCAATAAATAATTCAGTTAATGAAGCTACCGGATTTACCCCTTCTTTTCTAGTTTTTGGACGAGAAATTGTTATAAGTGGTTCGCATTATGTAGATACAGACTTGGGTGACGAGGTTTTGTTTCTTCCCCGCGATGTGTATGCGGAGAACCTTGGTTGTCTAAGTTCTATCTTTGATCAAGTCCAAAAATCCTTGTATCACGCCCATGTAAAAAACACGTCATGGTAGGTAGACTACTACGGGTGGAGGCTACATAGGTAGAGTACTACGGGTGGAGGCTACACTGGCGCCCAACGTGGGGCCCGAATATGTCTGACCAGTGTAGCCTCCACCCGTAGTACCCTACCTAATAAATGGCGACAGAATAAAAAAACGGGTGTGTACCTTTAAAATTGTATTAGATAAAAGAACAGTCGGAGGCACACAAAGATTTGTGGGTCGTGGGTTACGAATATGTCTGTTGTCACTCCTGCAGGGATAGGTACTCCCCTGTAGTTGCAGGCGATATCTCCCCCGCTGGCCGGAGATGGAAGTTGGCCGAAGTTCAGTGCTGAGCTGCACGGTGACGTCACTAGGCATCTAACGGCCCAGCCGATCGATTTGCTCGGTGCACCGGTGCGAGGCGGCGAAGGTGCCTCGGTCCGTAGGGAGCGGTCACGGAGCTGATACGGACGAAATCTCAAAGAGGAAGCGATGAACCCTACATCGGGATTCTCACTTATTCTTAGCTGGTACTTGAAACTTTCGTTGCAAATTTTAGAAACGAAATATGAAGGTTTACATAAACGGGTGCTCGATAGGACGCAAAGCCATACGTGAACTTTTACATCAGCCTAGAAGCGACTGACGTGGACTGTCCGCTGCGCGGGCGCGCCGAACATCTATATACCCTAAAGCGCGGGCGCGATCTCGTTTGCCTCTCTCGCCCCGCACCGCACATACCTACCCGGCGCGTTCCGAGTCGTACACAAACTAAGAACCAAGCATTCGTTTTGTTGACTATTTGTCTTTTTGCATTTGAACCATAAACAATGATTGTTCATGTAACGTGCCGTTACACCGACGAGCAATTTGGTTTTCGAACCCAACACTCCTGTGTTCAACAAGTCCACCGCATCACCGAACATATCCACTACGGATTTTGTCGTGGTATGATGACTGGTGTTATCTACTTCGACATAGCGAAAGCGTTCGACAAAGTCTGGCACAATGGCTTAATATATAAGCTGTACCAACTCGGTGTGCCAGACCGTCTCGTTCTCATCCTACGGGACTTTCTGTCGAACCGTACCTTCCGCTACAAAATCGAAGGAGCTCTCTCGCCCCCCCACCCCATCAAAGCAGGAGTCCCCCAGGGTTCTGTACTTGCCCCCCTCTTATTCTCGCTGTACACTAGCGATATACCTAGAGACGCTAAGTCCCAACTGGCTCTGTTCGCAGACGACACAGCCATCTACTTCACTGGCCGCAGCCATATCCAACTCCGGCTCCGTCTCCAAACAGCAGTCAACAAGCTGGCTGCCTGGTTTTGGAAATGGCGTATCGAGGTAAATCCCGATAAAAGCCAAGCTGTCCTCTATAGGAAAGTTAGACGCTTTCTCACCCCACCTCCACCTATCACCATGTTTGGCAAGCCGATCCCCTGGGAAAAGCGAGCTAAATACCTAGGTGTCATCCTAGATCAAAGTCTCACCTAGTTTTAGCCCTGGCTGGAGGCTTTAAGTTTACTTAAGGCATCCACAGCATAGTCCGGTTAAGTAGTTACGACCTATCAAGGTCAACTACGAGATGCCACACACAAAAAAAAAAAAAACGTGGTCGGGCAGGATTGGCCTAGTGGTCGCTACAGTGCTTGGACGTCCTACGCGAACTAAGTGTTGTGCCCGTGCGGACCGTGAAGTGAAGTGACTCTGTTTCTCTTGTGTTTGCATTAGGTGCCTACTAGTGCAAACACAGGGGGAGCCCCTCCGTGCTGCTCGGCGGATCGCCACCGCAGCGGTCGCGGGGACCACAAGCCCCCGGGATGCCTAAACCCGGCAACCGCGGCTCGCTAGGCCGCGATGCCGGGTCCGAGGAGCCCCGTCCGGTGTTGGACCGGGCGACGTCGCTGCCGAACATCGGCGACGCGTCGTCCGGTGCGCCATCGGCCGGGCCAGCCGCCCAAAAGAAGAAGATGGAGAAGGAGGTAAGAGGAGGAGGGGGGGGGATCGGGAACCGTAGCAGCCGCCGGCCCACCGACGACATCGGCGCCTGCGCGCGTTGCGCCAACGCCGTCGTCGAGCCGACAGCATGCGGTCCCCATCCGCCCCGCCGCGTTCCGCCCGGTGCCTATCCAGGCTCCGGGGCCCGCCGCGAACCCAGGCCGCGCGCAACAAGCGCGCGCCACAGTGCCGTCCGCCCGCGTACCTGCACCCGCGCGCACGACCGCCCCCGCTGTGCGGGCGCCGCCAACTGCGCGCTCTGCCGCGCCGACCGCGCACACCACCGCGCCGACTACGCGTACCGCCGCGCAGCATGCGCCGCCCGCGCTCCCCGCGCACACCCCTGCGCCGCCTACACGCTCGGCCGTGCCGGCCGCGCGCACCGCGGTGCCGCATGCGTCACCGCCTGCGCCGCCCGTGCATACCCCGACACCGCCCACGCGCTCCCGCGCACCTCCGGCGCGCACTACCGCGCCGGCACCAACCTCCGCGTCCCCGCCCGCGGGACGCCTGATCCCCCTGTGTTGGTCCTGCCCGCCTTGCGGCATACGGACCTCTTCCCCTCTGCTCATTTCCACTACTGGACATTTCGGTACTCCCCAGTTTGGGGCATGCGACGTCACACAACAGGACTTCGCACCCGAGCAGACCCTTTCACTACCCGTTCCCTACTAGCCTAACTGGCTGCCCTACCGTGTTGCCGCCCATGTTCCAACTCCAACTCCTTCCTTTTGCTGTGCCATTTGTGGGCGAATGACCGCAGCCTCCGGAAGCCCTCTGCGCTGGCCACCAGTTCCCGGTGGTAGACCGGCCCGATCTCCTCTCTACACCAGCCCTCCAACATGACCTCCCTGTCGACTGCGTAGAGAGGGCAGTCCCACAGGACATGGTCTCGAGTCTCACCCGCCAGCCCACAGTAGCACTCGGCAGTGTCGCATAGCGACATTGCATGTAGCCGGCTTCTGAAACTCCCATGCCCTGTCAGGATCTGCGATGTCACGTAGTCCGGTTCCACCCATCCTAGCGCCAGCCGCTGAGCCGCCTCCGGAAAGAAGGAGTACAGCCCGCCCGCGGGACGGCCGAGTGGGAGCGGCCGGCCAGTGCTGGGCCCTTTTTCCGGCCGGCGCTGACGACGCCGCAGGCGCCCGCTTCGCCGGCGCCCCCCCGGGCCTCCGCCTTCGACTCGCCCGCGATGCTGTCGGCATGCTCCTCGAACGTAGGGTCGAGCATGTCGCTAGCGTCAGTGGACTCGGCCGTGTCCGGTCGCGGCGACGTGTCACTCGACACGACCCCGCGATCCGGGCGACGGCCCACCGAGGGAGGAGCACCGCCTACGCCAACTTCGCCGATGCCGCCGCTGGGATTCGACTTCGAGTTCCAGCTCGGGGCCAGACCCCAGCGGCGCCGGCGGAGCACGGACGACTCGACGGAGGAGGAGGCGAAGCGGTACTGCCTCGACCCGCCGCGGCCACAGCGCGAGCGCGCGCCGCGCGGTCGGGACGCGCCGGCATCGCCCACCTTCGCTGAAGCGGCGCGCCGCGCACCGCCGGCACGCCGCACGCCGCCGCGGTCACCAACACCGCAACCAACACCGCAACCAACACCGCAACCATCAACCTCGGGGGTAAGTGCACCTTCCTTACCCCCTGCCCCCGATGCGCTTTCCGACGCACCCGATGCGCAGCCTGCTGCTGTCCCCGGCGCAGGCAACAAGAAGAAGCCGGGGAAAAAATTGAGATTCCCTCCGCTGGTGGTGGAGAGGCTGCCTAACTGGGCCGCTCACTTCCGGGCCATCAGCACCAAGCTGGGCCGGCCTCGAAATGCTCGGCCTTACGGGAGCGGGGTAAGATTTACCCCCGACACCGAGGACGAGTACAGGCTGGTCCAGCGCTACCTGACAGGCCTGGAAAAAGACAGCGGCGTGTCATGGTTCGCCTACTCACTACCGGCGGACAAGAATTTTAAGATCGCCATTCGGGGGCTACCGGCGGATACAGACCCGAAGGAGCTTGAGGAGGAACTCCGGACGATGGGATACCAGCCGGAGTACGTCCGCCACATAAAGGGGGCGGCAGGAAGACCCGGTTGCGTATTCCACGCGATCCTCAAAAAGACGCCAGACGTCCGGGCCATATATGACACCACCGTGTTTATGTACATGCGTGGTGTCAAGATCGAGGCCTGGCGTGGCAAACGTGGGCCCGCTCAGTGCCACAGGTGACAGCGATTCCGTCACAGCTCGCACATGTGTCACCGACCGCTCGCTTGCGTTAGATGCGAAGTGCCCCGTGTTCCAGAGGGAGATCCGGAACAAGCGAGCGGGGACCGCCGCCATCACGGCCACCACAAGTGGCCAACCACAGATGGCCCAGACACGGCCACAAGAGCCAGAACAAGAGGCCGCGCAATCATCGACATTGATGGCGGCGGCCAACGAGCCCACGGATAGGACTCAAGCCTCCTCCTCAAGGCGGAGGAAGAAGGGACGTAGGGGGAAAGGGCGGGGTAAGAATCCCCCCCCCCCCCCGGCGACCCAGGAAGATACCCTTACGGCCGCCCCTGCCTTACAACAGGCGCAGGTCGTAAACAAAACTACAACTAGCGCCGGCACAGCGCCGCGGCAACAGGCCGAACTAAAAGAGTTCACTGAGAAAGCCAGCCGCGGCGCCTCCGGCGCAAACACAAACATACATAGAAGCCAACCCGAGAAAGAGCAGTTTACGACCTGTGCCATTCAACTATTAATGAACCTAATAAAAGCGATAAGGCAGGGACAGGACGTAGAAACGGTCATCCTCGATGGTCTGGCCACATTGTTAACCCTTTACCATGGCTAAACCATTGAGGGTGATCCATTGGAACGCCCGCGGCTTTAAGGATAAGGTCGCCCCCCTCCGCCACAGGATGATCACAGGATGTCGACGTGGCGCTAATAAACGAGACTCTCCTGGGTCCCGAGGACAAGGTCCGATTCCCGGGATATCTCGTTTATAGGAAGGACGAAAGGTCGGCCTACACGAACTACCGTGGTCTGGCGGTACTTGTGAGGCGAAGAGTCGTTCATCAGGAGCTCCCCTTGCCGTCGCTCAGCAACTTTTACGCGCTGGGTGTGCAGCTACACGTAGCCGGCGAGGACATCAACGTGTACGCGTGCTACAAGCCGCCCGCGGCTCGCTTGAACTTAGCTGAGCTGCGGGCCCTTCTTGTCGGCACGCCGCGAGCTACCATTCTCGCCGGCGACCTAAACTGCAAGCATCCGGCGTGGAATTCGCTGCAAACGAACACCGAGGGGAAACGACTCTTCGCGGACGCGGAAGCCTTCGGCTATACGGTGTCCGGCCCAGAGGCGCCGACCCACTACCCTGATATTGTACGGCACATGCCGGACGTGCTGGACGTCGTAGTCCACCGAGGGCTACACCGCCAGATCACGCAACAAGTGAAAGACGACGAGTAACAGTCGGATCATCAACCCGTACTCGTCGTCTTATCAGGGACGCCGACCCGACTGATACCCGTAGCGCCACGCCGACACACGGATTGGACCAAATTCGCAGAGGAAGTAGAGACCACCACGTCGACTCGGCCCATTACTACCTCCGCGGACGTCGACTCGATGGCGGATGACGTCACTGCTTGCATACAGAGCGCCTTACAGACGGCGACGAGCACGCAACCGCAGGGGAGAGGGCTACTGCCGCCCCTGACGGCGCGCCTAAAAGCGATGATCGCCGAGAAGAGGCGCCTACGCAAGCAGTGGCAACAGCTAAGATGTCCGACGCTAAAAACGCAGCTCAACCGTCTCGCGGAGAGGGTCAAGGCCGAGCTCAAGGCGCACACCGCCGCGGGCTGGGAGGAAAGAATCGACGCTACAACAGACAGTTGGCCGTCATTACACAAACTATGCGGCCAACTTACGAGTACCCCAGCCCCGGTACGACCGCTGCTTAACAGCGACGGGGCGCTCAAATATGTAGCGGAGGACCGGGCGGAGGTCTTCGCCGAACACCTGGAGCGTCAGTTCCGCCCCAACCCGACCAGCGACACCAACCATGTCGCAGCAGTCGAGAAACACCTGGGAGACTACTTCGCCACGCCGATAGCTCCCGATGAGGACGCCATCTTCTTCTCGCCTGGCACAGTAAGACGCGCCATCCTTAGGACGAAGCCCAGAAAGGCCCCAGGTGCCGACGGTGTCACCAACACAGCGCTGCGCCACCTGCCGTACCGTATGGTAGCGGCGCTGGCGTGCCTGTTTACGGGGATACTGCGCACGGGGACCTTTCCCGCTTCGTGGAAGGAGGGGCGCGTCATTATGTTGCCCAAGGCGGGAAAGAATATCCTGAAGCCGGAGAGCTATCGGCCGATCACTCTGCTGCCGACAGTCTCCAAGGTGTTCGAAGCACTCCTGCTGCGACATCTCCAGCACCACCTGACGCCACGCCCGGAGCAATTTGGGTTTCGGGCGGAGTACAGCACGACGCTCCAGCTGTCGAGGGTACTGCACCACCTCGCAGCTGCACACAACAGGAAGGAATACGGGGTGGCAGTATTCCTCGACATGGAGAAGGCCTTCGACCGTGTGTGGCACGACGGCCTTATTTATAAGATAGCCACCACCGACGCGCCCCGTCGCGTTGTAAAGGTGGTCTCTAGCTTTCTCTCCAACAGGACTTTCAGGGTGGTGGTCGACGGGGCGCTATCCGGTGCCCGGCCGGTGCTCGCGGGTGTGCCGCAGGGCAGCTGTCTGTCGCCGGCGTGTTACTCACGCTACACCGACGACATCCCCACTACCTCGGAGGCAATGCTCGCGCTGTACGCAGACGACGCCGCGTACATTACTACGTCGCTCAATGCGAAGTACGCGGCCGTCAAGATGCAGCGCGCGCTAGAGCTGCTTCCCGAGTGGCTGTCGAAGTGGCGGCTGTCGGTGAACGTGGGTAAGACGCAGGCGATTATCACCGGATACTCGCACCTCCCACCACTCTTGAGACTACAAGGAGCCGACATCGCGTGGTCCCCCTCGGTCAAGTACCTGGGGGTGACCATCGATCGTCGACTCACAATGGGGCCGCACGTCCGCTCGGTCGCCGCACGGGGTAGGGTCGCCCGCCACCTGCTCAAACCAGTGCTCTCGTCCCGCATCCCGGCGCGCGTCAAGTTGGGCGTGTACAAGTTGTACATACGCCCAATCTTGACGTACGCCACACCGGTATGGTTCGCTCTCACAAGCGAGTCGAGCCGAAAGACGCTCCGCGCGCAGCAACACCTAGCGCTGCGGACTATAGTTGACGCTCCTCGCTGTGTGAGGAACCATGTCATCCAGCGCGACCTCGGGATTGAGAGCCTGGATGAGTTTGTGCGGCGCCTCGCAAAGGGAATGTTCGCGCGTGCCGACGCATCTTCCTGGCCGCATGTCAAGGATATTGCGCCCTGGCGCGCGCGCCCCCCCGACGCGAAACCCTTGCCCCGCGACCTGGTAGCAGACGACGACCCCACACCACCGGATTGACGCCTCTAGTGAGCCGCACCCAGGTTACACGCGGCTCACTAGACACAACTGAACTCCACATACATAATATACATTCGCTATGTAACGTGTGCTAAGTTAATATAGGCGCGTTACGTAGCGTACACAGACAGTCACCACTGTACAGACGCCAAACTCACACGTGTAGGCGCAGCGCGGGCCGCGATACACGTAGATACCGGGCGGTGTTACACAATACAATACCGCCCCCACACACACGACTGCTCTTTAGCCCGGAACGTAACCGGCTGGCTCTGGAAACGGGACGGGCGGGAGCAATACACCCATATTCTGTAGGAGCGTCGAGTCGGCACCTCTGTCGCTGGTCGTCCCCCGCCGGGCCTCCCCCAGGTAACTGGGGGTCTCACCTGGCGGGGACAGACCGCCGAGGTGTCGTGAAGATAGCGGCGCTGTGAGTCGGCGCCGTGGCGCGCCTACAGAAAAACACATAGCAATCACTCACACAGGCGCGCGCAACTCACGCGCGCCCGACAGGCTACAAGCCTTAGCGCAAACAGGAGGAGGGGCCCGTAGTTACGGGCCACCGCATAGCGCTCTGCGGCCGGGGGGCAAAGCCCCGGTACCGCTCGCCTCGCCCCCTTACGGGGGCGACGCGATCTCTACAACCGTGGTCGGGCAGCCATCCTTAGGACGAACCCCAGAAAGGCCCCCGGTGCCGACGGTGTCACCAATACAGCGCTGCGCCACCTGCCGTACCGTATGGTAGCGGCGCTGGCGCGCCTGTTTACGGGGATACTGCGCACGGGGACCTTTCCCGCTTCGTGGAAGGAGGGGCGCGTCATTATGTTGCCCAAGGCGGGAAAGAATATCCTGAAGCCGGAGAGCTATCGGCCGATAACTCTACTGCCGACAGTCTCCAAGGTGTTCGAAGCACTCCTGCTGCGATATCTCCAGCATCACTTGACGCCGCGACCGGAGCAATTCGGGTTTCGGGCGGAGCATAGCACGACGCTCCAGCTGTCGAGGGTACTGCACCACCTCGCAGCTGCACACAACAGGAAGGAATACGGGGTGGCAGTATTCCTCGACATGGAGAAGGCCTTCGACCGTGTGTGGCACGACGGCCTTATCTACAAGATAGCCACCACCGACGCGCCCCGTCGCGTTGTAAAGGTGGTCTCTAGCTTTCTCTCCAACAGGACTTTCAGGGTGGTGGTCGACGGGGCGCTATCCGGTGCCCGGCCGGTGCTCGCGGGTGTGCCGCAGGGCAGCTGTCTGTCGCCGGCGTGTTACTCACGCTACACTGACGACATCCCCACTACCTCGGATGGCAATGCTCGCGCTGTACGCAGACGACGCCGCGTACATTACTACGTCGCTCAACGCGAAGTACGCGGCCGTCAAGATGCAGCGCGCGCTAGAGCTGCTTCCCGAGTGGCTGTCGAAGTGGCGGCTGTCGGTGAACGTGGGTAAGACGCAGGTGATTATCACCGGATACTCGCACCTCCCACCACTCCTGAGACTCCAAGGAGCCGACATCGCGTGGTCCCCCTCGGTCAAGTACCTGGGGGTGACCATCGATCGTCGACTCACAATGGGGCCGCACGTCCGCTCGGTCGCCGCACGGGGTAGGGTCGCCCGCCACCTGCTCAAACCATTGCTCTCGTCCGGCATCCCGGCGCGGCTCACTAGACACAACTGAACTCCACATACATAATATACATTCGCTATGTAACGTGTGCTTAGTTAATATAGGCGCGTTACGTAGCGTACACAGACAGTCACAACTGTACAGACGCCAAACTCACACGTGTATGCGCAGCGCGGGCCGCGATACACGTAGACACCGGGCGGTGTTACACAACACAATACCGCCCCCACACTCACGACTGCTCTTTAGCCCGGAACGTAACCGGCTGGCTCTGGAAACGGGACGGGCGGGAGCAATACACCCATATTCTGTAGGAGCGTCGAGTCGGCACCTCTGTCGCTGGTCGTCCCCCGCCGGGCCTCCCCCAGGTAACTGGGGCTCTCACCTGGCGGGGACAGAACGCCAAGGTGTCGTGAAGATAGCGGCGCTGTGAGTCGGCGCCGCGGCGTGCCTACAGAAAAACACATTGCAATCACTCACACGGGCGCGCGCAACTCACGCGCGCTCAACAGGCTTAAGCCAATTAACGCTAACACAATGAGGGGCCCGTAGTTACGGGCCACCGTATAGCGTTTCGCGGCCGGGGGGCAACGCCCCGGTACCGCTCGCCTCGCCCCCTCGCGGGGGCGACGCGATCTCAACGAGTGGTCGGGCACTTCAAACCCAGCAGTCACAAGAGGAACAACAAGAAAATAAAGCCAGAAGAAACTCATCAGCCGTTTTATTTAACAAGAAGACTTCATCCTCATAACATAGTTCCAGTCTCACTCACTCAAAGTCTAAGAAGATAAAACCTCTTCTCGCCGACACCTCGCACCCGTCATAGGCACACAACTACGTGCTAACCATAGGCTCCACTGAGCGGTCCTGCACACAATTATTACGAGGCTTAGGTGGAATGGAGGTTATAGCAAAGTACATTACCGATACAATTAGATAATATTACGTTGGAAGTTGATTTTTATGCTGTTGATAAAGAACATTTAAATGTGCCCGTAATTATTGGTACCGATTATTAACTTTTGTGTATTCCCAGGGTTCTTGTTTTAAATTATACTCACGAAGACTAGTAGATACAAAATTTATTCATAGACACATTACTACAGAATTAACAAAATACAAATTGAAACACAACCCATCTATCTGACAGCTAGTCGATGACTACCCGCGCCAGGCCCGCGCTTTTTTTCTTGAACGACACCCACAAGACATACATTTTTTTATTTGATGAAAATGTAGCCAAAATTACAGAATGTATTAAATAACTAACACGATGTTTTAAATAGGAAAGGTGTTGCGTACATTCGTACCGGCGATTTGCAATATATCGTTCATAGTGATTTTGTGAATAATATCACGCAGATAGATCCATCATTGGTTTTCGAAAATATATCGACGCATGTTACCGGGCAAAATAGGGAACAGTTGTTAAAAGTGTTGAACAAAAATATTCTGATTACTTTTTAACTGGTACAGCCACCACCACAGTTAAGGATAGCGAAATGCAGATGAAGTTGACTAGTGATACCCCGATTTATTACCGACCATACAAATTGCCTTATGACGAGAAAATACGCGTTTGTTAGATTTTTGAGTATATATATTTATATACTAGAAGTATATGTACCTAAATAACAAGCTTTGAATGTCAGAATGGTTACTAACACTGTGTATGGATTTCTGATGAATATGGTTTACAAGGAAAAGGGTTTTATGAATTAAAGCACAGAATGACAAGGATAAACATTTATTGAATTTTTAGGCTTGTCAGTAATAAATCAGAGAAACTAGTCGTCCGTTCGTAAAACTAGGTCATCATGGAGAAGAAGGACAAGAAACTCCATGGAAACAGTATTGAAATATTCTATCAACATATTATCGAAATCTTTAATCACAATTAATTCTATCTTTTGTACAACGGTCCAAGAGGACTCAACATAATAGCAACATAATAACAATAGCTAGGAATATTGACCATAATAACATGATTTATACAATAACATAGTAAACAATAATTAAGGTATAATATCAAATTACTTAATTTACTCAATATTCATAGATACTATTTGTTTATTATCTTCACACAATATTTTAAGGAAAGCACAACATAATTTTACTATATTTATCCATCTAAATCATATTAATAATAGTATACCAACGATAAAATAAGGAACAGGAAAAGTACTTAACTGGTAGTCCGCTCGGTTCCACAACTCGACTCAGAATGCCCCCACAAGGCGTTGGGCTCTCGCTTTTATAGGCAGTCGCAAACAACTGACGTCATCGAACCATCAGTTCAGAGAATACGTATACAAAATTGATCAATTAAACTACTCTTTGCTTAATTAAAGCGATATAAATGTATTGAATAAACTGTAATTGTAAAATAAATAGTGTAAAAGTGGTTTTAACAATGATTTTATGATTTGAATTACAACCGAATCAACTTTCGGAATCAAGGTTATCTTAATTTCACTTAAATAATTAAAAATATAATGCTAAAAATTATAAAAATATTAGTAGATATAACACGTTCGTGCTATAGTTAAAGATTTATTAGAGAAAGGCATAATCCGTGAATCAGAGTCTGAATACGCTAGCCCGATCCTGCTTGTGAAAAAGAAAGACGGTTCAGATAGGATGGTACTTGACTATAGAGCCTTAAATCAAATTACAGTTAAAATTAGACACCCCCTTCCGTTGATCAATGATCATGTAGACATGCTTGGTAAAGCTAAATGGTTCAGTACACTTGATATGGTCTCAGGTTTTCACCAATTGAGGGTCAGTGAGGGTTCCGTCCACAAAACTGCCTTTATCACCCCTGAAGGACATTACGAGTACTGTAAAATGCCTTACGGTCTTGCTAATGCCCCCGTTATTTATCAGAAAACCATCAGTAAAACCTTGAAATCTTTTATTGAGTCGGGAAAAGTACTCTTATACGTCGACGATGTGTTGTTACTATCTGATACAATCAGCGAGAATCTTATTTTGTTAGACGCAGTCCTAGAAACTTTAACAGAAGCCGGGTTTTCTATAAACTTAAAGAAGTGTAGTTTCCTAACTAGTGAGATAGAGTACTTAGGGAGAGTCATCGGTCAGGGTCAGGTTAGACCGAGCAAACATAAAGTTGAAGCTTTGATTAGGTCGTCAAAACCGAGTAACGTTAAGCAAGTTCGCCAATTCCTGGGTCTGGCTGGCTATTTTCGGCGGTATATTCCTAGTTATGCAATTAAGACTGCCTGCATTGCTGCTTTAACTCGAAAGGGCGTTGTTTTTAATTGGAACGATGAACAAGAAAAAGCTAGACAAGAAATTATTTCGTACTTAACTAGCGAGCCTCTATTAACAATATTCGATCGCAATCTACCTACGCAATTACATACCGACGCGAGTGCGATAGGTTACGGCGGTATTCTGATACAAATACACAAAGACGGCCGTAAGCGCGTCGTCGCGTATTTTAGTAAGGTTACAGTAGGTGCAGAATCGAAGTATCATAGCTATGAGCTCAAGACCCTAGCCGTTGTAAAATCATTGCAACATTTTCGTTAATACCTTGTTGGTAAAGCCTTTACGAAAATAACTGACTGTAACGCGTTAAAAATGACCCAACGCAAGAAAGATCTTCAGCCCAGAGTAGCGCGATGGTGGATCTATATGCAGGATTTCGACTTCACATTAGAATACCGTAAGGGTTGTTTAATGTCTCATGTAGATTATTTGAGTCGAAATCCGGTTAATATCGTAAATGCCGTACAGAAACCTTTTAATTGGGCGCAGATAGCTCAGGCGGGTGACGAAGAAACTTTGTGACTATTAGATAAGTTAAATAACGGTGAGTTAGATTCAAGTCACTATGTAAAACGTAACGATCTTCTGTATTATAAGTACTGTGCTGAGGGCGAGCAAGAGCGTTACTTATGCTATGTCCCTAAAGCGTTTCGTTTGAGCTTGTTACGTGTATTCCTCATACGCGAGAACTAAAACATGCGAGTGTAAGTTTTTTATTTTACTTTGTCGATGGTGACGATCGATTCCCACTCAATATTGAGCTCGTAAATTAACGTGACTTTGTGTTATCGCGAGTGTAAGTTAAAATTTTGACAGTTTTGACAGCTCGTTTGTGAAACGCGCTCACTTTCGAATAAGTTAATTCTTCACTGAAGGATTTGTAGTGAAAGCCTTGCGAGTGTGGTGAATTTTCAAAGTTATTTTATTTTAATTAGTTGTGTGGGTTCATAAAACCAATATATTTTGCTTGGAAGATGTTTGAGACCGCTAGGGCACAAGATGAGCGCAATTACATGTCCAGTGTTCGTGCAAAAGCCCGTACTTCTAGCAATGCCATAAGAGATCTTCCGGAGGCCGAATTTAGTAGAAGATATCGGCTTCCGAAGAAAGCGGTCAAGTTTTTATGCTGAGAGGTGAAACAGCTGACTGGTTTAAAGTCTCTAAGGAATTTTTGGGCCTCCTAAAACTGAAGAACATCTTTATTATTGCCGCAAGCACTATCATTCAATTATGGTACAAATGGTAAAGAATTTGGATCTATTCTTACTTTCTTGTAACACTTTAATTTGTAACTGTTAATTTTATTTACTTCTTTGATTTAGATAATATATGACGTGATGATCAATATAGAATTCTTAATGTAAATGCCAAATTTGGAGGTACAAATCACGACTCTTTCATATGGGAGAACTGCAACATCAATGATTATGTGCATTGTTGCACGAAAATGGAGAAATAGTGTGGCTTTTGGGTAAGCTTGCCACAATAAAATGTAATTTGAACACCATTGTACATTAAACTTAGGCAATGACTCAACTAAAAAATGGTTATAATTTTAGGAGACTCAGGTTTTCCACAACGGCCATGGTTAATGACTCCGATTTTAGGTGCTGCTCCAGACACACTAGAAGTCAATTACAATCAAACGCATGTGGCAGCCAGAGTCATCACAAAATATATGTTGGGTAGGCTGAAGAATTGCTGGCGCTGTCTAAACAAAGATAGAGTGCTACACTACAAGCCTCTTAAATATGCTAGAATTATTCAAGTCTGCTGCGTTCTCCATGGCATTGGTCTTGATTATAATCTTGTAGAAGAAGAAGAAGAGAACATCACTGGTACCTATGTTAACAAATTTTACAAATCAGTCAACAGCTTAAATGTGTATTGAATACTAAATTACACTTCTTTCTAGGATTGGAACGAAAAAGACCCACAGGGAGGGAAATGGGAGGTTCAACATCTGACCTAATCAGAGGAAAGATTTCAAGATTCAACACTTTTAGTTTCATATACTTACTTATTGTAAGTTTGATGTTCAAAGGTGCCTATAAAATGGTCTAATTGAAAGTATTGTTAGAATTAGAATTTATTTATTTGTATGAATGTAGTTTTACATGGTATGGTGTTAATATTTTTTAAGTTCTATACACTACAACATATTATACTTCGTATCTCTCCCGAAGATGATTACAGTTTACATGCAGCAGCATGCGAGTTGATGCTGTCCTAATCACACTTTTAAAGCTATTTAAAAAGTGGCAACACTGCCCGAGTGACATGTCAAATTTTTGTTCCGTATTTTAAAATTAATTTTAATTATTAAATAAGTAAAATTAAGGTGTAATTTTATTGCATAAATAGTCAAGATTATTGTTTTCCTGTAAATAGAAATAGTAATACACAGTGTTTGTTACACACCGGTACCGGTAACCTAAAACCAACAGCTGACGTTCGTACTGCGGATTAAAACGGGGAGTATTTGTTTACTTTTACTTTATAATAGCACACAATCGTTATTGTAACTCTGTTTCTGTTACACATCCTCGTGAAGTCTTAGTGTAAATCTCTGATTTAGACCTCTGCTTTGGGTCTAGATCGCATTGTTTACATCATAGAAAAAGAAACTTGGCGAAGATTTTGTTATTCTCATTCTGATCCTTAATTTAATACACAACATTATAAGGTTCATGATCGTTATTTTTGCATTGCCGTTATAGCTACTGTAATATTACAAACAAAAAATAACTTTAAAATCTAGGCAACCTACCCACTTAGAGAAAAGTAAAATTCGTTAGGCAATAAAAACAGCCAAATTTGATAATATAGCCTTGACAACAGCTCTTCAAGCCAACTCAGTAACCAACCTAATTTCTCCACTGACCTACGCTAACATCTTTCATTTTCCCTTTCATTTCCAACTTTATTTTATTTGTCTGTCCTACTTTTTCTCACCGTTTCTCTATTCTACTTTCAGTAACTAATCCTCAAACCATGCCTGTGATGACCCGTAAGGCTACTGCTCAGGAGATGGACCTTAAATTGAGAACGGCCCTCCAAAAACTTGAAGCAAAGAAACTCCAATATGACCAATTGCTACTGGAGAATGATGAAAGTGAGGAGGAATTCAAGAAAGTAGTTGACAAAAACTCAAGCCTTAAACGGGAGCTAGTAGACCTACATCAACAATATCTGAATGTTGTTGATGAACGCGACCAATTGAAGGTGGTCACGGATGGTTTCAACAACTGTAGTCATTTGTATGAGGAGGCTTTAAGCAAAGTTAGGGACCTAGAAGATGAATTATTTCATGCTACTAGTCGCATTAACCAGTTAGAAAAAGAAATAGAATGTAATCAGGTTAAAGAAAAAAACCACTTATATAATGAATTGTTAAATAGTAATTGTAACCCTCATTCTATAACAACTATTGACCTTACTGAAGATTCCTTGTTGAAACAGAATTATAATTTTAGTTATAAAGTTAGTCACAACAAAATGAAAAAATATGCAAGAATGAATAGAATAATTGAAAAATGTTATCAATTTAGGAAACAACAGAAACACTTTTCCAAAAATATTCCACTGAGGAAAGAACGTGTTGATCTAATAAATAAATTAAACAACCAGCAAATTAAATTAGAAGACAGCATAAAAATCTATGAAATAGATACACAACGCTTACAGTCTGACATACACGTACTTGAGGGCAGACTTAGTTCCCTTTACATTAAATATGTGGGTTCTCAGAACGAAATTCAAGAACATATTCTTGCTGCTAGTGAGTTAGTTATGAGTCAGTGTACTTGTCAGGTTTCAAACCCTGTTGTTGTCCAGCCTGAGGCAACGGAGGACCCGTCCCAGACTGAGAGTTTGTCTCAAGACTGTAACCATAACCAAGACATACCTGATATAGTACAGAATCTATCTCAAGTGGTACAGCTTGAGACTGGTATTTGTCCATCTTTCAGTAGTCATGATTCAGTTATGTTCTCAGATAGTATAGGAAGAGGTTTAGGTAAATTAATTAGTGACAACCTGAGTTACTCTACTCAAAATTATTGTATGCCAGGGTCAACCTACAAACAAATAATGGCATCAGTAACAGGAAATTTATTTAATTCTAAAACCAACATTACTGTATTTGTAGGTAACAGTTATAATGTCAAAAAATATGAAATCACTGACTGTGTAACTGAATTGTTAAAGTAGAAAAATAATATTGTGTGCTTTTCCATATTTTAAAAAATTGACAAATAGACAAAACAATTATATTCATATGCTTAATAAGCATATGCACTTTTTAGCTAGTCACTACAGTGACAAACTTGTATATTTTGAAACCAACAGTTCTGTGGAAACTTTAACCCTTTTCTTGACAATGTATCTTGTAAGATACACAATGTTAATAAAAAATACAGCTCTTTTATAATTCGTGTAAAACGGAACGTTCACTTATTTTTCTTTAAAGTATACGTTTCTGAACGCACACTAGTGACACAATGACAGCTTACGTCAACTACTTTTTCAAAACTTGTCAAAATGGCAAACCGGTTGAGTGCAATTCCGCGGAAGAAGGTAAGAATTTATTATTTTTAATAGTTTTTCTTTTAAAATTGCATGAGGAATTGGTGTTATAATATTTCATATGTTTGTACTTATGCTGGAAAGTAATTAAACAGGAGAAATAATTACGCTTGGCTTCGCAAACTAACAAATAAAGTGAATGTATCCTACAGGATACGTTGCTAGGTGTACTAAGATTCTTTGTACAAGGTTATCGTATCTTATAGGATACATTGCCAAGTGCACTAAGAGTTTATTTATATATTTTTTTAAGTGTGTTTTGGGGAAAGGGTATTGTGTGCTTGGCATGAGTGTGAAAGTGGGCCTTTTTTTTCAGGGAGGGACGCAACCATCTTTTTCCAGAGCAAAAAGAATTTGTGCTCTAGTACCAAAACCCCGTAAAAAATCTGACGACGATGAGTCTGAATCCGAAGATGAACTTCAGCAGATTCCAATTGGCTTGAGTCATGTCCACACCCATGTGACTGACTCCGATTCTTCACCTGCGCCCTCTTTGCCTTCGTCTATAGAAAACTTGAATTTGCTATCTGATGAAGAAATAGTAGACGTACAAGACGCTGTTACTCAGTCTCCTTTGCTACCTTCACCTGTGCTGCCTTCACCTCAGTCGCTTCCAGCTCGACTACCATTTTCATTGACGCAAAATGGCTCTCCTTCGCCGCTTTCTTTGCCACCATCTCCATTAATTAACAGCCGACCAAGAAGACAACCTACAACATCCGGAAGGACTGCAAGATTAGTCACACCCCGACGTATTTTTCAAAAGCCTCTAAATTTTCAGTGGACTAAAAATAAATTCAAACATTTCGCCCAGATCTCAGATAAAACTCTTCCGCAACCTGAAACAGCCAAAACTCCTTACGAGTATTTTACAGAATTTTTTACAGACGAAATTTTTGATTACATAACCGAGCAATCTAACCTGTATTATGTGCAACAAAAAGGAAAACCGTTAAATTTAACTAAAGAAGACATAAGATGTTTCATAGCTATTAACCTTCTAATGGGAATCGTCGATTTACCAGCTTACACAGATTATTGGTCGCGTGAGTTCCGCTACAGTCCCATCGCAGATATTATGTCACTTAAAAAATTTCAGTTAATACGGAGATACATTCATTTAAATAATAATTTGTTAGACGATGGTGACCGTTATTTTAAAGTGAGGCCCTTGTTACAAAAAGTTCGTGAAAACTTTTTGAAAGTCCCACACGAAACCAGATTTAGTGTAGATGAAATGATGGTCCCATATAAGGGTAAAAAAGCTGGCAATAGAAAACAATATGTTAAAAACAAGCCAAAAAAATGGGGCTACAAAATTTTTGTTCGAGCTGGCATATCTGGTTTCGTGTACGATTTTATAGTATATGGTGGTGAAGATACTTTCCGGTATGATTCGCTAACACCTGAGGAGTCCAGTTTTGGTCTTGGGGCTAAGGTAGTACTGGCTCTATGTAAAAGTATACCAGACCGTGCTTGTTCTGTGGTATACTTCGATAATTTTTTTACAAGTTTAGAGTTGGTTAACTATTTACGAGAAGAAATGGGCATATTTTCTTTAGGTACCATTAGGTCTAACAGACTGCGAGGAGCGGAAAAAAGTTTACTTACAGACAAAGCCCTGAAAAAAAAACCTAGAGGCTCTCATTCGCAAGTTGTCTGTAACAAAAATAAATTATGCGTCGTCAAATGGTACGACAACAAATGTGTAACCACAGCTAGTAGTTATGCGGCTGCTGAGCCAGTCAGTACCATACAACGTTATGACAAAGTAGCGAAAAGAAGAATAGCGGTACCCTGCCCGGAAATTATTAAACATTATAACGCCCATATGGGGGGCGTAGACTTAGCAGACATGTTGATTGCCCTGTATAGAACAGACTTCAGAGGCCATCGATGGTATTTGCCATTATTGTCGCAAGTCCTAGATATTTGTGTAAATAATAGCTGGGTTTTGTACAGACGACATAGTGTGGAAAAGACAATGCCTCTAAAAAAATTTAGGTACCAAGTAGCACAGAGTCTCCTGAAAAAGGGCCAAGGAGATACGGTCGACAACAGTGAAGTTTCTGGACCAACTCCGTCGAAAATAATACAGGCACCTGTAGCACCACGACCTCCACCGGATGTAAGGTACGATCAGGTCGGCCATTTTCCAATGTTTGGTTCGAAAGGGCGATGTAAATTTTGTGTCAAGGGCCAAACTACGGTAATATGTGCCAAGTGCTCGTTACGATTGTGTTTTAAGCCAGAAAGAAATTGTTTTGTGAAATTCCATACTGATAAGTAATTATTTCAGCTAATAGTACACCTCAAATATTTCGGTAACTTAATTTTTTTCTTTTTGTTTTAATTAATCTATAAGTTGATTTTGGTTTTATAACTATAGTTGTTAACACATGCAAATTTTATACTAAATATTATTGAGAAAATATTGTGTATTTTATTTCTTCGAACCTGGCAACGTATCCTCAAAGACACTTACACATAAGGTCAAAGTTTTTTGCTAAGTTGGCAATGTATCTTCAAAGATACATGTAGAATCTCATTATCTGGTCATGTGCGATTTGTTTATATATTTTTCCCTAGATCCTAGGTTCATAATTAACATAATATTCGAAAATTATTTGCAAAAACAAAAAAAGTTTTTTTGCCAAGAATAGGGTTAAAGTCGACTAGGGATACTGTGTATCTGCCTGTTAGTTTTAGACACATAATAGCAAGGCTATTAGCTTTTTACATAAACTCAGACATAAGTAGTATGTCGAAGTCTTGTATTATTAACACCATAACAGTTAGTAATAATACTAATAATAAGGTGGTTGACCTAAGTAAGTGTAGCTCAAATGCTATAAATATTTATACAAATTGTACGAAGGAGGTTCCATTTCCCTCATGCACTATGAGCTCATCACTGCCTGGTGAGGACATTGAAGTCTTGGGATTAACTCCGAATAATCATTTAAACTAGTTTGTAAGACAACAGAAGGTACCAGTAATAATATTCTTATACCTAACAACAACAAGGTATCTTCTTGCTATAAATTAATTAAATATCAAAAAGGAGATCAGCAGAATGCCTTGAAACTATTTCATCAAAATATTCAAGGTATTTCTTCCAAATTACTAGAAATCCAAATGTTTTTAGAAAAAACAAAGTTTGACATTGTTTGTTGTACTGAACATTGGTTAAAGGATTACCAAATGCTAATTAATTATGAGAACTATAGTGTGGGCAGTTGTTTTAATCGTAAATCTATGCTGCGTGGTGGTTCTCTAATCTTGATTAAAAATTGTTTAAAATCCAAACAACGAAATGACATAGTGGGTTTATCAATTGAACATTGCATCGAACTGTCCTGTGTTGAGCTCGATAAGCATGTTGTAGTGTGCGTTTACAGACCCCCTAATTATCAGAACTTTTCGTTATTTGAGTCAATAATGGAAGATGTCCTAGCGAAACTTGCATCTAATAACAAAGCCGCAATTATTTGTGGTGATTTCAATATTAATATTTTGGAAAATAATTCAAATAGCAGTAGATTATTAAGCCTTTTCAAATCTTTCAATTTATCTAATGTTTTTACAGAACCGACTAGAGTAACTCCAACTTCTGCTACTTGTATCGATAATGTCTTTTGCGATTGTGATTATTTAGATAAAGCCATCGTAAACTATCTGCCGTCTGATCATAGTGGACAAACGGTAACTTTTAAGTTTAAAACACCTTTGCAAAAAGTGCAAATACAATATAGGCCAATAACAACTAGTAAACTAAATAGATTCAATTGTACCCTAAATAATAAGTTAAATGATCTGGGCTATAATGTGGATGATGCAAATAAATTGTACGAGGATTTCTTTTCAGTTGTACACACTCAATTCAATAAAACTTTTGAAAAGAAAACAAAAAATATTTGCCCTAATTTTATATTTAGTGACTGGGCAACTAGAGGTATTAGGATAAGTAGGGAAAGACTGTTCGAGCTGTATGGCCTTAAGCCTTACATCAATACAGAAACTTACAACAAGTATGTTGCTACATATTCCAAAATTTTTAGAAATACCTGCAAGATAGCCAAAGCCCTGTACATTAGCAACAAAATCAAATCAGCAGAAAACAAAATAAAAACAGTTTGGAAAATTATAAATAATGAAACTAGTAGGAATAAAAAACGAAATACTGATTACACATTGGAGTCTTCACGTGGTGACATATGCTCTAATTTAGAAGTAGCTCAAGAATTTGTACATTTCTTTACTAATATACCATCGAAAACGACGGAAGCCTTAAATTCCTCTCCGGACGTATCAGTTGATTTACTAAGAGCGAACGTTCCAGGTTGCCCGGTTGAATTTCAATTTAAACATATAAACCCTATGGTAGTTATAAAAGCTTTTCGACAAATAAAAATCAAATTGTCCGAAGATCTATGGGGAATGTCTATCAAAGTTTGTACATCCATAATCGAGACTATATCACCATACTTAGCTTTAGTGTTTAATTTGTGTGTAGATCAAGGAGTCTTCCCAGATTTAATGAAATACAGTAAGGTTATTCCACTTTTTAAATCTGGGGACAGCAAAGACACCAATAATTATAGACCAGTGTCCGTGTTACCGGTATTCAGCAAAGTATTCGAAAAGGTAATGCTCAATCAAATGCTAAATCATTTTAACAGCAACAAAATCTTACACGATCAACAATATGGATTCACTAAGGGACGTTGTACGACTGACGCCGGTGTCACTTTATTGAAACACATATTTACAGCGTGGGAGGAAGCCCGAGATGCCATAGGAATCTTTTGTGACCTCTCCAAGGCATTTGACTGCGTTAATCACGAAACCTTACTCTTGAAACTCGAGCATTACGGATTAGGTAAACTTGCGCTCAGTTTAGTCAACTCCTATTTACATGATAGAAAACAAAAAGTTCAAGTAAATGGTGTCAATTCACTTGGTTTACAAGTAAAAATGGGTGTTCCACAAGGCTCGATATTAGGTCCTTTCCTCTTTTTAGTAAATATAAATGATCTACCCCATTTATTAAAAAACCAACCACAAATGGTGTTATTTGCTGACGATACTTCCTTAATTTTTAAGATAAATAGACGTGCATCAAATCTTGACGACGTAAATAACGCCCTACTGCAAGTGCAAAATTGGTTCACTGCTAATAATTTAGTATTAAATGGGAAAAAAACTAAATGCATAAGATTTGCTTTACCGAATGTTAAAAGTATTGATTGTGACATAGTATTGAATAAGGAGAAACTAGAATTCGTCGATAAAACTGTTTTCCTGGGGATAACGCTCGACTCAAGGCTGCAATGGGGTCCTCATATAACATCTCTTGCAGAACGGCTAAGTTCAGCAGCATATGCTGTAAGAACAATCCGTCAATTTACTAATGTAGATACCGCGAGGCTAGTCTATTTCAGTTCCTTTCATAGTATCATGTCTTACGGTATTTTACTATGGGGACGGGCTGCAGATATCGAGTCTATTTTTATTCTGCAGAAAAGAGCCATCAGAGCAATATATGGCCTCCGCAGGCGCGATTCTCTAAGGGACCTGTTTAAAGATATTAATATCATGACGGTACCTTGTCAATATATCTATGAAAACATCATGTACGTAAGGAAAAATTTAAATCTTTTCAGTAAAAGAGGTGACAGACACACATATAGAACTAGAAATAGGGACCAATTAGTTCAACCAGGTTTCAGACTGGCTAAAGTAGACTCTTCCTTCATGGGGTACTGTTTAAAATGTTACAATAAAATACCTCCCCACATACTCCAACTCAATGAAACGAAATTCAAATCTTACATAAAACGCACACTATGTAGCCGAGCATATTATAAGTTGGGGGATTACATCGCTGACAAAAATGCTTGGTTAAACGCTGGTCCTGCTCCACAGGACGCATAAATAAATTGATTAGCATTTGGAAATACTTCACACACGCCTACCCTACCTACATACTGTTGGAGCTGATGAAGATTTTAAAATACAATTTTTGCATTGTATAAATTCAATCTCCTAGTATTGTATAATTGCATAGCACATAAATGTGAGTACTATGTACGTACATACTATAAAGCTACCATTTACTGGGTACGTCTTTCATTGACTTGAATGTGGCTTGGCGGCTGAGAGTATGTCATGCTCACTCTAATGTCTCGCTGATGGTGGCGCGTGTGTTGGATCATATAGCTCCCTTCAAAATGGTTGAGCTGAATGGTGCTAATCTATGCGTCATGTTCGTGAACGGGCGCCGTCAGTAGGGACTGGTCAACTCTTTGCTGCCATGGCTTATTATACATTTAATTTTATATTTGAATTGTTTTTTCTTTATCTGTTCATTACGGACGCTTTTAATGTTCTGCATCGTTCTCACATGCATAATTTCTAACATGAATGATGTAACCAATACTTTGTAACCATATTATTCTGATTTAAAAGAGTGTCCATGGAGTTTCTTGCCCGTTCTTCTCCATAGGTACCTACGCTTTGGAATGGGCAACTAGCTTCATTTTTCTGACTGACCGACCCCTTGACAATTCAAAAGTACCTGTAATTGGTTTAATTGAAATAAATACTTTGAGTTTGAGTTTGAGTTTGAGCTTATATAATTTATTTTTAAACAAATAAATATTAGAAAAAGGTAGGGTATTGACTAATTTCCCCCACTGGAGTGCAACCCGCCATCACCGTCGGAATCCTTGACTCATTACGTGATTTAGTGTTGTCCGACTCACACGTAAATTTTTGCTCAGACAGCATAAAAATCTATGAAATAGATACACAACGCTTACAGTCTGACATACACGTACTTGAGGGCAGACTTAGTTCCCTTTACATTGAATATGTGGGTTCTCAGAACCAAATTAAGGAACATATTCTTGCTGCTAGTGAGTTAGTTATGAGTCAGTGTACTTGTCAGGTTTCAAACCCTGTTGCTGTCCAGCCTGAGGCAACGGAGGACCCGTCCCAGACTGTCTCAAGACTGTAACCGTAACCAAGATGTACCTGATATAGTACAAAATCTATCTCAAGTGGTACAGCTTGAGACTGGTATTTGTCCATCTTTCAGTAGTCATGATTCGGTTATGTTCTCAGATAGTATAGGAAGAGGTTTAGGTAAATTAATTAGTGACAACCTGAGTTATTCTACTCAAAATTATTGTATGCCAGGGTCAACCTACAAACAAATAATGGCATCAGTAACAGGAAATTTATTTAATTCTAAAACCAACATTACTGTATTTGTAGGTAACAGTTCTAATGTCAAAAAATATGAAATCACTGTGTAACTGAATTGTTAAATTTAAATTGTAGAAAAATAATATTGTGTGCTTTTCCATATTTTAAAAAATTTACAAATAGACAAAACAATTATATTCATAATATGCTTAATAAGCATATGCACTTTTTAGCTAGTCACTACAGTGACAAACTTGTATATTTTGACACCAACAGTTTTGTGGAAACATTAAAGTCGACTAGGGATACTGTGTATCTGCCTGTTAGTTTAAGACACATAATAGCAAGGCTATTAGCTTTTTACATAAACTCAGACATAAGTAGTATGTCGAAGTCTTGTATTATTAACACCATAACAGTTAGTAATAATACTAATAATAAGGTGGTTGACCTAAGTAAGTGTAGCTCAAATGCTATAAATATTTATACAAATTGTACGAAGGAGGTTCCATTTCCCTCATGCACTATGAGCTCATCACTGCCTGGTGAGGACATTGAAGTCTTGGGATTAACTCCGAATAATCATTTAAACTAGTTTGTAAGACAACAGAAGGTACCAGTAATAATATTCTTATACCTAACAACAACAAGGTATCTTCTTGCTATAAATTAATTAAATATCAAAAAGGAGATCAGCAGAATGCCTTGAAACTATTTCATCAAAATATTCAAGGTATTTCTTCCAAATTACTAGAAATCCAAATGTTTTTAGAAAAAACAAAGTTTGACATTGTTTGTTGTACTGAACATTGGTTAAAGGATTACCAAATGCTAATTAATTATGAGAACTATAGTGTGGGCAGTTGTTTTAATCGTAAATCTATGCTGCGTGGTGGTTCTCTAATCTTGATTAAAAATTGTTTAAAATCCAAACAACGAAATGACATAGTGGGTTTATCAATTGAACATTGCATCGAACTGTCCTGTGTTGAGCTCGATAAGCATGTTGTAGTGTGCGTTTACAGACCCCCTAATTATCAGAACTTTTCGTTATTTGAGTCAATAATGGAAGATGTCCTAGCGAAACTTGCATCTAATAACAAAGCCGCAATTATTTGTGGTGATTTCAATATTAATATTTTGGAAAATAATTCAAATAGCAGTAGATTATTAAGCCTTTTCAAATCTTTCAATTTATCTAATGTTTTTACAGAACCGACTAGAGTAACTCCAACTTCTGCTACTTGTATCGATAATGTCTTTTGCGATTGTGATTATTTAGATAAAGCCATCGTAAACTATCTGCCGTCTGATCATAGTGGACAAACGGTAACTTTTAAGTTTAAAACACCTTTGCAAAAAGTGCAAATACAATATAGGCCAATAACAACTAGTAAACTAAATAGATTCAATTGTACCCTAAATAATAAGTTAAATGATCTGGGCTATAATGTGGATGATGCAAATAAATTGTACGAGGATTTCTTTTCAGTTGTACACACTCAATTCAATAAAACTTTTGAAAAGAAAACAAAAAATATTTGCCCTAATTTTATATTTAGTGACTGGGCAACTAGAGGTATTAGGATAAGTAGGGAAAGACTGTTCGAGCTGTATGGCCTTAAGCCTTACATCAATACAGAAACTTACAACAAGTATGTTGCTACATATTCCAAAATTTTTAGAAATACCTGCAAGATAGCCAAAGCCCTGTACATTAGCAACAAAATCAAATCAGCAGAAAACAAAATAAAAACAGTTTGGAAAATTATAAATAATGAAACTAGTAGGAATAAAAAACGAAATACTGATTACACATTGGAGTCTTCACGTGGTGACATATGCTCTAATTTAGAAGTAGCTCAAGAATTTGTACATTTCTTTACTAATATACCATCGAAAACGACGGAAGCCTTAAATTCCTCTCCGGACGTATCAGTTGATTTACTAAGAGCGAACGTTCCAGGTTGCCCGGTTGAATTTCAATTTAAACATATAAACCCTATGGTAGTTATAAAAGCTTTTCGACAAATAAAAATCAAATTGTCCGAAGATCTATGGGGAATGTCTATCAAAGTTTGTACATCCATAATCGAGACTATATCACCATACTTAGCTTTAGTGTTTAATTTGTGTGTAGATCAAGGAGTCTTCCCAGATTTAATGAAATACAGTAAGGTTATTCCACTTTTTAAATCTGGGGACAGCAAAGACACCAATAATTATAGACCAGTGTCCGTGTTACCGGTATTCAGCAAAGTATTCGAAAAGGTAATGCTCAATCAAATGCTAAATCATTTTAACAGCAACAAAATCTTACACGATCAACAATATGGATTCACTAAGGGACGTTGTACGACTGACGCCGGTGTCACTTTATTGAAACACATATTTACAGCGTGGGAGGAAGCCCGAGATGCCATAGGAATCTTTTGTGACCTCTCCAAGGCATTTGACTGCGTTAATCACGAAACCTTACTCTTGAAACTCGAGCATTACGGATTAGGTAAACTTGCGCTCAGTTTAGTCAACTCCTATTTACATGATAGAAAACAAAAAGTTCAAGTAAATGGTGTCAATTCACTTGGTTTACAAGTAAAAATGGGTGTTCCACAAGGCTCGATATTAGGTCCTTTCCTCTTTTTAGTAAATATAAATGATCTACCCCATTTATTAAAAAACCAACCACAAATGGTGTTATTTGCTGACGATACTTCCTTAATTTTTAAGATAAATAGACGTGCATCAAATCTTGACGACGTAAATAACGCCCTACTGCAAGTGCAAAATTGGTTCACTGCTAATAATTTAGTATTAAATGGGAAAAAAACTAAATGCATAAGATTTGCTTTACCGAATGTTAAAAGTATTGATTGTGACATAGTATTGAATAAGGAGAAACTAGAATTCGTCGATAAAACTGTTTTCCTGGGGATAACGCTCGACTCAAGGCTGCAATGGGGTCCTCATATAACATCTCTTGCAGAACGGCTAAGTTCAGCAGCATATGCTGTAAGAACAATCCGTCAATTTACTAATGTAGATACCGCGAGGCTAGTCTATTTCAGTTCCTTTCATAGTATCATGTCTTACGGTATTTTACTATGGGGACGGGCTGCAGATATCGAGTCTATTTTTATTCTGCAGAAAAGAGCCATCAGAGCAATATATGGCCTCCGCAGGCGCGATTCTCTAAGGGACCTGTTTAAAGATATTAATATCATGACGGTACCTTGTCAATATATCTATGAAAACATCATGTACGTAAGGAAAAATTTAAATCTTTTCAGTAAAAGAGGTGACAGACACACATATAGAACTAGAAATAGGGACCAATTAGTTCAACCAGGTTTCAGACTGGCTAAAGTAGACTCTTCCTTCATGGGGTACTGTTTAAAATGTTACAATAAAATACCTCCCCACATACTCCAACTCAATGAAACGAAATTCAAATCTTACATAAAACGCACACTATGTAGCCGAGCATATTATAAGTTGGGGGATTACATCGCTGACAAAAATGCTTGGTTAAACGCTGGTCCTGCTCCACAGGACGCATAAATAAATTGATTAGCATTTGGAAATACTTCACACACGCCTACCCTACCTACATACTGTTGGAGCTGATGAAGATTTTAAAATACAATTTTTGCATTGTATAAATTCAATCTCCTAGTATTGTATAATTGCATAGCACATAAATGTGAGTACTATGTACGTACATACTATAAAGCTACCATTTACTGGGTACGTCTTTCATTGACTTGAATGTGGCTTGGCGGCTGAGAGTATGTCATGCTCACTCTAATGTCTCGCTGATGGTGGCGCGTGTGTTGGATCATATAGCTCCCTTCAAAATGGTTGAGCTGAATGGTGCTAATCTATGCGTCATGTTCGTGAACGGGCGCCGTCAGTAGGGACTGGTCAACTCTTTGCTGCCATGGCTTATTATACATTTAATTTTATATTTGAATTGTTTTTTCTTTATCTGTTCATTACGGACGCTTTTAATGTTCTGCATCGTTCTCACATGCATAATTTCTAACATGAATGATGTAACCAATACTTTGTAACCATATTATTCTGATTTAAAAGAGTGTCCATGGAGTTTCTTGCCCGTTCTTCTCCATAGGTACCTACGCTTTGGAATGGGCAACTAGCTTCATTTTTCTGACTGACCGACCCCTTGACAATTCAAAAGTACCTGTAATTGGTTTAATTGAAATAAATACTTTGAGTTTGAGTTTGAGTTTGAGCTTATATAATTTATTTTTAAACAAATAAATATTAGAAAAAGGTAGGGTATTGACTAATTTCCCCCACTGGAGTGCAACCCGCCATCACCGTCGGAATCCTTGACTCATTACGTGATTTAGTGTTGTCCGACTCACACGTAAATTTTTGCTCAGACAGCATAAAAATCTATGAAATAGATACACAACGCTTACAGTCTGACATACACGTACTTGAGGGCAGACTTAGTTCCCTTTACATTGAATATGTGGGTTCTCAGAACCAAATTAAGGAACATATTCTTGCTGCTAGTGAGTTAGTTATGAGTCAGTGTACTTGTCAGGTTTCAAACCCTGTTGCTGTCCAGCCTGAGGCAACGGAGGACCCGTCCCAGACTGTCTCAAGACTGTAACCGTAACCAAGATGTACCTGATATAGTACAAAATCTATCTCAAGTGGTACAGCTTGAGACTGGTATTTGTCCATCTTTCAGTACTCATGATTCGGTTATGTTCTCAGATAGTATAGGAAGAGGTTTAGGTAAATTAATTAGTGACAACCTGAGTTATTCTACTCAAAATTATTGTATGCCAGGGTCAACCTACAAATAAATAATGGCATCAGTAACAGGAAATTTATTTAATTCTAAAACCAACATTACTGTATTTGTAGGTAACAGTTCTAATGTCAAAAAATATGAAATCACTGTGTAACTGAATTGTTAAATTTAAATTGTAGAAAAATAATATTGTGTGCTTTTCCATATTTTAAAAAATTGACAAATAGACAAAACAATTATATTCATAATATGCTTAATAAGCATATGCACTTTTTAGCTAGTCACTACAGTGACAAACTTGTATATTTTGACACCAACAGTTTTGTGGAAACATTAAAGTCGACTAGGGATACTGTGTATCTGCCTGTTAGTTTAAGACACATAATAGCAAGGCTATTAGCTTTTTACATAAACTCAGACATAAGTAGTATGTCGAAGTCTTGTATTATTAACACCATAACAGTTAGTAATAATACTAATAATAAGGTGGTTGACCTAAGTAAGTGTAGCTCAAATGCTATAAATATTTATACAAATTGTACGAAGGAGGTTCCATTTCCCTCATGCACTATGAGCTCATCACTGCCTGGTGAGGACATTGAAGTCTTGGGATTAACTCCGAATAATCATTTAAACTAGTTTGTAAGACAACAGAAGGTACCAGTAATAATATTCTTATACCTAACAACAACAAGGTATCTTCTTGCTATAAATTAATTAAATATCAAAAAGGAGATCAGCAGAATGCCTTGAAACTATTTCATCAAAATATTCAAGGTATTTCTTCCAAATTACTAGAAATCCAAATGTTTTTAGAAAAAACAAAGTTTGACATTGTTTGTTGTACTGAACATTGGTTAAAGGATTACCAAATGCTAATTAATTATGAGAACTATAGTGTGGGCAGTTGTTTTAATCGTAAATCTATGCTGCGTGGTGGTTCTCTAATCTTGATTAAAAATTGTTTAAAATCCAAACAACGAAATGACATAGTGGGTTTATCAATTGAACATTGCATCGAACTGTCCTGTGTTGAGCTCGATAAGCATGTTGTAGTGTGCGTTTACAGACCCCCTAATTATCAGAACTTTTCGTTATTTGAGTCAATAATGGAAGATGTCCTAGCGAAACTTGCATCTAATAACAAAGCCGCAATTATTTGTGGTGATTTCAATATTAATATTTTGGAAAATAATTCAAATAGCAGTAGATTATTAAGCCTTTTCAAATCTTTCAATTTATCTAATGTTTTTACAGAACCGACTAGAGTAACTCCAACTTCTGCTACTTGTATCGATAATGTCTTTTGCGATTGTGATTATTTAGATAAAGCCATCGTAAACTATCTGCCGTCTGATCATAGTGGACAAACGGTAACTTTTAAGTTTAAAACACCTTTGCAAAAAGTGCAAATACAATATAGGCCAATAACAACTAGTAAACTAAATAGATTCAATTGTACCCTAAATAATAAGTTAAATGATCTGGGCTATAATGTGGATGATGCAAATAAATTGTACGAGGATTTCTTTTCAGTTGTACACACTCAATTCAATAAAACTTTTGAAAAGAAAACAAAAAATATTTGCCCTAATTTTATATTTAGTGACTGGGCAACTAGAGGTATTAGGATAAGTAGGGAAAGACTGTTCGAGCTGTATGGCCTTAAGCCTTACATCAATACAGAAACTTACAACAAGTATGTTGCTACATATTCCAAAATTTTTAGAAATACCTGCAAGATAGCCAAAGCCCTGTACATTAGCAACAAAATCAAATCAGCAGAAAACAAAATAAAAACAGTTTGGAAAATTATAAATAATGAAACTAGTAGGAATAAAAAACGAAATACTGATTACACATTGGAGTCTTCACGTGGTGACATATGCTCTAATTTAGAAGTAGCTCAAGAATTTGTACATTTCTTTACTAATATACCATCGAAAACGACGGAAGCCTTAAATTCCTCTCCGGACGTATCAGTTGATTTACTAAGAGCGAACGTTCCAGGTTGCCCGGTTGAATTTCAATTTAAACATATAAACCCTATGGTAGTTATAAAAGCTTTTCGACAAATAAAAATCAAATTGTCCGAAGATCTATGGGGAATGTCTATCAAAGTTTGTACATCCATAATCGAGACTATATCACCATACTTAGCTTTAGTGTTTAATTTGTGTGTAGATCAAGGAGTCTTCCCAGATTTAATGAAATACAGTAAGGTTATTCCACTTTTTAAATCTGGGGACAGCAAAGACACCAATAATTATAGACCAGTGTCCGTGTTACCGGTATTCAGCAAAGTATTCGAAAAGGTAATGCTCAATCAAATGCTAAATCATTTTAACAGCAACAAAATCTTACACGATCAACAATATGGATTCACTAAGGGACGTTGTACGACTGACGCCGGTGTCACTTTATTGAAACACATATTTACAGCGTGGGAGGAAGCCCGAGATGCCATAGGAATCTTTTGTGACCTCTCCAAGGCATTTGACTGCGTTAATCACGAAACCTTACTCTTGAAACTCGAGCATTACGGATTAGGTAAACTTGCGCTCAGTTTAGTCAACTCCTATTTACATGATAGAAAACAAAAAGTTCAAGTAAATGGTGTCAATTCACTTGGTTTACAAGTAAAAATGGGTGTTCCACAAGGCTCGATATTAGGTCCTTTCCTCTTTTTAGTAAATATAAATGATCTACCCCATTTATTAAAAAACCAACCACAAATGGTGTTATTTGCTGACGATACTTCCTTAATTTTTAAGATAAATAGACGTGCATCAAATCTTGACGACGTAAATAACGCCCTACTGCAAGTGCAAAATTGGTTCACTGCTAATAATTTAGTATTAAATGGGAAAAAAACTAAATGCATAAGATTTGCTTTACCGAATGTTAAAAGTATTGATTGTGACATAGTATTGAATAAGGAGAAACTAGAATTCGTCGATAAAACTGTTTTCCTGGGGATAACGCTCGACTCAAGGCTGCAATGGGGTCCTCATATAACATCTCTTGCAGAACGGCTAAGTTCAGCAGCATATGCTGTAAGAACAATCCGTCAATTTACTAATGTAGATACCGCGAGGCTAGTCTATTTCAGTTCCTTTCATAGTATCATGTCTTACGGTATTTTACTATGGGGACGGGCTGCAGATATCGAGTCTATTTTTATTCTGCAGAAAAGAGCCATCAGAGCAATATATGGCCTCCGCAGGCGCGATTCTCTAAGGGACCTGTTTAAAGATATTAATATCATGACGGTACCTTGTCAATATATCTATGAAAACATCATGTACGTAAGGAAAAATTTAAATCTTTTCAGTAAAAGAGGTGACAGACACACATATAGAACTAGAAATAGGGACCAATTAGTTCAACCAGGTTTCAGACTGGCTAAAGTAGACTCTTCCTTCATGGGGTACTGTTTAAAATGTTACAATAAAATACCTCCCCACATACTCCAACTCAATGAAACGAAATTCAAATCTTACATAAAACGCACACTATGTAGCCGAGCATATTATAAGTTGGGGGATTACATCGCTGACAAAAATGCTTGGTTAAACGCTGGTCCTGCTCCACAGGACGCATAAATAAATTGATTAGCATTTGGAAATACTTCACACACGCCTACCCTACCTACATACTGTTGGAGCTGATGAAGATTTTAAAATACAATTTTTGCATTGTATAAATTCAATCTCCTAGTATTGTATAATTGCATAGCACATAAATGTGAGTACTATGTACGTACATACTATAAAGCTACCATTTACTGGGTACGTCTTTCATTGACTTGAATGTGGCTTGGCGGCTGAGAGTATGTCATGCTCACTCTAATGTCTCGCTGATGGTGGCGCGTGTGTTGGATCATATAGCTCCCTTCAAAATGGTTGAGCTGAATGGTGCTAATCTATGCGTCATGTTCGTGAACGGGCGCCGTCAGTAGGGACTGGTCAACTCTTTGCTGCCATGGCTTATTATACATTTAATTTTATATTTGAATTGTTTTTTCTTTATCTGTTCATTACGGACGCTTTTAATGTTCTGCATCGTTCTCACATGCATAATTTCTAACATGAATGATGTAACCAATACTTTGTAACCATATTATTCTGATTTAAAAGAGTGTCCATGGAGTTTCTTGCCCGTTCTTCTCCATAGGTACCTACGCTTTGGAATGGGCAACTAGCTTCATTTTTCTGACTGACCGACCCCTTGACAATTCAAAAGTACCTGTAATTGGTTTAATTGAAATAAATACTTTGAGTTTGAGTTTGAGTTTGAGCTTATATAATTTATTTTTAAACAAATAAATATTAGAAAAAGGTAGGGTATTGACTAATTTCCCCCACTGGAGTGCAACCCGCCATCACCGTCGGAATCCTTGACTCATTACGTGATTTAGTGTTGTCCGACTCACACGTAAATTTTTGCTCAGACAGCATAAAAATCTATGAAATAGATACACAACGCTTACAGTCTGACATACACGTACTTGAGGGCAGACTTAGTTCCCTTTACATTGAATATGTGGGTTCTCAGAACCAAATTAAGGAACATATTCTTGCTGCTAGTGAGTTAGTTATGAGTCAGTGTACTTGTCAGGTTTCAAACCCTGTTGCTGTCCAGCCTGAGGCAACGGAGGACCCGTCCCAGACTGTCTCAAGACTGTAACCGTAACCAAGATGTACCTGATATAGTACAAAATCTATCTCAAGTGGTACAGCTTGAGACTGGTATTTGTCCATCTTTCAGTAGTCATGATTCGGTTATGTTCTCAGATAGTATAGGAAGAGGTTTAGGTAAATTAATTAGTGACAACCTGAGTTATTCTACTCAAAATTATTGTATGCCAGGGTCAACCTACAAACAAATAATGGCATCAGTAACAGGAAATTTATTTAATTCTAAAACCAACATTACTGTATTTGTAGGTAACAGTTCTAATGTCAAAAAATATGAAATCACTGTGTAACTGAATTGTTAAATTTAAATTGTAGAAAAATAATATTGTGTGCTTTTCCATATTTTAAAAAATTTACAAATAGACAAAACAATTATATTCATAATATGCTTAATAAGCATATGCACTTTTTAGCTAGTCACTACAGTGACAAACTTGTATATTTTGACACCAACAGTTTTGTGGAAACATTAAAGTCGACTAGGGATACTGTGTATCTGCCTGTTAGTTTAAGACACATAATAGCAAGGCTATTAGCTTTTTACATAAACTCAGACATAAGTAGTATGTCGAAGTCTTGTATTATTAACACCATAACAGTTAGTAATAATACTAATAATAAGGTGGTTGACCTAAGTAAGTGTAGCTCAAATGCTATAAATATTTATACAAATTGTACGAAGGAGGTTCCATTTCCCTCATGCACTATGAGCTCATCACTGCCTGGTGAGGACATTGAAGTCTTGGGATTAACTCCGAATAATCATTTAAACTAGTTTGTAAGACAACAGAAGGTACCAGTAATAATATTCTTATACCTAACAACAACAAGGTATCTTCTTGCTATAAATTAATTAAATATCAAAAAGGAGATCAGCAGAATGCCTTGAAACTATTTCATCAAAATATTCAAGGTATTTCTTCCAAATTACTAGAAATCCAAATGTTTTTAGAAAAAACAAAGTTTGACATTGTTTGTTGTACTGAACATTGGTTAAAGGATTACCAAATGCTAATTAATTATGAGAACTATAGTGTGGGCAGTTGTTTTAATCGTAAATCTATGCTGCGTGGTGGTTCTCTAATCTTGATTAAAAATTGTTTAAAATCCAAACAACGAAATGACATAGTGGGTTTATCAATTGAACATTGCATCGAACTGTCCTGTGTTGAGCTCGATAAGCATGTTGTAGTGTGCGTTTACAGACCCCCTAATTATCAGAACTTTTCGTTATTTGAGTCAATAATGGAAGATGTCCTAGCGAAACTTGCATCTAATAACAAAGCCGCAATTATTTGTGGTGATTTCAATATTAATATTTTGGAAAATAATTCAAATAGCAGTAGATTATTAAGCCTTTTCAAATCTTTCAATTTATCTAATGTTTTTACAGAACCGACTAGAGTAACTCCAACTTCTGCTACTTGTATCGATAATGTCTTTTGCGATTGTGATTATTTAGATAAAGCCATCGTAAACTATCTGCCGTCTGATCATAGTGGACAAACGGTAACTTTTAAGTTTAAAACACCTTTGCAAAAAGTGCAAATACAATATAGGCCAATAACAACTAGTAAACTAAATAGATTCAATTGTACCCTAAATAATAAGTTAAATGATCTGGGCTATAATGTGGATGATGCAAATAAATTGTACGAGGATTTCTTTTCAGTTGTACACACTCAATTCAATAAAACTTTTGAAAAGAAAACAAAAAATATTTGCCCTAATTTTATATTTAGTGACTGGGCAACTAGAGGTATTAGGATAAGTAGGGAAAGACTGTTCGAGCTGTATGGCCTTAAGCCTTACATCAATACAGAAACTTACAACAAGTATGTTGCTACATATTCCAAAATTTTTAGAAATACCTGCAAGATAGCCAAAGCCCTGTACATTAGCAACAAAATCAAATCAGCAGAAAACAAAATAAAAACAGTTTGGAAAATTATAAATAATGAAACTAGTAGGAATAAAAAACGAAATACTGATTACACATTGGAGTCTTCACGTGGTGACATATGCTCTAATTTAGAAGTAGCTCAAGAATTTGTACATTTCTTTACTAATATACCATCGAAAACGACGGAAGCCTTAAATTCCTCTCCGGACGTATCAGTTGATTTACTAAGAGCGAACGTTCCAGGTTGCCCGGTTGAATTTCAATTTAAACATATAAACCCTATGGTAGTTATAAAAGCTTTTCGACAAATAAAAATCAAATTGTCCGAAGATCTATGGGGAATGTCTATCAAAGTTTGTACATCCATAATCGAGACTATATCACCATACTTAGCTTTAGTGTTTAATTTGTGTGTAGATCAAGGAGTCTTCCCAGATTTAATGAAATACAGTAAGGTTATTCCACTTTTTAAATCTGGGGACAGCAAAGACACCAATAATTATAGACCAGTGTCCGTGTTACCGGTATTCAGCAAAGTATTCGAAAAGGTAATGCTCAATCAAATGCTAAATCATTTTAACAGCAACAAAATCTTACACGATCAACAATATGGATTCACTAAGGGACGTTGTACGACTGACGCCGGTGTCACTTTATTGAAACACATATTTACAGCGTGGGAGGAAGCCCGAGATGCCATAGGAATCTTTTGTGACCTCTCCAAGGCATTTGACTGCGTTAATCACGAAACCTTACTCTTGAAACTCGAGCATTACGGATTAGGTAAACTTGCGCTCAGTTTAGTCAACTCCTATTTACATGATAGAAAACAAAAAGTTCAAGTAAATGGTGTCAATTCACTTGGTTTACAAGTAAAAATGGGTGTTCCACAAGGCTCGATATTAGGTCCTTTCCTCTTTTTAGTAAATATAAATGATCTACCCCATTTATTAAAAAACCAACCACAAATGGTGTTATTTGCTGACGATACTTCCTTAATTTTTAAGATAAATAGACGTGCATCAAATCTTGACGACGTAAATAACGCCCTACTGCAAGTGCAAAATTGGTTCACTGCTAATAATTTAGTATTAAATGGGAAAAAAACTAAATGCATAAGATTTGCTTTACCGAATGTTAAAAGTATTGATTGTGACATAGTATTGAATAAGGAGAAACTAGAATTCGTCGATAAAACTGTTTTCCTGGGGATAACGCTCGACTCAAGGCTGCAATGGGGTCCTCATATAACATCTCTTGCAGAACGGCTAAGTTCAGCAGCATATGCTGTAAGAACAATCCGTCAATTTACTAATGTAGATACCGCGAGGCTAGTCTATTTCAGTTCCTTTCATAGTATCATGTCTTACGGTATTTTACTATGGGGACGGGCTGCAGATATCGAGTCTATTTTTATTCTGCAGAAAAGAGCCATCAGAGCAATATATGGCCTCCGCAGGCGCGATTCTCTAAGGGACCTGTTTAAAGATATTAATATCATGACGGTACCTTGTCAATATATCTATGAAAACATCATGTACGTAAGGAAAAATTTAAATCTTTTCAGTAAAAGAGGTGACAGACACACATATAGAACTAGAAATAGGGACCAATTAGTTCAACCAGGTTTCAGACTGGCTAAAGTAGACTCTTCCTTCATGGGGTACTGTTTAAAATGTTACAATAAAATACCTCCCCACATACTCCAACTCAATGAAACGAAATTCAAATCTTACATAAAACGCACACTATGTAGCCGAGCATATTATAAGTTGGGGGATTACATCGCTGACAAAAATGCTTGGTTAAACGCTGGTCCTGCTCCACAGGACGCATAAATAAATTGATTAGCATTTGGAAATACTTCACACACGCCTACCCTACCTACATACTGTTGGAGCTGATGAAGATTTTAAAATACAATTTTTGCATTGTATAAATTCAATCTCCTAGTATTGTATAATTGCATAGCACATAAATGTGAGTACTATGTACGTACATACTATAAAGCTACCATTTACTGGGTACGTCTTTCATTGACTTGAATGTGGCTTGGCGGCTGAGAGTATGTCATGCTCACTCTAATGTCTCGCTGATGGTGGCGCGTGTGTTGGATCATATAGCTCCCTTCAAAATGGTTGAGCTGAATGGTGCTAATCTATGCGTCATGTTCGTGAACGGGCGCCGTCAGTAGGGACTGGTCAACTCTTTGCTGCCATGGCTTATTATACATTTAATTTTATATTTGAATTGTTTTTTCTTTATCTGTTCATTACGGACGCTTTTAATGTTCTGCATCGTTCTCACATGCATAATTTCTAACATGAATGATGTAACCAATACTTTGTAACCATATTATTCTGATTTAAAAGAGTGTCCATGGAGTTTCTTGCCCGTTCTTCTCCATAGGTACCTACGCTTTGGAATGGGCAACTAGCTTCATTTTTCTGACTGACCGACCCCTTGACAATTCAAAAGTACCTGTAATTGGTTTAATTGAAATAAATACTTTGAGTTTGAGTTTGAGTTTGAGCTTATATAATTTATTTTTAAACAAATAAATATTAGAAAAAGGTAGGGTATTGACTAATTTCCCCCACTGGAGTGCAACCCGCCATCACCGTCGGAATCCTTGACTCATTACGTGATTTAGTGTTGTCCGACTCACACGTAAATTTTTGCTCAGACAGCATAAAAATCTATGAAATAGATACACAACGCTTACAGTCTGACATACACGTACTTGAGGGCAGACTTAGTTCCCTTTACATTGAATATGTGGGTTCTCAGAACCAAATTAAGGAACATATTCTTGCTGCTAGTGAGTTAGTTATGAGTCAGTGTACTTGTCAGGTTTCAAACCCTGTTGCTGTCCAGCCTGAGGCAACGGAGGACCCGTCCCAGACTGTCTCAAGACTGTAACCGTAACCAAGATGTACCTGATATAGTACAAAATCTATCTCAAGTGGTACAGCTTGAGACTGGTATTTGTCCATCTTTCAGTAGTCATGATTCGGTTATGTTCTCAGATAGTATAGGAAGAGGTTTAGGTAAATTAATTAGTGACAACCTGAGTTATTCTACTCAAAATTATTGTATGCCAGGGTCAACCTACAAACAAATAATGGCATCAGTAACAGGAAATTTATTTAATTCTAAAACCAACATTACTGTATTTGTAGGTAACAGTTCTAATGTCAAAAAATATGAAATCACTGTGTAACTGAATTGTTAAATTTAAATTGTAGAAAAATAATATTGTGTGCTTTTCCATATTTTAAAAAATTTACAAATAGACAAAACAATTATATTCATAATATGCTTAATAAGCATATGCACTTTTTAGCTAGTCACTACAGTGACAAACTTGTATATTTTGACACCAACAGTTTTGTGGAAACATTAAAGTCGACTAGGGATACTGTGTATCTGCCTGTTAGTTTAAGACACATAATAGCAAGGCTATTAGCTTTTTACATAAACTCAGACATAAGTAGTATGTCGAAGTCTTGTATTATTAACACCATAACAGTTAGTAATAATACTAATAATAAGGTGGTTGACCTAAGTAAGTGTAGCTCAAATGCTATAAATATTTATACAAATTGTACGAAGGAGGTTCCATTTCCCTCATGCACTATGAGCTCATCACTGCCTGGTGAGGACATTGAAGTCTTGGGATTAACTCCGAATAATCATTTAAACTAGTTTGTAAGACAACAGAAGGTACCAGTAATAATATTCTTATACCTAACAACAACAAGGTATCTTCTTGCTATAAATTAATTAAATATCAAAAAGGAGATCAGCAGAATGCCTTGAAACTATTTCATCAAAATATTCAAGGTATTTCTTCCAAATTACTAGAAATCCAAATGTTTTTAGAAAAAACAAAGTTTGACATTGTTTGTTGTACTGAACATTGGTTAAAGGATTACCAAATGCTAATTAATTATGAGAACTATAGTGTGGGCAGTTGTTTTAATCGTAAATCTATGCTGCGTGGTGGTTCTCTAATCTTGATTAAAAATTGTTTAAAATCCAAACAACGAAATGACATAGTGGGTTTATCAATTGAACATTGCATCGAACTGTCCTGTGTTGAGCTCGATAAGCATGTTGTAGTGTGCGTTTACAGACCCCCTAATTATCAGAACTTTTCGTTATTTGAGTCAATAATGGAAGATGTCCTAGCGAAACTTGCATCTAATAACAAAGCCGCAATTATTTGTGGTGATTTCAATATTAATATTTTGGAAAATAATTCAAATAGCAGTAGATTATTAAGCCTTTTCAAATCTTTCAATTTATCTAATGTTTTTACAGAACCGACTAGAGTAACTCCAACTTCTGCTACTTGTATCGATAATGTCTTTTGCGATTGTGATTATTTAGATAAAGCCATCGTAAACTATCTGCCGTCTGATCATAGTGGACAAACGGTAACTTTTAAGTTTAAAACACCTTTGCAAAAAGTGCAAATACAATATAGGCCAATAACAACTAGTAAACTAAATAGATTCAATTGTACCCTAAATAATAAGTTAAATGATCTGGGCTATAATGTGGATGATGCAAATAAATTGTACGAGGATTTCTTTTCAGTTGTACACACTCAATTCAATAAAACTTTTGAAAAGAAAACAAAAAATATTTGCCCTAATTTTATATTTAGTGACTGGGCAACTAGAGGTATTAGGATAAGTAGGGAAAGACTGTTCGAGCTGTATGGCCTTAAGCCTTACATCAATACAGAAACTTACAACAAGTATGTTGCTACATATTCCAAAATTTTTAGAAATACCTGCAAGATAGCCAAAGCCCTGTACATTAGCAACAAAATCAAATCAGCAGAAAACAAAATAAAAACAGTTTGGAAAATTATAAATAATGAAACTAGTAGGAATAAAAAACGAAATACTGATTACACATTGGAGTCTTCACGTGGTGACATATGCTCTAATTTAGAAGTAGCTCAAGAATTTGTACATTTCTTTACTAATATACCATCGAAAACGACGGAAGCCTTAAATTCCTCTCCGGACGTATCAGTTGATTTACTAAGAGCGAACGTTCCAGGTTGCCCGGTTGAATTTCAATTTAAACATATAAACCCTATGGTAGTTATAAAAGCTTTTCGACAAATAAAAATCAAATTGTCCGAAGATCTATGGGGAATGTCTATCAAAGTTTGTACATCCATAATCGAGACTATATCACCATACTTAGCTTTAGTGTTTAATTTGTGTGTAGATCAAGGAGTCTTCCCAGATTTAATGAAATACAGTAAGGTTATTCCACTTTTTAAATCTGGGGACAGCAAAGACACCAATAATTATAGACCAGTGTCCGTGTTACCGGTATTCAGCAAAGTATTCGAAAAGGTAATGCTCAATCAAATGCTAAATCATTTTAACAGCAACAAAATCTTACACGATCAACAATATGGATTCACTAAGGGACGTTGTACGACTGACGCCGGTGTCACTTTATTGAAACACATATTTACAGCGTGGGAGGAAGCCCGAGATGCCATAGGAATCTTTTGTGACCTCTCCAAGGCATTTGACTGCGTTAATCACGAAACCTTACTCTTGAAACTCGAGCATTACGGATTAGGTAAACTTGCGCTCAGTTTAGTCAACTCCTATTTACATGATAGAAAACAAAAAGTTCAAGTAAATGGTGTCAATTCACTTGGTTTACAAGTAAAAATGGGTGTTCCACAAGGCTCGATATTAGGTCCTTTCCTCTTTTTAGTAAATATAAATGATCTACCCCATTTATTAAAAAACCAACCACAAATGGTGTTATTTGCTGACGATACTTCCTTAATTTTTAAGATAAATAGACGTGCATCAAATCTTGACGACGTAAATAACGCCCTACTGCAAGTGCAAAATTGGTTCACTGCTAATAATTTAGTATTAAATGGGAAAAAAACTAAATGCATAAGATTTGCTTTACCGAATGTTAAAAGTATTGATTGTGACATAGTATTGAATAAGGAGAAACTAGAATTCGTCGATAAAACTGTTTTCCTGGGGATAACGCTCGACTCAAGGCTGCAATGGGGTCCTCATATAACATCTCTTGCAGAACGGCTAAGTTCAGCAGCATATGCTGTAAGAACAATCCGTCAATTTACTAATGTAGATACCGCGAGGCTAGTCTATTTCAGTTCCTTTCATAGTATCATGTCTTACGGTATTTTACTATGGGGACGGGCTGCAGATATCGAGTCTATTTTTATTCTGCAGAAAAGAGCCATCAGAGCAATATATGGCCTCCGCAGGCGCGATTCTCTAAGGGACCTGTTTAAAGATATTAATATCATGACGGTACCTTGTCAATATATCTATGAAAACATCATGTACGTAAGGAAAAATTTAAATCTTTTCAGTAAAAGAGGTGACAGACACACATATAGAACTAGAAATAGGGACCAATTAGTTCAACCAGGTTTCAGACTGGCTAAAGTAGACTCTTCCTTCATGGGGTACTGTTTAAAATGTTACAATAAAATACCTCCCCACATACTCCAACTCAATGAAACGAAATTCAAATCTTACATAAAACGCACACTATGTAGCCGAGCATATTATAAGTTGGGGGATTACATCGCTGACAAAAATGCTTGGTTAAACGCTGGTCCTGCTCCACAGGACGCATAAATAAATTGATTAGCATTTGGAAATACTTCACACACGCCTACCCTACCTACATACTGTTGGAGCTGATGAAGATTTTAAAATACAATTTTTGCATTGTATAAATTCAATCTCCTAGTATTGTATAATTGCATAGCACATAAATGTGAGTACTATGTACGTACATACTATAAAGCTACCATTTACTGGGTACGTCTTTCATTGACTTGAATGTGGCTTGGCGGCTGAGAGTATGTCATGCTCACTCTAATGTCTCGCTGATGGTGGCGCGTGTGTTGGATCATATAGCTCCCTTCAAAATGGTTGAGCTGAATGGTGCTAATCTATGCGTCATGTTCGTGAACGGGCGCCGTCAGTAGGGACTGGTCAACTCTTTGCTGCCATGGCTTATTATATATTTAATTTTATATTTGAATTGTTTTTTCTTTATCTGTTCATTACGGACGCTTTTAATGTTCTGCATCGTTCTCACATGCATAATTTCTAACATGAATGATGTAACCAATACTTTGTAACCATATTATTCTGATTTAAAAGAGTGTCCATGGAGTTTCTTGCCCGTTCTTCTCCATAGGTACCTACGCTTTGGAATGGGCAACTAGCTTCATTTTTCTGACTGACCGACCCCTTGACAATTCAAAAGTACCTGTAATTGGTTTAATTGAAATAAATACTTTGAGTTTGAGTTTGAGTTTGAGCTTATATAATTTATTTTTAAACAAATAAATATTAGAAAAAGGTAGGGTATTGACTAATTTCCCCCACTGGAGTGCAACCCGCCATCACCGTCGGAATCCTTGACTCATTACGTGATTTAGTGTTGTCCGACTCACACGTAAATTTTTGCTCAGACAGCATAAAAATCTATGAAATAGATACACAACGCTTACAGTCTGACATACACGTACTTGAGGGCAGACTTAGTTCCCTTTACATTGAATATGTGGGTTCTCAGAACCAAATTAAGGAACATATTCTTGCTGCTAGTGAGTTAGTTATGAGTCAGTGTACTTGTCAGGTTTCAAACCCTGTTGCTGTCCAGCCTGAGGCAACGGAGGACCCGTCCCAGACTGTCTCAAGACTGTAACCGTAACCAAGATGTACCTGATATAGTACAAAATCTATCTCAAGTGGTACAGCTTGAGACTGGTATTTGTCCATCTTTCAGTAGTCATGATTCGGTTATGTTCTCAGATAGTATAGGAAGAGGTTTAGGTAAATTAATTAGTGACAACCTGAGTTATTCTACTCAAAATTATTGTATGCCAGGGTCAACCTACAAACAAATAATGGCATCAGTAACAGGAAATTTATTTAATTCTAAAACCAACATTACTGTATTTGTAGGTAACAGTTCTAATGTCAAAAAATATGAAATCACTGTGTAACTGAATTGTTAAATTTAAATTGTAGAAAAATAATATTGTGTGCTTTTCCATATTTTAAAAAATTGACAAAAAGACAAAACAATTATATTCATATGCTTAATAAGCATATGCACTTTTTAGCTAGTCACTACAGTGACAAACTTGTATATTTTGACACCAACAGTTTTGTGGAAACATTAAAGTCGACTAGGGATACTGTGTATCTGCCTGTTAGTTTAAGACACATAATAGCAAGGCTATTAGCTTTTTACATAAACTCAGACATAAGTAGTATGTCGAAGTCTTGTATTATTAACACCATAACAGTTAGTAATAATACTAATAATAAGGTGGTTGACCTAACCAAGTGTAGCTCAAATGCTATAAATATTTATACAAATTGTACGAAGGAGGTTCCATTTCCCTCATGCACTATGAGCTCATCACTGCCTGGTGAGGACATTGAAGTCTTGGGATTAACTCCGAATAATCATTTAAACTAGTTTGTAAGACAACAGAAGGTACCAGTAATAATATTCTTATACCTAACAACAACAAGGTATCTTCTTGCTATAAATTAATTAAATATCAAAAAGGAGATCAGCAGAATGCCTTGAAACTATTTCATCAAAATATTCAAGGTATTTCTTCCAAATTACTAGAAATCCAAATGTTTTTAGAAAAAACAAAGTTTGACATTGTTTGTTGTACTGAACATTGGTTAAAGGATTACCAAATGCTAATTAATTATGAGAACTATAGTGTGGGCAGTTGTTTTAATCGTAAATCTATGCTGCGTGGTGGTTCTCTAATCTTGATTAAAAATTGTTTAAAATCCAAACAACGAAATGACATAGTGGGTTTATCAATTGAACATTGCATCGAACTGTCCTGTGTTGAGCTCGATAAGCATGTTGTAGTGTGCGTTTACAGACCCCCTAATTATCAGAACTTTTCGTTATTTGAGTCAATAATGGAAGATGTCCTAGCGAAACTTGCATCTAATAACAAAGCCGCAATTATTTGTGGTGATTTCAATATTAATATTTTGGAAAATAATTCAAATAGCAGTAGATTATTAAGCCTTTTCAAATCTTTCAATTTATCTAATGTTTTTACAGAACCGACTAGAGTAACTCCAACTTCTGCTACTTGTATCGATAATGTCTTTTGCGATTGTGATTATTTAGATAAAGCCATCGTAAACTATCTGCCGTCTGATCATAGTGGACAAACGGTAACTTTTAAGTTTAAAACACCTTTGCAAAAAGTGCAAATACAATATAGGCCAATAACAACTAGTAAACTAAATAGATTCAATTGTACCCTAAATAATAAGTTAAATGATCTGGGCTATAATGTGGATGATGCAAATAAATTGTACGAGGATTTCTTTTCAGTTGTACACACTCAATTCAATAAAACTTTTGAAAAGAAAACAAAAAATATTTGCCCTAATTTTATATTTAGTGACTGGGCAACTAGAGGTATTAGGATAAGTAGGGAAAGACTGTTCGAGCTGTATGGCCTTAAGCCTTACATCAATACAGAAACTTACAACAAGTATGTTGCTACATATTCCAAAATTTTTAGAAATACCTGCAAGATAGCCAAAGCCCTGTACATTAGCAACAAAATCAAATCAGCAGAAAACAAAATAAAAACAGTTTGGAAAATTATAAATAATGAAACTAGTAGGAATAAAAAACGAAATACTGATTACACATTGGAGTCTTCACGTGGTGACATATGCTCTAATTTAGAAGTAGCTCAAGAATTTGTACATTTCTTTACTAATATACCATCGAAAACGACGGAAGCCTTAAATTCCTCTCCGGACGTATCAGTTGATTTACTAAGAGCGAACGTTCCAGGTTGCCCGGTTGAATTTCAATTTAAACATAAATAAACCCTATGGTAGTTATAAAAGCTTTTAGACAAATAAAAATCAAATTGTCCGAAGATCTATGGGGAATGTCTATCAAAGTTTGTACATCCATAATCGAGACTATATCACCATACTTAGCTTTAGTGTTTAATTTGTGTGTAGATCAAGGAGTCTTCCCAGATTTAATGAAATACAGTAAGGTTATTCCACTTTTTAAATCTGGGGACAGCAAAGACACCAATAATTATAGACCAGTGTCCGTGTTACCGGTATTCAGCAAAGTATTCGAAAAGGTAATGCTCAATCAAATGCTAAATCATTTTAACAGCAACAAAATCTTACACGATCAACAATATGGATTCACTAAGGGACGTTGTACGACTGACGCCGGTGTCACTTTATTGAAACACATATTTACAGCGTGGGAGGAAGCCCAAGATGCCATAGGAATCTTTTGTGACCTCTCCAAGGCATTTGACTGCGTTAATCACGAAACCTTACTCTTGAAACTCGAGCATTACGGATTAGGTAAACTTGCGCTCAGTTTAGTCAACTCCTATTTACATGATAGAAAACAAAAAGTTCAAGTAAATGGTGTCAATTCACTTGGTTTACAAGTAAAAATGGGTGTTCCACAAGGCTCGATATTAGGTCCTTTCCTCTTTTTAGTAAATATAAATGATCTACCCCATTTATTAAAAAACCAACCACAAATGGTGTTATTTGCTGACGATACTTCCTTAATTTTTAAGATAAATAGACGTGCATCAAATCTTGACGACGTAAATAACGCCCTACTGCAAGTGCAAAATTGGTTCACTGCTAATAATTTAGTATTAAATGGGAAAAAAACTAAATGCATAAGATTTGCTTTACCGAATGTTAAAAGTATTGATTGTGACATAGTATTGAATAAGGAGAAACTAGAATTCGTCGATAAAACTGTTTTCCTGGGGATAACGCTCGACTCAAGGCTGCAATGGGGTCCTCATATAACATCTCTTGCAGGACGGCTAAGTTCAGCAGCATATGCTGTAAGAACAATCCGTCAATTTACTAATGTAGATACCGCGAGGCTAGTCTATTTCAGTTCCTTTCATAGTATCATGTCTTACGGTATTTTACTATGGGGACGGGCTGCAGATATCGAGTCTATTTTTATTCTGCAGAAAAGAGCCATCAGAGCAATATATGGCCTCCGCAGGCGCGATTCTCTAAGGGACCTGTTTAAAGATATTAATATCATGACGGTACCTTGTCAATATATCTATGAAAACATCATGTACGTAAGGAAAAATTTAAATCTTTTCAGTAAAAGAGGTGACAGACACACATATAGAACTAGAAATAGGGACCAATTAGTTCAACCAGGTTTCAGACTGGCTAAAGTAGACTCTTCCTTCATGGGGTACTGTTTAAAATGTTACAATAAAATACCTCCCCACATACTCCAACTCAATGAAACGAAATTCAAATCTTACATAAAACGCACACTATGTAGCCGAGCATATTATAAGTTGGGGGATTACATCGCTGACAAAAATGCTTGGTTAAACGCTGGTCCTGCTCCACAGGACGCATAAATAAATTGATTAGCATTTGGAAATACTTCACACACGCCTACCCTACCTACATACTGTTGGAGCTGATGAAGATTTTAAAATACAATTTTTGCATTGTATAAATTCAATCTCCTAGTATTGTATAATTGCATAGCACATAAATGTGAGTACTATGTACGTACATACTATAAAGCTACCATTTACTGGGTACGTCTTTCATTGACTTGAATGTGGCTTGGCGGCTGAGAGTATGTCATGCTCACTCTAATGTCTCGCTGATGGTGGCGCGTGTGTTGGATCATATAGCTCCCTTCAAAATGGTTGAGCTGAATGGTGCTAATCTATGCGTCATGTTCGTGAACGGGCGCCGTCAGTAGGGACTGGTCAACTCTTTGCTGCCATGGCTTATTATATATTTAATTTTATATTTGAATTGTTTTTTCTTTATCTGTTCATTACGGACGCTTTTAATGTTCTGCATCGTTCTCACATGCATAATTTCTAACATGAATGATGTAACCAATACTTTGTAACCATATTATTCTGATTTAAAAGAGTGTCCATGGAGTTTCTTGCCCGTTCTTCTCCATAGGTACCTACGCTTTGGAATGGGCAACTAGCTTCATTTTTCTGACTGACCGACCCCTTGACAATTCAAAAGTACCTGTAATTGGTTTAATTGAAATAAATACTTTGAGTTTGAGTTTGAGTTTGAGCTTATATAATTTATTTTTAAACAAATAAATATTAGAAAAAGGTAGGGTATTGACTAATTTCCCCCACTGGAGTGCAACCCGCCATCACCGTCGGAATCCTTGACTCATTACGTGATTTAGTGTTGTCCGACTCACACGTAAATTTTTGCTCAGACAGCATAAAAATCTATGAAATAGATACACAACGCTTACAGTCTGACATACACGTACTTGAGGGCAGACTTAGTTCCCTTTACATTGAATATGTGGGTTCTCAGAACCAAATTAAGGAACATATTCTTGCTGCTAGTGAGTTAGTTATGAGTCAGTGTACTTGTCAGGTTTCAAACCCTGTTGCTGTCCAGCCTGAGGCAACGGAGGACCCGTCCCAGACTGTCTCAAGACTGTAACCGTAACCAAGATGTACCTGATATAGTACAAAATCTATCTCAAGTGGTACAGCTTGAGACTGGTATTTGTCCATCTTTCAGTAGTCATGATTCGGTTATGTTCTCAGATAGTATAGGAAGAGGTTTAGGTAAATTAATTAGTGACAACCTGAGTTATTCTACTCAAAATTATTGTATGCCAGGGTCAACCTACAAACAAATAATGGCATCAGTAACAGGAAATTTATTTAATTCTAAAACCAACATTACTGTATTTGTAGGTAACAGTTCTAATGTCAAAAAATATGAAATCACTGTGTAACTGAATTGTTAAATTTAAATTGTAGAAAAATAATATTGTGTGCTTTTCCATATTTAAAAAAATTGACAAAAAGACAAAACAATTATATTCATATGCTTAATAAGCATATGCACTTTTTAGCTAGTCACTACAGTGACAAACTTGTATATTTTGACACCAACAGTTTTGTGGAAACATTAAAGTCGACTAGGGATACTGTGTATCTGCCTGTTAGTTTAAGACACATAATAGCAAGGCTATTAGCTTTTTACATAAACTCAGACATAAGTAGTATGTCGAAGTCTTGTATTATTAACACCATAACAGTTAGTAATAATACTAATAATAAGGTGGTTGACCTAACCAAGTGTAGCTCAAATGCTATAAATATTTATACAAATTGTACGAAGGAGGTTCCATTTCCCTCATGCACTATGAGCTCATCACTGCCTGGTGAGGACATTGAAGTCTTGGGATTAACTCCGAATAATCATTTAAACTAGTTTGTAAGACAACAGAAGGTACCAGTAATAATATTCTTATACCTAACAACAACAAGGTATCTTCTTGCTATAAATTAATTAAATATCAAAAAGGAGATCAGCAGAATGCCTTGAAACTATTTCATCAAAATATTCAAGGTATTTCTTCCAAATTACTAGAAATCCAAATGTTTTTAGAAAAAACAAAGTTTGACATTGTTTGTTGTACTGAACATTGGTTAAAGGATTACCAAATGCTAATTAATTATGAGAACTATAGTGTGGGCAGTTGTTTTAATCGTAAATCTATGCTGCGTGGTGGTTCTCTAATCTTGATTAAAAATTGTTTAAAATCCAAACAACGAAATGACATAGTGGGTTTATCAATTGAACATTGCATCGAACTGTCCTGTGTTGAGCTCGATAAGCATGTTGTAGTGTGCGTTTACAGACCCCCTAATTATCAGAACTTTTCGTTATTTGAGTCAATAATGGAAGATGTCCTAGCGAAACTTGCATCTAATAACAAAGCCGCAATTATTTGTGGTGATTTCAATATTAATATTTTGGAAAATAATTCAAATAGCAGTAGATTATTAAGCCTTTTCAAATCTTTCAATTTATCTAATGTTTTTACAGAACCGACTAGAGTAACTCCAACTTCTGCTACTTGTATCGATAATGTCTTTTGCGATTGTGATTATTTAGATAAAGCCATCGTAAACTATCTGCCGTCTGATCATAGTGGACAAACGGTAACTTTTAAGTTTAAAACACCTTTGCAAAAAGTGCAAATACAATATAGGCCAATAACAACTAGTAAACTAAATAGATTCAATTGTACCCTAAATAATAAGTTAAATGATCTGGGCTATAATGTGGATGATGCAAATAAATTGTACGAGGATTTCTTTTCAGTTGTACACACTCAATTCAATAAAACTTTTGAAAAGAAAACAAAAAATATTTGCCCTAATTTTATATTTAGTGACTGGGCAACTAGAGGTATTAGGATAAGTAGGGAAAGACTGTTCGAGCTGTATGGCCATAAGCCTTACATCAATACAGAAACTTACAACAAGTATGTTGCTACATATTCCAAAATTTTTAGAAATACCTGCAAGATAGCCAAAGCCCTGTACATTAGCAACAAAATCAAATCAGCAGAAAACAAAATAAAAACAGTTTGGAAAATTATAAATAATGAAACTAGTAGGAATAAAAAACGAAATACTGATTACACATTGGAGTCTTCACGTGGTGACATATGCTCTAATTTAGAAGTAGCTCAAGAATTTGTACATTTCTTTACTAATATAGCATCGAAAACGACGGAAGCCTTAAATTCCTCTCCGGACGTATCAGTTGATTTACTAAGAGCGAACGTTCCAGGTTGCCCGGTTGAATTTCAATTTAAACATATAAACCCTATGGTAGTTATAAAAGCTTTTCGACAAATAAAAATCAAATTGTCCGAAGATCTATGGGGAATGTCTATCAAAGTTTGTACATCCATAATCGAGACTATATCACCATACTTAGCTTTAGTGTTTAATTTGTGTGTAGATCAAGGAGTCTTCCCAGATTTAATGAAATACAGTAAGGTTATTCCACTTTTTAAATCTGGGGACAGCAAAGACACCAATAATTATAGACCAGTGTCCGTGTTACCGGTATTCAGCAAAGTATTCGAAAAGGTAATGCTCAATCAAATGCTAAATCATTTTAACATCAACAAAATCTTACACGATCAACAATATGGATTCACTAAGGGACGTTGTACGACTGACGCCGGTGTCACTTTATTAAAACACATATTTACAGCGTGGGAGGAAGCCCAAGATGCCATAGGAATCTTTTGTGACCTCTCCAAGGCATTTGACTGCGTTAATCACGAAACCTTACTCTTGAAACTCGAGCATTACGGATTAGGTAAACTTGCGCTCAGTTTAGTCAACTCCTATTTACATGATAGAAAACAAAAAGTTCAAGTAAATGGTGTCAATTCACTTGGTTTACAAGTAAAAATGGGTGTTCCACAAGGCTCGATATTAGGTCCTTTCCTCTTTTTAGTAAATATAAATGATCTACCCCATTTATTAAAAAACCAACCACAAATGGTGTTATTTGCTGACGATACTTCCTTAATTTTTAAGATAAATAGACGTGCATCAAATCTTGACGACGTAAATAACGCCCTACTGCAAGTGCAAAATTGGTTCACTGCTAATAATTTAGTATTAAATGGGAAAAAAACTAAATGCATAAGATTTGCTTTACCGAATGTTAAAAGTATTGATTGTGACATAGTATTGAATAAGGAGAAACTAGAATTCGTCGATAAAACTGTTTTCCTGGGGATAACGCTCGACTCAAGGCTGCAATGGGGTCCTCATATAACATCTCTTGCAGGACGGCTAAGTTCAGCAGCATATGCTGTAAGAACAATCCGTCAATTTACTAATGTAGATACCGCGAGGCTAGTCTATTTCAGTTCCTTTCATAGTATCATGTCTTACGGTATTTTACTATGGGGACGGGCTGCCGATATCGAGTCTATTTTTATTCTGCAGAAAAGAGCCATCAGAGCAATATATGGCCTCCGCAGGCGCGATTCTCTAAGGGACCTGTTTAAAGATATTAATATCATGACGGTACCTTGTCAATATATCTATGAAAACATCATGTACGTAAGGAAAAATTTAAATCTTTTCAGTAAAAGAGGTGACAGACACACATATAGAACTAGAAATAGGGACCAATTAGTTCAACCAGGTTTCAGACTGGCTAAAGTAGACTCTTCCTTCATGGGGTACTGTTTAAAATGTTACAATAAAATACCTCCCCACATACTCCAACTCAATGAAACGAAATTCAAATCTTACATAAAACGCACACTATGTAGCCGAGCATATTATAAGTTGGGGGATTACATCGCTGACAAAAATGCTTGGTTAAACGCTGGTCCTGCTCCACAGGACGCATAAATAAATTGATTAGCATTTGGAAATACTTCACACACGCCTACCCTACCTACATACTGTTGGAGCTGATGAAGATTTTAAAATACAATTTTTGCATTGTATAAATTCAATCTCCTAGTATTGTATAATTGCATAGCACATAAATGTGAGTACTATGTACGTACATACTATAAAGCTACCATTTACTGGGTACGTCTTTCATTGACTTGAATGTGGCTTGGCGGCTGAGAGTATGTCATGCTCACTCTAATGTCTCGCTGATGGTGGCGCGTGTGTTGGATCATATAGCTCCCTTCAAAATGGTTGAGCTGAATGGTGCTAATCTATGCGTCATGTTCGTGAACGGGCGCCGTCAGTAGGGACTGGTCAACTCTTTGCTGCCATGGCTTATTATATATTTAATTTTATATTTGAATTGTTTTTTCTTTATCTGTTCATTACGGACGCTTTTAATGTTCTGCATCGTTCTCACATGCATAATTTCTAACATGAATGATGTAACCAATACTTTGTAACCATATTATTCTGATTTAAAAGAGTGTCCATGGAGTTTCTTGCCCGTTCTTCTCCATAGGTACCTACGCTTTGGAATGGGCAACTAGCTTCATTTTTCTGACTGACCGACCCCTTGACAATTCAAAAGTACCTGTAATTGGTTTAATTGAAATAAATACTTTGAGTTTGAGTTTGAGTTTGAGCTTATATAATTTATTTTTAAACAAATAAATATTAGAAAAAGGTAGGGTATTGACTAATTTCCCCCACTGGAGTGCAACCCGCCATCACCGTCGGAATCCTTGACTCATTACGTGATTTAGTGTTGTCCGACTCACACGTAAATTTTTGCTCAGACAGCATAAAAATCTATGAAATAGATACACAACGCTTACAGTCTGACATACACGTACTTGAGGGCAGACTTAGTTCCCTTTACATTGAATATGTGGGTTCTCAGAACCAAATTAAGGAACATATTCTTGCTGCTAGTGAGTTAGTTATGAGTCAGTGTACTTGTCAGGTTTCAAACCCTGTTGCTGTCCAGCCTGAGGCAACGGAGGACCCGTCCCAGACTGTCTCAAGACTGTAACCGTAACCAAGATGTACCTGATATAGTACAAAATCTATCTCAAGTGGTACAGCTTGAGACTGGTATTTGTCCATCTTTCAGTAGTCATGATTCGGTTATGTTCTCAGATAGTATAGGAAGAGGTTTAGGTAAATTAATTAGTGACAACCTGAGTTATTCTACTCAAAATTATTGTATGCCAGGGTCAACCTACAAACAAATAATGGCATCAGTAACAGGAAATTTATTTAATTCTAAAACCAACATTACTGTATTTGTAGGTAACAGTTCTAATGTCAAAAAATATGAAATCACTGTGTAACTGAATTGTTAAATTTAAATTGTAGAAAAATAATATTGTGTGCTTTTCCATATTTTAAAAAATTGACAAATAGACAAAACAATTATATTCATATGCTTAATAAGCATATGCACTTTTTAGCTAGTCACTACAGTGACAAACTTGTATATTTTGACACCAACAGTTTTGTGGAAACATTAAAGTCGACTAGGGATACTGTGTATCTGCCTGTTAGTTTAAGACACATAATAGCAAGGCTATTAGCTTTTTACATAAACTCAGACATAAGTAGTATGTCGAAGTCTTGTATTATTAACACCATAACAGTTAGTAATAATACTAATAATAAGGTGGTTGACCTAAGTAAGTGTAGCTCAAATGCTATAAATATTTATACAAATTGTACGAAGGAGGTTCCATTTCCCTCATGCACTATGAGCTCATCACTGCCTGGTGAGGACATTGAAGTCTTGGGATTAACTCCGAATAATCATTTAAACTAGTTTGTAAGACAACAGAAGGTACCAGTAATAATATTCTTATACCTAACAACAACAAGGTATCTTCTTGCTATAAATTAATTAAATATCAAAAAGGAGATCAGCAGAATGCCTTGAAACTATTTCATCAAAATATTCAAGGTATTTCTTCCAAATTACTAGAAATCCAAATGTTTTTAGAAAAAACAAAGTTTGACATTGTTTGTTGTACTGAACATTGGTTAAAGGATTACCAAATGCTAATTAATTATGAGAACTATAGTGTGGGCAGTTGTTTTAATCGTAAATCTATGCTGCGTGGTGGTTCTCTAATCTTGATTAAAAATTGTTTAAAATCCAAACAACGAAATGACATAGTGGGTTTATCAATTGAACATTGCATCGAACTGTCCTGTGTTGAGCTCGATAAGCATGTTGTAGTGTGCGTTTACAGACCCCCTAATTATCAGAACTTTTCGTTATTTGAGTCAATAATGGAAGATGTCCTAGCGAAACTTGCATCTAATAACAAAGCCGCAATTATTTGTGGTGATTTCAATATTAATATTTTGGAAAATAATTCAAATAGCAGTAGATTATTAAGCCTTTTCAAATCTTTCAATTTATCTAATGTTTTTACAGAACCGACTAGAGTAACTCCAACTTCTGCTACTTGTATCGATAATGTCTTTTGCGATTGTGATTATTTAGATAAAGCCATCGTAAACTATCTGCCGTCTGATCATAGTGGACAAACGGTAACTTTTAAGTTTAAAACACCTTTGCAAAAAGTGCAAATACAATATAGGCCAATAACAACTAGTAAACTAAATAGATTCAATTGTACCCTAAATAATAAGTTAAATGATCTGGGCTATAATGTGGATGATGCAAATAAATTGTACGAGGATTTCTTTTCAGTTGTACACACTCAATTCAATAAAACTTTTGAAAAGAAAACAAAAAATATTTGCCCTAATTTTATATTTAGTGACTGGGCAACTAGAGGTATTAGGATAAGTAGGGAAAGACTGTTCGAGCTGTATGGCCTTAAGCCTTACATCAATACAGAAACTTACAACAAGTATGTTGCTACATATTCCAAAATTTTTAGAAATACCTGCAAGATAGCCAAAGCCCTGTACATTAGCAACAAAATCAAATCAGCAGAAAACAAAATAAAAACAGTTTGGAAAATTATAAATAATGAAACTAGTAGGAATAAAAAACGAAATACTGATTACACATTGGAGTCTTCACGTGGTGACATATGCTCTAATTTAGAAGTAGCTCAAGAATTTGTACATTTCTTTACTAATATACCATCGAAAACGACGGAAGCCTTAAATTCCTCTCCGGACGTATCAGTTGATTTACTAAGAGCGAACGTTCCAGGTTGCCCGGTTGAATTTCAATTTAAACATATAAACCCTATGGTAGTTATAAAAGCTTTTCGACAAATAAAAATCAAATTGTCCGAAGATCTATGGGGAATGTCTATCAAAGTTTGTACATCCATAATCGAGACTATATCACCATACTTAGCTTTAGTGTTTAATTTGTGTGTAGATCAAGGAGTCTTCCCAGATTTAATGAAATACAGTAAGGTTATTCCACTTTTTAAATCTGGGGACAGCAAAGACACCAATAATTATAGACCAGTGTCCGTGTTACCGGTATTCAGCAAAGTATTCGAAAAGGTAATGCTCAATCAAATGCTAAATCATTTTAACAGCAACAAAATCTTACACGATCAACAATATGGATTCACTAAGGGACGTTGTACGACTGACGCCGGTGTCACTTTATTGAAACACATATTTACAGCGTGGGAGGAAGCCCGAGATGCCATAGGAATCTTTTGTGACCTCTCCAAGGCATTTGACTGCGTTAAACACGAAACCTTACTCTTGAAACTCGAGCATTACGGATTAGGTAAACTTGCGCTCAGTTTAGTCAACTCCTATTTACATGATAGAAAACAAAAAGTTCAAGTAAATGGTGTCAATTCACTTGGTTTACAAGTAAAAATGGGTGTTCCACAAGGCTCGATATTAGGTCCTTTCCTCTTTTTAGTAAATATAAATGATCTACCCCATTTATTAAAAAACCAACCACAAATGGTGTTATTTGCTGACGATACTTCCTTAATTTTTAAGATAAATAGACGTGCATCAAATCTTGACGACGTAAATAACGCCCTACTGCAAGTGCAAAATTGGTTCACTGCTAATAATTTAGTATTAAATGGGAAAAAAACTAAATGCATAAGATTTGCTTTACCGAATGTTAAAAGTATTGATTGTGACATAGTATTGAATAAGGAGAAACTAGAATTCGTCGATAAAACTGTTTTCCTGGGGATAACGCTCGACTCAAGGCTGCAATGGGGTCCTCATATAACATCTCTTGCAGAACGGCTAAGTTCAGCAGCATATGCTGTAAGAACAATCCGTCAATTTACTAATGTAGATACCGCGAGGCTAGTCTATTTCAGTTCCTTTCATAGTATCATGTCTTACGGTATTTTACTATGGGGACGGGCTGCAGATATCGAGTCTATTTTTATTCTGCAGAAAAGAGCCATCAGAGCAATATATGGCCTCCGCAGGCGCGATTCTCTAAGGGACCTGTTTAAAGATATTAATATCATGACGGTACCTTGTCAATATATCTATGAAAACATCATGTACGTAAGGAAAAATTTAAATCTTTTCAGTAAAAGAGGTGACAGACACACATATAGAACTAGAAATAGGGACCAATTAGTTCAACCAGGTTTCAGACTGGCTAAAGTAGACTCTTCCTTCATGGGGTACTGTTTAAAATGTTACAATAAAATACCTCCCCACATACTCCAACTCAATGAAACGAAATTCAAATCTTACATAAAACGCACACTATGTAGCCGAGCATATTATAAGTTGGGGGATTACATCGCTGACAAAAATGCTTGGTTAAACGCTGGTCCTGCTCCACAGGACGCATAAATAAATTGATTAGCATTTGGAAATACTTCACACACGCCTACCCTACCTACATACTGTTGGAGCTGATGAAGATTTTAAAATACAATTTTTGCATTGTATAAATTCAATCTCCTAGTATTGTATAATTGCATAGCACATAAATGTGAGTACTATGTACGTACATACTATAAAGCTACCATTTACTGGGTACGTCTTTCATTGACTTGAATGTGGCTTGGCGGCTGAGAGTATGTCATGCTCACTCTAATGTCTCGCTGATGGTGGCGCGTGTGTTGGATCATATAGCTCCCTTCAAAATGGTTGAGCTGAATGGTGCTAATCTATGCGTCATGTTCGTGAACGGGCGCCGTCAGTAGGGACTGGTCAACTCTTTGCTGCCATGGCTTATTATACATTTAATTTTATATTTGAATTGTTTTTTCTTTATCTGTTCATTACGGACGCTTTTAATGTTCTGCATCGTTCTCACATGCATAATTTCTAACATGAATGATGTAACCAATACTTTGTAACCATATTATTCTGATTTAAAAGAGTGTCCATGGAGTTTCTTGCCCGTTCTTCTCCATAGGTACCTACGCTTTGGAATGGGCAACTAGCTTCATTTTTCTGACTGACCGACCCCTTGACAATTCAAAAGTACCTGTAATTGGTTTAATTGAAATAAATACTTTGAGTTTGAGTTTGAGTTTGAGCTTATATAATTTATTTTTAAACAAATAAATATTAGAAAAAGGTAGGGTATTGACTAATTTCCCCCACTGGAGTGCAACCCGCCATCACCGTCGGAATCCTTGACTCATTACGTGATTTAGTGTTGTCCGACTCACACGTAAATTTTTGCTCAGACAGCATAAAAATCTATGAAATAGATACACAACGCTTACAGTCTGACATACACGTACTTGAGGGCAGACTTAGTTCCCTTTACATTGAATATGTGGGTTCTCAGAACCAAATTAAGGAACATATTCTTGCTGCTAGTGAGTTAGTTATGAGTCAGTGTACTTGTCAGGTTTCAAACCCTGTTGCTGTCCAGCCTGAGGCAACGGAGGACCCGTCCCAGACTGTCTCAAGACTGTAACCGTAACCAAGATGTACCTGATATAGTACAAAATCTATCTCAAGTGGTACAGCTTGAGACTGGTATTTGTCCATCTTTCAGTAGTCATGATTCGGTTATGTTCTCAGATAGTATAGGAAGAGGTTTAGGTAAATTAATTAGTGACAACCTGAGTTATTCTACTCAAAATTATTGTATGCCAGGGTCAACCTACAAACAAATAATGGCATCAGTAACAGGAAATTTATTTAATTCTAAAACCAACATTACTGTATTTGTAGGTAACAGTTCTAATGTCAAAAAATATGAAATCACTGTGTAACTGAATTGTTAAATTTAAATTGTAGAAAAATAATATTGTGTGCTTTTCCATATTTTAAAAAATTGACAAATAGACAAAACAATTATATTCATAATATGCTTAATAAGCATATGCACTTTTTAGCTAGTCACTACAGTGACAAACTTGTATATTTTGACACCAACAGTTTTATGGAAACATTAAAGTCGACTAGGGATACTGTGTATCTGCCTGTTAGTTTAAGACACATAATAGCAAGGCTATTAGCTTTTTACATAAACTCAGACATAAGTAGTATGTCGAAGTCTTGTATTATTAACACCATAACAGTTAGTAATAATACTAATAATAAGGTGGTTGACCTAACTAAGTGTAGCTCAAATGCTATAAATATTTATACAAATTGTACGAAGGAGGTTCCATTTCCCTCATGCACTATGAGCTCATCACTGCCTGGTGAGGACATTGAAGTCTTGGGATTAACTCCGAATAATCATTTAAACTAGTTTGTAAGACAACAGAAGGTACCAGTAATAATATTCTTATACCTAACAACAACAAGGTATCTTCTTGCTCTAAATTAAGAAAAGGAGATCAGCAGAATGCCTTGAAATTATTTCATCAAAATATTCAAGGTATTTCTTCCAAATTATTAGAAATTGAAATATTTTTAGAAAAAACAAAGTTTGACATTGTTTGTTTCACTGAACATTGGTTAAAGGATTACCAAATGCTGATTAATTATGAGAACTATAGTGTTTGCAGTTGTTTTAACCGTAAATCTATGTTACGTGGAGGTTCTCTAATCTTGATAAAAAATAGTTTAAAATCCAAGCAACGAAACGACATAGTGGATTTATCAGTTGAACATTGTATCGAACTGTCCTGTGTTGAGCTGGATAAGCATGTTGTAGTGTGCGTTTACAGACCCCCTAATTATCAGAACTTTTCTGTATTTGAGTCAATAATGGAAGATGTCCTAGCGACACTTGCATCCAGTAACAAAACCGCAATTATTTCTGGTGATTTTAATATTAATATTTTGGAAAATAATTCAAATAGCAGTAGATAATTAAGCCTTTTAAATCGTTCAATTTATTTAATGTTTTTACAGAACCAACTAGAGTAACTCCAACTTCTTCTACTTGTATCGATAATGTCTTCTGCGATTGTGATTATTTAGATAAAGCCATCGTAAATTATCTGCCGTCTGATCATAGTGGACAAACGGTAACTTTTAAGTTTAAAACACCTTTGCAAAAAGTGCAAATACAATTTAGGCCAATAACGACTGTCAAATTAAATAGATTTAATAGTACCCTAAATAATAAATGTTCTGGATCATAATATGGACGATGCAAATAAATTGTATGAGGATTTCTTTTCAATAGTGCACACTGAATTCAATAAAACTTTTGAAAAGAAAACAAAAAATATTTGCCCTAATTTTATATTCAGTAACTGGGCAACTAGAGGTATTAGGATTAGTAGGGAAAGACTGTTCGAGCTGTATGGCCTTAAGCCTTATATCAACACTGAAACTTTCATCAAGTATGTTGCTAGGTATTCCAAAACTTTTAGAAATACATGCGAGATAGCTAAAGCCCGGTTCATTAGTAACAAGATCAAAACAGCAGATAACAAAATAAAAACAGTTTGGAAAGTTATACATAACGAAACTAGTGGGAATAAAATACGAAACAATGATTACACATTGGAGACTTCACGTGGTGCCATAAGCTCTAACTTAGAAGTAGCTCAGGAATTTGTAAATTTCTTTACAAATATACCATGTAAAACGACGGAAGCTTTAAATTCCTCACCTGTTGTCTCAATTGATCTAGTAAGAGCTAACGTTCCAGGATGCTCGATTGAATTTCAATTTAAACACATAAACCCTATGACAGTTATAAAAGCTTTTCGGCAAATCAAAATCAAATTGACTGAAGATTTATGGGGAATGTCTATCAAAGTTTGTACATCCATAATCGAGACTATAGCACCATACTTAGCTTTGATATTTAATTTGTGTGTAGATCAAGGAGTCTTCCCGGATTTAATGAAATACAGTAAGGTTATACCGCTTTTTAAATCTGGGGACAGCAAAGACACCAACAATTATAGACCCGTATCCGTGTTGCCCGTATTCAACAAGGTATACGAAAAGGTAATGCTCAATCAAATGCTTAATCATTTTAACACCAACAAAATCTTACATGATCAGCAATATGGTTTCACCAAAGGACGTTGTACGACTGACGCCGGTGTCACCTTATTAAAGCACATATTTACAGCGTGGGAGGAGGCCCAAGATGCCATAGAAATCTTTTGTGACCTCTCCAAGGCATTTGACTGCGTCAATCACGAAACCTTACTTTTTAAACTTGAGCATTACGGACTAGGTCAACTTGCGCTCAGTTTAGTCAAATCTTATTTAAATGATAGACAGCAAAAAGTTCAAATAAATGGTGTCAATTCTCTTGCTTTAAAAGTAAAAATGGGTGTTCCTCAAGGCTCGATTTTAGGTCCTTTCCTCTTTTTAGTATATATTAATGATCTACCCCATTTATTAAAGAACCAACCACAAATGGTGTTATTTGCTGACGATACATCCTTAATTTTTAAGATAAATAGACGTGCATCAAATATTGACGACGTAAATAACGCCCTACTGCAGGTACTAAATTGGTTCACTGCTAATAATTTGGTATTAAATGGGAAAAAAACTAAATGCATAAGATTTGCTTTACCAAATGTTAAAAGTAGTGATTGTGACATAGTATTGAACAAAGAGAAACTAGAATTCGTCGAGAAAACTGTTTTCCTGGGGATCACGCTCGACTCAAGGCTGCAATGGGGTCCTCATTTAACATCTCTTGCAGGAAGGCTAAGTTCAGCAGCTTACGCTGTAAGAAAAATCCGTCAATTTACTGATGTAGATACCGCGAGGCTAGTCTATTTTAGTTACTTTCATAGTATCATGTCTTACGGTATTTTACTATGGGGACGGGCTGCAGATATCGAGTCCATTTTTATTCTGCAGAAAAGAGCCATCAGAGCAATATATGGCCTCCGCAGGCACGATTCTTTAAGGGAACTGTTTAAAGATATTAACATCATGACGGTACCTTGTCAATACATCTATGAAAACAATATGTAGGTACGTAAGAAAAAATTAAAATCTATTCAACAAAAGAGGTGAAAGACACAACTATAGGACTAGAAATAGGGACCAATTAGTACAAACAGGTTTCAGACTGGCTAAAGTAGACTCAACCTTCATGGGGTACTGTTTAAAATGTTACAATAAAGTTCCTCCCCACATACTCCAACTGAATGAAACGAAATTTAAATCTTGTATTAAACGCACACTATGTAGCCAAGCATATTATAAGTTAGGGGATTACATCGCTGACAAAAATGCTTGGCTCAATGCTGGTCCAGCTCCACAGGGGCGCATAAACTAATTAGCATTCGGAAACATAGTTGGAGCTGCTGATCATTGGAAGAAAACTATATTTGCATTGTATAAACTCAATTGTTTAGTATTGTATAATTGCATAGCACACGTGTGAGCCAACCATTTACTGGGTACGTCTTTCATTGACTTGAATGTGCCCTGGCGGCTGAGAGTATGTCATGCTCTCTCTAATGTCTCGCTGGTGGTGGCGTGTGTGTTGGATCATTAAGTTCCCTTCAAAATGGTTGAGCTGAATGGTGCTGATCCATACGTCATGTTCGTGAACGGGCGCCGTCAGTAGGGACTGGTCATCTCTTAGCCGCCACGGCTTATTGTAATTTTTAATTTCTGAATTGTTTTTATGTTTTCTATAACGGACGCTTCAAACGTGCACGTCTTTCTACATCGTTCTCACATGGTTAATTTCAACACGAATGATGTATCAAATATTTTGTAACAATTTTATGATTTAAAAGAGTGTCCATGGAGTTTCTTGCCCGTTCTTCTCCATAGGTACCTACGCTTTGGAATGGGCAACTAGCTTCATCTTTCTGACTGACTGACCCTTTGACAATTCAAAAGTGCCTGTAATTGGTTTAGTTGAATTAAATGATTTGAGTTTGAGTTTGAGTTTGCTCGTCCGGAAATAACATTTATTGCGTTACACCATGGGAAAAAGAAAGCGATCTGATAAGAACGATAGTGACAGTGTCGAAAAACTACTTAAAAAAGTGAAAAAGTTAGTTAAAAAACGAAGAAGAATCTCTTCATCATCATCGGAAAGTGAACCAGCATTATCTCCTTCGCACTCACTACCTCACGATTTAACCAGTGATCTAGAACCACAAGATCAGTGAATAGAAAATACCTACACATAATTTTTTCTCATCTACCGCCTTGAGACTGTATAATGCACATAAATTAAATACTTACAATGCATTTATCGTGTTTAGATGCCTAGTTATTTAAGTGTCGTAAAATGAATATTATTCATTGTGATATCCCGACGTTTATCGTGTGTGGATGCCTTCGCTGTTATAAGCGTCATAAAATGAATGAATTCATTGTGATATTCCGACGTTTATCGTGTGTGGATACTATGACCGTTATACATGTAGGTACATACCTACGACACCAACTTAATTATCCCGACGTAAAGCGTGTGTGGATAAAGTACCTACTGACGGCTAATACTTATAATTATATTTCACTCCTTTACAGAGGAGATCCTAACTACTGAGGTGCCATTAGAAGGCGAAGGAACGGCTGATGAAAATCCTGATGAATTAGACCCGGATATTTTGCAACTATTAGGTTCAGACCCCACACTAAACAAATCGTTTGGAGATAATTTACACAAGGATTTGGCAACACGATGGAAACACATCTTGATTAACGGTCTTAATAAAGAGGAAAAAACTGACCTCCAAAAACAGTATCTACCTGCTGAAAATTGTATATACATGAAAGCACCCATGCTAAATCCCGAGTTAAAATCGGCACTGTCTGATATTAACATTAAAAAAGATTCATACAGTGAGCAGAAACAAAATCAAATGTCCTGCTGTATCTCAGCAATCGGCAAAGCATTAAATATAGCATTGTCACAAACCGAACACATTCCACAAGAGGTTATAAAAACACTCAGTGATGCAGGGCGGCTGATGTGCGCTACGCACTAAAGAGAATCTCTGTCTAGAAGATTTTCTGTCATTAATGCTATTAGTAAACAAAAAAGAGAAATAATAAAAAACACTAAAATAGACGATTATTTATTCGGTTCTAACTTGTCTGATTATCTAAAATCCACCAAGGCCATAACAATGTCTGCATCAGAATTGAAGTTCACCGCAAATAGTGGGAAGTTCAATCAACAGCGAAATCAGCCGAATACTTCTACATATCGTCAAACCGGTGCTTTAAACGCACGGGGGGCACCGCGGGCACCAGCCGCCGAGTCGCGAGTGTACCCCAACCAGACTCGGCGCCAGCCACCTCCACAGCCACGGGACCATCATCGCCGCGCGCAGACAGCCACACGCGCACGGACGGCCAACTACTCAGCCCGACGCCGCTTATTGTTTCGTCACAGGTAGATAACAATAATGTACCTTTAGCTGGCAGATTACAACATTACCTTTATGAATGGCATCATATTACTAATGACAAAACTATCCTGTCTTGGATTAAAGGATATGAAATACCCTTCCTTTGTGAACCACGCCAGACTAGCATACCTAAAAGGTTATACTCGGTCACAGAAACTAATTAATTGATAATTGCATTTCTGAGCTATTACAATCGGGTTTTATCTCTCAATGCATCCCTTGTGATAAACAATTCGTTTCGCCTATATTTACAGTACCTAAGACTAATGGAAAACATCGCTTCATTCTTAATTTTAAAAAATTGAATAAATTCATTCATGTTGACCATTTTAAAATGGAAGATTTTCGTACAGCTATAAAATTAATTGATCAAAATTGTTATATGGCAAGCATAGACTTAAAAGACGCGTATTTTTTGGTCCCAATCGCCAAAAGCGACAGGATTTACCTTCGTTTTAGTTGGAACTCAGAAAAGTTTAAGGATCAATTATTCGAATTTAACTTTTTGCCGTTTGGACTCTGTACTGCTCCCTACGTGTTCACTAAATTACTGAAACCTGTATTACATTATTTACGTTCATTAGGTCATTTATCAGTAAACTATATAGACGATTTTTTATGCATCGGTAATTCTTATAAAAGCTGTCTTATTAACGTTAAAGCGACAAGAGAATTACTATTAAAATTAGGATTTTTAATTAATGATGTCAAAAGTAAAATTTACCCAAGTAAAAAATGCCTTTTCCTGGGCTTTATATTTGACTCAAGGAACATGTCTCTAACATTACCCATTGAAAAGAAAAACCGCATAAAATTAATGTCAAACAAGTTGTTACATACAAACAAATGCACAATTAAAGAACTTGCTAGATTTATAGGTCTGTTTTACGGTGTTTAACTTCAGCATGTCTCGCCGTTAAATACGGCTGGCTATACACAAAGCTTCTAGAAAGAGAAAAATTTCTAGCTCTAAATTATTCTAACAATTATAATAAACCCATGATATTACGAGATTGCATAAAAAATGATTTAATTTGGTGGAAAGAACATATTGATTTTTCATTTTGTTCCTTTCAAACAAATGATTATAGGTACTCATGAAATATTCAGCGACGCTTCAACCTCTGGTTGGGGCGTAGTTTGCAATAATCAAACCGCTCACGGACATTGGAATCATTCCCAATTATCATTACACATAAATACTCTTGAATTACTTGCAGCTTTTTATGGTCTAAAAATCTTTGCATCACACCTTAAATATTGCAATATCTTACTCAGAATAGACAATACTACAGCAATTGCCTATATTAACAAAATGGGAGGTATACAATTCACTCACTTAAATAACATTGCGCGTGATATATGGCAATGGTGTGAGAATCGCAGTATACATGTTTTTGCATCTTATATCCAATCCAAAGATAATTTTATAGCAGACTTTGAATCTCGTCAGGCATATAATATAGACACGGAATGGGAACTAGCAGATTACGCATTTTACTAAAATAACACTTTCACTTGGAACTCCACAATTCGATCTATTTGCAAGTAGTCAGAATCACAAATGTTACAGATATGCTTCGTGGAAATTGGATCCAAACTCCGAAATTATCGATGCATTCACATTTAACTGGAAACATATTCAATTTTATGCTTTCCCTCCCTTTAGTGTTATCTTAAAAGTCCTACATAAGATTAAAAATGACAAAGCAGAAGGAATTGTAGTGGTATCACATTGGCCAACCCAACCGTGGTACCCAGTCTGGTTAAAATTACTTATTTCAAAAGTATTGTACTTTAAGCCTGACAAAAAATTACTATTTTCTCCTTTCAGGGAGGAGCATCCCCTCCACGCGGATCTTACCCTGATGGCAGGGAAATTATCCGGCAGTCGCTACTAAGGCGGGGAATACTCAATACTCAAAACTTTATTGCATTCCATATGTGTTACATAGATGGTATATACAAGGTAAAAGATCAATATGGACCCTGTCGGGTACAGCAAAATTTAGGAGAGAGGAAGAGAGCTAAGTGGCAATTCAAACAATTAAATATTATTACATGTGCTTAATTAGGTTATAATTATGTATATATATAAATATGTTTTGTGTAAGTATATACGTATAGTATATCAGTTATTTTATGTATTGCGTAAGAATATGCAGGTAGTAATTTTGTAATTCTTAAAAGTGTTTTAATTATTATAAAATTATGTTATTATTTAGGTATTTATTTATTTTTTTATTTATTTATTCATGTCTATATTATATTTTCTATATTCCATATTATATGATATATATATTTCATAATGTTTGGTGTATACGAGATATAATATAGGTAATTTTATTTTACAATCGATTTGTCCTCTAAAAACTCCTTTACTGAGTAGTATGACTTGGATTCCAGAAATTGTTTAAATTTGTTAACAAATGTATTTGTTTTGTTTACTTCTCTAATGATATTTGGTAATTTATTATACATTTTTATGGACATAACTAAAGGGCTGGTTGAGTGCATTTTGAGTCGGGATTGAGGTATGTTTATTTTGTTTTTGTTGTTTCGAAAAGTGTATCTCGTTTGTGTTTCTTCGCAAGTGGTATAAAAATCTGGGAGTTTTCTGACAAATTTACATAATTCTAAGATATATAAACAGGGAAGTGTGAGTATTTTGTGTTTTTGGAAGTGTGGTTTGCAGCTATCTGTTTGTTCTATGTTGGTTATGATTCGTATTAACTTCTTTTGTAAAATAAATATGGTTTGTGAATCTGTACTGTTACCCCACAGCATGACCCCATAGCTGAGCCATGCCTGGGCAAATGCATAGTAAGTGACAAGTGCAGTTTGCAGGTTAGTAGTTTTTTTAATTTCGCGTAGGGCATATGAAAATTTTGACAGTTTTCCTCTCATCTTCTGTATATGGGATTTCCAATTTATGTGGGTATCTATAGACAAACCGAGGAGAGTAAATTCGTTTACTTGTTCCAGTTTTGCATTTTTTTAAATGAAATTTAATTTTAATGGTGGTTTTTGATGAGGATGAAAAGTAATTAATTTTGTTTTGGTGAAGTTAATTTCTAGATTATGATTATCCATCCAGTTTACAGCTGTAGAAAGAAGGGAATTTAATTTGGCGTTTATATCGTCATCGTTGTGGCATGGGGTGAGCAGCGAGATATCGTCCGCAAATAGAACACATGGTCCGTTTATGATTTTAGGAAGGTCGTTTATATAGATAAGAAACAAAAGGCAGCCTATTACACTTCCTTGGGGAATTGACGCGTTAACTGCTTTACTGTCGGATCTCATTTTAATTATTTCATTTGTGTTGTCATCAAAATATTCAATTTCTACTAGTTGTACTCTATCCTTTAGGTATGATGCAAACCACTCATGAGCTTTTCCTCGTATTCCCATGCCATGTAACCTGTCTAACAGTATTTTAAATTGTACCTTATCATACGCTTTGGTCATATCGAGCAGCATACCTATGGCGTAGTTTTTATTATTAATAATAGTTAGAGCCTCTTGTACGTATTTGCATAATAATAATAATAATTTGCGTAATACCCAACTCATCTCTCGATATAATGATGTCCTCTTTCTCCCTAAACACGCTGAACCAATATAATACTTCACTAAAGTCATGGTGGCTATACTGTAATGGTAAAGTATTAGATTACTGTGATTCCAATATTACTCAATTAATAGAATTTCTAACTTACAAATTTAATTCAGGTGCTAGTTACAGCACACTTAATAGTTATCGTTCAGCGTTATCAATAGTGTTAGGTCAGGAAGTGACTTGTAACGATTGTATAAAAAGGTTCTTTAAGGGGGTTTATCGTATAAAACCACCTGCACCAAAATACCACACCACCTGGAACCCCAATCGTGTGTTAAATTACTTAACAAATTATTTTCCAAATGATTCAATTACATTAAAAGATTTATCGTTAAAAAATGTAACTCTGTTAGCATTAGCATCTGCACAGAGAATGCAGACCTTAAGTCTAATAAAAATAAAAAATATTACATAAGATTCAGAAAAAAATCTAATAAAAATCGAAGATTTAATAAAAACCTCAAGGCCAGGCGCTTACCAACCATTGATTATATTACCTTATATTATAGAAAACCGGTTTGCCCAGCTCTAACCCTCAAACATTATATAGATAAAACTGCGTGCTTACGTTGTCAAGAAGATTCTCTATTTATAAGCTATCAAAAACCACATAAAAAAGTGGGTCCTCAAAGTTTGTCTCACTGGGTAAAACAAATTTTAGAAAGGAGTGGCATAGATGTAAATCTGTATGGTGCGCACAGTACAAGGCACGCGTCCACGTCTGCTGCTCGCAGAGCAGGTGTCAATCTGGAAGCTATTCGAAGGGCCGCAGGCTGGACTGAATCATCCCATGTATTCCAAAAATATTACAATAAGAATCTATCTACCTCTAACGAAACTGAATTTATAGATGCACTCTTTAGATGATTATTTTTTATTGTAAGTAGTATGTTAGATATTTAATGATTATTATACGAGTGTCTTGACCGAAAATGATTACACTCCCTCCCCCCCCTGATAGACCCTAGAAGAATCAAAAAAAAAAAAAAATGCTCTAAAAAATGAGTCAAGGATTCCGACGGTGATGGCGGGTTGCACTCCAGTGGGGGAAATTAGTCAATACCCTACCTTTTTCTAATATTTATTTATTTAAAAATAAATTATATAAGCACTTAAATAGCTTCAAAAGTGTGATTAGGACAGCATCAACTCGCGTGCTGCTGCATGTAAACTGTAATCATCTTCGGTCAAGACACTCGTATAATTAGATATCAAACTTCACAAGGTAAGTTCGTTTGATTCTTAATTATGGTGTACAAATATTCAATGTCATTCTTATATCTCTAAGTACAATATTAATATTAAGATTTGTGATTTACAATAAGTCCAATATGAATGAATATTATTAAAATTAGGTAGTTGTTACTTTAAAATCAATTTCAAGAATGCTCTAGAATAAATTATTTTAGCACACTTGTAGCAAAATGTTTACTTTTTTCCTAATCAAAATCTAATCTAATAAGTGGGTACGTACTTTCAATATTTTCCAAATGAATAACAATCATATAATCAATTATGATTGTTATTAATTCCATGTTCTTTATGAAGTCATCATCTGCTATTCCTTTCCCATATTTGGGTCGGCTTTCAGTCTCAACTGGATTTAGGTGAATACCAGTAGAATTCTACATGGAGCAATTGCCTATCTGGCAAGATAGGCAGTTTCTCCATGGTGACTTTCTGTGAAGAAAGTGTTGAAGACAGAAAGTGTTTGTTATGCATGTTAAATAATTATGAATTATTTCTGTTTAGAATTAGAAAAGTTGAGTAGTGAATTTGACCGTAGTAAGAGAAGTTCTTAAATTTGAATTAGAGGTAAGTAATGAAATACCAACCACGAAGCAGGTTGCAGTACTTTTATTCATCATTAATCAGTCTTAAATTGTGTCACAAACTAGGAACTTTATTTTGATATTATAACAATTCTTCGAATTCTTAACTAGTTAGTTGAGCTTTGAGATAACTTTATTGTCATAAATTGTTTACATAATAATATAACAAGTAGTAAATAGGAACACATCTATATATATAAAATTCAAAGTCCTGACTGACTGATTGACTGACTGACTGACTGACTGACTGAGACATCAACGCACAGCCTAAACCGCTGGTCCTAGAGACATGAAATTTGGAGGGTGTATTTTTCGTGAAGAGTAGGTATCCACTAAGAAAGGGTTTTTCGAAAGTCCACCCCTAAGAGGGTGAAATGGGGGGATTTTGTTTGTATGAAAAATCTTATTCCTTGAGTTAATAAACTTGAAACTTGGCACGAATACTTATCTAAGTAAATTTTGAAGTTGGCCATTTTTTGTTTTTAAAAACTACCCCCTAAAAGGGGATTGGGGGGTTTCAAAGTTTGTATGGAAGAATTTTAGCGCGCGGTCCGATTTAATCGAAACTCAGTATTTATACCTAAAATTGAAAGGAAAGAATAATGTGTATCAGGGTTTTTCGAAAATCTACCCCTGACGGCCTGAAAAGGGGTAGTCAATTTTACAGGGGAGGATTTTACAGCGTCGCTTGATTAACTCGAAAATTGGTATAAATGATCATTGAGTCAAGTTATGAACACATCCTAAATGATTTTTCAAAATTCCACCCCTGTGTGGGTGAAGAGTGGGGATACAGTTTATATGAAAAATCTTATTAGTTAGGTTAATAATCTTGAAAATTGGCATGAATACTCGCCTAAGTAAGCAATAAAGTTTATCATTATTAGTTTTTCAAAACTACCCCTCAAAGGGGATATAGGGGTGTTAAACTTTGTGTGGAAGAATTTAAACGCGTGGTTCGATTAACTCGAAACTCAGTGTACTGTGTGTGTACTTAAGACTAAAAATAAATAATAACACATATGAGGGTTTTTCGAAAATCTACCCCTAACGGGGTGAAAAGGGGTAGTTCATTTTACAGGGGAGGATTATAATAAGTGGCTTGATTAATTATAAAATTGGTATAAATAATCTTTGAGTCAAGTTATGAATTTTTTAAAATTTCACCCCTGTGTGGGTGAAAAGCGGGGATACAGTTTATATGAAAAATCTTATTAATTTAGTTAATTAACTTGTAACTTGGCAACAATACTTGCCTAAGTAAGTAATAAAGTTTATCATTATAAGTTTTTCAAACTACCTCTCAAAGGGGGAAATAGGGGTGTTGAAGTTTGTGTGGAAGAAATTGAATGCGCGGTCCGATTAACTCGAAACTCAGTATTGATACTTTCGACAGAAAATAATTAATAATAAGTATGTAAAGTTGTCGAAAATTGACCCCTAACGGGGTAAAAAGGGGTAATTCGGTTTTTAGGGGAGGATTTGATCTTGAAACTGTTACATTTTCACGCCTAAAACTGAAACTGAACTTCTGATTTGGCAAAAACTTCCGACATCCACGCGGGCGAAGCCGCGGGCAGAAGCTATCTATATATATAAAATTCAAAGTCCTGACTGACTGACTGACTGACTGAGACATCTACGCACAGCCTAAACCGCTGGTGCTAGAGACATGAAATTTGGAGGGTGTATTTTTCGTGAAGAGTAGGTATCCACTAAGAAAGGGTTTTTCGAAATTCCACCCCTAAGAGGGTGAAATGGGGGGATTTTGTTTGTATGAAAAATCTTATTCCTTGAGTTAATAAACTTGAAACTTGGCACGAATACTTACCTAAGTGAATTATGAAGTTGGGCATTTTTTGTTTTTATAAACTACCCCCTATAAGGGGATTGGGGGGTTTCAAAGTTTGTATGGAAGAATTTTAGCGCGCGGTCCGATTTAATCGAAACTCAGTATTTATACCTAAAATTGAAAGGAAAGAATAATGTGTATCAGGGTTTTTCGAAATTCTACCCCTGTCGGCCTGAAAAGGGTTAGTCAATTTTACAGGGGAGGATTTTACAGCGTGGCTTGATTAACTCGAAAATTGGTATAAATAATGTTTGAGTCAAGTTATGAACACATTCCAAATGATTTTTCAAAATTCCACCCCTGTAGGGGTGAAAAGCGGGGATACAGTTTATATGAAAAATCTTATAAGTACGTTAGGTTAATAATCTTGAAAATTGGCATGAATACTCGCCTAAGTAAGCAATAAAGTTTATCATTATAAGTTTTTCAAACTACCCCTCAAACAACCCCCCCTTTCTTCCACACAAACTTCAACACCCCTATATCCCCCGATATAGGGGTGTTGAAGTTTGCGTGGAAGAAATTGAATGCGCGGTCCGATTAACTCGAAACTCAGTAAACTTACTTTCGACAGAAAATAATTAATAATAAGTATGTAAAGTTGTCGAAAATTTACCCCTGACGGGGCAAAAAGGGGTAATTCGGTTTTTAGGGGAGGATTTGAACTTGAAACTGTATGTTACAATTTCACGCCTAAACCACTGAACTTCTGATTTGGCAAAGAGATTGATGGCATCCTGGGGAAGCACATACTTTTTATCCTGGTACCACGTTCCCGTGGGATAACTTCCGACATCCACGCGGGCGAAGCCGCGGGCAGAAGCTAGTATTATATATCACACAAATTCTTATGAAATTTCAACTTCTAAGTTAAAACTAACTTACAAGTATGATACCTAAAAAGGTGGTGGGCAGTAGTAGTACTTAATACTAAATATATCTAATTATTCTTTATGAAATGTATCTACAATTTTCTCTAAAAGATTTAATCCTCTGAGCCTACACCTCCAGCTCTCTCCTCGAGTCCATGTAATCTTTATGTGGCTGTTCTCTAAAATTTCTCCAAAACGAGTCTGCTTGGAATTCTTGCACAGTGAGGAGTAAGTAGTTTGCACAGAGGTAACAGGCTCTGGCTGTACTACACGGACATAAGATGAAGGTCTGGTTGGGGAGAGCATGCCCGTCTCTATAAAAAATAATAAAAGTTATTTATATTATGAGTTGTCATCTTCGAGCTTTTTAAAAAAACTTAAAAAAGTTCTTTCTGACCTTCTACTTTATCTCCACAAAAGAAAGAGGTGTAGGAGCCATGGTAGGCGGCGACTATGCAGGGGCAATGCCTCTTGATGGCCCTGGCTCATTCCAATTAGGTTGGATGCATAGAACATAAAAATTTTATGTTCTTTAGACTTTAGAGTTTTCAGCTGATGCCGCGACACATAACCATACTTCAGGCTAACTCTTTTCAGAGTTTCATCAAAAACACTTCAGAGATTGGACACAAGTAACAGGTGGAATTGGGCTGAATGTGAATCTCCTGTAAGAGAATACAATTTCTGAGAGACAATAAAGTAACTTATTTAGATACTACCCGTTGGTGTTCTATTATAAGTTTAAACCTGTGACAACCCAGTAACCCAGCTTCTTCTATTGCAAAGTTCGTAGCGACTTGCACACCAATGATATTTGTTGAAGATAGCTTGCTGAGGTCTTCAATTCTCCATGCCTGAAGACCAAATAAACTTAGTTTTATTTCTGCAAATTTCACATACTCTAAGCTCGCTAATCACCAAATAATTAAAATTCCACTTACTACTCCATAAATGCCACCATCGTAACATAATTGGGAGGAACTTGTCTTCATTTTTAATTAATAGAATCCAATAAATATAAATCACAATAACCTTCACACAAACACTAAACATAAACAAAGTCGTTATAACCAACACAAATTTGATAGACAGCCGCTTTCATTAGGAACAGTGAATCTAAATGTCATTCTATTTGGTCGGTTTATCGGAGGACGTTTACGTGACACCAACATAAGAAAAATAATGCTCGCAATTCACGGTGACCAAACGCGTATTCGATGGTTAGCTTCGGTGGTAACTTACACTCGCATGCATTCGGTTCTCGATACGTTTGACGTTAACTCGATTTACGCGATGGTTAAGTCATTCGAACGATGTTGTCAAACTCACACTAAGCATACCGAGCCCCCAATTCTATTTAAGGTGGTTTGTAATACAGATTGAATTATGGTTTCATTGTGCTTATTCGCTTATTTGATGAATCTAAATGAATGACATGACGAAAGTCTAACGATCATTCATAGGTAGGACAATGCAGTGCGCCTTAATCATCAGTTTCTCAATTTATTTGTACTACACAATAGATAGTAATTTGATTCTGCTGTATTGATTCTGCAAAGATGAGTTTTATCTTAATTGATGCATAATTACGACTGTTACGTCTGTTTATTATGTATGTTTATCATTGAAGTATTTATGGAACATTACTTAATACAGTATCTTATATTACTATTCTCTTTCAATTTTGATAATTTCATACAAGATTTTTTTAAAAAGAATATTTAAAAATAGTCAAAAACAAAAATATCCAGACCGAAACAAATACTTATTTGTTCCGTGCGGGAATTGAACCTGCGACACTTGACGTGTTGTGATGTGAAGAGTACTTAACCTAGGCGCCAAACGTGTCGTCAATGACAAGATAAAATACTGGACCACTATCCTAACATAACACATCCGTATTGTTCACGCAGACAAGGCGTGAGTCTTAGTCCAAGGCAGGGGACGCGCGGAGGGCGCGGCGCGGCGTGGCGCGGGACTACACCGCGGCAGCAGACTGGCCGCCGCCCGCCCGCACCTCACTCCAATACCGAGCACGGTCGAAGACGCGCGCGCATACTTATCTACCTACTTGTGCCTATTGTTAAAGTTTAGTCCAGCATTGTACTGTCTTGTAGAACCGTATTATAAGTGTTTACAGTCCACTTTACTTTTATTCACGAACCTTTAGTTAGGTCATCAACAGTTTTGGTCCTTCGGCCTTCTTTATTTTAAAATCCGCGTAACGTATTTTGTACGAACAAAGAGGACGTTTGCGCGGTGGCAGTACGGGCGACGACGTTGGTGGACTTTGACACGACGAGTTATCAAAGCGCCGTGTCACTACAAGCTGCGTTAACCGGCAGACAAGTTTGGAGTTGGAGTCGCCTATAATAAGCGAGGAGAGGACGTCTACAAGTTCCCGAGGTCTTCACGTCGACGTTGGTCGAACCCGCCGAGACATTTATCTACTTGCTTCGTGGGAATCAACACAGTCCGCCTTGTGGATAAAGATAGGCATATTGTGTATCGTTCCAAATTCCTTTCTAAAAATTCCAGTTTGAAGTCAAATGCAAAAATTTCCGTTGCAACCGTTTTCAGTTCAGTTTCAAATTTGAGTCATCAAGTAATTATTTACATTGGTTTATAGTGTGTTCATATTAGTTTATAGCTACATCGAACCGATTTGTTATTATTGCACCGGCTGGCATTTTCTTTGTTAGCGAGTGAGCTTCAAGGTCACGCGCCTATTCATTGCAAAAAACATCTGTTCGCTGCAAATTAGTCGTGAGCGTCAAAATGGCGGTATCAAGTCTCCAATTTAAAATGTATCACATTAAAATGTTTGTACTACATATGTACTAATTGTACCCTTTGAAGTGTTTGGAGCACACCAGGATGTCGGGATACGGAGCCAGGGAATAAAACAGCTGATCACGGTTACAAATATATTCCGACTGACACAATGAGCCCGAGTGCTCAGCTACCTTTTACCACTACCCACTTATTCTTAATCCTATACAGTTCTTAACAATAATTTATAACTACCTTAAACCTAATACATCACACCTCACCACTTAATCTCCGAGTTATTAAATTTACATACATATTTAAAGACAGTAGGGTTATATAATAATTAATACAGTTTCTTTAGAATATGTTCATGATACTCTAAATTTGATTACGGGTTTACGAGTACGTTTAGGTCGATCCTCCGGCGGTGATGGTGGTGGAAGTCCAGGCTTTGTTAAAACTTCAGAACCACATTCGGTATCTAGCCTCTCTTTTTCACCCCCACTAACCACATTCGGCTCATTATCCTTCCCTAGACCATCAGGTATCGGGACCACCTCCTCCGCTTGTGACTTTTGAGTTGGTGAGAGTGGCAAACTTTCTGAGATTGTACTATCAGAACCCATGAAGTCCGATAAACGAGACCTACGTTTTACCTGATCTATGTGTTTTCTTGTAAGTCGACCGTCACCGTTATTTACGATATATTCGCGCGACCCTGCTCTGGCTTGGATGGTACCTTTCAACCATTTATCCCCTAAAGCGCTGTTTCTCATCCACACCTCGTCTTGTGGGGCTATATCTCGCAGAACGCCTCCGGAATTTTGTACCTGTCGTTGTTGTGCTGCTCGCACCCGATCGTCAAGGGCGCGGTCTGCGCGCAACAAATCTAAGCGAGAACGTAATGGCCGTCGCTGCAACAACATCGCTGGTGTTTCCCCGGTCGTGCTTTGGATTGTATTCCTATAATTGAGTAGGAACGTTTGTAAAGCGGCATCTATGTCTTTGTTCTCCCTATAAGCTTTTTTAATAGCAGATTTGCATAATTTTACTGCATTTTCCGCGGCACCGTTTGACGAAGGATGGTATGCCGGTGAAAAACACTGTCGTATGCCATTGTTTTTTAAGAAAGTACAAAATTCTACACTTGTGAAAGGAGGGCCCTGATCTGAAACTAATTCTACCGGAAGGCCAAATCGCGCAAAGGTGCTACGTAAAACTTGGATTACCTGTTTTGCATTTGTACGTGGCATTTCAAAAACTTCCAACCACTTGGAACTTGCATCAATTAAAATCAAGAATGTGCTACCATGGTATGGGCCTAAGAAATCTATATGTACCCTGCTCCAAGGCTGTATGACGTACGGCCAAGGCTGCGGCGGCGCTCGCGGTGGAGCAGCGCCTTCTACCGCACAAGTCTCACAACTGCGGCACAACCCTTCTACGTCACTATCAATGTTCGGCCACCATACATAACTGCGCGCTAATGACTTTGTTTTGACTATACCCATGTGACTTATGTGTAATTGCTTTAGTATATCCTTCCGTAAGACTTGCGGTATTACCATCCGGTATCCCCACATTAAACAGCCGCGTTCTACATACAATTCATGACGTCGTGAAAAATAAGGTTTAACTGACTGGTACACGACAACGGCCAGCCGGATTGCACGTATAGAAGTATTCTACTTAACAAAACATCTTTGATAGTCTGTTTCCTAACTTCGCTGTGTGTCACTGGGAGAAAATCCTCCACAAAGTTAACATATGTGATCTCCGTACTCACACTCGGTTGTTTACCTTGTGGTAGTCTTGATAAGGCATCGGCGCAATTTTTCTTTGATGACACATATTCTATTTCGTAATTATAACCTGACAATAGTATTGCCCACCGCTGCAACCGAGAAGCTGCCATTACTGGAATGCCTACTTTATCACCGAAAATGTATGTTAATGGCTTATGATCCGTCCTTAAAACGAACTTACGCCCGTATAAATACTGATGGTACTTTCTGATACCAAAAACGATCGCGAGTGCTTCTCTGTCTATTTGTGAATAAGCCCGCTCGGCTGTGCCTAATGAACGCGACGCATACGCTATCGGCCGCTCCCCGGCAGCTGTGACGTGTGACAGCACAGCGCCGACCCCGACGCTGCTTGCGTCGGCCGTCAGCACTAGCGGTAGGTCTGGTGAATAATGCATCAGCACCTCACTTGAAGCTAGTTGCTGCTTAACCCTCTTGAACGCGTTTTCACACTTATCACACCAGTTGAAAGGTACATCTATCCGAAGCAGTCTGTACAAAGGCGAAAGATTTGTACTGACGTTCTTAAGGAATTTGGCATAGTACATTGTCATACCGATAAATGCCCGTAACTCCGATACATTGGAGGGGGCGGGTGTATCAATTATCGCTTTTACTTTATCAGCACACGTTTGCACCCCATCTTTGCTAATGATATGACCCAAATAACTTATCTTTTTAGAAAATAAACTACATTTTTCTTTTTTTACTTTGAGACCGCTTGATTGTAATCGGTCAAAGACTTTGTATAAATTGTTGATGTGGTCTTGAGTTGATACCCCCGTAATAATAATATCATCTAAAAATACGCCCACTCTTGGCAAATCGGCAAACAATTGTTCTAAGCGCCTTTGAAATATTCCGGGACTCGAGGACAACCCGTACACTAAGCGATTGAACCTAAACATACCTTTATGCGTATTTATAACCGTATATTTCTTTGATTCATCCAATTCAAATTGCGCATAAGCTTGCGATAAATCAATTTTACTGAAATATTCACCTCCATGTAAACGGGCTAACAAATCTTCCACTCGCGGTAAGGGATAACGATCGACTTCCAAAACCTTGTTTAAAGTTATTTTATAGTCAGCACAAATTCTGATAGTACCGTCTTTTTTTACCACTGGAACGATCGGCGTGGCCCAATCTGAGCGGTCCACAGGCGTGAGGATGCCGTCCCGCACGAGCTGGTCCAGCGCGCGTTCCACAGGCTCACGCAGCGCGTACGCCAGCGGGCGCGCGCGCATGAACACCGGCCGCGCTCCCGGGCGCACGTGGATGCTTACAGCGCCCCCGGTGAATCGACCCAAACCGTCCTCAAACACCTCACAATATCTGGAACTAAATTCGGACATGTCAAACGTTTTGTTCTGTAAACTATTTACAGACACTACCCCGTCAGTGACGTCAGCAAATAATTGTATTTTCAATTCGGCCATCCACTGTCGACCGATTAATATAGTCTTCCCACCTTTGATTACATACAAATCCAAATTTTTACACTGGTTTTTATACCTAACTTCCGGTTTAATAACCCCCAAAGGATTTACTATTTCCCCTGTATAGTATCTTAGCATCAGGTTACATGAATCGATTCGTAAATCGCTAAACAACTTTAAGTATGTTTCATAATTTATACATGATATGGCACTACCCGTGTCACATTCCATCTTTAAATCTGTACCTTGCACTTTCAATAATAAATATATTGGCGGACACTGACCTATAGATAAATTATTTATGTTGACAATCATTACCTCGTCGCTTCGCTCGTCTTCCGACAAAATGTTTGCATCTTTAACTTCATACAGATGATGATGTCCCACTTCTAGTGGACATACACGCCGAAGATGTCCTTGCTTGTTGCACACTCGACAAACGTATCGCGTAAATTTACACACTGTAGAATCATGCAGTCCTCCACATGCATTGCATTGTTGGTCCCGCCGAGCTCGCTCCACCGGTGCGAACGCTGTCGGCGGCCCCTCCACGTGTCGCGGCCTGCGCGCACCGCCGCTGCCGCCGCCACGCCGCTGTCCGTTCCACGCGGCCCGGCGCCTGTCACCGAACGCGCCAGTCGCCGCCGGTCTATACTGCGCCTCCCCGCGAACTCCTCCTTGGGTCGTAGTCGCCATCGCTAGACAATCACTCGCTATGTTCGCCTTTTCCGTGTTCTTAGTAACGCTGTCGACCACTGCTGCATTTTTTTCGGCTGCTTCCATACTCATGGCCATACTATACGCTTTTGTGTAGTCTAATTTATCCTCGGCGAATAAACGCTGCCTTATTATCTCACTACTTATTCCGCACACGAAACGATCCCGAATACTTTCTTCCAGCCATGTTCCAAACTCACAAGATTTAGACATTTTCTTCAGTACTGCCATATATTCTGATATACTTTCGTTCACGTTTTGTTTCCGTTGGTGAAATTTGAATCGCTCGGCTAATACACTCGGTTTCGGCTGTAGGTGCTTTTCCATGATGGCCGTTACATATTCAAATGTCTTTGTGCTCGGTTTATGCGGTAAATTTACCAACAATTCGTAACTTTCCGCTCCCATTACCGTTATCAACGTCGCCACACGCAAATCATCCTTGATACCGTTGACCACAAAATAATTTTCAAGACGCTCCACGTACAATTTCCAGTCATCCGATTGTACTTTGAACTCTCCGATTTTGCCGATAGTCATTTCTATAGTTTTTGCTAACACGCTCACATAAACAACACACACGAAGGTTTTTAATGTCCTCGTCGCCACTGAAGTGTTTGGAGCACACCAGGATGTCGGGATACGGAGCCAGGGAATAAAACAGCTGATCACGGTTACAAATATATTCCGACTGACACAATGAGCCCGAGTGCTCAGCTACCTTTTACCACTACCCACTTATTCTTAATCCTATACAGTTCTTAACAATAATTTATAACTACCTTAAACCTAATACATCACACCCTTAAAAAGACATTTGTACCTCTAAAGGTGAAGGAAGTATGTCAAGAGATCCCTGGTCCCGCCACTTTGACATCAAAGTGGCGGTACCTTCTGGAAGCGCTACTCAGAGGCAGGTAATTCACACCCGAAGACTTAGTACTACATATGTACAGGTATATACTCAATTTTCAATACAATTGTAAGTGCAAAACTCAAGTTATGTGATTAAAACACTGGTCCCGCCAATTTGATGATTCATGTTATCGCTGAATTCATATGAAAACCGTTAGAGCTCGTGGAAAATCAAATGTGGAAAATTAGTACGTCCTAAGTACATGAAAGTGTGTAATTTTCATGTCCATGACTTAAGTACATCAAAAGTTATCTTTGAAATGGACACGTCTATGCAGAAATGAAACAAGCCAAAATGTTTTTGATAAAATAATTGTATTTATACATATATATTGATCCAACTATGTGCAATTAATTTCTGCATAGACGTGTCCATTTCAAAGATAAATGATACGATTAAACGATGAATGATAGATAACTTTTGATTTACTTAGGTTATGAATATGAAAATTACACACTTTCATGTACTTAGGACGTACTAAATTTCCACATTTGATTTTGCACGAGCTCTAACGATTTTCATATGAATTCAGCGATAACATGAATCATCAAATTGGCGGGACCAGTGTTTTAATCACATAACTTGAATTTGGCACATACAATTGTATTGAAAATTGAGTATATACCCGTACATATGTAGTACTAAGTCTTCGGGTGTGAATTACCTGCCTCTGAGTAGCGCTTCCAGAAGGTACCGCCACTTTGATGTCAAAGTGGCGGGACCAGGGATGTCTTGACATACTTCCTTTACCTTTAGAGGTACAAATGTCTTCTTAAGAGTACAATTAGTACATATGTAGTACAAACATTTTAATGTGATACATTTTAAATTGGAGACTTGATCCCGCCATTTTGACGCTCACAATTAGTCACATCATACTACCTACCTACTTGTTTAACACCTTTATTTATTTTTTTCATTTGCATCTTATCTACCTAAAACCAGTTTCTTATAATGGCTACTGAGGAATTACTTGTAAGAAAACGCAGTGCTTCAAAAGCTAAGCTTACGAATTTCTGCAATTGGGTAAACGTGCTTGTGAGTTGCGAATCAATTTCTAGTTTGCAGCGCATTGAGCTGGAGGGTCGCCTTAGAAAATTTGATGCCCTATTTGATGAATTTGATAATTTGCAGTTGGAGATCGAGGTGCTCTCGGACAAGCCAGACGAGGCGTACCGGGAACGTGCCAAATTTGAGGAGCGGTACCACGCAGTGGCAGCACAGGCACGCAGTTTGCTCATAAATGCTGATGCCGGCATTGACGGCGGGTCTGTAGCGGGCTCAGCAGACAAAAACACAGGTGCATCGTTCCGTCAAAATTGTGTACGCTTACCTAAAATTAATTTACCTCATTTCGATGGTAGTTATCAGTGTTGGCTAGAGTATAGAGACACTTATCTTTCTCTTATACATGGTAGTAGTGCAATCGATGACATTAGCAAGTTCCATTATTTAAGTGCTTCGCTCAAGGGAGATGCTCAGCAAATTATAAAAAATATTGATTTCAAAGGCGAGCATTATCAATTGGCTTGGGATTTGCTATGTGAGCGATATAACAATAGTAGGCTTTTAGTAAATAACCACGTGCAGGCTTTGCTTAATATTCCAGCTGTGTCTAAAGAGTCTTGTGTAGCCTTACGTCAATTTATTGATAATATAAATAAACAAATTAGAGCTTTAAAATCGCTGAACGAGCCCACTGACACACTGGAGTGGAGTGGAGTACACTGGTGGTGTTTATGATGAGTAGTCGACTTGACAAAGTTACTAACAGAGATTGGGAAGAATATCGCAATAATTTACCCAAATCTCCTACTTTGTCAGAATTTTGTTCGTTTGTTAGTAGGAGGGCAGATTTGTTAGAGACAGTGGACATAGCGAATCGACAAAAGAAAAGGTAGACAGTAGTACTAACAGTCACACAGTAGATATACAGAATACTAACAAAAGCGATAATTTAATCAAAACCAAATCTAATAATAAAAACAATACAAAAGATTGGAAATGTCCGTTGTGCAAAAAAGATCATTTTATGTATGTGTGCGATGACTTTCGTAAGTTGTCACTAGAAAATCGTTTGGCAAAGGTGAAGGAGCTTAATGTGTGCTTTAATTGTTTACGTCCTGGGCATTCAAGTAAACGTTGCAAATTATCCCACTGTAAATATTGTAATCGCAGACATAACACGTAGAACAGTCTAATCTAAATGTACAAGATCCAATGCCTAGTGTTGCTTTACCTAGTTTACTTAATGACGTTTCTGGAGGTGCGCAATTACAAAAAGGCACGTCTGAAAACGTTGTTTTGTCAAGTGACACTGCAGATATTACTACCTGTTCTGTTGTACTCTCCACAGCTCTGCTGACGGTAGTCAGCAGCCGAGGTGAGAAGTTCAACGCCAGGATCCTGCTTGATAACGGTAGCACAGCCAACTTTATCACTGAAACACTGTGTCACAAGCTGGGATTGTCTAGACGTAACGCTAACTCCACAATAACAGGTATAAACAAGCAAACATCTAATAGCACACAGTCTTGTAGAGTTACAATTCAGGCTCGTGTGACTGTTCCTAAATTACCCTAGACTGATAAAATTTTCGTTTTTCCTAATTATGTGGAACTGTCAGGAAAATGGGGTAGGTCCCCCTTGCGGGGGAGAACAGCACCCCTCCGCCGTGCTGTTCTGTAGGGCTCGTCTCCAGACTGGACACCCTTCCACCTATATAGATTAAATGAATTCCGAATATGAAGAAGTCCGATGCCTTGTCTCATCAATAGACCAAGGAAAGGATTGAAAGAAATGTTAAATAAAACTTAGGAATTCATAGTTATGAACATAGATTGAAAGTGATTTTAGAAAGCTAGTAATAATAGAGGGATGCAAAGTATATTATTATTATTAAATCGTGAGTAACCCATACGCTAGCGTAGTAGGTACTTGATCAGTCATTACTCACACGATACCTCACATCCATACTCGGAATACTCAGAGCAACACTTCCATATAGTGACGCAAGCGGCTTTTCAGCGGCGTTGCGTCGGCATCATGCTCTTTTGGAGACATGGTCCCTAGCAGCTCTTTCGAACTGATAAACGTGACGAAGCGGCTTTTCCTGCGGCAACCAAGCGACTGTCCTTGTCTGACTATGGAGCGGCTAGTTCCAGCGGCATTGCGTCGGCATCATGCTCATAAGGAGACATGGTCCCTATCAGTCCTTGGACTGAATATTAGATAGATATGGTCACCCAAACCCCTGGAAGTTCACCCTTCGCACAACAAGCATACTTGCAAGACACGTGTTCATGTCAGTCTGACCGAATTAATGGTCTGAGATAACGAATACAACATTTAGGAATTTCTAGACAATAGAGTTGAGATTCGATACCCGAGAACCATAATTTAATAGAGTATTGAATAATCTCTCCTAAAGGCACTATTATTGGCCGGAGGCAAAGAACATAGCGTTCAAGAATTATGGTACTAGGGTTTAGTAGATAATAGAACACAGTCAAAAATTAGGAATTATTAATTAATAGAGTCGTGGATCAACTATCTTAAAGGTCTATAGACAGACCCTTCACCACTTCCTAGTGTTTTGGGCTGGAGAGAAGAAGTGGCGCAACAAACTCCCCAGCAACACTTCTCTGTCTGATTAGTTATAAGAACTTTAATAACCCTATCAGCCTAGGATAATTATTATAATGAAGGACTCACCCAGTCACACCAACAAACACACACACACCACTTTAAATACTAGATTAGCTTAATCTGGGCTCCAACCCAACTATATTTAACTTAATAACTAATACGCGCTATTACGCGACAGCCCCCTCGGACATAGCCTCCTGATGTTCTTTGAATCTCCTAACTTAACTAGCCTGGACTAGGAAGTCCGTCTCCTATAGCGGTTCGACACCGACTGCCTTGAGTTATGCCATCAGTCTCCTCACAACTCCTCAAAAATACCACGCTTAGTCCAGCCTCCGTCTGTCCCCTTTTTTGTCCGATTTCTCAATTGTTTCGAGGGTTCATTCCCACAGCCTACGGTCCCTACTAATGGGAAACAGATGTGGGACTCGTATTGTCCATTGCATGTTAGCGTCTCGGCATTCTTAGAATTCGTACAAAATATTGCATCTTAAGTGACGTAGAATATCGCTTTCTATTGATGACTGGCTATAATTGCCGGTCTGTTTCCCATAAAATATAAATGGAATGGTTTTCTAAGAGTTTCAATATTGTTTTACTATTTTAAAGAAAAAGGATATTTAGTTATTTATTAGGGTAACATGTCGAACTGTCAGACCATAAAATTGAGATTTAATGCGCCTCTAAGCGGGCCGATATTGTGGGACAATGTTAAAATAAGAATTTAGCATAAGATATTTTGTTATTAAATTAGGAGTAAGTGACAGACAGTCACACTCGGAATGGTGGCTACAGGGAAACCATCACTTGTATCATATTGCCAGAAATTACTAGGATGTTGCCGTCTTCAGCTGTAGATCTTAGCAACATCAACATTCCAGCAGACATTCAATTAGCTGATCCATCTTTTCATATTCCGTCTGTAATTGACATTCTTGTTGGCGTGGAAGTGTTTTGGAATGTCTTAGGGTCCTCATCTATAAATTTAGGTGAGAATCAACCCAAACTTCACGCAACAAGACTCGGGTGGATAGTTTCAGGACCGGCTCCATTGCGTTCATTCTCTAATAACCAGTCACACTACTGCAACGTGTCTATGGATGAATTAAATAACAACCTCAACAGGTTTTGGGAATCAGATTCTGTACCATCCAAATATGCTTTGTCACAGGAGGAACGTGCGTGCGAGGAGAGTTTTCGTCATAATACTACTCGGGATGATCAGGGTCGTTTTGTTGTGACAATTCCTTTAAAGGATAATCCTAACATTTTAGGTGATTCATATGAGATGGCTAAACGTCGATTTCTATCACTGGAGCGCCGTTTTCTGCGTGATCCAAGCTTCAAGGAACATTATGTTGCCTTCATGCAGGAGTACGAGCGTCTTGGACACATGACAGAAAATCAAACTTCTAGGAAGCCTCATTCAGGTGACAATGTTGAGTATTTCTTGCCTCATCATGGGGTCGTCAAAGAATCCAGTTCGACAACAAAACTACGGGCAGTCTTCGATGCCTCAGCGCCAACCACGTCGGGCGTGTCACTCAATCAAATCCAGATGGTTGGTCCGACTATCCAAGAAGATCTACTATCAATCTTGTTAAGATTTCGGCAATACAAATATGTCATCTCTGGAGACATAGCCAAGATGTATCGTGCCGTTGCTGTTACACCCTCACAAAGTACTTTGCAGCAAATCATTTTCAGGAAAGATTCAAAGTTACCGTTAAAGACGTACAGTCTGAATACTGTGACCTACGGCACGGCTTCTGCCCCATACTTAGCAACAAAGTGCTTAGTCAGCTTGGCTAATGCTGCTACCAGTACAATCGTCAAGTCTTCAATTGAACGTGACTTCTACGTTGACGACTACCTTTCAGGAGGAAATTCAGTTTCAGACGTAGTAGAAATGGTCAAGGAGGTAATATCTGTCTTAGCATCAGCGAATTTTCATATACGAAAATGGCAATCTAATAATTCGTCAATTTTAGATCAGGTTTGTAATAGTTCAGCAATTTTAGATTGTCTAAAATTGTCTGAAGATAAGAACGCGGTATCGAAAACATTAGGTTTACGTTGGATGTGCGAGGCAGATTATTTAGCGTTTTCTATTTGCATTGATGCTGAGAAACAGGTGTCTAAACGCCAAATTCTCTCAGTCATTAGTCAAATATTTGACCCATTAGGCTTGGTTGGTCCATGTGTAGTCGAGGCGAAAATCGTAATGCAGAAATTGTGGTTAGCCAAGTGTGACTGGGATGAGCAGGTGCCAGAGTTTATATGCAATTTTTGGTACAATTTTGTTAACACTCTTCCATGTTTAAATAATCTAAGAATTCCAAGATGGGTTGTATGTGACAATGCTATATCGCATGAAATTCATGTCTTTACAGATGCATCAGAGAGAGCTTTCGGTTGTTGCGTGTACCTCCGGTCGGTGAACAGGCAAGGTTCAGTTAAGGTACAATTACTCGCATCTAAAAATCGTGTAGCACCGATAAAGCCCACTACCATTCCACGTCTCGAGCTCTGTGGGGCGTTGCTAGGCACAAGGCTGTGTGTTAAGGTTCAGAGTTCTATTACTTTGCCTGTACTTAGATGCCGGTTTTGGTGCGATTCAACAATAGTGTTGAGTTGGCTAGCTATTTCACCAAGTTTATTAAAACCTTTCGTGCGTAACCGAGTCAATGAAATACAGGAGAGCACTGCAGGTCATACGTGGAGTTACGTGCCGTCTAAAGACAATCCGGCAGATCTTGTTTCGCGTGGGCTGAAGGCTGACCTTATCAGCGAGTGTTCTTTATGGTGGTCAGGCCCACAATTTTTGTTAAATAACGAAAAAGACTGGCCAGCTATGCCCAATAAATCTGTGAATTTGGATCTGCCAGAAGTCATTACATCTGACTGCACAGATCATTCATATCTCACAGATTCACAAAACCATGGACAGTCCTCTCACATAAATCCATCATTCATTCATACACTACTCCATAAATATTCAAATCTAAGTCGTCTACAAAGAGTGGTGGCCTACATACTAAGATTTGTTTATAATTTAAAAAATAAAACCAAGTTACAAAATACACTATCAAATCAAGAACTTCAAGATTCTTTGATTTTCATTTTATGTCAAGCTCAAGTGGAGATGTTTCCTAAGGAATATGTTATTCTTAAATCTAGCAAGACTTTGCCTCGTAAAAATACACTCATTTCTTTAAGTCCCTTTGTTGACAAAGATGGTCTCATTCGTGTAGGAGGGAGACTTGATAATTCTCCTTATGATTACAATATCAAGCATCCAGTTTTACTATGTTCTAAGCATCATGTCACTAAAATCATATTCTATAAATATCATAAAGATTTGTTACACGCTGGCCCTCAGTTATTGATAGCAAATATACGTCAAATGTATTGGCCTCTTGGCGGCAGAAACCTATCAAAATCTATTGTAAAGCATTGCATTAAATGTTTTAAGTACAAATGTCAAAATGTTCAACCAGTCATGGGACAGTTGCCTTATAATAGAACTCACTTGGAGTTCCCATTTTTGAATTGCAGTGTCGACTATGCCGGGCCAATATTGATAGCGGATCGAAAGGGGCGAGGGTGTAAGCTTGTAAAGGCGTACCTCTGCATTTTTGTGTGTCTTGCAATTAAAGCTGTTCATATCGAGCTCGTTACAGACTTAACTAAGGAGGGCTAAATGGCTGCTTTAAACCGTTTCGTTGCTCGTCGTGGCAAACCCAAGAGTATCTTATCCGATAATGGTACTAATTTTATAGGCACTTGTAATGAATTGCGACAATTCTTACAAGATTCAAATATTTCTTATGAAGTTGCACAAAAAGGCATTGAATTTAATTTTGTCCCTCCATACTCTCCACATTTCAACGGCATTGCTGAAGCTGCCGTTCGTTCTACTAAACACCACTTGAAAAGACTACTACAATTAACACATTTCACATATGAGGAAATGGTCACTTGTTTGACTCAAATCGAAGCTGTTCTTAATTCACTTCCTCTCACACCACTTTCCTCTGATCCACTAGATTTTACTGTCCTAACTCCATCACATTTTCTAATTGGACGATCACTTATGTCTGTTCCGCATCCACAGGTGACTGATATAAATATCTGCCGCTTGGAGCGCTATCACAGAGTGGAACATATAAAGCAGCATTTTTGGAAGCGGTTCCATTTAGAATAGGTATATTTCTCTGCTCCAACAAAAAACAAAATGGACGTCATCTACAGGACAACTGGCAGACGGAACGTTAGTTCTCATCAAGGAGAGAGGACAACCGCCACTGCTGTGGTCACTGGGACGTGTCACGAAGGTCTTCCCGGGGAACGACGGGACTACGCGTGTGGTCGAGGTGAAGACAAAGAAGGGGACGCTACTACGTTCTTTTAATAATATTTGTCCACTTCCTCTAGATTGAATGCTTCAACCCGGGGAGGATGTTCACGCAGACAAGGCGTGAGTCTTAGTCCACGTCCACGTCTTAGACACTCCAAACCGCCCAGGCGCCGGAGGGGTGAACACCGCGGCGCAGGGGCGAGAGGGAGCGGACCGGCCAGCGACGGCAGTCGGCCGGCGCCCGCGCCAGTACACACCGAAACACGATCGAAGCCACTCGCTACGCTCCGCGCGACGGCGCGACCGCGCTAGACTCGCGTCCTTGATTTGTATTCCGCCGCCCTTCCGTAAATCTCAACGTTGTAAATTATATTGGTTTTGCACAATACACCTCTTATAAACACAAGGTCGCTTAATTTCCGGCATTACCTCTAAAGTGGTGACCCGCGACGTTAATAATCAATTAAAGTAACCGATCACGCCGCTAAATTCGCATAATGTCTAAGGAGGAGTTTCAAGATTGCGACGCGGCGTCCGTGGACCGCGTTACCGTCAAGCTGCCGCCATTTTGGGCCGACGACGCGGAGGTGTGGTTTGCGCAAGTCGAAGCCCAGTTCGAGACTTCTGCGATTAAATCGGACAGCACTAAATTCAATATGGTAATACAGCACCTAGAACATAACTTCGCCAAGGAGGTACGTGACATTATCCTGCATCCACCCGCTACCGGGAAGTATGACAAGGTAAAAGTGAATTAATTAAACGATTATCCATGTCCCGTGACCAGGGCATACAGCAAGCACTTTATTTAGAGGAACTAGGAGACCGTAAACCCTCCCAATTTTTACGTGCACTACGATTGCTCGCTGGATCGGACGTGCAGGATGAATTTTTATTTAGCGTGTGGTCAGGCCGCCTACCTACACAGGTTAAGGCAATTTTAGCCGCTCAGAGGAGTTTGACCTTGGATGAAGCAGCCGACATGGCTGATAAAATTTGCGAGGTGATGCCGTTAAACACGCAACAAACTGCTAATACTAGTAAGGGTGACGCTTCAAATTCATACAATTTCGATGACATGTTACAGAAAGTGGAAGAACGCGTCATGGCGCGTTTACAAAATGGCGTCATGCAACAATTAGCGCAACTAAGCGTGGGGCAGCAGACACGTGGTCGCACGCAACAAAGAGCTGGTAACAATGACAGAAACCGTTCCCGGAGCCGCAGAACGTACTCACAGAGCCGGACTCCAGGTATTTGTTGGTATCATGATAATTTTGGCGGGAAAGCGCGCAAGTGTATCGCGCCATGCAATTTTAAGGCGGGAAACGCCCCCGACAGTCAATAGAAGCGGCGTCTGACTGTCTGCAATCCACCAGCCGCCTTAATGTTACAGACAGAAAAACCAAGGTACAATTTTTAATAGACACTGGTTCGGATCTTTGTGTATTACCAAGGAAATTCCTGAAATCGCAGACTAAGAACACAAAGCACACCAAATACCACTTAGTCGCCGCAAACGGCACCATCATACGAACGTACGGTTGTTTAAAGTTGCACCTGGACCTGGGACTCCGCCGCGATTTCACCTGGAATTTTGTGGTTGCTGACGTAGACAAACCAATAATAGGCGCCGACTTTATGTCATTCTATAACTTGCTCGTTGATTGCAGATACAAGCGTTTACTGGACGGTGTAACTGACCTCTCGACACCTGGAGTGCCAGCTTCAGCTAAATGCCACAGCATCAAGGCTATTTCTGGCACCACTGAATACCACAGACTGCTCTCACGGTACCCAACTTTGACTAAACCTGCTGGCATCCTAAAAGAGGTAAAGCATTCAACCATACATTACATACGCACTACTCCAGGACCACCTGTCTTCTGTAGGCCTCGTCGGCTTGCACCAGATCGCTTAAAAATAGCTAAACAACAATTTGAAGAGATGATATGTGACGGAACTGCTCGCAGATCCGATTCATCTTGGGCTTCAGCGCTGCACCTGGCTCCGAAAAAGGACGGATGGAGACCTTGTGGGGACTACCGAGCACTCAATGCCCGCACTATCCCGGACCGGTACCCCATCAGACACATAGAAGACTATTCCTTGATGTTAGATGGTAGCTGCATATATTCAACTCTTGATTTAGTCAAAGCATATCATCAAATACCAGTTTCCCAGGAAGATATTCAGAAAACTGCGATCACAACCCCATTCGGCCTGTTCGAGTTCCCCAATAAGTCGTTTGGTTTAAGGAACGCAGCCCAAACTTTTCAACGATTCTTGGATGAGGTGCTGTGGGGTCTAGACTTCTGTTACTCATATATTGATGACATTTTGGTCTTCTCCAGGAGCAGAGCAGAACACTTGGAACATCTGGAAAAACTTTTTGAACGTCTAAATCAATTTGGAATACTTTTTAACGAAAGTAAGTGTTCTTTCGGGCAAGACGAGGTCACATTCCTTGGTTACTCCGTGTCCGCGAAAGGTACACGCCCCCTGGTCGACAAGATCAAAGCAATCCAGGATTTTCCGCTTCCAAAAACCGCAAAAGGCCTACGTCGTTTCCTAGGCATGATTAACTTCTACAGGCGTTTCTTACCGCATGCTGCTGAAGCACAAGCGCCTCTGCACGATATGCTGTCCGGTCCAAACGTCAAGGGCTCAACAGCCCTGACTTGGACCACAGAACAAGCTACTGTGTTTGAGAAATGCAAAATTCAGCTGTGCAATGCAACTCTGCTTTCGCACCCTGCACACGATGCACCGCTTGCTTTGACTACTGATGCTTCTAACACAGCTCTAGGTGCTGTCTTGCAGCAAAGAATCAACGGTGAATGGCAACCACTCGCTTTCTTGTCGCAAAAACTGTCCAAGTCGCAAATAAAGTACAGCGCTTACGATAGGGAGTTGCTCGCGATATATGAAAGCGTAAAACACTTTAAACATATGCTTGAAGGCCGACACTTTGTTATTTTTACTGATCACAAACCCATCACTTATGCATATCAACAGAAGGACCGTAAATGTACTCCCCGCCAGTTTAATCATCTAGATTTCATTTCTCAATTCACTACAGATATCCGGCACATCGCAGGCCAAGACAACCTGACTGCCGGTACCCTCTCCAGAATTGAGGCCATGTCCACGCTCGATCTGACTACGCTGGTGCAAGCACAGAAAGAGGACCAGGAGCTGAAGAACCTTTTATCGGGTAGCACTTCTTTAGACCTACGTCTGGTTCCGATCCCAGGTACGGCATTTGAAATTTTTTGTGATGTCACACAAACCAAGCCACGACCTTTTGTCACGAGAGATCATTGTTGGCGCGTACAAGCGCCCCAACATTGCATGAGCGAGATACGGGAGGAGGGAGATAGCAGACACCGTCAAGGTGTCTCTTTACCGCGCGCCAGCGCCGCCGGCCGGCCGGTGCCGCGCGCTAGTTCTACGACAGCAGCCGACCCAAGTAGGTGTTGTCAATTTTATTATAAACCGGGACGAGGTCACAGCCCCAACATTGGTCCTTCGGAGCCCTGATATTGAAGAAAATTGGAAATTCACGTGGAACCTCAAGGCATAATCCGTGGTTCAAGTTGTGTCAAGAAGAGACAAGTCCGTCGAGCGTGCCGTCCGTTATCCGTGCCTCGTGGCGGCATTGTCGCGTAGTGATACGAAAAAATGGCGTCGCATTAGAAGAGGATCAACGAGCAATATTATAGCCTGGAGAGCATTATTCTTGTGAGTTCGTTCCAATTGTCTTCCCAAAGTTAAATTCAGTAAGAGGATATCTCATTAATTATCCCTTTACCGTCAACAGTCATTATTTTGTTGATTTGCGTGTTTCATGAACACAGTACCTACTTAGTGTGACTATCATTAAAATTACCAAGTCAATAGAAAGTCATTAAAAACCTGTGATTATCCCGTCCCCATCTAGGAACTCGTAGTACATTTCAGTATTTCCGTAATAACATTATTATTTTATCGCATTCCAACAGGATTTGCGTCAAAGCCGAACAGAGCAGCGACGCCACGTGTCGCGCGTTGCTTGCTGTTATCGCCCGCACCGGGGCTACGCCCTTGCTTTAAAGGTCGGGCGGTGGCTGCTTGCCTGTCCGAGCGTATGAAACCCGCTTCTTGCCTGTATCTGCACGCTTGCATTTAAGTATAACCCACTGTCATTACACTTTATTACCTTGAGAGTTTCGTATTTTCCTGTGCATTTACCTACGGCTTGGTGTTTTCAATATTATTTGAGTAATTTATCTGTTCGCAATGCCTAACCTAAAAGAATTAAGAAAGAAACGTGCTTCGTATAAAGCTAAGCTTACACAGTTTGAGAAATATCTGTTGGTCATGTGCACATGTGAAAAGCCTAATAACGTTCAACTCAGTGAGCTTGGGGCCAGATTGCAAAAGATTGAAGAATGCTATGGTGAATATGATTCCATACAGATTCAAATCGAAAGTTTGCCGGACATTACAGATGCCGAGTGTCAAGATGAATATAGTGACCGCGAGCGCTTCGAAACGCAGTACTTCGCGGCAGTCGGCAAGGCACGAGAGGTGCTTGGCAGGCCGGTCTCTGCGGAAGCGGACCACGACGTGGAATCTTCGGTAACAGGTTCTGTCCTCACTGCAGGTGGGCCAAGCTTAAACTTAAAACTACCTACGATACATCTACCTACCTTTTCTGGTGAATACGAAAATTGGTTAGAATTTCACGACACTTATGTATCTCTCATTCATGCTAATGGCAAAATACCTAAAATTAGTAAATTTCATTATTTACGGTCTGCATTAAAGGACAAGGCTGCGAACGTTATTACTTCTTTAGATTTTTCAGAAAACAACTATGATACAGCATGGTCATTGTTATGTGAACGTTATCAAAATAACAACTTGCTTATTAACAATCATATTGATGCACTATTTGATTTTGAAAACATTACTAAGGAATCTTCCTCATCTCTGAGGAGTCTCATAGATACTGTAAACAAGAACCTTAGGTCTTTAAAAATGTTAGAGGTCAATATTCAAAATTGGGATCTTATCATTATTCATATTATGTGTAAAAAATTAGACAGTACAACAAACAGAACATGGAAAGAACACTTGAACCTTCAAAAATATAAAGTACCCACATTAGAACAATTTATTAATTTTGTTAAAGGACGTGCTGAACTTCTAGAAACATTAGATCATACCAATAGAATCACCCGTAGGCAAAGTGAACCTGTAAATGCTAAGCCGAAAACATTCGTTGCTAATCAAAAACATAAAAAGCGAACAATGGATTCATACACATGTCCTCGGTGCAAGCAAAACCATGCTATCTACATGTGTCCTCAGTTCATGTCATTGTCTGTGACGGCTCGAATTGCCGAGGCTAAAAGGCTCAACCTGTGCAACAATTGCTTAAGACAGGGACATGGACCTCAGGATTGCAAATTTGGGCCATGTAGGGTATGCTCCAAACAACATAATACCGCATTGCACATAGACGAACCTGCACCTTTACAGCAGTCCGATACTACCATGTCTCGAGACAAATGTGTTGTGTTAGCCTCACAGGACGATTGCCACTCCAATACGGATTCAACAATTCAAGCTGACGTTGTCTTGTCATCTACACATAATGGTTGCGTACTGCTGTCTACAGCACTCATAGACATCATTGATTGTAATGGTAAAAAACATGCTGTCCGTGCCTTACTGGATAGCACATCTAACTTTATTACAGAAAAGCTATGTCACCGACTTAACTTACCAGTTAAGTCTACCTCCATTTCTGTGGAAGGTTTAAGTCAATCATTACATGTACATAACTAAACGTTCTAGTTTGACCATATCCTCACGCACCGAGTCATACATAAACATGATTGACTGTTTTATTGTACCAGGGATAACTCAATTATTACCGTCCACACGTTTTGATATCTCACAGCTGAACATTCCAAAGAACTTAAAGTTAGCTGACCCTAGTTTCAACATTCCTTTGGAAATAGACATATTGTTGAATGCTGAAATCTTTTGGAACATATTAGGTACAAAACGCATATCTTTAGGCAGGAATAGACCAGTTCTCATTGACACAAGGGTGGGTTGGTTGGTATCAGGTGTGATGCATAAACAAGAAAGTAAAGGCAATAAGCCCACCGCCTATTCAAACATGGCACAATGTAACTTTATAAATGATAGCCACCTTCAACAACAACTAGATAGATTTTTCGAATTAGAATCCGTTTCATCACCCCGTACAATAACAAAGGAGGAAAATGAGTGTGAACAAAACTTTATAAAAACAACCACTCGTGGGAAGGATGGCCAATTTGTTGTGGAAATTCCTTTGAAACAGTCACCAGAAACATTAGGTGACTCGTACGAACAAGCTTTGTCTAGGTTTCAGTCTTTGGAAAGAAAGTTCAAACATGATTCATCATACAAAGAAAAATACACAAATTTCATTAAAGAGTACATTGACCTTGGTCATATGTCTTTAGCTAATCATAGTAACAGTAAATGGTCGTATTTCATGCCACATCATGGTGTGGTTAGAGACACTAGTTTAACTACTAAACTAAGAGTTGTATTCGATGCGTCAGCAAAGACTACTTCACAGTTGTCATTTAATGACATACAGTATGTAGGTCCTACAGTTCAAGATAGTTTAATAGACATATTAATCCGATTTAGGCAACACAAATATGTTGTTACATCTGATTGCGAAAAAATGTACCGTTGCGTACTGGTAGCACCAGAGCAACGCTGCCTTCAACAAATCTTGTGGCGGTTTGATGCCAGTCACAAGATGGATACTTACAAGCTTAATACTGTGACGTATGGCACCGCAGCCGCTCCATATTTAGCCACACGGTGTCTAGTGCAACTGGGTCAGGAGTGCTCTTCTCCTCTGACACGTGAAATAATATTACACGACTTCTATGTGGACGACTTTATATCAGGCCACAATTCAGAAGCAGAATTGCTACAAATATGTCAAGAAGTTATAAAACAATTAAAAAAGGGTCAATTTCATTTGAGAAAATGGCGGTCAAATAACATACATATACTAAACAGCATAAACGAAGGTAATATTGATGATCATTTGCTCAAACTGGTCAATGATGATAACGCCAAAATACTAGGTCTACGATGGTCTTGTATGGCTGACACTTTTAATTTTGCAACAGTTAGCGATCCTTTACAGAATAAAATAAGCAAGCGATCTGTATTGTCAACAGTAAGACAGGTTTTCGATCCATTAGGTCTTGTGAATCCTTGCATCCTACAGGCCAAGGTAATTTTGCAAGAATTGTGGGCTTCAAAAATTGCGTGGGATGACACATTGCCACCGGAATTTACAGAAAGATGGTTGGAATATTTGAAATCTCTGTTGCAATTAAAAACATCATTATACCCAGGCTCATTCTATGCGATCAAGCTGTACATTATGAACTACATACCTTTAGCGATGCTTCCTTGCAAGCATATAGTGCTTGTGTTTATATGCGGTCAGTCTCAAAGGATGGAAAGGTTATGGTTCATCTCATCATGGCCAAAAGCAAGGTAGCACCGCTGAAGGGCATGACTATACCAAGGTTAGAGCTTAGCGGAGCTCTAATAGCTGTTCGCTTAGCAATCAAGGTTAAAAACGCTCTAAGACTAAACAAACATACATGGACATTCTGGTGCGATTCCACAATTGTCTTGGGTTGGATACGAACACCAAAATCATCTTTAAAAGCATTTGTTTGCAACAGAATTAACGAAATAACTGATGCTACCAATGCAAAGGATTGGAATTACATTCCCACTAAAATGAATCCAGCAGATATAGGATCTAGAGGATGCAATGCTACTCAGCTGGAAGGCTCCAACCTGTGGTGGACAGGGCCACAATTTTTCACCCAACCAAAATCACACTGGCCAACTCAAACCCATACCATACCCATTAACTTACCAGAAACTAAAGTCCTGTGCAATCTTGTTTGTGAAGAAAACAAATTCATTCATAAGTTTTCAAGATTAAGTAAATTGCAACGTGTCACCGCTTACATATTACGCTTCATAAACAACTGTAGGCATCCTCATAATAAACTTACTACATTCTTGACTATTTCAGAATTAAATTCAGCCACATTACTTTTATGAAAACTCATTCAACTAGATAAGTTTTCAGATGAATACACTACATTAAAAAAAGGTCAGTCTTTAAAAAGGTCACAGTTACTCAATCTCAACCCATTTATGTCACATGAAAATGTAGTAAGAGTTGGAGGTAGATTATCGAATTCAAATTATACCTATGATGTTAAACATCCTATTTTAATTCATGCTTCTCATTATGTCACCCAAATTTTATTCAGACATTATCATACATTATTAATGCATGCAGGACCTCAATTACTGCTTGCTACATTGAGACAAAGATTCTGGGTAATAGGCGGTCGCAATCTTGCCAGAAAAATCACGCATGAGTGTCATAAGTGTTGTAGATTCGCCGGCAGAACGATTCAGCCAATCATGGCGGATCTGCCCAAAGAACGCGTTCATAGTGAGCACCCATTCAGTAACACAGCTGTCGATTATGCTGGGCCTATTCTAATTGCGAACAGAAAGGGTAGGGGCAGCCAACTTATAAAATCGTACATTTGTATATTTGTGTGCTTGGCAGTGAGGGCAGTTCATGTTGAACTAGTCACAGATCTAAGTACTGAAGCATTTATAGCTTCATTAAATAGATTTATCGCTCGCAGAGGTCGGCCTGTTAACATTTACTCGGATAACGGTACAAACTTTGTAGGAGCCTACAATGAACTCTCGAACTTCCTAAAATCAAGGTGTAATGACATTAGTTTGAGTGCAGCAGAGCAGGCAATTAATTTCAAATTCTCTCCTGCCTATAGCCCCCATTTCAACGGCTTAGCTGAAGGCGCAGTTAAGTCCGTTAAACTCCTTCTTAAAAGGATTCTATCCCTAGCCCATTAAAATTTAACCTATGAAGAATTAAACACAGTTTTAATTCAAATTGAAGGGATTTTAAATTCACGCCCTCTTACTCCACTATCTTCTGATCCCAACGACATGACTCCACTGACTCCCTCTCATTTTTTAATTGGACGAACGATAATGATGTTGCCCACTCAGGTGGACACAGAAAGAGAGACTCGGATCAGTTCCTTGCCTCGATATAAAAGGGCACAAGCCTTGGCGGCTCATTTTTGGAACCGATATCAGAAAGAATACCTCTTAGAATTACAGAAACGTGCAAAATGGCAGCGCCATGAGCAGGAGCTGCTGCAACTGGGAGACCTGGTCGTGATCAAGGATGACCGCCTCCCGCCAAACCATTGGCGACTCGGGCGCATCACGAATCTTCACCCTGGCTCCGACGGCATCACACGCGTCGCTGACGTTAGGACAGCATCGGGAGTGCTTCGACGAGCCTACAATAGGCTCTGCCTGCTGCCCACTTCAGAGTTTGGAACAAGTTCCAACCGGGGGAGCCTGTTGGCGCGCACAAGCGCCCCAACATTGCATGAGCGAGATACGGGAGGAGGGAGATAGCAGACACCGTCAAGGTGTCTCTTTACCGCGCGCCAGCGCCGCCGGCCGGCCGGTGCCGCGCGCTAGTTCTACGACAGCAGCCGACCCAAGTAGGTGTTGTCAATTTTATTATAAACCGGGACGAGGTCACAGCCCCAACAATCATCGTAGGACAATTTTTGACCAGCTACACGGTTTGAGCCATCCAGGGGCAACCGCTACAACAAAACTGGTCACAGAGAGGTTCGTCTGGCCCTCCGTACGGAAAGATTGCCGTGCCTGGGTTCGAACCTGCGAAGACTGCCAACGTAGCAAAGTTCAGCGCCACACATCTGCACCATTAGGGAAGTTTAAGCTCATTGGTACCAGGTTTTCTCATGTCCACATCGATCTAGTAGGACCACTCCCACCTTCTGCAGGCTACAAATATTGCTTAACAGCTATTGACAGGTACACCAGGTGGCCGGAAGTGACACCACTTGAAAATATCACTGCTGAGACTGTCGCCAAAGCATTCTATGAGACCTGGATTACTCGGTTTGGCTGTCCGGAAACAATAACGACTGATCAAGGGCGACAATTCACTTCCCAGATCTTCAAGGCGCTGAGTGAGCTGTGTGGGGCCCAGCTGCGGCACACAACGGCTTACCACCCGCAGGCCAACGGCATGGTGGAAAGACTACACCGAACGTTGAAGGCCGCTATCATGTCACACAACACTCCCCACTGGTCTGACGTGCTACCTAGCATTTTACTTGGCATGAGGGCGTCTTGGAAAGAAGACCTACAGTGTTCGACCGCTGAACTAGTGTATGGTGAGACCTTGACGATGCCTGGTGAGTTCTTTCATTCCAAATCTAACACAGGAGTACCACCAGCAGACTTTATACACGACCTCAGAGAACACATCTCTCGCATCAGACCTACACCTGCGTCTAGGCATGGAACAAAGGCAACTTTCGTTCACAAAGACCTCAAAGCCTCTGAGTTCGTTTTTCTACGAAAAGATGCCCTCCGTGGAGCACTAGAAGCACCATACACAGGCCCACATAAGGTCACCGCAAGATCAGACAAAACAATCACTTTTCTGCTAAACAGAGGACCCGTGACGGTTTCCATCGATAGAGTGAAGCCAGCTTACATAATGGCTGATGATAAAAAGGAAGCAAGGATTTGCAAACAGAGCGACGACCCACCGGTTAGAACTACACGTTCAGGTCGCCGAGTTAATTTTCCAAATTATTTACAGGACTTTGATTCTCCAAGGGGGGTGGTGTAGCATCGCACATGACACATCACTACACTCCAAACCGCCCAGGCGCCGGAGGGGTGAACACCGCGGCGCAGGGGCGAGAGGGAGCGGACCGGCCAGCGACGGCAGTCGGCCGGCGCCCGCGCCAGTACACACCGAAACACAACCGAAGCCACTCGCTACGCTCCGCGCGACCGCGCTAGACTCGCGTCCTTGATTTGTATTCCGCCGCCCTTCCGTAAATCTCAACGTTGTAAATTATATTGGTTTTGCACAATACACCTCTTATAAACACAAGGTCGCTTAATTTCCGGCATTACCTCTAAAGACACATTCGAATGGTCGGATCGGCCCGACACATGGCCGAACCGAATATTGTTGTCCTACTACGAAGAAAGTTCGGATCGGCTCAGTTGGGTCGGAACCATAGTCAATGTTCGGAAGAGTGTAGGACCGAACGAAATGTAGTGCCAGAGGTGAACGTTTTATCGATATGTTTTTATTAGTCATTATTATTCATGTCGATATAATTAAACTATTGAATTACTGAGTAAAATTATTTTAATAGTAAGAAAATAGAACATTGCTTTTATTTCAATATTTATGCCTAGGAACATTGTACTATTTCTCGAAAAAACAATATATTTGTAGCTGGCATACAGATGGCATTGCCGATTGTCAAAAAAAAAAGAAAAACGATAAATGTCAAAGGATGACATGTAAACAAACAATTGGATAGATTTAGATTTTTATTATTGCAAAATTGAGAAAAAAAGCTTAAAAAAAGTATAAACTCAAACCAAATCTCGTCTGTAGCTATCGTTATAGCAATAACCGTTTTTCGGACGTTTATCATCAAGTGCTGACTGAAGTTTAAAGTGTTAAAGTGAAGTTATGAGATGTATACAAAAAACAAGCTAAATATATTAAAAACTACTTCAATTATTCACTTTACGCGTGATAAAGTGCCCATTGGGTTTGTGGCGGAACAATAACCGATTGGGCCACCACCTTACATTTTAGAGCGGAACCGCTCCGCTCATGAATCTTGGGCCAAACATACAGATCATACGATCGGTTGCACCGAATGACCGCACGCTTACACGTGCCGCGCGCACTCAAGGCGCGCGTGATAATTGTACTGGAGACGGCGTCAACGACCTCGGGCTGCGGGAGACTGCGTGCACGCGCTTCTACCGGCGCATGAGCCGAGCTGCGGACCACTAGTCGTCATTTGACCGCCTACCGAGCTGTTCGGATCGCGCCGCGCTATTTTTATTGTAATTTGTTGAGTTTTGTCAAAGTACTTTAACGTAAATATACTTATCTAATTTCTTTAATAATATTCTTCATTTCTTCATTGGTTCTCACTTCATTATTTTATCCTTCCGCTTACGCTACGCCATACGCTTAAAGCTAATATAATTATTAGTACGGGTTCGATTCCAACCCGGTAGAAATCGGTGACCTTACCGATTTTCTACAGGTTTATCCATGTTCGTGTTTTGGAAGCTTGGAAATGAAAGTTATGAACAAACATTCTGCAAGAAGAAGTCACCATGTCCAGACCGACAGTGGCACAAATGAATGCTCTCCTTAATTTACTTGTAGAGCATCGAGATTTGGCTCATGGAAACTTGAGGAGCATCGACGGTCGTACGCTGAATCATCGACTGTGGGAATAAGTTTGCACCACGCTGAATGCTATATTATTTTTACTTATAACAAAGTGAAGATTAGTTCTAGTTGCTTAGTATTGTTAGAAATATATTTTATTCATTATTTTCTGATGATTGTCTTGTCTTTCTCTCTCTCTTTGTCTCCTCAAAGCATATGTGGCAGATGTAGCTGGCTGATATGTGACCTGCCGGGAGTTCTCTGATTCAAAATCATCTTGGAGTAACTCCGGGAGCATGCACCTGACCCTTATGCACATACATACAATAATATACTAAATGCAATGCAAGAAGAAACTTACCGAATACCTGAAAAGTCTGACCTATGAACAGATTGAACTTCTTCTGCACACTGCAATCCTAATAATAAAACTATGTAATACAATATAATAAACATTTCTCTAAGCATACACACAAACGCTCGCACGCCCACTCACACCACAACACACAGCAGAACACTATACAACACCACACACATCCTGTAACACATCAGACACGTACATTCCCATCTCACACAAATAAGACGACCTGCTTGCAAACACTACACAAACTTTTTTCTTTATATATATACTGCTCTCTCTCCCTAATAACTACGAGAGGAAAATGAAATCATGTTATGGCTATTAAACATTATGTATAATACTAGAAGGGTTTGGCACTGATAGCTAAAATAGGCTCTGCCTAGTTCGGCTACAGGTGACTTCACCACTTAATCAGATCTAAATTAGCCTGTAAAATATTTTGTAATCTATGTCTAAGTTTCTTTAAATAAACGTTATTATTGTTATTATTATACATGCAATACACAGCAGAGTCTAGAGGAATATTCATTTCGATATAATTAAATTTAACTGTTGAATTACAGAGTACAATTATTTTTATAATAAGGAAATTGAACTTTGCTTTTTATTCAATAAACCTAACATATATTCGCCAAAAATGTAAACAAATATGGAAAAATAACTTTAATTCCTACACAATAAAGTTCAATTTACGCTACAACTTCAAACATTTTTATAACTTTTCCAATAGTGCTAATCACTCTGAAATCAACTTAATTCCCATTGGATTAAAGTTGATATTTGTTTAACTTGAAATAATGTAAATTTGAAACAAATAAAATTTGAAAATATATATATTTGTAGCCGGCATTCAGATTGCCTTTGCCGATTGTCAAAATAAAAAAGCTAAAGCATGACGTACGTAAGTTACTACATTATAGTGATAATTATATTTGTGGACGCTGGCAGAATAGTCGACACGACTGTTGCCAAAGAAGAAAAAAATATATATACTTATATATTTTTTTTTGAGAATAAGTTACGATGTCCGGGCCAACAGCGGCACTAATTGATGTTCTCCTCAATTTCCTTGAGGAGCATCGAGATTTGGCTCAAGGAAACATGAGGAGCATCGACGGTCGTGTGCTAAGTCGTCCACTGTGGGAAGATGTTTGCACCACGCTGAATGCTATGGGCGGGTGCACTAAAACTACGAAACAGTGGCAAAAAGTAAGGTTTCATTGATTTATTAAGTGCTTAGGTACATTTCGACGAATATCATACTTTATAGTATTTTATATATATTCTTAGCGAAACCTCCTTCTCCAAAACCTGGTACAAGCGGTGCACTATAAAAGAAAGCGCCCGGTTAGCAGCGGGCTCCCCCGATGACCCCATAACCCTCCTCCAAGAGTGTGATAGGGCCACCAGTACATTACGTAGAAGTAGAAAACCGTCATTCCGACCTCGCCGCCGAGGTCCCTCGCGACCGCGCCCCCGAGTAAATTGCCCCCCCCCGTCCCTTGCCCGCAGAAGTGCCAGCCCGCGCCGTAGCTGAGCCTGTAGCTTTAAATTCCCCGACTGCGACCTCTGAGTTTGTTTCGGCCTTTCTTCTCAGAGATAGTCCTAGGAAACGCCGCGCTCATCAAAGCACTAACAATACCTATTCGATCCAGCCTGTCCCTTTGCTGCCCTCTCCCAGCGACGACCTAAGCCGAGGTCCGTACCCCACAGGGGGTGCCCTTAGTGTGCAGTCGCTTAATTCTACTTAGTTTTAAGCCCTGGCTGGAGGCTTTAAGTTTACTTAAGGCATCCACAGGATAGTCCGGTTAAGTAGTTACGACCTATCAAGGTCAACTACGAGATGCCATACACAAAAAAAAAAAAAAAAAAAAGCAGCGGGCTCACTCGATTATCGGTCGGCAACGGTTGAACATCGCTACCCTCGTTTTGTATTTTTTTCATATTCAGTCGCTAGATTGATATTTTGCTAATCAATTCATATCATTTGCAGTAATTAGAGTTCGGATGTCTTATTTTTAAAATTATCTTGGTTGTGATTTTGGTTGATTGTTGATTAAATAATTTAGGAAGTTATTGTGCGTTATTTTTTTAAAAAACTGTCCTCACTTCTGGTTTCTAAGATCAGAAGTGGGATAGACCACGTGCTTAGTGCTGTTTGTGCCATCTGTTTTAAGTTAAAGTAAATGACCGAGTGTTTGAATTTAACCTAATTACTGCAAGTTTTATTTTTGTGGGTACGCGAGTATCGGTGAGTCTTTTTTTTAATTTTTTTTTTGACATGCCGGGACGTTCGACAAGTGTTGAAAAACAAAACGATTCGCGTCGATTGCATCGTAATCGTTCTCGAACGTTGAGAAGTAGATCGCGTAATCGTAGGCATGGTTCCGGAAGGAGCAATCACACTCCTTCACCGCGTAGATACCGTGAGCGTTCTCATAGTTGCGAGCGTACCTCTTCTAGACATCGTCACGTGTCCCGTAGTCCACGAAACGGTCATAGACGTCGTGACACCTCATATAGCCGCCGTGATTCTCCGCGTGATCAGGCCTTAGGTCAAATATTAGCTCGCTTGAATTCTATTGAGAGCCGGTTGCCGATTTCGCCAACGTGTCGCGCGTCTACGCCTGTTGCGGAGCATGGCTCACGGGGGCAGGAAACTCTCACTAGGCAGAAGTCGCGAACGCTTGACCACGATAAGGACGTGACAGATAAGCTCGTTGGCGCACTGTCTTGTTTAGTTCAAGAGAGATCGCATAATTTTTATATTTCTCCCTTCGATCCTACATAACCTACACGACTTTGACGTTTGGTGTTCAGAGGTAGACCGCGCTCGTAATTTAAATAAATGGGACGATCGCGAGTGTCTAGGGCGTATAGGAAGTTGTTTGCGTGGTGATGCGAAGTCATGGCTTAACGATTGGGTAGCAAGTGATCGTTCGTGGAGCAACTTCAAATTAGAATTTCGTTCACTATGCCCACGTAATGTAGACGTTGCTACAATCTTGTTTGAGGTTATGTGTAACAATTCAAATAAATTCCCGACATACGCCGAATATGCTCGCAAGTCTCTTTTGCGTCTTAATATTGTAAAGGGGTTGTCTGATGAGCTGAAAGTTGCAATAATTATCAGAGGTATTACTGATGCTCAAGTAAAGGCTGCGGCAACGAATGCGAAACTTAAAATAACGGATCTAGTCGAGTTTTTGTCGGTATAATATGTCAAACCAAAAACCGAGACGCGCAGTTCAAACAACCCTCCCCATTCAAACAATGTAGAACCATCATCATCGCGTAAACGCGAAGCAACTAAATCGAGAGATAGTAAAATAGTGTGTCACTATTGTCATAAAGCTGGTCACACGAAATATAACTGCAGAAAAAGATCTAAGGTCGACACTGACGCGCCATCATCAGCAGATACCGTGACGTCAACGCCTTCAACATCGGGTGATAAATCTGTCAAGTTTTGCACGCATTGTAAACGTAACGGTCACGTAATTGATACATGCTTTTCAAAAAAAAAGTCTGAAACTGATCGTAATGAACAGAAATCGGCTAAGATAAATTTTTGCTCAAGTGTCAATCGAAACGAGACAACATAATGTCTGCTGTTATTCAAAAGGTGCCTATAGATACTTTGATTGATAGTGGGTCTGATATCTCGTTGATTTTAGAATCGGTTCTTAAATATTTTAATTTCAATCGAATCCCAACATATCGTTTGTTGAGAGGTATAGGTAGCCAGGAGATTGAATCGACGTCATATGTTGTGACGACGATTGAATTTCCTGAAGTGTCTTTGGAAGTTGATTTGTATGTGGTCCCAGTTGGCTGCATTACGGCGCCTATTTTGATTGGCACAGATGTATTAGATAGAGAGGGAATTACCTACACGCGTAGTAATAACTCACACCGGCTCACGAGATTAGACAGTATGCCCTCTGTACTGCACGTATCTACCGTTGACTATGAAAACATTAAAACGCCGTTAGTTGGCAATGACAGAAATCTCCTGCTTAATATCATCCGCGAGTTTTCGCGTTCTTTCATTACGGGTACCGCTACATCAACGGTGAATACGGGCAGTATGGAGATAAGATTAACATCGAGTGCCCCGGTAGTTCATAGGCCTTATAAGCTTTCTTGTGACGAAAAAAATAGAGTTCGGGATATAATTAATGACCTACTCTCAAAGGGAATTATTCGTGAGTCACAGTCCGACTACGCCAGTCCTATCATTCTCGTCAAGAAGAAGGACGGGAGTGATAGGATGTGCGTCGATTATCGGGCACTTAATGCTATAACGGTCAAGGAACGTTTTCCCTTGCCTTTGATCGATGACCACATCGATAGGCTTGGTTGTTTCAAGTTCTTCACCAGTTTAGACATGGCAACTGGATTTCATCAGGTGCCATTAAAGGATGATGATTTGATTTCCAAAACCGCCTTCGTAACACCCGAAGGGCATTTCGAATACTTGAAAATGCCCTATGGGTTAGCTAACGCCCCTGTAGTTTATCAAAGAATCATTTCAAAAACCTTAAAACCCTATATTGAAAGTGGGCGAGTTTTGACGTATATCGACGATGTACTTCTTATGTCAAACGGAATTCCTGAAGGACTCGACTTGCTGCGTCAAGTTTTGAGTACTCTCACGAATGCCGGTTTTTCGGTTAATTTAAAAAAATGTACCTTCTTAGATACTGAAATAGAGTACTTAGGACGGGTAGTTGGTAATGGTCAGGTACGGCCGAGCCCAAGAAAAATTGAGGCGCTGGTAAATTCTCCAAAGCCTACTAATGTTAAGGGGGTTCGCCAATTTTTGGGCTTAGCCGGGTATTTTAGGCGTTATGTCGCGGGTTACGCTTCTAAAACAGCCTGCATTGCCAGACTGTTAAGAAAGGGAGAACCTTTCAAATGGGGTTCAGAACAAGATGTGGCACGCGACTATATTATTCATTGTTTGACCCATGAACCAGTCTTAGCGATCTTTGACCCAAGTTTGCCTACGGAACTTCACACCGATGCCAGTTCCATTGGTGTCGGTGCGGTGTTGTTGCAGGAGCATGCCGGTAAACGAAAGAGAGTAGTCAGTTACTATAGTAGGTCTACCCAGGGCGCGGAGAGTCGCTATCACAGCTACGAGCTGGAAACCCTAGCCATGGTACGCGCACTTCAGAACTTCCGTCATTATTTAATTGGTATTAATTTCAAAATAGTGACGGATTGTAATTCGTTGAAGTTAACTGAAACAAAAAAAGATTTGTTGCCTCGTGTCGCGCGTTGGTGGGTTTACCTACAAGACTTTACTTTTACTTTGGAATATAGAAAAGGATCCATGATGCAGCACGCTGATTTTCTAAACCGGCACCCTCCTGAAACTGCAAACGTATCACACATTCGCAATCCTAACAATTGGGCAAAGGTCGCTCAGACTGCGGATGAGGAAACCCAAAATTTAATTGTTAAGTTAAGAGATGGCCAATTAGATTCTTCAAGGTGTTTAATTAAAAGTGAACTTTTGTATTATAAATATACACCAACCGGGGAAGAACCACGATTGTTATGTTACATCCCTAAAGGTTACCGGCTTAGCCTTTTAAGAGCTTTCCATGATGAGCATGATCATGTTGGAGCCGACCGAACGACGGATCTTATATTACGTCACTTTTGGTTTCCTAGTCTTAGGCAATTTGTTAGAAAATATGTTAGTTATTGCCTTGTATGTTTAGCTCATGAGAAAGTACCTAAAACACCCCCACAACCGATTCAGTCTTGGTCGAAGCCTGATAACCCATTCTGTGTTATTCATGCCGATATATTGGGCCCGCTTCCAGAATCTAACGGTTTTAAGTACGTTTTAATAGTAATTGACAGCTTTTCAAAATTTTGTCTGCTGTACTCCATGTATCGTCAAGACTCGGACGAATTAAAACGGGTCTTTACTAATGTGATATCTTTGTTCGGGTCTCCAAGTACTATAATATGCGACAGAGGGAGAATGTTCGAAAGCGTAGCCTTCCGAGACTGGGTTAGTAGCTTGGGCTGCTCCGTCCATTTTATCACACCTGGAATGCACCGAGAAAATGGGCAAGCAGAGAGGTACTGCAGAACTGTCCTAAACATGTTACGGGTAGAGGTTGGACATAAAGGTTCTCAGTGGGCTGACGCTTTATGGAAAGTGCAGCTCAATTTAAATGTCACCAGACAGGCAACTACGCAAGCCTCGCCATTACAACTCCTCGTTGGGATTGATGCAGCAACCCCAGTAATAAGATCTCTAGTGCGTGACGTTGCACTTGAGAACCGTAACCCTAATCGAGAAGCACTTATGACGCTCAGGAGACAGCGTGCCTCAGACTTGCTTACAGCCAATCAGCGGCGTCAAGACGACTACACCAACCAGAACCGGCGACAACCACGAGCCTACGCTGTTGGGGACTATGTCTTTGTCAACAAGGCATCACAGAGCACAGGAAAGCTCGACTCTGGCATGCGCGGGCCCTATAAGGTCCTACGTGTATTGCCACATCATCGCTACGAGCTGGAACTACTGGCTGGTTCGTATGGCAAAAAAACCCAGGCAGCTGCCGAGCATATGGTGCTCTGGCGCGGCGAGTGGACGCCTGACGCATGCTCCGCTTTCTTCGAGGCTGGTAAGCAACCGGAAGACTTCTGTTTGGCCTGGACCCCTGGTTCATGGCTTCTGTTTGGTCTGAGCCTCTGGCTTATGACATCTGTTTGGCCTGGACCCCTGGTTCATGGCTTCTGTTTGGTCTGAGCCTCTGGCTTATGACTTCTGTTTGGCCTGGACCCCTGGTTCATGGCTTCTGTTTGGTCTGAGCCTCTGGCTTATGACATCTGTTTGGCCTGGACCCCTGGTTCATGGCTTCTGTTTGGTCTGAGCCTCTGGCTTATGACTTCTGTTTGGCCTGGACCCCTGGTTCATGGCTTCTGTTTGGTCTGAGCCTCTGGCTTATGACTTCTGTTTGGCCTGAACCCCTGGTTCATGGCTTCTGTTTGGTCTGAGCCTCTGGCTTATGACTCCTGTATGGCCTGGACCTATGGTTCATGGCTTCTGTTCTGGTTAAGTATATTAGCTTCACTACTATCTATTTATCTTGGCTAGTATTCTGCCCAATGGGAGTCCGGAATTCCATTGCTTAGAATGCTATTTAGTTCCCTTTACGTTTTAATGCTTAGAATCACTGATTTGCTTTGTATATTTTTTTTTAGTCTGAAGCTTTACATTTCAATTAACTAAGAAAACTTCCTGTTAGTTGGTTGGGTGCCTGATGGTGGGAGTGCACGCTCACTATCACGTACTTAACAAAATCAGTTCAAGTGCTTTCTATTCTCCGGCTTCAGACACAAGGGTCGCAAGAAAACAAATGTACAGTATGTGTTGTTGTTACTTTGCAGATGATTATGGCCAGTCTGACGATGACGGCCAGGCTGGTGATGGTGGACCTAGTGATGACGCAAGGCAAGATGCGGTCGAGGACGCCCCGCTGTCAGGAACGGCCGTCTTAGCGAAACCTCCTTCTCCAAAACCTGGTACAAGCGGTGCACTATAAAAGAAAGCGCCCGGTTAGCAGCGGGCTCACGCCGGTCCCAATGGACATCCCGGGACCCGCACCCTCACGCCGCGCGCCAACATCGCGTACGATGACAGGTGCACCCCGCAGAACCCCGACATCATCATACGGAACGCCCGCCAGTCAGGAACCGTATGAAGAAGAACGGAGCGAGGATGAGGGTACTCACTCAAAAGTACCGCATTCCTTCGCTCCATTGAAGCGCTCGCCACCTGTGGCGTTAATTAAACCGGGCGACCTTCAACGGCCGCCGCCGTCTAGCCAACCGCGCGCGAGCGAGAGAGCGCGCGCCCGCGCTACGGACACGAGCGGGACGGAACGTCCCCCACACGCGCGCACGCCGCCGGTACACGACGACTACCGAGCCCGTTGCCCGATGACGCGTTCGCCGCCGATCGCCGGTCACGCCGTCCGCAGCTTTTCCATCGCGTTTACATCTCCCCCCCCGCCGAGGGGCTCCGCTCCGGCCTCACCGTCGTCGCGATCCCTGTTCTCGCCCTACGGGGGCTCGGAGGAATCCCTAGTGTCGGCAAAAGGGACGTCGAGCGAAGAGGAGGACACCGAGGGAGCAGAAAGAGGAAGCCACGAGCTCCGGAGGACCCAGCCCAGCCAGGAACGTTGGGGACCAAGCTCATCCCTGCCTAACCTGACCACGGACAGGAGAAGCACCGCCACCGTCGCAACAGCACCCGCACAGGTGAGTGCACCCACCCAAGGCTTCGACCTAGGGGTCGAAGACCTACTAATAACAAAGCCCCCCCCCCTCCGCGCGCCGCACAGCGCAGGCAGCGTAGCTCGGACGAGGAAGAAAGGGAAGAGGCCAAACGTCCGTGTGTGGCAAGTCCACCCTCACCGTCGTTCGCGGAGGTAGCACGCAAGACGTGCACCCCCCCTAGACCCGCAGGCGCCGCAACCCCCCCTCGCACTGCCCCTCCTGGCAGCGCAGAGGCAAACAAAGAGAATGAAAAAATCTTCTCAAAAAAATCACGCTACCCTCCATTGGTAGTAGAAAGGCTACCACAATGGGCGCACCACTTCCGCGCCCTAAAAATCAAGCTGGGTCGCGCACCTAATGCACGACCCTTCGGAGAGGGGGTGAAATTCACCCCCCAATCGGACACCGAGTACCGACTCGTACAAAGTTACCTGACGGCACTCGAAAAGGAGGAGAACATTCCTTGGTTCTCCTACTCACTGCCAGCGGAGAGGAGCCATAAGGTGGCCATAAGGGGGCTGCCCGTGGACACGGCGCCAGAAGAGATAGAGGAGGACCTTCGCGCGCTGGGATTCCAGCCGGAGTATATCCGCGTCATCAAGGCGCGGCAAGGAAGACCCGGCTGTATCTTCCACGCCGTACTGAAGAGGACGCCGGACTTACTGCCGGCCATATACGAGGTGACCGAGATCCTCTGTATGCCCGGCATAAAAATAGAGGCTTGGCGTGGAAGGAAGGGGCCTGCACAGTGCCACAGGTGTCAAAAGTTTAGGCACTCGTCTGTGCAGTGCCACAGGCCGCTCGCTTGCGTCAGGTGCGGGGAGGGTCACGCGGCCAGAGAGTGCCCGCGACCGAGAGACGAACCCGCTACCTGCATAAACTGCGGGGGGCCGCACCCCGCAAATCACGTAAGATGCCCCGTCATGCGCAAGGAGGTGCGCAACAAGCGAGCGGGCACGGTCGCCATCACCGGCAACGCAAGCCGGCCCAACACGGCCACTGAGAGGCCGCTACAGCCGACGCCGACGGGCGAAGCCCAGACGGCAACACTGATGGCGGCCGCAAACAACGCGCCAGCGCGCGACTCGGCCACCAACTCCTCTGGACGGAGGAAGAAAGGTCGCAGCGGCAAACAAAACAAAAATAAAAATATTGCGCGCCAACCGACCTACACCGCTGCTGACCCCAAAACAACAACATACAAGAATGTTCCGCAGACGGGGGCGGAACCTACGCAACTCAGACACGACCTCTCCCACCCGCCGACCAATCAGAAGGCGCCACGACAGGCGGCGGCGACTGCGCACGCACACACAGGCGGCGCAGACGACCGCATTCCTAAGCCGCCACCTGCGGCGCAACAGGTGCGCGCCGCACAGACTGGTGCATTCTTTTATAACAAACGCGCCTCATTAGCGTTAGGGAGCCGAGCAGCCGACAATAACATTGCGATTTTCTCGGCTCCTGGGGGTCGTAGAGACACGCGGCAAACGCAGTCGGACTCCACGTCGGCGGGCGCACCCGGGGTAGGTAAGAACACCATGATCCCCGGGACAACCAACAACGCCATCATAGAGGCCGCACTTCGGGTCCTACAGGACATATTACTTGCCCTCAGCAGAGGACAGGACCCGATGCAAGCCGTCCTCACCGGCATGACAGAGATAGTTATGTTAAGTAGGAATGGCTAAGCCGGTGAGGATCCTACATTGGAACGCCCGCGGCCTCAGGGAGAAGGTCGTACTCCTCCGTCCACTACTCCGGGAACAGGACATCGACGTGGCGCTCATCAGCGAATCGTTCCTGGGACCCGCGGACAAAGCCCACTTCCCCGGGTACATTTTATACAGGAAGGATGGGCTACTATCTACCAACGGGAGATACTACCGCGGTCTGGTAGTACTGGTGAAACGAAGAGTCGTCCATCAGGAACTTCCACCCCCAACACTCAGCAACATCTCAGCGCTGGGTGTGCAACTCCACATCGCCGGCAAACACGTGTGTGTGTATGCGGCCTACAGGCCGCCGGACAACAAATTTGAGGCCAGCGACATACGCACACTACTAGCGTCACCGAACCCAACCATCATTGCCGGTGACCTGAATTGTAAGCACCCAGCGTGGAACAGCGGCAGCACCAACCATGGGGGCCGACGACTCTTCGCCGACGCAGAGGCCAAAGGGTACGACGTGTCCGGGCCGGAGGCGCCCACACATTACCCAGACAACATCACGCAGACACCCGACGTACTGGACATAGTCGTCCACAGAGGCCTCACCTGCCAGATCGCGCAGGAGGTGCTGGACGACGAGCTGCGGTCTGACCACCAGCCCGTACTCGTTCGTCTGTTCGACCACACCACCCGAGTAGCCCATCCAGCGCCACGTCGACACATAGACTGGGATAAATTCAAAGAAAGGATGGAGACTACCACACCCACCCGGCCTGTCACCAACGTCACAGACGTGAACGAGTTGACTGAGGAACTCACCGCTTGCATTCAGAACGCCTTGAAGGAGGCGACATGCACCTCAACCGAGTCACAGGGGCGCTATCACAAGCTCCCCGCTCACATCTCAAACATGATCGCCGACAAGAGGCGTCTTCGCAAGCGGTGGCAACAAACGAGATGTCCGACACAGAAGAACCAGCTCAACCGTATCACGGACAAGGTGAAGGCCGAGTTACAGGCGTACGCCACACAGGGCTGGGAGAACCTAATAGAAACTGCGGACAGCGACTGGACGTCGGTACATAGGCTCTGCCGACGTCTCAAGAACACCCCAGCCCCGGTGCGCCCGCTGCTTAACAGCGACGGGGCGCTTCGTTACATGGCGGCCGACCGGGCCGAAATATTCGCCGCCCATCTGGAGCGTCAATTCACGCCCAACCCGACGGATGCCCTCGACCACGTCGCAACAGTCGAGCAACACCTTGGAGAGTACTTCAAGACGCCGGTAGCCTCCGATGAAGAACCAATTTTCGTTTCCCCGGGCCAAGTACTGGGGGCAATAAGGCGCGCCAAGCCCAAGAAAGCACCCGGTGCGGACGGAATCACAAACGCCGCCCTTCGACACCTGCCACCTAGAACGGTGGCGGCATTAGCACGCCTCTATAACGGCATACTCCGCACCGGGACCTTCCCCACATGCTGGAAGCAGGGGAAGGTCATCATGCTGCCCAAGCCCGGGAAGAACGTGTCGAAGCCGGAAAGCTACCGGCCCATCACGCTCCTCCCCACCACCTCCAAGGTGTTCGAAAAGCTCCTGTTGCGCCACCTGTCACCACACCTGGCACCACGCCCGGAACAGTTCGGGTTCCGGGCCGAACACAGCACGACGCTCCAGCTGTCGAGGGTACTGCACATCCTCACAGCGGCCGTGAACAAGAGGGAGTACGCCGCTGCAGTATTCCTCGACATGGAAAAGGCATTCGACCGGGTCTGGCACGCCGGCCTAATATACAAGCTCACCCTCACCACAGCGCCCCGTCGCTTGATACAGGTAGTCTCCTCCTTTTTACAGGACAGAACCATCAGGGTCTCGGTGGAAAACGAGCTCTCCAGCGCGCGCCCCGTTGCTGCGGGCGTGCCACAGGGGAGCTGTGTCTCGCCTGTGTTGTACTCTGTGTACACCGACGACATACCCGCCACGCACACTGCAAAACTCGCGCTGTACGCTGATGACGCCGCGTACATCACCACCTCACTGTCGGCCGACCACGCGGCCATCAAAATGCAGCGCGCTCTGGACGACCTGCCCGACTGGCTCAGCAAGTGGAGACTGTCGGTGAATGCAGGTAAGACACAGGCGATCATCGTCACGGCACGCAGCCGTGCACTCCCACCGAGCCTTGAGCTCATGGGGACCGAGGTCAGGTGGACCAGGACTGCAAAGTACCTGGGGGTCACACTCGACAGTCGGCTCTCCATGGGCCCGCACGTCTGCGACACCATCGCGCGGGTTAAGGTGACACGCCACCTACTCCGCCCGGTGCTCTCGTCACGCCTCTCCACGCGAGTCAAGCTGGGGATATACAAAACCTACATCCGCCCGCAGCTGACCTACGCCGCCCCGGCCTGGCTCGCCCTCACGGCCGAGACAAACAGGAAGAAGCTCCAGACGCAGCAGAACTTCACGCTGCGTCAAATCGTCAAGGCGCCTCGGTTCGTGAGGAAATCTGTTATTCACAGGGACCTGCGTGTCGAGAGCATCGAGGAATTCAGCACCCGACTGGCGAAGGGGATGTTCGCGCGTGCCGACTCCTCCGAGCACCACCACATAAAGGACATCGCACCCTGGCACGCGCGACCACCAGACCGCAAGCGCTTCCCGCGCGACCTCGTCGCAGACGTCGCGCAACCACCGGACTTGACACCTGAGTAGATCGCACACACCTACACGCGGCCTACTCAACCAATAGAACTCCACACTCACCACACGACACCAGCCGCGCACAAAGCGGACTAAGTTAATATAGGCGTTGCGTGCGCGGCGCCCACACACTCACTACTCCACACTCGCTGAAACACCAAGAAAACCGCACGAGCGACGCACACACACTTTTACAAGTCGCTCGTTACACCACACCACGCCCCGCGCCCCGCGACGCCGCCGGCTAGACCTGGCGGTGCCGTAGGGGGGCGGGGACAGCACCCACTGTAGCGGAGCGCCAACCAAAACCGGCGCCCTGTTGCTAGATCGGCTCTTGCCGGGCCTTCCCTAGGGAACTAGGGATCTCACCCAGCAGGGGCCTGGTCGCACGGGCGTCATGAAGCACTTCGGGCGCTCCTACAGACACTAAACAAATACACACCAACAACCACCAGGGGGAGGCATACCCCCCGGGGGTGATAGGTGTGCGAAGAGCTCCCTCCCCTCCCACAAGGGGGGGGGGAGAAACCCAACGACGGGTCCCCATTTTTGGGGGCCGAGAGACCAACGCCTCGGTCATGGGGCCGAAAGGAGCCCCAAAACCGACCCCTCGCGCCCCCTTCGGGGGCGCAGAGACGACTACGTACGGCAGCGGGCTCACTCGATTATCGGTCGGCAACGGTTGAACATCGCTACCCTCGTTTTGTATTTTTTTCATATTCAGTCGCTAGATTGATATTTTGCTAATCAATTCATATCATTTGCAGTAATTAGAGTTCGGATGTCTTATTTTTTAAATTATCTTGGTTGTGATTTTGGTTGATTGTTGATTAAATAATTTAGGAAGTAATTGTGCGTTTTTTTTTAAAAAAAACTGTCCTCACTTCTGGTTTCTAAGAATATATTTACTACCCGCAAGTCAACTTGAGACTTCGCTTGGATGACGAGTTGTACAATATTTTTTTTTATGAGAGAGTGTGTGTGTAATTACATTGTCAATTTATTTTAGGTGTGGACAGATAAAAAGCATCTGGCAAAAAAGGCAGCAGCAGCTGGACGGCTGTCTGCGTCTACCACAGGAGTTGGACCATCTACGGCTCCTGCCCTCTCCCAATGGGAACTTAAAATTATTTCCAGAATGGGAGATGGATTTGGTGAACCGCAGACCTCAGCAAGATCACAAGCTTTTGTTGAGCATGTATGTATTATTTTCCATTTGTTTTTCTATCTAATAAAAGTACGACACGGGCGACGACACTGTTGGCGCAGTGGCTGAGCGATCGACTGCTGCGTTGCGTGTCGCGGGTTCGATTCCCGCACGGAAAAAATATTGGTATTGCCTACAGGTAGTTGTTCTAGGTCTGGCTGTTTGTGTATGTGAGTTTAAATGTTTGTAAACGCACCCACGATCAGGAGTAATTCCTAGTGTGGGGCAACGTTTTTTTTTTTAAAAACAAAACAAACAAACAATATAGTCAACTTTTCAATGCAAATCACCTGTGAGTGTGACAATTTATAATAAAAGCTATATTTCTAGCCATCTCAAGAGACAAATACTGCTGCTGCCTCTTCCGATACGCCATCCAACCAAGAAAGGGACCTTAATTTACTAAGTGGTATGTGTGCAACTAAATAATATTCCAATTTCATTTTAATACACAGTGTGTATATTATATACCTACTTACTTTATTATATACTTATTCTTTGCACATCTTTTGCCAATAGAAACACAGACACAGCAAGAACCAAGCCAGCAAGCTTTAGCCATACCAGTCAGCAATGCCTCAACAACACGTAGCCAACTTACTTGTAAGTGACATTGTAAAGCATGTGCATTTTAATGTAAAGCAGTTTGATTTTACATTACATCTGCATACCCCTTTTTCCCATGGGGGTAGACAGATACTAAAGAACGGCCACCTGCTACGTTTCGTACATACTCCTTTTTCGTCGTCCACGTTCATACACTGAAACTTTATTGTTCTGTCATTTTACAGCCACACGACAGCGCAGAGAACCTCGGCGGCATTCGACGGCGCTTCGATCTGAAAGCTCTGTGCGGGACAGACTTTTCAGATCGGAAGAACGTCGCTTGGTCCTCGAAGAACAGAGGAACGTGGAACTAGCTGGCATACGGATGGCTGTTGTTCAGTTTTGCGGGCATATGCAACAGATCAAAGAACTTTTACAATCAATCAATCAATAAAAGTTCTTTGTGTTATATACACAAAGAACTAAAAAAAAAAAAAAAAATCAATCAATAAAAGTTCTTTGTGTTATATACACAAAGAACTTTTATTGATTGATTGATGGATTATATTAAATAATAAAAGATGTAAATATAGATTTAAAAAAATATATTTTAATAATTATTTTCTAATAATTGAATTAATCTTTCCCTCTGTATTTGTCCGGGTCCTGAAAGCCTCTGTGGCAGATGTAGCAGGCTCGTATATGACCTGCCGGGAGTTCTAAGATTGAAACTCGTTTTGTGTTAGCTCTGGAGCACTCATTCCGGCCCTTAAACACATGTTGTGCAAAACACAGCAGGCCAATATTATTCTGCCTGCTCTTTGTGGATCGTAGTGCAGCTCCCTCGCTACCAAGAGACACCTCCACCGACCCTTGAGTACTCCAAATGTGCGTTCAATGGTGGAGCGGGCACGCTTGTGCACAGCATTAAACCTGCCTCCTGAACTGTCTTCCACAACATTACCTATAGGCGTCAGAAGATATTCCCTTAAAGGGTACCCTGAATCACCTGTCAAAGTGAAATATTATTGGTTAATTTTTGTTAATTTTAATTATATTTAAGTATAGTATATTTTAAAGATGAACATCTAATTTATACTTGCCTAACAGATATGTTGTGTCAGTGAGACTCTCCAGATGCCTCTTGATCTCACATTGAGACCAAATAAACGCATCATGCGTGGCTCCACCATAAGTAGCATCCACATTTAAAAGGTAGTTATCAGAATCGCATATCTGGAAAATATACTCTTATGACTTTGTTATTCTTCAAAATGTAGTATTTTTTTTCACAAAATGACTTACCACTTGGGTGTTAATGGAGTGGAAATGTTTTCGATTAAAAAACCGCTCCTAATGCTCACAGGGCCTTTTTTTTTTTTTTTTTTGTGGATGGGAAATCATCAAATGACCCCTCCCGCTCTGGGTGGAGCGGAAGGGAGTGTCAGACTTTTACTGACTAAAACCCACCCGTGTTCCTTCCTTAGCCCTTTCTGTTCCAGGGCAGCGGTTAACCTTTCGGAAAATCCCGCCGCCCCGGCAGGCTTCGGCCCTATGGGGCCCCGTCCTCTGCTGACATCTCTTTGAGGCGCGCGTGGAACACAACGCGCCGTCCGGCACGGGCCTGGTCCTGATCGGACGGTGAGCTACCCATTACTCACCGCCCGCAGGCCCGCGCCTACGGTGGCCGGGAGTCGTCACGCGGCCCCCGACGCCCGGAGCGTCTCCCGCGGCGGCTGAGGCGTGAGGTGGTCTCTCTCAGCCTCTCAGCCACCTCCTTTGCTAGCATTACTGCTTCGCAGAAGGAGGTGACTGCCTCGCACTCCCTCTCGCCCCGGACCATGGCTTGCACCAGGGCCGGACGCGAGAGGTCGCCGCCGTTGCCGATCGCCTCTACGAGAACACGGCGGGGCTCCGCCCAAGCAGGGCAGACCGCCACCGTATGCTCCACCGTGTCCTCCGGGCGATCCTGGCAGTGGTGACACCCGGGCGTCTCCTCCCGCCTGATTATGTGCAGGAACCTCCCGAAACATCCGTGTCCAGAGAGGACCTGCGTCAAGCGGAAGGTGAGAACGCCGTGACGCCTCTCTAGCCACTCCTCAAAGAGGGGTCTTATCGCCGCTATCGCGGCGTGCCCTGCGCTGGGTTGCGATAGTCGCGCCTTCCATTCCGCCATGAGATCGCGCCGGAGGTCCGTCCGCTCCGCAGCGATTTGCCGCGGGTGCAGAGTTTCCCCCCGGCGTGTGCCTCCGCGCGCCAATCATGCAGGCGCGCGAGGACTATCGCCTCCAGATCCCATTACGGCAGTCCGGCAAGGAGGCTTGCCGCCTCGCGCGAGATCGTGCGGTAGCCCCGGATTAGCCTTGTGGCTACCACCCTCTGGGGCGCGTTCAGGTAGTGTGCGGCTCGAAGCCGCAGTGAACGCGCCCACACCGGAGCCCCATATAGGGCCATGGACCGCACGATCCCCGCGTAAAGCCTCCGGCAGGAGGCGTTTGGCCCCCTCAGGTTGGGCAGGAGCCGCTTTAAGGCGGCCCCGGCCCGTTCCAGTTTGGGGGCCAAACGTCGGAAATGTTCGACGAAGTTCCACCGGCTGTCGAGGACGAGACCCAGGTATCTCATCGTTGTCTTGACGCCGATGTGAACCCCTCCTACCATCAGTTGAGATCCCGAAGGTGGCCCGTACCGGGGCCCATGAAAGGACATGGCCTCGGACTTGTGCAATGCCACCTCGAGACCCAACTGCCGGATCCTATCCACGACTATCGCAACCCCGCGTGTCATCGCGTCGGCCGCCGCCTGATGCGACCTCCCCTGCGCCAGGACCAGCGTGTCGTCAGCGTAGCAAACTACGCTGACGCCATCAGGGAGGTCTGCCCGCAGCACCCAGTCGTAACCGATGTCCCACAGGAGCGGCCCCAGAACCGATCCCTGTGGGACACCGCACGACATCTCTCGCCGGCTCCAGTTCCCGTCGCGACCGGGGTAGATGACGGCTCTATCCATCGGATACGCCCCGACTATTCGACGGAGGTAGGTCGGCACCCGGTGATACCGGAGTGCCTCCCCAATGCAACTCCAGGGCAGGGTGTTAAACGCGTTGGTGATGTCGAGTGACACCGCCACGACGACCCCGCCCCGGGACACCGCATCCCCCGTCGTGAGGGCTCTAACGCGCATGATGGCGTCCACCGTCGAGCGCCCCTTGCGGAAGCCAAACTGACTATCCGCAAGATCCGGCCCCGTCCCCACCAGGTGCCCGACGAGGCGGCCCGCAATCACTCTCTCGAAGAGCTTGCCAACCTCGTCGAGCAGCACAATGGGCCGGTATGCGGACGGAGAGTCCGCAGGGCGCCCTGGCTTCTGAATGAGGACCAGCTTCCCCGCCTTCCAACGGAGTGGAAACTGGCCTCTCTCCATGCATGCGCTTAAGAGCGCCTCCAGTCGAGGCCCGAGAGCCGTCGAGGCCAGGACCCAGGCTTTACCCAGCAAGCCGTCGGGTCCTGGGGCGGTAGTTTTGGCCTTCAGCCTGATTACCGCCGCTCCCAGCTCTACCCCGGTCACTTCAGGGATGTCGTCGTCGTCGTCCGTGTGGTCCGCTTCGGACACCGCTATTGGCGGAGCCATAGGCGGGGAAGTATGCTCCCCCCGTGAAGGGAACAGAGCGCTCACCACCTCCTCCACCAGCTGAGGGCGGAGACTCTGTGTCAGCGGGGGGGCCCAGGTGCGGAGTTTATTCCGCACCATCTTGTAAGGGCGCCCCCATGGATCTCTGTTCAGAGTCTCCAGCATCTCCTCGCGGGCCAAATCCTTGGCCCGCTGGACAGCCTCTCGGAGGGCGGTCTTTGCCGCTCTGTACCCCCCGTACAGCTCCGCCTCCGTGGCTTCCGCATCCGGAGGGCGGATGCGGCGCCTGCGGTACCTGGTATACCGGTGTCGCGCGTCGACGCACGCCTTGCGTAACGCCGCGATCTCCTGCGACCACCAGTACACCTGACGTCGGGCGCGTCCTGGCTGGACTCGGGGCATTGCCACGTCACAAATCTCGGACATGGCCTCCCGGAACCACTCCGCCTCATCGTCGATATCAGCAGGCCTGTCCGGTGAATACACCCAGGCCTGCACGATCGAGGCTTCCAGGAGAAGCTCCCGGTCCAGCTGCTTCAGCGCCCACCGCGGACCACTCGGGGCCTGTTGGACCAGCGCGCTGGAGGTCTGGGCGGAGACATCAAACCGGATATACCGGTGATCGGAGTAGGTCTCCACCTCCTCCATGACGCGCCAATCAATGACCTGCTGCGTCAGAGCGGGGCTGGCGAACGAGATGTCCACTACCGACTCGCCCCGCATCCGCACACACGTAGGAACAGAACCCCGATTTAGGACGACCAGGCCTGTTTCCAGAGCCCAGTCCTCCACCATCCTGCCCCGCACGTCCGTGCACCGGGAACCCCAGGCCAAGTTCTTGGCGTTGAAGTCCCCGAGCACTAGCACGGAGAAGGGATGGTTCCTGGTGACGACGACACTCAACTCTGTTAAAGAGTTCTGGAGCTCGGCGAGAGTTCGGCTCGGAGAGAAGTAGACTCCCACTACTACAATCTCTCCGAACCATGCTGCTACGCACCCCTGTCCCTTCGTGACACATTCGAGGGACGGGCTACCGGCGGCAACCGACGAAATTATGGCCACTGAGCCGCTAAGGTCCTCCACCCAGTCATCCCTGGGCGGGACAAAGTACGGCTCAGCGACCACGGCGATGTTAATCGACCACTGCGCCATGCTCTGGAGCAACAAGTCCTGAGCGCAGGCGCAGTGGTTGATGTTCGCCTGGAGGAGGCGTAAAGGAGCCATTACTCCTCCATTTCAGCCCCCTCCCGGGCCTCTTGAGGAGGCCCTTCAGTAGCGGCGGCGGTGGCGGCGGCGGCGGTGGTGGCGGCGGCGGCGGCGGTGGCGGCGGCGGCGGCAGTGGCGGCGACGGTGGTGGTGGTGGCGACGGCGGCGGAGGGCCTGCCTTTCCTCCTGGCTTCGGTGGGTGGGGCGCAGGACTTGCTCCCCGCCCGGTGATCGGCTATGCTCACAGGGCCTCACGATCGCAATGTATGTGCAATCAATACACCCAATCACACCCGGTAAATTATATTTTCCATGAAATCTGTGAACAAACAACATAATTTAATCAAAAGAGATTTCGGATATAATTACAAAATACGTTATAGTTAATAAACTTTCAAACTCACTTCCTCTTGATGGCATTTCTTTCATTTGCATTTTGTGGAAATTTTATATATTTTCTGATGATTTCGGGTGTATTGATTGCAAATGAGACCTCTCGTATACATCGGGAGACGGTTTGCTGGGCCATTGAAGCTTCATCATTCTGCCCCACAGAGCCTTGATAGCTGCCCCGAGCGTAAAAATTTAAGGCAATAAGTATCTAAAAAGAATGATTAATGTATAGTAGGTTGCTAATAATATTATGATAGCTAATATTTGACGGCACGGTTGGCGCAGTGGTTAAGCGATTCCCCCCCGGTGGGTTCCCGCATTGTCGAGGCGGGGGGGCTCAGTAGCCGTGGTGGATTGGGCCACGGTGAAGCTAAGAGGAACCCGAGGAGCGGCCGCTCGTCTAGGCTGTGCGGAAAAGCCGACGACGTAGCGGCCGGCGGGTAGGTTGCGGTGCCGCTTGGGCGACATCGCAGCCTACCTGAGGCGGGCCGCGATGTCCCCCGTGTGGGAGATATTGCGGCTGAGGATTAGAGGCCGCGGCGGGAGAGGAGTGTCGGTGTTACGTTGCCGCTCTCCCTAACTTCCGCGGCCTTGACGGGGCCGCCACCGTTTGATGGCGGACGCGGTGGGGCCGCAGGGGAAGAGGAGTGTCGGTGTGTCGTTGCCGCTCTCCCTATCCTCTGCGGCCGTAGCCCCCCCATCCTGGGGGGCATGCGGGGCCCGCCATTCAGGCGGGCGTGGGGGCCAGCGGGCAACGGGTGCGGGGGCACCGTTGCCTGCATTGCACAGGCCTCCACCAGTGTTGGACGGGAATGGCTAGGTGGTCCCGGCCATTCCCGTAGCCCCCCAATGTGGGGGGCATGCGGGGCCCGCCATAACATCTAGGCGGGCATGCGCCGGGAGGGCTATGGAGGTAAAGGCTACGCCTATTCCCGTGGCCCTCCCATCACGGCGAATGAGGGAACACCGCTGAGTTTTAGTGGGTATACTGTCATTCCGACAGGGAGTCCCACATACCCCGTCTCGTCCCCCGCGAGGCGGGCATGCATAAAGCATTTCTCAGCGACAAAAAAAAAAAAAAAAAAAAAAAAAAAAAAAAAAAAAAAAAAAAAGTGGTTAAGCGATTGACTGCTGCGCTGCGTCGCGGGTTCGATTCCCGCACGGAACAAATATTTGTATGACCTACATGTATTTGTTCCGAGTCTGGGTGTTTTTCTATCTATAATATGTATGTATTTACAAAAAAAAAAAAATGTAATAATAATAATAATAATAATATTTATTTGCAAAAAACACGGTATTAAAAGATGTTACAATACTGGGTTTCAACTCAAAATAAAATCCTCTAAAAATTGATACCAAATTTTCGGTTTCTTAGGTTTCTTAAATTCAAATCATAACAAACGTGTCACCGCACTACGTAGGTCAATGACTTCAACTTCAGTTGCCAATATTACGATAAATCTCTTCCGTAATTCTGCGCGCCTAGTATCGTAGTAGCCTACTGCAGGCGCTGTTCTTTGTCGGCGCGAACTGACGAAATAAAACATGTCGCCGCACATGCCGTCAAAGGGACGCAATCCCTTTGGCGGCTTTTTCAGCGGCGGCGCGCGCGCAATATTACGGTTTAAGACATTTATTTCTCAAAAAGAATACAATTCACTTAATATGAGAAATACAAGGTAATCTTAAAACTAAATATAAGAATTACTTATGGTGAAGGTAGGTACATATGTAAATAAATTAGTTATTAGACACACATTTTTTACAGTGTTGCAGGTAAAAGGAAAAAATTGGTTTACTATTACATATCGATTCTTGATGGCAAGTCAATAGCAATTACACATTAAACTATTTATATGTACTGTAATGTTTCGGAAATACAGGGTAGGTAAGGTATTCTAGTTTTCTTAGTACTTAGCAAGTTAGTAAATAATAATAATTTGATGAGGATGTAAATTAAATTCTTGTGGTGTGTTAAATTTAAAACCTAGAGAAAGCTTTCAGGATGTGGTGCTTTATAGTTCTTTTGTATAAAGTAAAGGATTGTAGGTATATCTTTAATGTCATTAGGTAATGTGTTATACAACTCTGCTCCTTCGTATAGTATATTTTTCCTTCCGTAATTAGTTCGTGGTGGTCTTAAGCAAATGTTGTTTTTTCGTCTGGTACTACGTTTTTGTGTTTGTCCTTTTTTTGTAAATATTATTTTTGAGTGTATATTTTTATTTAATAGCTTATGTACAGTCGCCAGCACATCAAGTTACCCCACTTTGACCTTGAACGCGTTATGAGCAACAACAGCGAGAATCGTGCGAAAGAGATGTATAGCTTTTTGTCAGTTCTTACTCGTAATATTTCGTGCTGCAGCGCGTACGTGAGGGTGTGTGCGTGTGCGCGTCGTTGTGTAGAATAAGACACTATGCGATAAGAAATAGCGTAGCAGGTTGAATATTTTTGAATTGAATCGAATAGAAATACTGGCTTGGTAATAAAAACAGGCGGCCCGCGCAATGATTTTTATTGAAATGATATCTTCTTAATCCTTCCTTTTTACATATTTATTTCTATGTATTACCTATAATTATTAAGTAGGTAGGTATTACCTACATTTAACCCCTCAAAAGCCCGGCCCCCGCCTTTCGAATCGCGCCATCTGTCAGCGTAGTTGAACATACTTTTTGATTTTTGGGTAGGAGTTCAGAAAAACTGAGAAATCGGCAATTTATAGCCATTATCATGGTATACATTATACCTTCCTGGCTTCGTTATGAGTTTATCTAACTATTTTTACCATTCAATAAGCAAATCAAACTGACCTTATCTCGCAGTGATGTGATATGTTTTCACTTTTATAATTTTCACTCACATAACCATAAAACTTTATCATAATTTATCGGATTCACACACATATTCACCAAAAAACACTTCCACGATAACACAATAATGTGTAGGCAATGTTTACACAAATTATTCCGCTTAGACACAATGTAAAAAACTGTAAAAAGTAATAAAAACTATTTGCTAACACAACGAAAAATTATGGCGGCAATCTCGCGCGCCGCCGGTCACTAAACTATCGTTCATGGCGGGCGGGGGGCGGCCAGCCGGCCACGGCTTGCAAGTACCGTCGGCGCAAAAACGCGCGAATGAAATATTTGTATGTTATAATTTTCAAGTACGATTTTTGTTATTATGAATTATTATTGTTATTTTATTCTGTTACTTTTAGATTTTAGTAATGACCTGTCCAATGAAACGTCAGAGACTTTTTGTATTGAGGTATCCCAATTATTATTTTGATATTATTCTTTGAAAATAATGACACACTATTACTAACAGCTGTGTAACAATAAAATTATGGTGGACAATAAATTACATAAATTATTATTCTATCTATTTTTCCTTATAAGTACTTATATCTATATACCAACCCACCCATTCTCAGAGAGGAGGCCTGTGTCCCAGCGGTGGGAACATAATAGTCCGATTATGCCAAGCAACAAAAACTAAGTATGGTGGAGGTTAACTACTGTGGTTATTCATCATGATAAAGTTTGCCTGAATTTATACTTCGCCATTTATCAATAACGGCTTGGCCACGGGGATCGGCGGTGCGAACGACGATGCGGAATGCGAGGCGACCATTTGCGCGGCATCGTTTGCAGGCCACGGGCAGTCATGTTCGCCGCCGCGACCAGTAAGGAAGTCCGAGAGCTAAATGCCTTTATCAAAGTTATCTCGATATTGCTTAGAAAGTAATCGTTTTTTGGTTCAAGACATAATATTTGGAAGAGATTGTGGAGTACATTATTTGGATAGGAATCGAGGTATAGATGGAGAATTCCATAAAAAGTACGAGAAATACAGAATGTATCCAGAAAAATAGGTGGCCTTGCTAGTATTTCAGCAATAACAGTCTCAGTGTTCATTATTCGCGGCGAAAACGACTAAACTCGTTTGATCACTGCCCTAGTTGCCGCGACTACCGCTCGACGCCGTGGCTCGCGCCGTAGGATTCATGTATTTGTTTCACTCACCGGCCGCGCCGCCAGTCGCCCGTGCCGTTCGCTCGGTACAATTCGCCGTTCGCCGCTCCGCGTGGCTTGATAAGTACATTTCTATGCGTTTGTTTCAGTCGTTAGACGCCTCGCCGTTCGCACCACGCGAATATTCGCTATGGCGAATGTTCCGTGGCCAGGCCGTAAGGTATATTGATAAATGGATAGCACCTTATCATCACCATATACTTACGGATAGTTATTCCAATTCCATGTACGAGAGAGCTTGGGACAGATTGAAATAAAATACATTTTGTTTTCAAGAAATATATTCCAAAAAAAAAAAAAAAGTGATATTTGTTAAAATCAAAAATCATTTATTCAAATTAGGCTGAGAATCAGCACTTTTTGAACGAAAAATTACAAAAGACAGTCCCCCAAAAACGCCCGCCCTTCACCACTTCCTAGTGCTATCGCTGGGAAGAAGAAGTGACGCAACAAACTCCCCAGCAGCACAGCTGTCTGTTCAGTTGAAAATACTCGATTGTATACAATACTAGGTACCTATGTTCGGTAATTAACATCACAATGGCTTAAACTAAAAACTAAATACAAAAAATAACATTATCGGATTTGCACCTTTCAAGCTAAATAAAGTTTGTACACAAACCTCATACCATTTATTTCTAACTACTTTCAAATAAACCAATTACAGACACTTGAATTGTTAAGGGGTCAGTCACCTCCATAGACACTTAAAATAAATTGTTACAAAAATATTAGTTACATCATTACTATTTTATTTATAATTATACATAATTATGTGAGAACGATATAGAAAAAGACATAAGTACACGTTAAACTTTCAAGCTAAATAAAGTTTGTACACAAACCTCATACCATTTATTTCTAACTACTTTCAAATAAACCAATTACAGACACTTGAATTGTTAAGGGGTCAGTCACCTCCATAGACACTTAAAATAAATTGTTACAAAAATATTAGTTACATCATTACTATTTTATTTATAATTATACATAATTATGTGAGAACGATATAGAAAAAGACATAAGTACACGTTAAAAGCGTCCAGAGTACAGCAAATAAAAACAGAAATAAAATACTTAAAATAAGCCAAGGCAGCTAAGAGATGACTAGTCCCAACTGATGGCGTCCGTTCACGAACATGACGCATGGATCAGCACCATTCAGCTCAACCATTTTGAAGGGAGCTAAATGAGCCAACACACGAGCCACCATCAGCGACACATGAGGAGTCAGAAGTCGCCATGTACCGTTGAAACGTAGCCCTCATGAGAGGGCCCGGATCCCGTTCATAGTCCACATCCACCATCACATTCAATAGCATGCACTCACATTCACTCATGTTCATACTTCGCATCAGCACCGTTCAGCTCAACCATTTTGAAGGGAGCTAAATGATCCAACACACGTGCCACCATCAGCGAGACATGAGGAGTTAGAAGTCACCATGTAACGTTGAAACGTAGCCTTCACGCGAGGGCCCGGATCCCGTTCATAGTCCACATCCACCATCACATTCAATAGCATGCACTCACATTCACTCATGTTCATACTTCGCATCAGCACCGTTCAGCTCAACCATTTTGAAGGGAGCTAAATGATCCAACACACGTGCCACCATCAGCGAGACATGAGGAGTTAGAAGTCACCATGTAACGTTGAAACGTAGCCTTCACGCGAGGGCCCGGATCCCGTTCATAGTCCACATCCACCATCACATTCAATAGCATGCACTCACATTCACTCATGTTCATACTTCGCATCAGCACCGTTCAGCTCAACCATTTTGAAGGGAGCTAAATGATCCAACACACGTGCCACCATCAGCGAGACATGAGGAGTTAGAAGTCACCATGTAACGTTGAAACGTAGCCTTCACGCGAGGGCCCGGATCCCGTTCATAGTCCACATCCACCATCACATTCAATAGCATGCACTCACATTCACTCATGTTCATACTCCACATCCACACCGCAAAATGATTCACTCATTACTGCGCCTCCGTTTTCGCCCACGTATTTCTTCGCCTGGGAGCTTTGCTGCAGAATGCCAAATTCTCCAGCAAACCCCAAAACACAGAAATGCGTCACACTGGGTGCACTTACTGTGAACCAATTTGACTTCCTTCATTCGAAAGCAAATCATACACCTTTTTCTTGCATTCGCCCCTTTCAAATATTCTGGCTCGTGCAGGATATCTCGCCTCAGCCTCATGAGTTCCCCTGATGGCAGGCTGATCTCTTGTAGCTGTAGACAGGGGCGATGCCGTCTAAGCAGAGTTTCAGCAAGCTCATAACGGAACTCACGATGCGTCACAGGCAGTTTATCCCGCCGTTTCAGCGAACTCGCATACATCACAAGTGCATTGTGAATACTAACATTTAGCAACCTTTTATACATCTTCATGTACCATTTCACGCCTCTCTTTCGCTCTAACAGATACATGGAGAGTTTTTGATCTTTGAGATCAACTCCCCCCATGAATGAATTGTAATCCCTTACACACACAGGTTTTACAAGCGATTTACCGGCCTTCGTTCCAATGTAAGTATCGGGTCTGTGATAGGTAGATATAATATTCACCATTTTAGAGTCCATCCATGCAATGATGGATACGTCTCCACAATGGCGAGATATTATCGTCCCCTTACTCACTTTCTTCGGTACTTTAGCAATATCACTAGGTACGTTTCGACGGCATACACGAAGGGTTCCTAGGCAATCAAAGCCCAAACTCTTGAGGTATCGTGCTAATGATGGACAATTGTAAAAATTGTCCATCACTACACAATGCCCCCGATGTTCAAGACCTTGCAAAAGTTCAAGAACCACTTTCGTGCTTTTCCCCCCCAAATTGACACCAAGGGAATTGTCTCTATCGGCTCCGTCAAACTTGCCCGTGTATATTTGGAATCCAGCCATATAGCCTGTGCTGGACTCACACAGTTCATATGACTTGATTCCAAATCGGGCAGACTTTGACCTTATTGTTTGGACCCAAGACAAGCGGCCCTTGAATAAGGTCAAAGACTCGTCGATAGACACGTCAGGCTTTAGGTTATAGAGCGATTTGAACTTCTTTCCGAGATGTTCAATTATAGGTGCCAGCTTACCCAGCTTAGCCGACAATTTTACTGAGGAAGCAACTTCAGTTTGAGGCAAATGCTGACTCGCGACAGCGGTATTGTCTACAAAATGAAGAAACTTACTCAGCAAAACGTACCGATTATAGGGCAAAAGACGTCTGAACCCCGGTAGTTGGAGAACCGGGTCTTTTGACCAATACTCAGATAACGACGTCCGCGGGTCGAGGGCCATATACATGAACACCGCGAAAAGAAGCATTATCTCGTCTGCATTCGTGTCAGTCCACGAATGTAAGCGAGATGATGCGGACAAAGTCCCTCTATTACGCTTAGCCTCGATCGTCTGCTGGGCGTAGCGGTTTGTTTCACGGACAATCAAGTCTATGATATCTTTGTCCCATATGTCGACAAAGGTATCATAAGGCGAATCGTAATCTTTGAGTGGCCCAGGGGTAGGTCCTGAGAACTCCTCACGAACACCCCTGAACGACTCAAAGTCCGACAGCCACGTGAAACTAGGTGACGTACCCAGTAGGCGATCAGCTGCGTCGTCCATCCCCGTGTCGATGATGTCTACAATTTCGCGCATGGGTTCTTCTAACTCCTCAGTGTCGGGAATGTCCTTTCTTGAACTACCTGGCATGGCGTCGACGTCGAACTCGTCGTCGAACTCGCTGTCCAAGTCGCTGCCGGCCACCTCCTCCCTTCCTGACGCTGTCGCTGCCTGCAATCCCGAAGTTGATGGCTCCGGCAGATCCTGCACCCATCGCCTGACATGCCAGGGGGCCTCCTCCATCATCTCCTCGGCTTCTTCCTGCGACATGTCCAAGGCCTCCACCCGCTCGACTACATCGAAACTGCAAGCAAGTACAATATTGTAAAAATATAACCTTAATATGAGCACGTCCCAAGAACCTTACTCTGTGAAGGAGAGCTAACTTACCAGAGAGGCACGGCCGGCTTGGTTTGGACACGTCGGATGCGACCACCAGGGGTCTGCTCAACGGGTACAGCCTCGCCCTGAACGTTGAGAGAACCACCTGGCGTCGGTAACACTGGGACAGCAATGAAGCGGCTAAAAAGATAAGAAATACAAATTATTCCACTGAAACTAAATAAATATAGTAATACGCTGTACAGAAAATACGCGCTTACCTTGGCGGCGGGGATGGTGATAAATGAGGATCGCGGCGCGAGTCAATCAGACCCATAATAAGAGCGCGACGCGCGGCGCTCTCTCTGGGCGGCCCCCTTTCAGAAGGAGCGGGGGTCACGCTCCGCGACCTGGAACTCGAGGCCTGCCTCGCCATGCTGAAAATATCACAACGAATCATCAATCATTTACTAAAGTAATGGCCTAAAATTCATTCTATTTGAGGTCATTCACCTTTTTTGAAGTCTGTAAGAAAAAAACAATAATCTCGACAGATAAGAAAACAAAATGAAATAATAAAAATCAAATCACAAAAATATAATAAATATAATCAGTCATTTTTTTTTTTGCAGTTAGTACTTTGCACTGACGAATGTCCCTTGTACCATGACCGCGGTCTCGTTATCTCATGGTACCGGCAATCGTTCGCCGATTTGCTAATTTTACTCTTTGAAATACGTTTCCAATGATAATACGCAATAATATTTGTAGCAAATTATGTTCTTAGATAAATAAGCTAGCAACTTATCTGTATTTCAAACAATATACAACAATATTTATTATAAAAACATGACTCAAATTGATTTGCTAAGGTATCCATCGTCTCGTTATCTCATGGTACCGGCAATCGATCGCTGATTTGCAAATTTTTACGTTCCAATGATAATACGCAATAATATTTGTAGCAAATTATGTTCTTAGATAAATAAGCTAGCAACTTATCTGTATTTCAAACATTATACAAGAATATTTATCATAAAAACATGACTCAAATTGATTCGTTAAGGCGTCCATCGTCTCGTTATCTCATGGTACCGGCAATCGATCGCTGATTTGCAAATTTTTACGTTCCAATGATAATACGCAATAATATTTGTAGCAAATTATGTTCTTAGATAAATAAGCTAGCAACTTATCTGTATTTCAAACAATATACAAAAATATTTATCATAAAAACATGACTCAAATTGACTCGACACGGCATCCATTATGGTCAAAATTTTTGCATTACAAAACAACAAAACATTCGATAAGTTTTCACTGAAATATTTATCACTTTTCGATAAACTATCATTCAATTTGAAATCTACACTTATTTCTCAGTAATTCTGTATAACATTTATAAAAGATTACTCACCGCTTTCGTCGTACGTTCATTTTTCAATAAAAAACAACACTGAACAATGTCGAGAAGAATGGCGTCACAATGGCGTCTCACTTCAAAAACCACAGATGCATTTTGTAAACATTTTTTTTGTCATTCATTTTAGTGGTGTTCCCTTCAAATGTTACTAAAACCGGTCAAGTATGAATCGATTACTCGAATGATACAGCCACATCGTGTTGCAAGTGCAAAAAAACGTGAAATACCATCGACCAATAGCAGCTGTTACGTTGTGTACAGATGGTGTACTGATGACATTTGGGGCACTTTTTTTTATGTACATACGCTGTACTGTTGACAGTTCAGGGGTTAACTTTTCAAATATTTTGCTAAATGCAGGTAAGATAGAAATAGGCCTGAAATTGCCAACGTCATTCTTATTACCTGATTTAAATAATGGTATGACTTTACTACTCTTCATGAGGTCAGGAAAAGTTCCTAAATCAACACATTTATTAAAAGTAACAGCTAGATAGGGGGCTACGATGTCTATTATATTACTTATAAGTTTAGTGGAGATGCCCCAATAATCACCGGTGTTTTTAGACTTAAGTGTATTAAAAACATTAACTACATCACGCGGGGTTACATGTTCGAAACTAAATAAGGGACTACATTTAGGTACACTACTGTGCAAAAGGTTTTCAGCTTTAGACGAGGACGAATTTAAGGAGCGAGTCGTAGTTATCGGTATGTTGGCAAAAAACTCATTAAATGCCTCAGCTACGTCAGCTGCTTTGTTAACTAATTTGTTGTCGACCATAATCTCAAGTAGTTTTTCTTGTTTAACCGATTTTCCCGTTTCATTATTAATAATTTTCCAAGTGGTTTTTACTTTATTAGTAGAATTTTTTATCGTATCGCCTAAAAATTTTGATTTAGCAAAAGCACTAATCTTTTTGAATAATTTTGAATAAGTTTTGACATACTCTAGGAAGGGAGTATCAAACCTGTATTTTTTCAAACCATATAACTCGTATAGTCTCGCTCTACTTTTATAAATACCGGGAGTAGCCCATTGGTTAAAGCCAACAGAGGATCCATTAATGTTAATAGTTTTGGTCTTGAAAGTGGATTGGTATTCTTTTTGCACAACATCAAAAAGGGCACCATAAATTTCATTAGGATTCTCGTGTTCTACTATCGATGGTGTAATTCTATGAGCTATTTTATTTTTAAACATTTTGCAACGACTAGCTGTATAAGGCCTGCATTCAAGTTTATGTGGCTTTTTATGTAATGGCATGGGGAAGCTAGCTAATAAACCACAGTGGTCGGACGTTAAGTCAGTTAACACTAATTTATTTTTGGCATCACAATCACTAAATATATTATCAAGACAAGTTGACGAAGAAGCTGTGATCCTAGTTGGTTCAAAAAACAAGTTAATTAAATTATAAGACCTCAAAAGATTGAGAAGTCTAATACTTAATGGAGTAACATCTAAAATATTAATATTGAAATCTCCACATAAAATAATACTTTTGTTATTTGATTTTAACCTATTGAGAGTATCTTCCATTACCGATTCGAAACTAATAAAATCCCCAGAGGGGGGTCGATAAACGCAAATTATAACATATCGCTCAAGTTCAACACAAGACAACTCTATAGTGCGCTCGATTGAAAGATTAACTAAATCTAAACGTTGTTTACATTTCAACTTGTTTGAAACAAGAACTAAAGAGCCACCGCGAATAGCACTTTTTCTCACAAATGCACTCTGTACGGTAAAGTTTTCATCATTTATAAACACTACTTCATGTTCCTTCAACCAGTGTTCAGTCAAACATAACACCTGAACCTCATAGTTCTCCATAAATAAACTTAATTCTAGCTCTTTGCCGGACAGACCCTGCATATTTTGATGTACAACATTCAACATATGTGGCTGACCCGTTGTCGCACCTAATAGTTTAAACTACAAGGCGTATCAAAAGTAGTATTAGTATCAGTACTAACAGTAATCGATGGTACACTACAAGTACCAGTGTCACTGAGTATATTGTATGCTAAAAGATTAGCAATTTGTCTCCTACAACTAGGTGGCAAATACATAGTATAATTTGTCAGTTTGTAATCAGTAATGAATTGATTACAATCAAAATATAAAATAGCATCACTGTGACGACAAGTCCTATTATAAATGAACATATTTAAATTATAAATATGCTTATTTTCCTCATCAGTTAAATAATGGGAATAAGGCAAGGCACAAAAAATAAATTTACAATTATTAGTCTCATTAAGATGCAACATCAAATGCACACATTCAATTAAGTCCTTTTTCCTTACATTTAAGCTATCCCCATATAATAATATAACAGTTGAACTGGGGTTTATTTTTGTCAATTTGATATTATTAATTAATTGGCTAATACTGGCACCTGGTAAACAATGATTAATTGCATATTGTTGCGAACACTGATTTAACAAGCTACCAAAACCTTGACCAAATTTATCAGAAAAAATATAAGTAGTATTAATCAAATTATTCGTACTATTGCTATCATCACTAATACAGCTACCTACTGGTTGAGCTACTGAGGGTGTGGGTGTAATAAGTTGGGGTCCCCGGGAACAGGTACAGCTAAAAGAGAGGTTATTTGTCAAAGACTCATACCTCTCCGCATTATACTTGACCAGGTCTGCCAACTCATTAGCCTCCTGCATGCGCTTACTCAGGTCTTGTTGAGAAGCCTCATATTTACTAAAGATATCCTTTAGAGCGTATTCCCTAACAAACAGTTCATCCTGAAGGTGCTGAGTGTCTGTGTCATACATAGCATTACACAATTCTAATTCACTGTTACAGTTTTTTAATTCTTGTATTAAATTTACTTTTTTTTGCCTAAGTTTTATATTTAATTTGTTTACTTTTTGGCATTTCAAAGATTTTTGAGTTTTTCTAATTAATCTATTAATTTTAATATATTTTTTTAGCTTATTGTGACTGGTAAACAATTTATTTTTAATGATAGTATCATCAGTTAAATCTATTGTTACCACTGGCTCAACACATATGGGACCCGACCCGCTACCAACCAACTCATCATAAAGACTGCAGGTGATCGCAGACTCTTCACGGGCTTTGAGAGTTTCCAAGGCGGTTATTGTGTTGTGGGCCTTGCTCAATTCCTGTTCCAGCTCAGATATGCGTCTCAAAGCCAGTTCGTGGGTGTCACTACATTCCTGGAAATTTGACACTAGTTGACGGAGGTGTTGATGCTGGTCAAGTATGTCCATATGCCGTACATGTAGTTCAGTCAGCTGGTTCTTAAGCTCAGTGTTCTTGTCAATAACAAGCTTTATTTCCACCTCACTGTCTTCCCTTTCACAGAGCAGCTGTTTGCATGTAGCTTCAGAAGCCTCTAGCTTTATCAAGGTAGATCTCAGCTTCGCTTCCATCTCCTTGATTGTGGCACTGCGGGTCATCATTTGCTTCAAAATGTCAGTCACCTGAAATGTGTGAAGTTAGGCAGCTAAATAACAGTGTGAAAAAGATGTTCCAATATTTAGATTAGTAGGAGGTAGAAGGGAAAAATAAAATTAAAGTAAGTTAAAAATAAGTAAGTAGTGAAATGTTAACAAATGGATTATAAAATTAGTTGAAGTTATTATGGAATGAGATGGAGATGATAAATAGAAGTGAAGTTACAAGGAATAGGCACTGCTTTTATTGTAAAACACAAAGAACTTAGTTGACAATAACAAGTTTATGACCCTTAAAAGGTTTTATAGTATGAAGAAGCTCTAATGAGCCTATTTTTGTGCAGTAATTATGTAGTGTTTATTGTCTGGGCGAATGTTTTCGTCATCGATTTTGCTTCCACTAGTTGTCAAGCAAAAGGAGACATAAACCGTGCCAGTGTGTGATGGACGTAGCTCAGAGACCTGAGCAGTACTTTGTGATGTTCTTTCAGCAATTTAAATCTTTTCTAAGCTCCCTGAAACGTTCCCACTAGGGAAAACTAACAAATTCGCGAAAAACACTTTTTTGTTATTGACTTGTAAAAATTTCACTAAAACTCCCAATAAAAAAAACACTATTTTAATTTTGTCTATTTTGTCTAAATCTACCTTGTTTATAATCTTAATTGACACTTACCCGCCTCATTTGTACTCCCGTGCGCGTTCCGCGAACTCGAGTCCCATTTTGGTACTGTTATTCCAGGTTTTCACATACATGTTGGTGATAAAATAGGTTTTTCAGTAAAACTCCCGATTTTCTTTCGGGGTGAATTCCAAAACTCCCATAGATCGCTAGCCCGCGCGGAGACGCGTCTTTTGACACCTCGCCCGTGCGCCTAGCTCATATTGAACATCAAAACTTTTCAAGTCCCATTTTTCAGCAATTTAAATCTTTTCTAAGCTCCCTGAAACGTTCCCACTACGGAAAACTAACAAATTCGCGAAAAACACTTTTTTGTTATTGACTTGTAAAAATTTCACTAAAACTCCCAATAAAAAAAACACTATTTTAATTTTGTCTATTTTGTCTAAATCTACCTTGTTTATAATCTTAATTGACACTTACCCGCCTCATTTGTACTCCCGTGCGCGTTCCGCGAACTCGAGTCCCATTTTGGTACTGTTATTCCAGGTTTTCACATACATGTTGGTGATAAAATAGGTTTTTCAGTAAAACTCCCGATTTTCTTTCGGGGTGAATTCCAAAACTCCCATAGATCGCTAGCCCGCGCGGAGACGCGTCTTTTGACACCTCGCCCGTGCGCCTAGCTCATATTGAACATCAAAACTTTTCAAGCTGTTTTCAGCAATTTAAATCTTTTCTAAGCTCCCTGAAACGTTCCCACTAGGGAAAACTAACAAATTCGCGAAAAACACTTTTTTGTTATTGACTTGTAAAAATTTCACTAAAACTCCCATTAAAAAAAACACTATTTTAATTTTGTTTCAAAATTTTCAGTTAAATCTACCTTGTTTTTAAGATAAGATAAGATAAGATAAGATTTATTTGTCAAAAAAAACACGTGTAGGTTTTACAATGAGATGGAAAAAGAGAAAAAAGAAGTCTCAACATGTTTTGCCTAGAAAGGCGTACAAATACAATCGAAATAAATTATTCGTATTAAAAAGAAGTAGACAATATTTACAAATTCATAACAAGCGACACAATTGATAGTTAAATAGAGTTGTTAAAATACAGATAATTCGTTAATGTCCAATAGCAAATATATTAAAAAGTAAAAATGTCAATAAGCTTTAAAATAATGTCAAGAGTGTTAATAATGTCAGAATGTTCAAAATCATAATCCAAAATAATAATTAATTACATTGGCATGTATATCTAAAGTAATTTATCAATTAAATAGTCTGCAACGTTATAATAGCATTTATTTATTAAAAGTTTTTTAATGCTTTTATTAAAACTATTTATATTTAAATCTTTGTATGCCTTCGGTAGCTTGTTGTATAATTTTGGGGCCATGCAGAATACACTCTTACTCATGAGAGCTGTTTTAGACCTGTGTAAACGAAGTATGCGATTATCACGTTGACTTCGTTCGGAACCATCTGAATACTTTGGAAACAGTTGGGGATTCTTTTTAACAAATAACACCGTTTCGAGAATGTACAAGGAAGGAAGTGAGAGAATTTGATGTTTTACAAAATATGGTTTGCAACTGTCTATATTTTTAAGGCCAAACATAGCTCTTATGCATCGTTTTTGCATTCTAAATAACACATCTTTATGTGTGGAGTTACCCCAGAAAATAATGCCGTATCTAAGGATCGATGCCACCAGTCCGTGATAGGCAGTAAGCAATGTATCTATATTTACGATTGGAGCGAGTTTATACAATGCGTAGGAAGAACTACTAACTTTTTTACTAATTGCTTCTATGTGGTCTTTCCAATCTAGTTTTTGATCAATAGTTAGTCCAAGAAATTTGGCATTACTAACTCTGGATATAATGTGATTTTTATATTTTAATTTAATGTCATTTTTTACTGGTATTCTTTGGTTAAAATGTAAAATTTGTGTTTTATTTAAATTAATTTTTAGATTATTATTGTCTAACCAGCAAATTACAGAAGCTAAAGCATTATTAATGTCAAGTTCATAGGTGTCAGTATGCTTACATGCTATTGTGATTGTGCTGTCGTCTGCAAAAAGAGTCATAGGATGCTCAATAGATTTGGGAAAGTCATTTATATAGATGATAAATAATAATGGTCCAAGAACGCTCCCCTGTGGTACACCGAATTTCACTACACGTTCTTGAGACAAATACGTAGTCGCTTTTTTTGTGCGATTTATTCTTGAGATTGCTGTGATTTGCCTTCTATTGGTCAAATAGGATTCTATTAATTTAAGAACATTGCCTCTAACTCCGTATGCGTCAAGTTTTTTAATTAAAATATTATGGTCAACATAGTCGAATGCTTGTGTCATATCACATAGAACAGCGCAAATTGGGATCCTTTGATCCACTTTCAACATAACAGTATGAAGAAAATCATAGACCGCCATATTGATTGACTTATTTTGTCTGAAACCATTTTGTTCACTGCAAAGAATATTATATTTTTCCATATATGTGTATAATTGTTTGTAGATGAATTTTTCGAAAATTTTCGATATAATAGGTATCAGCGCTATTGGTCTATAATTTTCGATTAGATCTCTGTTTCCTTTTTTATATAGGGGTTTTACTATTGATGTTTTCATACCATCAGGAAAGGTACCCGTGCTGATACATAGATTTATGATGTGACTTAAGTGACTGCATATTAAATCACTAACAGATTTAATTATTTTAGTGGAGACACCATCATATCCCACACTACTAGTGTTTTTTAATTGTTTTATAACATCCAACATATCACACGGTAAACTTGGGGCCATAAACATTGATTTTTGACTGTTTAAAATGCCTGTGGTGACGTTTTTTCCCGACTCTTGTATGGAAACAACTCTATCAACGAAGTGATTATTAAACTGATTCGCAATTGCTTCTGGATTTGTAACTACTCTATTGTCAGCATTAATAATTTTCAGTAAACAATCACGCGGTATATTTAATTTTTTATTATTTATTATTTGCCATGTCGATCTAGTTTTATTGTCTGATATTTTGATTTTATAGTTATTTTGCGCCCTTTGGGTAAGTCGTATAATTTTTTTAAATAATTTACTATATTCAATAAAGTGAGACTTATTAGTTTCAGATGGTTTACGTCTATATTTCCATAGCAGTTGTCGCTTTTTCTTACTACAAATTTTAACACCTCGTGAGATCCATTTAGACTTTCTGTTTATGTTAATAGTTACAAGTTTACATGGAAAACAAAGTTCATAAAACAACGTAAACTCCTCCAAAAATGAATTATATGCGATATTAGGGTCATCGGTATTATAAATATCAGCAAATTTCAGACTTTCTAGACAAGATCTGAATTTAAGTATATTTTCCTTTGCATAGTCTCTCTGTGTTTTTTTCCAGTATTGACTATTGTATACATTTTTTACCGGACATTTTAACAGTTGTGCCGTATGGTCCGATATAGCAAACTCTATCACTTCAGTCCCACATCTACTTTGAAAATTATGTGCGAAATTATCGATGCAAGTCTGGCTTTTTAATCGAGTAGGTTCATTAATGGCTAATTTCAAATTGTAATTTAATAACAAACAAGTTAAATCGAGGCATACAGAGCTCTTCTTCATGATGTCAATATTGAAGTCACCGGCTAATATAATGTTGCAATACTTTTTTTTGTTACTTACATTTGTTAATAAGTGTTCTAATTTTTGAAAAAATACACTCAGATTTGTAACTTTTGGTACACGATAAATACACACAATTAATATATTATACCTGGTTAATTCTATACCACAGCATTCAAATGCGTTAGCTGTTGATAATTTTGCAATCTCAGGTACTTCTTTCCAAAAATGACCATTTCTGACTAAGATACATGACCCACCTCTTTTACTATTAATTCTGCTGAAACATGAAGCTAAACTGTAGTTTGGGATCAGTAGATGTGTCTCATCGCCCTCTGACATAAAATGTTCTGTAATGCACAGTGTATCAACTTTTAATTTCCTGTCTTCAAGTTCTGCTAAGCAGATTGTAAGCATGTCAGATTTGTTGATCAATCCTGCAATGTTCTGATGCAAAACGATTAAATTCTCATTAGTCAAGAAAAAAAAAAATTTGATTCTTCTATGTTGGCCTGTAATTCGTTGCTGTTGTACTCTTGTAAATCCTGAATATAGTCATTTAGGTCTCTGAAGACTGCGCGAATACCTTTGTCATTAATTTTCCCATTTTTTGTATTATACAATGAGTAATCATAATATATATTTTTATTGGAATCTAAGAAATATGCATGCTCATGTGTAGTTATGTCTAAGTATAAAAGGTTGTTGAAGTTTTCAACCCTCCAATTATGCATGTTTTCGTAATCATTACATTTATAGGTAGGCAAACAAATTATTATATTTGTATGTGTTATATTTCGCAGGGACTCACGAATAAAAAATATCTGGTCAAAGTAATTTTTCGTCACTGTAAAGTCTTCGTCACCTATGATTATGACACAATAATCTTGTTTTGTAAAATTGGTCAATTTTTCATTTATTCCTGTAAATAGTTGTTTGTTTCCTGCATGGGGTGTTATGTAATGGCATAATTCAAAGTTGCCTTTGATTGTCGCTTGGGCAATCGATAAAATGCTATTTTTGTTATTAGTGCTTATCAAACATATTTTATTTTTAGTCGTTTCTATTTTCGTTGCATGCTTATTTGGTTTCGTGGTGCTCTTTTCAAATTCTATATCCGTATCACTATTTGTAGGAGAACTTGTTTTTATCTGCTTCGTAACTGAACTTAATGTCTCTTCAGGTTTCCGTTTCTGTCGCTTTTTCTTGCTGCTTATACGCACGGATGATGGCGTAGGAGCAAACCTTACTTTCTTGTAGTTTTCTATAACTATTTTGCTGTGTTCTAATTCTGATTTTAGTTGTTGGTTTTCCTCTAGCAAATTATCTACTTCTTGGTGTACGGATGCTAATTCCATTTTAAGCTCATTTATTTGTTTGATGTAATTCTCATTGTCATTTATACTATTCATCGTATTCTCCGGTAAACTCATTGCAGAAGTATCAAACATTGAGCACGAAGAATTATTCAAAGAATCAGATTTGTTAGTTTTACGGTATGTTATGTAGTCGGAATCCATTATTATGAGTTTTTATGTGAATACAAATCACAAAAAGAGATCGCACTTCGTGGGGCTCGAACTCGATACTTAGCGTCTGAGGTGAACGAGGTAGACGCTTAGCGAACTGGGCCACTTAAACATTACATGTGATGTCCAAATTACGCTATATATACTACCACAGTTTACTAGTGTCATTTGAAAGTTCGTTTAACAGTTTTTGAATTCAAATGTGTTATTAAGGTTCAAAGGTCATTCCTTTGTTTAATCGTATATGTTATGTTTTATTGTTTGTTTCTTTTTATCACTTCTTTAACACTTTAATTTTGTAGAATGTAAAGTTTTAATTGTTTTCTAATGCACGTTGATCACTGCTATATAGTTTGTCACAATATTTAAGTATATAAAATCGAGTTTTGTGGGAGATACATATTTGCGTATTATTAATGTTCACTGCAGTACTTTTGATTTTATAGCACTTCCACATATAGACAACACACATCAGTTTCTTATCTTAACAATTTTATAACAGTTTGTGAGGTTTTACTATTTTTAAACATTTAATAACACGGAGCACAAACTTGTCGTGGCGGTGCAGCGCCATCTATCTCCAATGTTTATAATCTTAATTGACACTTACCCGCCTCATTTGTACTCCCGTGCGCGTTCCGCGAACTCGAGTCCCATTTTGGTACTGTTATTCCAGGTTTTCACATACATGTTGGTGATAAAATAGGTTTTTCAGTAAAACTCCCGATTTTCTTTCGGGGTGAATTCCAAAACTCCCATAGATCGCTAGCCCGCGCGGAGACGCGTCTTTTGACACCTCGCCCGTGCGCTTAGCTCATATTGAACATCAAAACTTTTGAAGTTGTTTTCAGCAATTTAAATCTTTTCTAAGCTCCCTGAAACGTTCCCACTAGGGAAAACTAACAAATTCGCGAAAAACACTTTTTTGTTATTGACTTGTAAAAATTTCACTAAAACTCCCAATAAAAAAAACACTATTTTAATTTTGTCTATTTTGTCTAAATCTACCTTGTTTATAATCTTAATTGACACTTACCTGCCTCATTTGTACTCCCGTGCGCGTTCCGCGAACTCGAGTCCCATTTTGGTACTGTTATTCCAGGTTTTCACATACATGTTGGTGATAAAATAGGTTTTTCAGTAAAACTCCCGATTTTCTTTCGGGGTGAATTCCAAAACTCCCATAGATCGCTAGCCCGCGCGGAGACGCGTCTTTTGACACCTCGCCCGTGCGCCTAGCTCATATTGAACATCAAAACTTTTCAAGCTGTTTTCAGCAATTTATATCTTTTCTAAGCTCCCTGAAACGTTCCCACTAGGGAAAACTAACAAATTCGCGAAAAACACTTTTTTGTTATTGACTTGTAAAAATTTCACTAAAACTCCCATTAAAAAAAACACTATTTTAATTTTGTTTCAAAATTTTCAGTTAAATCTACCTTGTATAAAATCTTAATTGACACTTACCCGCCTCATTTGTACTCCCGTGCGCGTTCCGCGAACTCGAGTCCCATTTTGGTACTGTTATTCCAGGTTTTCACATACATGTTGGTGATAAAATAGGTTTTTCAGTAAAACTCCCGATTTTCTTTCGGGGTGAATTCCAAAACTCCCATAGATCGCTAGCCCGCGCGGAGACGCGTCTTTTGACACCTCGCCCGTGCGCTTAGCTCATATTGAACATCAAAACTTTTGAAGTTGTTTTCAGCAATTTAAATCTTTTCTAAGCTCCCTGAAACGTTCCCACTAGGAAAAACTAACAAATTCGCGAAAAACACTTTTTTGTTATTGACTTGTAAAAATTTCACTAAAACTCCCAATAAAAAAAAAACTATTTTAATTTTGTCTAAATCTACCTTGTTTATAATCTTAATTGACACTTACCCGCCTCACTTGTACTCCCGTGCGCGTTCCGCGAACTCGAGTCCCATTTTGGTACTGTTATTCCAGGTTTTCACATACATGTTGGTGATAAAATAGGTTTTTCAGTAAAACTCCCGATTTTCTTTCGGGGTGAATTCCAAAACTCCCATAGATAGCTAGCCCGCGCGGAGACGCGTCTTTTGACACCTCGCCCGTGCGCCTAGCTCATATTGAACATCAAAACTTTTCAAGCTGTTTTCAGCAATTTATATCTTTTCTAAGCTCCCTGAAACGTTCCCACTAGGGAAAACTAACAAATTCGCGAAAAACACTTTTTTGTTATTGACTTGTAAAAATTTCACTAAAACTCCCATTAAAAAAAACACTATTTTAATTTTGTTTCAAAATTTTCAGTTAAATCTACCTTGTATAAAATCTTAATTGACACTTACCCGCCTCATTTGTACTCCCGTGCGCGTTCCGCGAACTCGAGTCCCATTTTGGTACTGTTATTCCAGGTTTTCACATACATGTTGGTGATAAAATAGGTTTTTCAGTAAAACTCCCGATTTTCTTTCGGGGTGAATTCCAAAACTCCCATAGATCGCTAGCCCGCGCGGAGACGCGTCTTTTGACACCTCGCCCGTGCGCCTAGCTCATATTGAACATCAAAACTTTTCAAGTCCCATTTTTCAGCAATTTAAATCTTTTCTAAGCTCCCTGAAACGTTCCCACTACGGAAAACTAACAAATTCGCGAAAAACACTTTTTTGTTATTGACTTGTAAAAATTTCACTAAAACTCCCAATAAAAAAAACACTTTTTTAATTTTGTCTATTTTGTCTAAATCTACCTTGTTTATAATCTTAATTGACACTTACCCGCCTCATTTGTACTCCCGTGCGCGTTCCGCGAACTCGAGTCCCATTTTGGTACTGTTATTCCAGGTTTTCACATACATGTTGGTGATAAAATAGGTTTTTCAGTAAAACTCCCGATTTTCTTTCGGGGTGAATTCCAAAACTCCCATAGATCGCTAGCCCGCGCGGAGACGCGTCTTTTGACACCTCGCCCGTGCGCTTAGCTCATATTGAACATCAAAACTTTTGAAGTTGTTTTCAGCAATTTAAATCTTTTCTAAGCTCCCTGAAACGTTCCCACTAGGGAAAACTAACAAATTCGCGAAAAACACTTTTTTGTTATTGACTTGTAAAAATTTCACTAAAACTCCCAATAAAAAAAACACTATTTTAATTTTGTCTATTTTGTCTAAATCTACCTTGTTTATAATCTTAATTGACACTTACCCGCCTCATTTGTACTCCCGTGCGCGTTCCGCGAACTCGAGTCCCATTTTGGTACTGTTATTCCAGGTTTTCACATACATGTTGGTGATAAAATAGGTTTTTCAGTAAAACTCCCGATTTTCTTTCGGGGTGAATTCCAAAACTCCCATAGATCGCTAGCCCGCGCGGAGACGCGTCTTTTGACACCTCGCCCGTGCGCCTAGCTCATATTGAACATCAAAACTTTTCAAGCTGTTTTCAGCAATTTAAATCTTTTCTAAGCTCCCTGAAACGTTCCCACTAGGGAAAACTAACAAATTCGCGAAAAACACTTTTTTGTTATTGACTTGTAAAAATTTCACTAAAACTCCCAATAAAAAAAACACTATTTTAATTTTGTCTATTTTGTCTAAATCTACCTTGTTTATAATCTTAATTGACACTTACCTGCCTCATTTGTACTCCCGTGCGCGTTCCGCGAACTCGAGTCCCATTTTGGTACTGTTATTCCAGGTTTTCACATACATGTTGGTGATAAAATAGGTTTTTCAGTAAAACTCCCGATTTTCTTTCGGGGTGAATTCCAAAACTCCCATAGATCGCTAGCCCGCGCGGAGACGCGTCTTTTGACACCTCGCCCGTGCGCCTAGCTCATATTGAACATCAAAACTTTTCAAGCTGTTTTCAGCAATTTATATCTTTTCTAAGCTCCCTGAAACGTTCCCACTAGGGAAAACTAACAAATTCGCGAAAAACACTTTTTTGTTATTGACTTGTAAAAATTTCACTAAAACTCCCATTAAAAAAAACACTATTTTAATTTTGTTTCAAAATTTTCAGTTAAATCTACCTTGTATAAAATCTTAATTGACACTTACCCGCCTCATTTGTACTCCCGTGCGCGTTCCGCGAACTCGAGTCCCATTTTGGTACTGTTATTCCAGGTTTTCACATACATGTTGGTGATAAAATAGGTTTTTCAGTAAAACTCCCGATTTTCTTTCGGGGTGAATTCCAAAACTCCCATAGATCGCTAGCCCGCGCGGAGACGCGTCTTTTGACACCTCGCCCGTGCGCCTAGCTCATATTGAACATCAAAACTTTTCAAGTCCCATTTTTCAGCAATTTAAATCTTTTCTAAGCTCCCTGAAACGTTCCCACTACGGAAAACTAACAAATTCGCGAAAAACACTTTTTTGTTATTGACTTGTAAAAATTTCACTAAAACTCCCAATAAAAAAAACACTATTTTAATTTTGTCTATTTTGTCTAAATCTACCTTGTTTATAATCTTAATTGACACTTACCCGCCTCATTTGTACTCCCGTGCGCGTTCCGCGAACTCGAGTCCCATTTTGGTACTGTTATTCCAGGTTTTCACATACATGTTGGTGATAAAATAGGTTTTTCAGTAAAACTCCCGATTTTCTTTCGGGGTGAATTCCAAAACTCCCATAGATCGCTAGCCCGCGCGGAGACGCGTCTTTTGACACCTCGCCCGTGCGCCTAGCTCATATTGAACATCAAAACTTTTCAAGTCCCATTTTTCAGCAATTTAAATCTTTTCTAAGCTCCCTGAAACGTTCCCACTACGGAAAACTAACAAATTCGCGAAAAACACTTTTTTGTTATTGACTTGTAAAAATTTCACTAAAACTCCCAATAAAAAAAACACTATTTTAATTTTGTCTATTTTGTCTAAATCTACCTTGTTTATAATCTTAATTGACACTTACCCGCCTCATTTGTACTCCCGTGCGCGTTCCGCGAACTCGAGTCCCATTTTGGTACTGTTATTCCAGGTTTTCACATACATGTTGGTGATAAAATAGGTTTTTCAGTAAAACTCCCGATTTTCTTTCGGGGTGAATTCCAAAACTCCCATAGATCGCTAGCCCGCGCGGAGACGCGTCTTTTGACACCTCGCCCGTGCGCTTAGCTCATATTGAACATCAAAACTTTTGAAGTTGTTTTCAGCAATTTAAATCTTTTCTAAGCTCCCTGAAACGTTCCCACTAGGGAAAACTAACAAATTCGCGAAAAACACTTTTTTGTTATTGACTTGTAAAAATTTCACTAAAACTCCCAATAAAAAAAAACTATTTTAATTTTGTCTCAATCTACCTTGTTTATAATCTGAATTGACACTTACCCGCCTCACTTGTACTCCCGTGCGCGTTCCGCGAATTCGAGTCCCATTTTGGTACTGTTATTCCAGGTTTTCACATACATGTTGGTGATAAAATAGGTTTTTCAGTAAAACTCCCGATTTTCTTTCGGGGTGAATTCCAAAACTCCCATAGATCGCTAGCCCGCGCGGAGACGCGTCTTTTGACACCTCGCCCGTGCGCTTAGCTCATATTGAACATCAAAACTTTTGAAGTTGTTTTCAGCAATTTAAATCTTTTCTAAGCTCCTTGAAACGTTCCCACTAGGGAAAAATAACAAATTCGCGAAAAACACTTTTTTGTTATTGACTTGTAAAAATTTCACTAAAACTCCCAATAAAAAAAAAACTATTTTAATTTTGTCTAAATCTACCTTGTTTATAATCTTAATTGACACTTACCCGCCTCACTTGTACTCCCGTGCGCGTTCCGCGAACTCGAGTCCCATTTTGGTACTGTTATTCCAGGTTTTCACATACATGTTGGTGATAAAATAGGTTTTTCAGTAAAACTCCCGATTTTCTTTCGGGGTGAATTCCAAAACTCCCATAGATCGCTAGCCCGCGCGGAGACGCGTCTTTTGACACCTCGCCCGTGCGCCTAGCTCATATTGAACATCAAAACTTTTCAAGTCCCATTTTTCAGCAATTTAAATCTTTTCTAAGCTCCCTGAAACGTTCCCACTACGGAAAACTAACAAATTCGCGAAAAACACTTTTTTGTTATTGACTTGTAAAAATTTCACTAAAACTCCCAATAAAAAAAACACTATTTTAATTTTGTCTATTTTGTCTAAATCTACCTTGTTTATAATCTTAATTGACACTTACCCGCCTCATTTGTACTCCCGTGCGCGTTCCGCGAACTCGAGTCCCATTTTGGTACTGTTATTCCAGGTTTTCACATACATGTTGGTGATAAAATAGGTTTTTCAGTAAAACTCCCGATTTTCTTTCGGGGTGAATTCCAAAACTCCCATAGATCGCTAGCCCGCGCGGAGACGCGTCTTTTGACACCTCGCCCGTGCGCTTAGCTCATATTGAACATCAAAACTTTTGAAGTTGTTTTCAGCAATTTAAATCTTTTCTAAGCTCCCTGAAACGTTCCCACTAGGGAAAACTAACAAATTCGCGAAAAACACTTTTTTGTTATTGACTTGTAAAAATTTCACTAAAACTCCCAATAAAAAAAAAACTATTTTAATTTTGTCTAAATCTACCTTGTTTATAATCTTAATTGACACTTACCCGCCTCACTTGTACTCCCGTGCGCGTTCCGCGAACTCGAGTCCCATTTTGGTACTGTTATTCCAGGTTTTCACATACATGTTGGTGATAAAATAGGTTTTTCAGTAAAACTCCCGATTTTCTTTCGGGGTGAATTCCAAAACTCCCATAGATCGCTAGCCCGCGCGGAGACGCGTCTTTTGACACCTCGCCCGTGCGCCTAGCTCATATTGAACATCAAAACTTTTCAAGTCCCATTTTTCAGCAATTTAAATCTTTTCTAAGCTCCCTGAAACGTTCCCACTACGGAAAACTAACAAATTCGCGAAAAACACTTTTTTGTTATTGACTTGTAAAAATTTCACTAAAACTCCCAATAAAAAAAACACTATTTTAATTTTGTCTATTTTGTCTAAATCTACCTTGTTTATAATCTTAATTGACACTTACCCGCCTCATTTGTACTCCCGTGCGCGTTCCGCGAACTCGAGTCCCATTTTGGTACTGTTATTCCAGGTTTTCACATACATGTTGGTGATAAAATAGGTTTTTCAGTAAAACTCCCGATTTTCTTTCGGGGTGAATTCCAAAACTCCCATAGATCGCTAGCCCGCGCGGAGACGCGTCTTTTGACACCTCGCCCGTGCGCTTAGCTCATATTGAACATCAAAACTTTTGAAGTTGTTTTCAGCAATTTAAATCTTTTCTAAGCTCCCTGAAACGTTCCCACTAGGGAAAACTAACAAATTCGCGAAAAACACTTTTTTGTTATTGACTTGTAAAAATTTCACTAAAACTCCCAATAAAAAAAAAACTATTTTAATTTTGTCTAAATCTACCTTGTTTATAATCTTAATTGACACTTACCCGCCTCACTTGTACTCCCGTGCGCGTTCCGCGAACTCGAGTCCCATTTTGGTACTGTTATTCCAGGTTTTCACATACATGTTGGTGATAAAATAGGTTTTTCAGTAAAACTCCCGATTTTCTTTCGGGGTGAATTCCAAAACTCCCATAGATCGCTAGCCCGCGCGGAGACGCGTCTTTTGACACCTCGCCCGTGCGCCTAGCTCATATTGAACATCAAAACTTTTCAAGTCCCATTTTTCAGCAATTTAAATCTTTTCTAAGCTCCCTGAAACGTTCCCACTACGGAAAACTAACAAATTCGCGAAAAACACTTTTTTGTTATTGACTTGTAAAAATTTCACTAAAACTCCCAATAAAAAAAACACTATTTTAATTTTGTCTATTTTGTCTAAATCTACCTTGTTTATAATCTTAATTGACACTTACCCGCCTCATTTGTACTCCCGTGCGCGTTCCGCGAACTCGAGTCCCATTTTGGTACTGTTATTCCAGGTTTTCACATACATGTTGGTGATAAAATAGGTTTTTCAGTAAAACTCCCGATTTTCTTTCGGGGTGAATTCCAAAACTCCCATAGATCGCTAGCCCGCGCGGAGACGCGTCTTTTGACACCTCGCCCGTGCGCTTAGCTCATATTGAACATCAAAACTTTTGAAGTTGTTTTCAGCAATTTAAATCTTTTCTAAGCTCCCTGAAACGTTCCCACTAGGGAAAACTAACAAATTCGCGAAAAACACTTTTTTGTTATTGACTTGTAAAAATTTCACTAAAACTCCCAATAAAAAAAAAACTATTTTAATTTTGTCTCAATCTACCTTGTTTATAATCTGAATTGACACTTACCCGCCTCACTTGTACTCCCGTGCGCGTTCCGCGAATTCGAGTCCCATTTTGGTACTGTTATTCCAGGTTTTCACATACATGTTGGTGATAAAATAGGTTTTTCAGTAAAACTCCCGATTTTCTTTCGGGGTGAATTCCAAAACTCCCATAGATCGCTAGCCCGCGCGGAGACGCGTCTTTTGACACCTCGCCCGTGCGCCTAGCTCATATTGAACATCAAAACTTTTCAAGCTGTTTTCAGCAATTTATATCTTTTCTAAGCTCCCTGAAACGTTCCCACTAGGGAAAACTAACAAATTCGCGAAAAACACTTTTTTGTTATTGACTTGTAAAAATTTCACTAAAACTCCCATTAAAAAAAACACTATTTTAATTTTGTTTCAAAATTTTCAGTTAAATCTACCTTGTATAAAATCTTAATTGACACTTACCCGCCTCATTTGTACTCCCGTGCGCGTTCCGCGAACTCGAGTCCCATTTTGGTACTGTTATTCCAGGTTTTCACATACATGTTGGTGATAAAATAGGTTTTTCAGTAAAACTCCCGATTTTCTTTCGGGGTGAATTCCAAAACTCCCATAGATCGCTAGCCCGCGCGGAGACGCGTCTTTTGACACCTCGCCCGTGCGCTTAGCTCATATTGAACATCAAAACTTTTGAAGTTGTTTTCAGCAATTTAAATCTTTTCTAAGCTCCCTGAAACGTTCCCACTAGGGAAAACTAACAAATTCGCGAAAAACACTTTTTTGTTATTGACTTGTAAAAATTTCACTAAAACTCCCAATAAAAAAAAAACTATTTTAATTTTGTCTAAATCTACCTTGTTTATAATCTTAATTGACACTTACCCGCCTCACTTGTACTCCCGTGCGCGTTCCGCGAACTCGAGTCCCATTTTGGTACTGTTATTCCAGGTTTTCACATACATGTTGGTGATAAAATAGGTTTTTCAGTAAAACTCCCGATTTTCTTTCGGGGTGAATTCCAAAACTCCCATAGATCGCTAGCCCGCGCGGAGACGCGTCTTTTGACACCTCGCCCGTGCGCCTAGCTCATATTGAACATCAAAACTTTTCAAGTCCCATTTTTCAGCAATTTAAATCTTTTCTAAGCTCCCTGAAACGTTCCCACTACGGAAAACTAACAAATTCGCGAAAAACACTTTTTTGTTATTGACTTGTAAAAATTTCACTAAAACTCCCAATAAAAAAAACACTATTTTAATTTTGTCTATTTTGTCTAAATCTACCTTGTTTATAATCTTAATTGACACTTACCCGCCTCATTTGTACTCCCGTGCGCGTTCCGCGAACTCGAGTCCCATTTTGGTACTGTTATTCCAGGTTTTCACATACATGTTGGTGATAAAATAGGTTTTTCAGTAAAACTCCCGATTTTCTTTCGGGGTGAATTCCAAAACTCCCATAGATCGCTAGCCCGCGCGGAGACGCGTCTTTTGACACCTCGCCCGTGCGCTTAGCTCATATTGAACATCAAAACTTTTGAAGTTGTTTTCAGCAATTTAAATCTTTTCTAAGCTCCCTGAAACGTTCCCACTAGGGAAAACTAACAAATTCGCGAAAAACACTTTTTTGTTATTGACTTGTAAAAATTTCACTAAAACTCCCAATAAAAAAAAAACTATTTTAATTTTGTCTAAATCTACCTTGTTTATAATCTTAATTGACACTTACCCGCCTCACTTGTACTCCCGTGCGCGTTCCGCGAACTCGAGTCCCATTTTGGTACTGTTATTCCAGGTTTTCACATACATGTTGGTGATAAAATAGGTTTTTCAGTAAAACTCCCGATTTTCTTTCGGGGTGAATTCCAAAACTCCCATAGATCGCTAGCCCGCGCGGAGACGCGTCTTTTGACACCTCGCCCGTGCGCCTAGCTCATATTGAACATCAAAACTTTTCAAGTCCCATTTTTCAGCAATTTAAATCTTTTCTAAGCTCCCTGAAACGTTCCCACTACGGAAAACTAACAAATTCGCGAAAAACACTTTTTTGTTATTGACTTGTAAAAATTTCACTAAAACTCCCAATAAAAAAAACACTATTTTAATTTTGTCTATTTTGTCTAAATCTACCTTGTTTATAATCTTAATTGACACTTACCCGCCTCATTTGTACTCCCGTGCGCGTTCCGCGAACTCGAGTCCCATTTTGGTACTGTTATTCCAGGTTTTCACATACATGTTGGTGATAAAATAGGTTTTTCAGTAAAACTCCCGATTTTCTTTCGGGGTGAATTCCAAAACTCCCATAGATCGCTAGCCCGCGCGGAGACGCGTCTTTTGACACCTCGCCCGTGCGCTTAGCTCATATTGAACATCAAAACTTTTGAAGTTGTTTTCAGCAATTTAAATCTTTTCTAAGCTCCCTGAAACGTTCCCACTAGGGAAAACTAACAAATTCGCGAAAAACACTTTTTTGTTATTGACTTGTAAAAATTTCACTAAAACTCCCAATAAAAAAAAAACTATTTTAATTTTGTCTAAATCTACCTTGTTTATAATCTTAATTGACACTTACCCGCCTCACTTGTACTCCCGTGCGCGTTCCGCGAACTCGAGTCCCATTTTGGTACTGTTATTCCAGGTTTTCACATACATGTTGGTGATAAAATAGGTTTTTCAGTAAAACTCCCGATTTTCTTTCGGGGTGAATTCCAAAACTCCCATAGATCGCTAGCCCGCGCGGAGACGCGTCTTTTGACACCTCGCCCGTGCGCCTAGCTCATATTGAACATCAAAACTTTTCAAGTCCCATTTTTCAGCAATTTAAATCTTTTCTAAGCTCCCTGAAACGTTCCCACTACGGAAAACTAACAAATTCGCGAAAAACACTTTTTTGTTATTGACTTGTAAAAATTTCACTAAAACTCCCAATAAAAAAAACACTATTTTAATTTTGTCTATTTTGTCTAAATCTACCTTGTTTATAATCTTAATTGACACTTACCCGCCTCATTTGTACTCCCGTGCGCGTTCCGCGAACTCGAGTCCCATTTTGGTACTGTTATTCCAGGTTTTCACATACATGTTGGTGATAAAATAGGTTTTTCAGTAAAACTCCCGATTTTCTTTCGGGGTGAATTCCAAAACTCCCATAGATCGCTAGCCCGCGCGGAGACGCGTCTTTTGACACCTCGCCCGTGCGCTTAGCTCATATTGAACATCAAAACTTTTGAAGTTGTTTTCAGCAATTTAAATCTTTTCTAAGCTCCCTGAAACGTTCCCACTAGGGAAAACTAACAAATTCGCGAAAAACACTTTTTTGTTATTGACTTGTAAAAATTTCACTAAAACTCCCAATAAAAAAAAAACTATTTTAATTTTGTCTCAATCTACCTTGTTTATAATCTGAATTGACACTTACCCGCCTCACTTGTACTCCCGTGCGCGTTCCGCGAATTCGAGTCCCATTTTGGTACTGTTATTCCAGGTTTTCACATACATGTTGGTGATAAAATAGGTTTTTCAGTAAAACTCCCGATTTTCTTTCGGGGTGAATTCCAAAACTCCCATAGATCGCTAGCCCGCGCGGAGACGCGTCTTTTGACACCTCGCCCGTGCGCCTAGCTCATATTGAACATCAAAACTTTTCAAGCTGTTTTCAGCAATTTATATCTTTTCTAAGCTCCCTGAAACGTTCCCACTAGGGAAAACTAACAAATTCGCGAAAAACACTTTTTTGTTATTGACTTGTAAAAATTTCACTAAAACTCCCATTAAAAAAAACACTATTTTAATTTTGTTTCAAAATTTTCAGTTAAATCTACCTTGTATAAAATCTTAATTGACACTTACCCGCCTCATTTGTACTCCCGTGCGCGTTCCGCGAACTCGAGTCCCATTTTGGTACTGTTATTCCAGGTTTTCACATACATGTTGGTGATAAAATAGGTTTTTCAGTAAAACTCCCGATTTTCTTTCGGGGTGAATTCCAAAACTCCCATAGATCGCTAGCCCGCGCGGAGACGCGTCTTTTGACACCTCGCCCGTGCGCTTAGCTCATATTGAACATCAAAACTTTTGAAGTTGTTTTCAGCAATTTAAATCTTTTCTAAGCTCCCTGAAACGTTCCCACTAGGGAAAACTAACAAATTCGCGAAAAACACTTTTTTGTTATTGACTTGTAAAAATTTCACTAAAACTCCCAATAAAAAAAAAACTATTTTAATTTTGTCTAAATCTACCTTGTTTATAATCTTAATTGACACTTACCCGCCTCACTTGTACTCCCGTGCGCGTTCCGCGAACTCGAGTCCCATTTTGGTACTGTTATTCCAGGTTTTCACATACATGTTGGTGATAAAATAGGTTTTTCAGTAAAACTCCCGATTTTCTTTCGGGGTGAATTCCAAAACTCCCATAGATCGCTAGCCCGCGCGGAGACGCGTCTTTTGACACCTCGCCCGTGCGCCTAGCTCATATTGAACATCAAAACTTTTCAAGTCCCATTTTTCAGCAATTTAAATCTTTTCTAAGCTCCCTGAAACGTTCCCACTACGGAAAACTAACAAATTCGCGAAAAACACTTTTTTGTTATTGACTTGTAAAAATTTCACTAAAACTCCCAATAAAAAAAACACTATTTTAATTTTGTCTATTTTGTCTAAATCTACCTTGTTTATAATCTTAATTGACACTTACCCGCCTCATTTGTACTCCCGTGCGCGTTCCGCGAACTCGAGTCCCATTTTGGTACTGTTATTCCAGGTTTTCACATACATGTTGGTGATAAAATAGGTTTTTCAGTAAAACTCCCGATTTTCTTTCGGGGTGAATTCCAAAACTCCCATAGATCGCTAGCCCGCGCGGAGACGCGTCTTTTGACACCTCGCCCGTGCGCTTAGCTCATATTGAACATCAAAACTTTTGAAGTTGTTTTCAGCAATTTAAATCTTTTCTAAGCTCCCTGAAACGTTCCCACTAGGGAAAACTAACAAATTCGCGAAAAACACTTTTTTGTTATTGACTTGTAAAAATTTCACTAAAACTCCCAATAAAAAAAAAACTATTTTAATTTTGTCTCAATCTACCTTGTTTATAATCTGAATTGACACTTACCCGCCTCACTTGTACTCCCGTGCGCGTTCCGCGAATTCGAGTCCCATTTTGGTACTGTTATTCCAGGTTTTCACATACATGTTGGTGATAAAATAGGTTTTTCAGTAAAACTCCCGATTTTCTTTCGGGGTGAATTCCAAAACTCCCATAGATCGCTAGCCCGCGCGGAGACGCGTCTTTTGACACCTCGCCCGTGCGCCTAGCTCATATTGAACATCAAAACTTTTCAAGCTGTTTTCAGCAATTTATATCTTTTCTAAGCTCCCTGAAACGTTCCCACTAGGGAAAACTAACAAATTCGCGAAAAACACTTTTTTGTTATTGACTTGTAAAAATTTCACTAAAACTCCCATTAAAAAAAACACTATTTTAATTTTGTTTCAAAATTTTCAGTTAAATCTACCTTGTATAAAATCTTAATTGACACTTACCCGCCTCATTTGTACTCCCGTGCGCGTTCCGCGAACTCGAGTCCCATTTTGGTACTGTTATTCCAGGTTTTCACATACATGTTGGTGATAAAATAGGTTTTTCAGTAAAACTCCCGATTTTCTTTCGGGGTGAATTCCAAAACTCCCATAGATCGCTAGCCCGCGCGGAGACGCGTCTTTTGACACCTCGCCCGTGCGCCTAGCTCATATTGAACATCAAAACTTTTCAAGTCCCATTTTTCAGCAATTTAAATCTTTTCTAAGCTCCCTGAAACGTTCCCACTACGGAAAACTAACAAATTCGCGAAAAACACTTTTTTGTTATTGACTTGTAAAAATTTCACTAAAACTCCCAATAAAAAAAACACTATTTTAATTTTGTCTATTTTGTCTAAATCTACCTTGTTTATAATCTTAATTGACACTTACCCGCCTCATTTGTACTCCCATGCGCGTTCCGCGAACTCGAGTCCCATTTTGGTACTGTTATTCCAGGTTTTCACATACATGTTGGTGATAAAATAGGTTTTTCAGTAAAACTCCCGATTTTCTTTCGGGGTGAATTCCAAAACTCCCATAGATCGCTAGCCCGCGCGGAGACGCGTCTTTTGACACCTCGCCCGTGCGCTTAGCTCATATTGAACATCAAAACTTTTGAAGTTGTTTTCAGCAATTTAAATCTTTTCTAAGCTCCCTGAAACGTTCCCACTAGGGAAAACTAACAAATTCGCGAAAAACACTTTTTTGTTATTGACTTGTAAAAATTTCACTAAAACTCCCAATAAAAAAAACACTATTTTAATTTTGTCTATTTTGTCTAAATCTACCTTGTTTATAATCTTAATTGACACTTACCCGCCTCATTTGTACTCCCGTGCGCGTTCCGCGAACTCGAGTCCCATTTTGGTACTGTTATTCCAGGTTTTCACATACATGTTGGTGATAAAATAGGTTTTTCAGTAAAACTCCCGATTTTCTTTCGGGGTGAATTCCAAAACTCCCATAGATCGCTAGCCCGCGCGGAGACGCGTCTTTTGACACCTCGCCCGTGCGCCTAGCTCATATTGAACATCAAAACTTTTCAAGCTGTTTTCAGCAATTTAAATCTTTTCTAAGCTCCCTGAAACGTTCCCACTAGGGAAAACTAACAAATTCGCGAAAAACACTTTTTTGTTATTGACTTGTAAAAATTTCACTAAAACTCCCATTAAAAAAAACACTATTTTAATTTTGTTTCAAAATTTTCAGTTAAATCTACCTTGTTTATAATCTTAATTGACACTTACCCGCCTCATTTGTACTCCCGTGCGCGTTCCGCGAACTCGAGTCCCATTTTGGTACTGTTATTCCAGGTTTTCACATACATGTTGGTGATAAAATAGGTTTTTCAGTAAAACTCCCGATTTTCTTTCGGGGTGAATTCCAAAACTCCCATAGATCGCTAGCCCGCGCGGAGACGCGTCTTTTGACACCTCGCCCGTGCGCTTAGCTCATATTGAACATCAAAACTTTTGAAGTTGTTTTCAGCAATTTAAATCTTTTCTAAGCTCCCTGAAACGTTCCCACTAGGGAAAACTAACAAATTCGCGAAAAACACTTTTTTGTTATTGACTTGTAAAAATTTCACTAAAACTCCCAATAAAAAAAAAACTATTTTAATTTTGTCTAAATCTACCTTGTTTATAATCTTAATTGACACTTACCCGCCTCACTTGTACTCCCGTGCGCGTTCCGCGAATTCGAGTCCCATTTTGGTACTGTTATTCCAGGTTTTCACATACATGTTGGTGATAAAATAGGTTTTTCAGTAAAACTCCCGATTTTCTTTCGGGGTGAATTCCAAAACTCCCATAGATCGCTAGCCCGCGCGGAGACGCGTCTTTTGACACCTCGCCCGTGCGCTTAGCTCATATTGAACATCAAAACTTTTGAAGTTGTTTTCAGCAATTTAAATCTTTTCTAAGCTCCCTGAAACGTTCCCACTAGGGAAAACTAACAAATTCGCGAAAAACACTTTTTTGTTATTGACTTGTAAAAATTTCACTAAAACTCCCAATAAAAAAAACACTATTTTAATTTTGTCTATTTTGTCTAAATCTACCTTGTTTATAATCTTAATTGACACTTACCCGCCTCATTTGTACTCCCGTGCGCGTTCCGCGAACTCGAGTCCCATTTTGGTACTGTTATTCCAGGTTTTCACATACATGTTGGTGATAAAATAGGTTTTTCAGTAAAACTCCCGATTTTCCTTCAAAGTAAATTCCAAAACTCCCATAGATCGCTAGCCCGCGCGGAGACGCGTCTTTTGACACCTCGCCCGTGCGCCTAGCTCATATTGAACATCAAAACTTTTCAAGCTGTTTTCAGCAATTTAAATCTTTTCTTAGCTCCCTGAAACGTTCCCACTAGGGAAAACTAACAAATTCGCGAAAAACACTTTTTTGTTATTGACTTGTAAAAATTTCACTAAAACTCCCAATAAAAAAAACACTATTTTAATTTTGTCTATTTTGTCTAAATCTACCTTGTTTATAATCTTAATTGACACTTACCCGCCTCATTTGTACTCCCGTGCGCGTTCCGCGAACTCGAGTCCCATTTTGGTACTGTTATTCCAGGTTTTCACATACATGTTGGTGATAAAATAGGTTTTTCAGTAAAACTCCCGATTTTCTTTCGGGGTGAATTCCAAAACTCCCATAGATCGCTAGCCCGCGCGGAGACGCGTCTTTTGACACCTCGCCCGTGCGCTTAGCTCATATTGAACATCAAAACTTTTGAAGTTGTTTTCAGCAATTTAAATCTTTTCTAAGCTCCCTGAAACGTTCCCACTAGGGAAAACTAACAAATTCGCGAAAAACACTTTTTTGTTATTGACTTGTAAAAATTTCACTAAAACTCCCAATAAAAAAAAAACTATTTTAATTTTGTCTAAATCTACCTTGTTTATAATCTGAATTGACACTTACCCGCCTCACTTGTACTCCCGTGCGCGTTCCGCGAATTCGAGTCCCATTTTGGTACTGTTATTCCAGGTTTTCACATACATGTTGGTGATAAAATAGGTTTTTCAGTAAAACTCCCGATTTTCTTTCGGGGTGAATTCCAAAACTCCCATAGATCGCTAGCCCGCGCGGAGACGCGTCTTTTGACACCTCGCCCGTGCGCTTAGCTCATATTGAACATCAAAACTTTTGAAGTTGTTTTCAGCAATTTAAATCTTTTCTAAGCTCCCTGAAACGTTCCCACTAGGGAAAACTAACAAATTCGCGAAAAACACTTTTTTGTTATTGACTTGTAAAAATTTCACTAAAACTCCCAATAAAAAAAACACTATTTTAATTTTGTCTATTTTGTCTAAATCTACCTTGTTTATAATCTTAATTGACACTTACCCGCCTCATTTGTACTCCCGTGCGCGTTCCGCGAACTCGAGTCCCATTTTGGTACTGTTATTCCAGGTTTTCACATACATGTTGGTGATAAAATAGGTTTTTCAGTAAAACTCCCGATTTTCCTTCAAAGTAAATTCCAAAACTCCCATAGATCGCTAGCCCGCGCGGAGACGCGTCTTTTGACACCTCGCCCGTGCGCCTAGCTCATATTGAACATCAAAACTTTTCAAGCTGTTTTCAGCAATTTAAATCTTTTCTTAGCTCCCTGAAACGTTCCCACTAGGGAAAACTAACAAATTCGCGAAAAACACTTTTTTGTTATTGACTTGTAAAAATTTCACTAAAACTCCCAATAAAAAAAACACTATTTTAATTTTGTTTCAAAATTTTCAGTTAAATCTACCTTGTTTATAATCTTAATTGACACTTACCCGCCTCACTTGTACTCCCGTGCGCGTTCCGCGAACTCGAGTCCCATTTTGGTACTGTTATTCCAGGTTTTCACATACATGTTGGTGATAAAATAGGTTTTTCAGTAAAACTCCCGATTTTCTTTCGGGGTGAATTCCAAAACTCCCATAGATCGCTAGCCCGCGCGGAGACGCGTCTTTTGACACCTCGCCCGTGCGCTTAGCTCATATTGAACATCAAAACTTTTGAAGTTGTTTTCAGCAATTTAAATCTTTTCTAAGCTCCCTGAAACGTTCCCACTACGGAAAACTAACAAATTCGCGAAAAACACTTTTTTGTTATTGACTTGTAAAAATTTCACTAAAACTCCCAATAAAAAAAACACTATTTTAATTTTGTCTATTTTGTCTAAATCTACCTTGTTCATAATCTTAATTGACACTTACCCGCCTCATTTGTACTCCCGTGCGCGTTCCGCGAACTCGAGTCCCATTTTGGTACTGTTATTCCAGGTTTTCACATACATGTTGGTGATAAAATAGGTTTTTCAGTAAAACTCCCGATTTTCTTTCGGGGTGAATTCCAAAACTCCCATAGATCGCTAGCCCGCGCGGAGACGCGTCTTTTGACACCTCGCCCGTGCGCTTAGCTCATATTGAACATCAAAACTTTTGAAGTTGTTTTCAGCAATTTAAATCTTTTCTAAGCTCCCTGAAACGTTCCCACTAGGGAAAACTAACAAATTCGCGAAAAACACTTTTTTGTTATTGACTTGTAAAAATTTCACTAAAACTCCCAATAAAAAAAAAACTATTTTAATTTTGTCTAAATCTACCTTGTTTATAATCTGAATTGACACTTACCCGCCTCACTTGTACTCCCGTGCGCGTTCCGCGAATTCGAGTCCCATTTTGGTACTGTTATTCCAGGTTTTCACATACATGTTGGTGATAAAATAGGTTTTTCAGTAAAACTCCCGATTTTCTTTCGGGGTGAATTCCAAAACTCCCATAGATCGCTAGCCCGCGCGGAGACGCGTCTTTTGACACCTCGCCCGTGCGCTTAGCTCATATTGAACATCAAAACTTTTGAAGTTGTTTTCAGCAATTTAAATCTTTTCTAAGCTCCCTGAAACGTTCCCACTAGGGAAAACTAACAAATTCGCGAAAAACACTTTTTTGTTATTGACTTGTAAAAATTTCACTAAAACTCCCAATAAAAAAAACACTATTTTAATTTTGTCTATTTTGTCTAAATCTACCTTGTTTATAATCTTAATTGACACTTACCCGCCTCATTTGTACTCCCGTGCGCGTTCCGCGAACTCGAGTCCCATTTTGGTACTGTTATTCCAGGTTTTCACATACATGTTGGTGATAAAATAGGTTTTTCAGTAAAACTCCCGATTTTCTTTCGGGGTGAATTCCAAAACTCCCATAGATCGCTAGCCCGCGCGGAGACGCGTCTTTTGACACCTCGCCCGTGCGCCTAGCTCATATTGAACATCAAAACTTTTCAAGCTGTTTTCAGCAATTTATATCTTTTCTAAGCTCCCTGAAACGTTCCCACTAGGGAAAACTAACAAATTCGCGAAAAACACTTTTTTGTTATTGACTTGTAAAAATTTCACTAAAACTCCCATTAAAAAAAACACTATTTTAATTTTGTTTCAAAATTTTCAGTTAAATCTACCTTGTATAAAATCTTAATTGACACTTACCCGCCTCATTTGTACTCCCGTGCGCGTTCCGCGAACTCGAGTCCCATTTTGGTACTGTTATTCCAGGTTTTCACATACATGTTGGTGATAAAATAGGTTTTTCAGTAAAACTCCCGATTTTCTTTCGGGGTGAATTCCAAAACTCCCATAGATCGCTAGCCCGCGCGGAGACGCGTCTTTTGACACCTCGCCCGTGCGCTTAGCTCATATTGAACATCAAAACTTTTGAAGTTGTTTTCAGCAATTTAAATCTTTTCTAAGCTCCCTGAAACGTTCCCACTAGGGAAAACTAACAAATTCGCGAAAAACACTTTTTTGTTATTGACTTGTAAAAATTTCACTAAAACTCCCAATAAAAAAAAAACTATTTTAATTTTGTCTAAATCTACCTTGTTTATAATCTTAATTGACACTTACCCGCCTCACTTGTACTCCCGTGCGCGTTCCGCGAACTCGAGTCCCATTTTGGTACTGTTATTCCAGGTTTTCACATACATGTTGGTGATAAAATAGGTTTTTCAGTAAAACTCCCGATTTTCTTTCGGGGTGAATTCCAAAACTCCCATAGATCGCTAGCCCGCGCGGAGACGCGTCTTTTGACACCTCGCCCGTGCGCCTAGCTCATATTGAACATCAAAACTTTTCAAGTCCCATTTTTCAGCAATTTAAATCTTTTCTAAGCTCCCTGAAACGTTCCCACTACGGAAAACTAACAAATTCGCGAAAAACACTTTTTTGTTATTGACTTGTAAAAATTTCACTAAAACTCCCAATAAAAAAAACACTATTTTAATTTTGTCTATTTTGTCTAAATCTACCTTGTTTATAATCTTAATTGACACTTACCCGCCTCATTTGTACTCCCGTGCGCGTTCCGCGAACTCGAGTCCCATTTTGGTACTGTTATTCCAGGTTTTCACATACATGTTGGTGATAAAATAGGTTTTTCAGTAAAACTCCCGATTTTCTTTCGGGGTGAATTCCAAAACTCCCATAGATCGCTAGCCCGCGCGGAGACGCGTCTTTTGACACCTCGCCCGTGCGCTTAGCTCATATTGAACATCAAAACTTTTGAAGTTGTTTTCAGCAATTTAAATCTTTTCTAAGCTCCCTGAAACGTTCCCACTAGGGAAAACTAACAAATTCGCGAAAAACACTTTTTTGTTATTGACTTGTAAAAATTTCACTAAAACTCCCAATAAAAAAAAAACTATTTTAATTTTGTCTCAATCTACCTTGTTTATAATCTGAATTGACACTTACCCGCCTCACTTGTACTCCCGTGCGCGTTCCGCGAATTCGAGTCCCATTTTGGTACTGTTATTCCAGGTTTTCACATACATGTTGGTGATAAAATAGGTTTTTCAGTAAAACTCCCGATTTTCTTTCGGGGTGAATTCCAAAACTCCCATAGATCGCTAGCCCGCGCGGAGACGCGTCTTTTGACACCTCGCCCGTGCGCCTAGCTCATATTGAACATCAAAACTTTTCAAGCTGTTTTCAGCAATTTATATCTTTTCTAAGCTCCCTGAAACGTTCCCACTAGGGAAAACTAACAAATTCGCGAAAAACACTTTTTTGTTATTGACTTGTAAAAATTTCACTAAAACTCCCATTAAAAAAAACACTATTTTAATTTTGTTTCAAAATTTTCAGTTAAATCTACCTTGTATAAAATCTTAATTGACACTTACCCGCCTCATTTGTACTCCCGTGCGCGTTCCGCGAACTCGAGTCCCATTTTGGTACTGTTATTCCAGGTTTTCACATACATGTTGGTGATAAAATAGGTTTTTCAGTAAAACTCCCGATTTTCTTTCGGGGTGAATTCCAAAACTCCCATAGATCGCTAGCCCGCGCGGAGACGCGTCTTTTGACACCTCGCCCGTGCGCCTAGCTCATATTGAACATCAAAACTTTTCAAGTCCCATTTTTCAGCAATTTAAATCTTTTCTAAGCTCCCTGAAACGTTCCCACTACGGAAAACTAACAAATTCGCGAAAAACACTTTTTTGTTATTGACTTGTAAAAATTTCACTAAAACTCCCAATAAAAAAAACACTATTTTAATTTTGTCTATTTTGTCTAAATCTACCTTGTTTATAATCTTAATTGACACTTACCCGCCTCATTTGTACTCCCATGCGCGTTCCGCGAACTCGAGTCCCATTTTGGTACTGTTATTCCAGGTTTTCACATACATGTTGGTGATAAAATAGGTTTTTCAGTAAAACTCCCGATTTTCTTTCGGGGTGAATTCCAAAACTCCCATAGATCGCTAGCCCGCGCGGAGACGCGTCTTTTGACACCTCGCCCGTGCGCTTAGCTCATATTGAACATCAAAACTTTTGAAGTTGTTTTCAGCAATTTAAATCTTTTCTAAGCTCCCTGAAACGTTCCCACTAGGGAAAACTAACAAATTCGCGAAAAACACTTTTTTGTTATTGACTTGTAAAAATTTCACTAAAACTCCCAATAAAAAAAACACTATTTTAATTTTGTCTATTTTGTCTAAATCTACCTTGTTTATAATCTTAATTGACACTTACCCGCCTCATTTGTACTCCCGTGCGCGTTCCGCGAACTCGAGTCCCATTTTGGTACTGTTATTCCAGGTTTTCACATACATGTTGGTGATAAAATAGGTTTTTCAGTAAAACTCCCGATTTTCTTTCGGGGTGAATTCCAAAACTCCCATAGATCGCTAGCCCGCGCGGAGACGCGTCTTTTGACACCTCGCCCGTGCGCCTAGCTCATATTGAACATCAAAACTTTTCAAGCTGTTTTCAGCAATTTAAATCTTTTCTAAGCTCCCTGAAACGTTCCCACTAGGGAAAACTAACAAATTCGCGAAAAACACTTTTTTGTTATTGACTTGTAAAAATTTCACTAAAACTCCCATTAAAAAAAACACTATTTTAATTTTGTTTCAAAATTTTCAGTTAAATCTACCTTGTTTATAATCTTAATTGACACTTACCCGCCTCATTTGTACTCCCGTGCGCGTTCCGCGAACTCGAGTCCCATTTTGGTACTGTTATTCCAGGTTTTCACATACATGTTGGTGATAAAATAGGTTTTTCAGTAAAACTCCCGATTTTCTTTCGGGGTGAATTCCAAAACTCCCATAGATCGCTAGCCCGCGCGGAGACGCGTCTTTTGACACCTCGCCCGTGCGCTTAGCTCATATTGAACATCAAAACTTTTGAAGTTGTTTTCAGCAATTTAAATCTTTTCTAAGCTCCCTGAAACGTTCCCACTAGGGAAAACTAACAAATTCGCGAAAAACACTTTTTTGTTATTGACTTGTAAAAATTTCACTAAAACTCCCAATAAAAAAAAAACTATTTTAATTTTGTCTAAATCTACCTTGTTTATAATCTTAATTGACACTTACCCGCCTCACTTGTACTCCCGTGCGCGTTCCGCGAATTCGAGTCCCATTTTGGTACTGTTATTCCAGGTTTTCACATACATGTTGGTGATAAAATAGGTTTTTCAGTAAAACTCCCGATTTTCTTTCGGGGTGAATTCCAAAACTCCCATAGATCGCTAGCCCGCGCGGAGACGCGTCTTTTGACACCTCGCCCGTGCGCTTAGCTCATATTGAACATCAAAACTTTTGAAGTTGTTTTCAGCAATTTAAATCTTTTCTAAGCTCCCTGAAACGTTCCCACTAGGGAAAACTAACAAATTCGCGAAAAACACTTTTTTGTTATTGACTTGTAAAAATTTCACTAAAACTCCCAATAAAAAAAACACTATTTTAATTTTGTCTATTTTGTCTAAATCTACCTTGTTTATAATCTTAATTGACACTTACCCGCCTCATTTGTACTCCCGTGCGCGTTCCGCGAACTCGAGTCCCATTTTGGTACTGTTATTCCAGGTTTTCACATACATGTTGGTGATAAAATAGGTTTTTCAGTAAAACTCCCGATTTTCCTTCAAAGTAAATTCCAAAACTCCCATAGATCGCTAGCCCGCGCGGAGACGCGTCTTTTGACACCTCGCCCGTGCGCCTAGCTCATATTGAACATCAAAACTTTTCAAGCTGTTTTCAGCAATTTAAATCTTTTCTTAGCTCCCTGAAACGTTCCCACTAGGGAAAACTAACAAATTCGCGAAAAACACTTTTTTGTTATTGACTTGTAAAAATTTCACTAAAACTCCCAATAAAAAAAACACTATTTTAATTTTGTCTATTTTGTCTAAATCTACCTTGTTTATAATCTTAATTGACACTTACCCGCCTCATTTGTACTCCCGTGCGCGTTCCGCGAACTCGAGTCCCATTTTGGTACTGTTATTCCAGGTTTTCACATACATGTTGGTGATAAAATAGGTTTTTCAGTAAAACTCCCGATTTTCTTTCGGGGTGAATTCCAAAACTCCCATAGATCGCTAGCCCGCGCGGAGACGCGTCTTTTGACACCTCGCCCGTGCGCTTAGCTCATATTGAACATCAAAACTTTTGAAGTTGTTTTCAGCAATTTAAATCTTTTCTAAGCTCCCTGAAACGTTCCCACTAGGGAAAACTAACAAATTCGCGAAAAACACTTTTTTGTTATTGACTTGTAAAAATTTCACTAAAACTCCCAATAAAAAAAAAACTATTTTAATTTTGTCTAAATCTACCTTGTTTATAATCTGAATTGACACTTACCCGCCTCACTTGTACTCCCGTGCGCGTTCCGCGAATTCGAGTCCCATTTTGGTACTGTTATTCCAGGTTTTCACATACATGTTGGTGATAAAATAGGTTTTTCAGTAAAACTCCCGATTTTCTTTCGGGGTGAATTCCAAAACTCCCATAGATCGCTAGCCCGCGCGGAGACGCGTCTTTTGACACCTCGCCCGTGCGCTTAGCTCATATTGAACATCAAAACTTTTGAAGTTGTTTTCAGCAATTTAAATCTTTTCTAAGCTCCCTGAAACGTTCCCACTAGGGAAAACTAACAAATTCGCGAAAAACACTTTTTTGTTATTGACTTGTAAAAATTTCACTAAAACTCCCAATAAAAAAAACACTATTTTAATTTTGTCTATTTTGTCTAAATCTACCTTGTTTATAATCTTAATTGACACTTACCCGCCTCATTTGTACTCCCGTGCGCGTTCCGCGAACTCGAGTCCCATTTTGGTACTGTTATTCCAGGTTTTCACATACATGTTGGTGATAAAATAGGTTTTTCAGTAAAACTCCCGATTTTCCTTCAAAGTAAATTCCAAAACTCCCATAGATCGCTAGCCCGCGCGGAGACGCGTCTTTTGACACCTCGCCCGTGCGCCTAGCTCATATTGAACATCAAAACTTTTCAAGCTGTTTTCAGCAATTTAAATCTTTTCTTAGCTCCCTGAAACGTTCCCACTAGGGAAAACTAACAAATTCGCGAAAAACACTTTTTTGTTATTGACTTGTAAAAATTTCACTAAAACTCCCAATAAAAAAAACACTATTTTAATTTTGTTTCAAAATTTTCAGTTAAATCTACCTTGTTTATAATCTTAATTGACACTTACCCGCCTCACTTGTACTCCCGTGCGCGTTCCGCGAACTCGAGTCCCATTTTGGTACTGTTATTCCAGGTTTTCACATACATGTTGGTGATAAAATAGGTTTTTCAGTAAAACTCCCGATTTTCTTTCGGGGTGAATTCCAAAACTCCCATAGATCGCTAGCCCGCGCGGAGACGCGTCTTTTGACACCTCGCCCGTGCGCTTAGCTCATATTGAACATCAAAACTTTTGAAGTTGTTTTCAGCAATTTAAATCTTTTCTAAGCTCCCTGAAACGTTCCCACTACGGAAAACTAACAAATTCGCGAAAAACACTTTTTTGTTATTGACTTGTAAAAATTTCACTAAAACTCCCAATAAAAAAAACACTATTTTAATTTTGTCTATTTTGTCTAAATCTACCTTGTTCATAATCTTAATTGACACTTACCCGCCTCATTTGTACTCCCGTGCGCGTTCCGCGAACTCGAGTCCCATTTTGGTACTGTTATTCCAGGTTTTCACATACATGTTGGTGATAAAATAGGTTTTTCAGTAAAACTCCCGATTTTCTTTCGGGGTGAATTCCAAAACTCCCATAGATCGCTAGCCCGCGCGGAGACGCGTCTTTTGACACCTCGCCCGTGCGCTTAGCTCATATTGAACATCAAAACTTTTGAAGTTGTTTTCAGCAATTTAAATCTTTTCTAAGCTCCCTGAAACGTTCCCACTAGGGAAAACTAACAAATTCGCGAAAAACACTTTTTTGTTATTGACTTGTAAAAATTTCACTAAAACTCCCAATAAAAAAAAAACTATTTTAATTTTGTCTAAATCTACCTTGTTTATAATCTGAATTGACACTTACCCGCCTCACTTGTACTCCCGTGCGCGTTCCGCGAATTCGAGTCCCATTTTGGTACTGTTATTCCAGGTTTTCACATACATGTTGGTGATAAAATAGGTTTTTCAGTAAAACTCCCGATTTTCTTTCGGGGTGAATTCCAAAACTCCCATAGATCGCTAGCCCGCGCGGAGACGCGTCTTTTGACACCTCGCCCGTGCGCTTAGCTCATATTGAACATCAAAACTTTTGAAGTTGTTTTCAGCAATTTAAATCTTTTCTAAGCTCCCTGAAACGTTCCCACTAGGGAAAACTAACAAATTCGCGAAAAACACTTTTTTGTTATTGACTTGTAAAAATTTCACTAAAACTCCCAATAAAAAAAACACTATTTTAATTTTGTCTATTTTGTCTAAATCTACCTTGTTTATAATCTTAATTGACACTTACCCGCCTCATTTGTACTCCCGTGCGCGTTCCGCGAACTCGAGTCCCATTTTGGTACTGTTATTCCAGGTTTTCACATACATGTTGGTGATAAAATAGGTTTTTCAGTAAAACTCCCGATTTTCTTTCGGGGTGAATTCCAAAACTCCCATAGATCGCTAGCCCGCGCGGAGACGCGTCTTTTGACACCTCGCCCGTGCGCCTAGCTCATATTGAACATCAAAACTTTTCAAGCTGTTTTCAGCAATTTAAATCTTTTCTAAGCTCCCTGAAACGTTCCCACTAGGGAAAACTAACAAATTCGCGAAAAACACTTTTTTGTTATTGACTTGTAAAAATTTCACTAAAACTCCCATTAAAAAAAACACTATTTTAATTTTGTTTCAAAATTTTCAGTTAAATCTACCTTGTTTATAATCTTAATTGACACTTACCCGCCTCATTTGTACTCCCGTGCGCGTTCCGCGAACTCGAGTCCCATTTTGGTACTGTTATTCCAGGTTTTCACATACATGTTGGTGATAAAATAGGTTTTTCAGTAAAACTCCCGATTTTCTTTCGGGGTGAATTCCAAAACTCCCATAGATCGCTAGCCCGCGCGGAGACGCGTCTTTTGACACCTCGCCCGTGCGCTTAGCTCATATTGAACATCAAAACTTTTGAAGTTGTTTTCAGCAATTTAAATCTTTTCTAAGCTCCCTGAAACGTTCCCACTAGGGAAAACTAACAAATTCGCGAAAAACACTTTTTTGTTATTGACTTGTAAAAATTTCACTAAAACTCCCAATAAAAAAAAACTATTTTAATTTTGTCTAAATCTACCTTGTTTATAATCTTAATTGACACTTACCCGCCTCACTTGTACTCCCGTGCGCGTTCCGCGAATTCGAGTCCCATTTTGGTACTGTTATTCCAGGTTTTCACATACATGTTGGTGATAAAATAGGTTTTTTAGTAAAACTCCCGATTTTCTTTCGGGGTGAATTCCAAAACTCCCATAGATCGCTAGCCCGCGCGGAGACGCGTCTTTTGACACCTCGCCCGTGCGCTTAGCTCATATTGAACATCAAAACTTTTGAAGTTGTTTTCAGCAATTTAAATCTTTTCTAAGCTCCCTGAAACGTTCCCACTAGGGAAAACTAACAAATTCGCGAAAAACACTTTTTTGTTATTGACTTGTAAAAATTTCACTAAAACTCCCAATAAAAAAAACACTATTTTAATTTTGTCTATTTTGTCTAAATCTACCTTGTTTATAATCTTAATTGACACTTACCCGCCTCATTTGTACTCCCGTGCGCGTTCCGCGAACTCGAGTCCCATTTTGGTACTGTTATTCCAGGTTTTCACATACATGTTGGTGATAAAATAGGTTTTTCAGTAAAACTCCCGATTTTCCTTCAAAGTAAATTCCAAAACTCGCATAGATCGCTAGCCCGCGCGGAGACGCGTCTTTTGACACCTCGCCCGTGCGCCTAGCTCATATTGAACATCAAAACTTTTCAAGTTGTTTTCAGCAATTTAAATCTTTTCTTAGCTCCCTGAAACGTTCCCACTAGGGAAAACTAACAAATTCGCGAAAAACACTTTTTTGTTATTGACTTGTAAAAATTTCACTAAAACTCCCAATAAAAAAAAAACTATTTTAATTTTGTCTAAATCTACCTTGTTTATAATCTTAATTGACACTTACCCGCCTCACTTGTACTCCCGTGCGCGTTCCGCGAATTCGAGTCCCATTTTGGTACTGTTATTCCAGGTTTTCACATACATGTTGGTGATAAAATAGGTTTTTCAGTAAAACTCCCGATTTTCTTTCGGGGTGAATTCCAAAACTCCCATAGATCGCTAGCCCGCGCGGAGACGCGTCTTTTGACACCTCGCCCGTGCGCTTAGCTCATATTGAACATCAAAACTTTTGAAGTTGTTTTCAGCAATTTAAATCTTTTCTAAGCTCCCTGAAACGTTCCCACTAGGGAAAACTAACAAATTCGCGAAAAACACTTTTTTGTTATTGACTTGTAAAAATTTCACTAAAACTCCCATTAAAAAAAACACTATTTTAATTTTGTTTCAAAATTTTCAGTTAAATCTACCTTGTTTATAATCTTAATTGACACTTACCCGCCTCATTTGTACTCCCGTGCGCGTTCCGCGAACTCGAGTCCCATTTTGGTACTGTTATTCCAGGTTTTCACATACATGTTGGTGATAAAATAGGTTTTTCAGTAAAACTCCCGATTTTCCTTCAAAGTAAATTCCAAAACTCGCATAGATCGCTAGCCCGCGCGGAGACGCGTCTTTTGACACCTCGCCCGTGCGCCTAGCTCATATTGAACATCAAAACTTTTCAAGCTGTTTTCAGCAATTTAAATCTTTTCTTAGCTTCCTGAAACGTTCCCACTAGGGAAAACTAACAAATTCGCGAAAAACACTTTTTTGTTATTGACTTGTAAAAATTTCACTAAAACTCCCAATAAAAAAAACACTATTTTAATTTTGTTTCAAAATTTTCAGTTAAATCTACCTTGTTTATAATCTTAATTGACACTTACCCGCCTCACTTGTACTCCCGTGCGCGTTCCGCGAACTCGAGTCCCATTTTGGTACTGTTATTCCAGGTTTTCACATACATGTTGGTGATAAAATAGGTTTTTCAGTAAAACTCCCGATTTTCTTTCGGGGTGAATTCCAAAACTCCCATATATCACTAGCCCATGCGGAGACGCGTCTTTTGACACCTCGCCCGTGCGCCTAGCTCATATTGAACATCAAAACTTTTCAAGCTGTTTTCAGCAATTTAAATCTTTTCTAAGCTCCCTGAAACGTTCCCACTAGGGAAAACTAACAAATTCGCGAAAAACACTTTTTTGTTATTGACTTGTAAAAATTTCACTAAAACTCCCATTAAAAAAAACACTATTTTAATTTTGTTTCAAAATTTTCAGTTAAATCTACCTTGTTTATAATCTTAATTGACACTTACCCGCCTCATTTGTACTCCCGTGCGCGTTCCGCGAACTCGAGTCCCATTTTGGTACTGTTATTCCAGGTTTTCACATACATGTTGGTGATAAAATAGGTTTTTCAGTAAAACTCCCGATTTTCTTTCGGGGTGAATTCCAAAACTCCCATAGATCGCTAGCCCGCGCGGAGACGCGTCTTTCGACACCTCGCCCGTGCGCTTAGCTCATATTGAACATCAAAACTTTTGAAGTTGTTTTCAGCAATTTAAATCTTTTCTAAGCTCCCTGAAACGTTCCCACTAGGGAAAACTAACAAATTCGCGAAAAACACTTTTTTGTTATTGACTTGTAAAAATTTCACTAAAACTCCCAATAAAAAAAAAACTATTTTAATTTTGTCTAAATCTACCTTGTTTATAATCTTAATTGACACTTACCCGCCTCACTTGTACTCCCGTGCGCGTTCCGCAAATTCGAGTCCCATTTTGGTACTGTTATTCCAGGTTTTCACATACATGTTGGTGATAAAATAGGTTTTTCAGTAAAACTCCCGATTTTCTTTCGGGGTGAATTCCAAAACTCCCATAGATCGCTAGCCCGCGCGGAGACGCGTCTTTTGACACCTCGCCCGTGCGCTTAGCTCATATTGAACATCAAAACTTTTGAAGTTGTTTTCAGCAATTTAAATCTTTTCTAAGCTCCCTGAAACGTTCCCACTAGGGAAAACTAACAAATTCGCGAAAAACACTTTTTTGTTATTGACTTGTAAAAATTTCACTAAAACTCCCAATAAAAAAAACACTATTTTAATTTTGTCTATTTTGTCTAAATCTACCTTGTTTATAATCTTAATTGACACTTACCCGCCTCATTTGTACTCCCGTGCGCGTTCCGCGAACTCGAGTCCCATTTTGGTACTGTTATTCCAGGTTTTCACATACATGTTGGTGATAAAATAGGTTTTTCAGTAAAACTCCCGATTTTCCTTCAAAGTAAATTCCAAAACTCCCATAGATCGCTAGCCCGCGCGGAGACGCGTCTTTTGACACCTCGCCCGTGCGCCTAGCTCATATTGAACATCAAAACTTTTCAAGCTGTTTTCAGCAATTTAAATCTTTTCTTAGCTCCCTGAAACGTTCCCACTAGGGAAAACTAACAAATTCGCGAAAAACACTTTTTTGTTATTGACTTGTAAAAATTTCACTAAAACTCCCAATAAAAAAAACACTATTTTAATTTTGTTTCAAAATTTTCAGTTAAATCTACCTTGTTTATAATCTTAATTGACACTTACCCGCCTCACTTGTACTCCCGTGCGCGTTCCGCGAACTCGAGTCCCATTTTGGTACTGTTATTCCAGGTTTTCACATACATGTTGGTGATAAAATAGGTTTTTCAGTAAAACTCCCGATTTTCTTTCGGGGTGAATTCCAAAACTCCCATAGATCGCTAGCCCGCGCGGAGACGCGTCTTTTGACACCTCGCCCGTGCGCTTAGCTCATATTGAACATCAAAACTTTTGAAGTTGTTTTCAGCAATTTAAATCTTTTCTAAGCTCCCTGAAACGTTCCCACTACGGAAAACTAACAAATTCGCGAAAAACACTTTTTTGTTATTGACTTGTAAAAATTTCACTAAAACTCCCAATAAAAAAAACACTATTTTAATTTTGTCTATTTTGTCTAAATCTACCTTGTTTATAATCTTAATTGACACTTACCCGCCTCATTTGTACTCCCGTGCGCGTTCCGCGAACTCGAGTCCCATTTTGGTACTGTTATTCCAGGTTTTCACATACATGTTGGTGATAAAATAGGTTTTTCAGTAAAACTCCCGATTTTCTTTCGGGGTGAATTCCAAAACTCCCATAGATCGCTAGCCCGCGCGGAGACGCGTCTTTTGACACCTCGCCCGTGCGCTTAGCTCATATTGAACATCAAAACTTTTGAAGTTGTTTTCAGCAATTTAAATCTTTTCTAAGCTCCCTGAAACGTTCCCACTAGGGAAAACTAACAAATTCGCGAAAAACACTTTTTTGTTATTGACTTGTAAAAATTTCACTAAAACTCCCAATAAAAAAAACACTATTTTAATTTTGTCTATTTTGTCTAAATCTACCTTGTTTATAATCTTAATTGACACTTACCCGCATCATTTGTACTCCCGTGCGCGTTCCGCGAACTCGAGTCCCATTTTGGTACTGTTATTCCAGGTTTTCACATACAACATGTTGGTGATAAAATAGGTTTTTCAGTAAAACTCCCGATTTTCTTTCGGGGTGAATTCCAAAACTCCCATAGATCGCTAGCCCGCGCGGAGACGCGTCTTTTGACACCTCGCCCGTGCGCTTAGCTCATATTGAACATCAAAACTTTTGAAGTTGTTTTCAGCAATTTAAATCTTTTCTAAGCTCCCTGAAACGTTCCCACTAGGGAAAACTAACAAATTCGCGAAAAACACTTTTTTGTTATTGACTTGTAAAAATTTCACTAAAACTCCCAATTAAAAAAAAACTATTTTAATTTTGTCTAAATCTACCTCGTTTATAATCTTAATTGACACTTACCCGCCTCACTTGTACTCCCGTGCGCGTTCCGCGAATTCGAGTCCCATTTTGGTACTGTTATTCCAGGTTTTCACATACATGTTGGTGATAAAATAGGTTTTTCAGTAAAACTCCCGATTTTCTTTCGGGGTGAATTCCAAAACTCCCATAGATCGCTAGCCCGCGCGGAGACGCGTCTTTTGACACCTCGCCCGTGCGCTTAGCTCATATTGAACATCAAAACTTTTGAAGTTGTTTTCAGCAATTTAAATCTTTTCTAAGCTCCCTGAAACGTTCCCACTAGGGAAAACTAACAAATTCGCGAAAAACACTTTTTTGTTATTGACTTGTAAAAATTTCACTAAAACTCCCATTAAAAAAAACACTATTTTAATTTTGTTTCAAAATTTTCAGTTAAATCTACCTTGTTTATAATCTTAATTGACACTTACCCGCCTCATTTGTACTCCCGTGCGCGTTCCGCGAACTCGAGTCCCATTTTGGTACTGTTATTCCAGGTTTTCACATACATGTTGGTGATAAAATAGGTTTTTCAGTAAAACTCCCGATTTTCCTTCAAATTAAATTCCAAAACTCCCATAGATCGCTAGCCCGCGCGGAGACGCGTCTTTTGACACCTCGCCCGTGCGCTTAGCTCATATTGAACATCAAAACTTTTGAAGTTGTTTTCAGCAATTTAAATCTTTTCTAAGCTCCCTGAAACGTTCCCACTACGGAAAACTAACAAATTCGCGAAAAACACTTTTTTGTTATTGACTTGTAAAAATTTCACTAAAACTCCCAATAAAAAAAACACTATTTTAATTTTGTCTATTTTGTCTAAATCTACCTTGTTTATAATCTTAATTGACACTTACCCGCCTCATTTGTACTCCCGTGCGCGTTCCGCGAACTCGAGTCCCATTTTGGTACTGTTATTCCAGGTTTTCACATACATGTTGGTGATAAAATAGGTTTTTCAGTAAAACTCCCGATTTTCCTTCAAAGTAAATTCCAAAACTCCCATAGATCGCTAGCCCGCGCGGAGACGCGTCTTTTGACACCTCGCCCGTGCGCCTAGCTCATATTGAACATCAAAACTTTTCAAGCTGTTTTCAGCAATTTAAATCTTTTCTTAGCTCCCTGAAACGTTCCCACTAGGGAAAACTAACAAATTCGCGAAAAACACTTTTTTGTTATTGACTTGTAAAAATTTCACTAAAACTCCCAATAAAAAAAACACTATTTTAATTTTGTTTCAAAATTTTCAGTTAAATCTACCTTGTTTATAATCTTAATTGACACTTACCCGCCTCACTTGTACTCCCGTGCGCGTTCCGCGAACTCGAGTCCCATTTTGGTACTGTTATTCCAGGTTTTCACATACATGTTGGTGATAAAATAGGTTTTTCAGTAAAACTCCCGATTTTCTTTCGGGGTGAATTCCAAAACTCCCATAGATCGCTAGCCCGCGCGGAGACGCGTCTTTTGACACCTCGCCCGTGCGCTTAGCTCATATTGAACATCAAAACTTTTGAAGTTGTTTTCAGCAATTTAAATCTTTTCTAAGCTCCCTGAAACGTTCCCACTACGGAAAACTAACAAATTCGCGAAAAACACTTTTTTGTTATTGACTTGTAAAAATTTCACTAAAACTCCCAATAAAAAAAACACTATTTTAATTTTGTCTATTTTGTCTAAATCTACCTTGTTTATAATCTTAATTGACACTTACCCGCCTCACTTGTACTCCCGTGCGCGTTCCGCGAACTCGAGTCCCATTTTGGTACTGTTATTCCAGGTTTTCACATACATGTTGGTGATAAAATAGGTTTTTCAGTAAAACTCCCGATTTTCTTTCGGGGTGAATTCCAAAACTCCCATAGATCGCTAGCCCGCGCGGAGACGCGTCTTTTGACACCTCGCCCGTGCGCTTAGCTCATATTGAACATCAAAACTTTTGAAGTTGTTTTCAGCAATTTAAATCTTTTCTAAGCTCCCTGAAACGTTCCCACTACGGAAAACTAACAAATTCGCGAAAAACACTTTTTTGTTATTGACTTGTAAAAATTTCACTAAAACTCCCAATAAAAAAAACACTATTTTAATTTTGTTTCAAAATTTTCAGTTAAATCTACCTTGTTTATAATCTTAATTGACACTTACCCGCCTCACTTGTACTCCCGTGCGCGTTCCGCGAAATCGAGTCCCATTTTGGTACTGTTATTCCAGGTTTTCACATACATGTTGGTGATAAAATAGGTTTTTCAGTAAAACTCCCGATTTTCTTTCGGGGTGAATTCCAAAACTCCCATAGATCGCTAGCCCGCGCGGAGACGCGTCTTTTGACACCTCGCCCGTGCGCCTAGCTCATATTGAACATCAAAACTTTTGAAGTTGTTTTCAGCAATTTAAATCTTTTCTAAGCTCCCTGAAACGTTCCCACTAGGGAAAACTAACAAATTCGCGAAAAACACTTTTTTGTTATTGACTTGTAAAAATTTCACTAAAACTCCCAATAAAAAAAACACTATTTTAATTTTGTCTATTTTGTCTAAATCTACCTTGTTTATAATCTTAATTGACACTTACCCGCCTCATTTGTACTCCCGTGCGCGTTCCGCGAACTCGAGTCCCATTTTGGTACTGTTATTCCAGGTTTTCACATACATGTTGGTGATAAAATAGGTTTTTCAGTAAAACTCCCGATTTTCCTTCAAAGTAAATTCCAAAACTCCCATAGATCGCTAGCCCGCGCGGAGACGCGTCTTTTGACACCTCGCCCGTGCGCCTAGCTCATATTGAACATCAAAACTTTTCAAGCTGTTTTCAGCAATTTAAATCTTTTCTTAGCTCCCTGAAACGTTCCCACTAGGGAAAACTAACAAATTCGCGAAAAACACTTTTTTGTTATTGACTTGTAAAAATTTCACTAAAACTCCCAATAAAAAAAACACTATTTTAATTTTGTTTCAAAATTTTCAGTTAAATCTACCTTGTTTATAATCTTAATTGACACTTACCCGCCTCACTTGTACTCCCGTGCGCGTTCCGCGAACTCGAGTCCCATTTTGGTACTGTTATTCCAGGTTTTCACATACATGTTGGTGATAAAATAGGTTTTTCAGTAAAACTCCCGATTTTCTTTCGGGGTGAATTCCAAAACTCCCATAGATCGCTAGCCCGCGCGGAGACGCGTCTTTTGACACCTCGCCCGTGCGCTTAGCTCATATTGAACATCAAAACTTTTGAAGTTGTTTTCAGCAATTTAAATCTTTTCTAAGCTCCCTGAAACGTTCCCACTACGGAAAACTAACAAATTCGCGAAAAACACTTTTTTGTTATTGACTTGTAAAAATTTCACTAAAACTCCCAATAAAAAAAACACTATTTTAATTTTGTCTATTTTGTCTAAATCTACCTTGTTTATAATCTTAATTGACACTTACCCGCCTCATTTGTACTCCCGTGCGCGTTCCGCGAACTCGAGTCCCATTTTGGTACTGTTATTCCAGGTTTTCACATACATGTTGGTGATAAAATAGGTTTTTCAGTAAAACTCCCGATTTTCTTTCGGGGTGAATTCCAAAACTCCCATAGATCGCTAGCCCGCGCGGAGACGCGTCTTTTGACACCTCGCCCGTGCGCTTAGCTCATATTGAACATCAAAACTTTTGAAGTTGTTTTCAGCAATTTAAATCTTTTCTAAGCTCCCTGAAACGTTCCCACTAGGGAAAACTAACAAATTCGCGAAAAACACTTTTTTGTTATTGACTTGTAAAAATTTCACTAAAACTCCCAATAAAAAAAACACTATTTTAATTTTGTCTATTTTGTCTAAATCTACCTTGTTTATAATCTTAATTGACACTTACCCGCCTCATTTGTACTCCCGTGCGCGTTCCGCGAACTCGAGTCCCATTTTGGTACTGTTATTCCAGGTTTTCACATACATGTTGGTGATAAAATAGGTTTTTCAGTAAAACTCCCGATTTTCCTTCAAAGTAAATTCCAAAACTCCCATAGATCGCTAGCCCGCGCGGAGACGCGTCTTTTGACACCTCGCCCGTGCGCCTAGCTCATATTGAACATCAAAACTTTTCAAGCTGTTTTCAGCAATTTAAATCTTTTCTTAGCTCCCTGAAACGTTCCCACTAGGGAAAACTAACAAATTCGCGAAAAACACTTTTTTGTTATTGACTTGTAAAAATTTCACTAAAACTCCCAATAAAAAAAACACTATTTTAATTTTGTTTCAAAATTTTCAGTTAAATCTACCTTGTTTATAATCTTAATTGACACTTACCCGCCTCACTTGTACTCCCGTGCGCGTTCCGCGAACTAGAGTCCCATTTTGGTACTGTTATTCCAGGTTTTCACATACATGTTGGTGATAAAATAGGTTTTTCAGTAAAACTCCCGATTTTCTTTCGGGGTGAATTCCAAAACTCCCATAGATCGCTAGCCCGCGCGGAGACGCGTCTTTTGACACCTCGCCCGTGCGCTTAGCTCATATTGAACATCAAAACTTTTGAAGTTGTTTTCAGCAATTTAAATCTTTTCTAAGCTCCCTGAAACGTTCCCACTACGGAAAACTAACAAATTCGCGAAAAACACTTTTTTGTTATTGACTTGTAAAAATTTCACTAAAACTCCCAATAAAAAAAACACTATTTTAATTTTGTCTATTTTGTCTAAATCTACCTTGTTTATAATCTTAATTGACACTTACCCGCCTCATTTGTACTCCCGTGCGCGTTCCGCGAACTCGAGTCCCATTTTGGTACTGTTATTCCAGGTTTTCACATACATGTTGGTGATAAAATAGGTTTTTCAGTAAAACTCCCGATTTTCTTTCGGGGTGAATTCCAAAACTCCCATAGATCGCTAGCCCGCGCGGAGACGCGTCTTTTGACACCTCGCCCGTGCGCTTAGCTCATATTGAACATCAAAACTTTTGAAGTTGTTTTCAGCAATTTAAATCTTTTCTAAGCTCCCTGAAACGTTCCCACTAGGGAAAACTAACAAATTCGCGAAAAACACTTTTTTGTTATTGACTTGTAAAAATTTCACTAAAACTCCCATTAAAAAAAACACTATTTTAATTTTGTTTCAAAATTTTCAGTTAAATCTACCTTGTTTATAATCTTAATTGACACTTACCCGCCTCATTTGTACTCCCGTGCGCGTTCCGCGAACTCGAGTCCCATTTTGGTACTGTTATTCCAGGTTTTCACATACATGTTGGTGATAAAATAGGTTTTTCAGTAAAACTCCCGATTTTCCTTCAAATTAAATTCCAAAACTCCCATAGATCGCTAGCCCGCGCGGAGACGCGTCTTTTGACACCTCGCCCGTGCGCTTAGCTCATATTGAACATCAAAACTTTTGAAGTTGTTTTCAGCAATTTAAATCTTTTCTAAGCTCCCTGAAACGTTCCCACTAGGGAAAACTAACAAATTCGCGAAAAACACTTTTTTGTTATTGACTTGTAAAAATTTCACTAAAACTCCCATTAAAAAAAACACTATTTTAATTTTGTTTCAAAATTTTCAGTTAAATCTACCTTGTTTATAATCTTAATTGACACTTACCCGCCTCATTTGTACTCCCGTGCGCGTTCCGCGAACTCGAGTCCCATTTTGGTACTGTTATTCCAGGTTTTCACATACATGTTGGTGATAAAATAGGTTTTTCAGTAAAACTCCCGATTTTCCTTCAAATTAAATTCCAAAACTCCCATAGATCGCTAGCCCGCGCGGAGACGCGTCTTTTGACACCTCGCCCGTGCGCTTAGCTCATATTGAACATCAAAACTTTTGAAGTTGTTTTCAGCAATTTAAATCTTTTCTAAGCTCCCTGAAACGTTCCCACTACGGAAAACTAACAAATTCGCGAAAAACACTTTTTTGTTATTGACTTGTAAAAATTTCACTAAAACTCCCAATAAAAAAAACACTATTTTAATTTTGTCTATTTTGTCTAAATCTACCTTGTTTATAATCTTAATTGACACTTACCCGCCTCATTTGTACTCCCGTGCGCGTTCCGCGAACTCGAGTCCCATTTTGGTACTGTTATTCCAGGTTTTCACATACATGTTGGTGATAAAATAGGTTTTTCAGTAAAACTCCCGATTTTCCTTCAAAGTAAATTCCAAAACTCCCATAGATCGCTAGCCCGCGCGGAGACGCGTCTTTTGACACCTCGCCCGTGCGCCTAGCTCATATTGAACATCAAAACTTTTCAAGCTGTTTTCAGCAATTTAAATCTTTTCTTAGCTCCCTGAAACGTTCCCACTAGGGAAAACTAACAAATTCGCGAAAAACACTTTTTTGTTATTGACTTGTAAAAATTTCACTAAAACTCCCAATAAAAAAAACACTATTTTAATTTTGTTTCAAAATTTTCAGTTAAATCTACCTTGTTTATAATCTTAATTGACACTTACCCGCCTCACTTGTACTCCCGTGCGCGTTCCGCGAACTCGAGTCCCATTTTGGTACTGTTATTCCAGGTTTTCACATACATGTTGGTGATAAAATAGGTTTTTCAGTAAAACTCCCGATTTTCTTTCGGGGTGAATTCCAAAACTCCCATAGATCGCTAGCCCGCGCGGAGACGCGTCTTTTGACACCTCGCCCGTGCGCTTAGCTCATATTGAACATCAAAACTTTTGAAGTTGTTTTCAGCAATTTAAATCTTTTCTAAGCTCCCTGAAACGTTCCCACTACGGAAAACTAACAAATTCGCGAAAAACACTTTTTTGTTATTGACTTGTAAAAATTTCACTAAAACTCCCAATAAAAAAAACACTATTTTAATTTTGTCTATTTTGTCTAAATCTACCTTGTTTATAATCTTAATTGACACTTACCCGCCTCATTTGTACTCCCGTGCGCGTTCCGCGAACTCGAGTCCCATTTTGGTACTGTTATTCCAGGTTTTCACATACATGTTGGTGATAAAATAGGTTTTTCAGTAAAACTCCCGATTTTCTTTCGGGGTGAATTCCAAAACTCCCATAGATCGCTAGCCCGCGCGGAGACGCGTCTTTTGACACCTCGCCCGTTCGCCTAGCTCATATTGAACATCAAAACTTTTCAAGCTGTTTTCAGCAATTTAAATCTTTTCTTAGCTCCCTGAAACGTTCCCACTAGGGAAAACTAACAAATTCGCGAAAAACACTTTTTTGTTATTGACTTGTAAAAATTTCACTAAAACTCCCAATAAAAAAAACACTATTTTAATTTTGTTTCAAAATTTTCAGTTAAATCTACCTTGTTTATAATCTTAATTGACACTTACCCGCCTCACTTGTACTCCCGTGCGCGTTCCGCGAAATCGAGTCCCATTTTGGTACTGTTATTCCAGGTTTTCACATACATGTTGGTGATAAAATAGGTTTTTCAGTAAAACTCCCGATTTTCTTTCGGGGTGAATTCCAAAACTCCCATAGATCGCTAGCCCGCGCGGAGACGCGTCTTTTGACACCTGGCCCGTGCGCCTAGCTCATATTGAACATCAAAACTTTTGAAGTTGTTTTCAGCAATTTAAATCTTTTCTAAGCTCCCTGAAACGTTCCCACTAGGGAAAACTAACAAATTCGCGAAAAACACTTTTTTGTTATTGACTTGTAAAAATTTCACTAAAACTCCCAATAAAAAAAACACTATTTTAATTTTGTCTATTTTGTCTAAATCTACCTTGTTTATAATCTTAATTGACACTTACCCGCCTCATTTGTACACCCGTGCGCGTTCCGCGAACTCGAGTCCCATTTTGGTACTGTTATTCCAGGTTTTCACATACATGTTGGTGATAAAATAGGTTTTTCAGTAAAACTCCCGATTTTCCTTCAAAGTAAATTCCAAAACTCCCATAGATCGCTAGCCCGCGCGGAGACGCGTCTTTTGACACCTCGCCCGTGCGCCTAGCTCATATTGAACATCAAAACTTTTCAAGCTGTTTTCAGCAATTTAAATCTTTTCTTAGCTCCCTGAAACGTTCCCACTAGGGAAAACTAACAAATTCGCGAAAAACACTTTTTTGTTATTGACTTGTAAAAATTTCACTAAAACTCCCAATAAAAAAAACACTATTTTAATTTTGTTTCAAAATTTTCAGTTAAATCTACCTTGTTTATAATCTTAATTGACACTTACCCGCCTCACTTGTACTCCCGTGCGCGTTCCGCGAACTCGAGTCCCATTTTGGTACTGTTATTCCAGGTTTTCACATACATGTTGGTGATAAAATAGGTTTTTCAGTAAAACTCCCGATTTTCTTTCGGGGTGAATTCCAAAACTCCCATAGATCGCTAGCCCGCGCGGAGACGCGTCTTTTGACACCTCGCCCGTGCGCTTAGCTCATATTGAACATCAAAACTTTTGAAGTTGTTTTCAGCAATTTAAATCTTTTCTAAGCTCCCTGAAACGTTCCCACTACGGAAAACTAACAAATTCGCGAAAAACACTTTTTTGTTATTGACTTGTAAAAATTTCACTAAAACTCCCAATAAAAAAAACACTATTTTAATTTTGTCTATTTTGTCTAAATCTACCTTGTTTATAATCTTAATTGACACTTACCCGCCTCATTTGTACTCCCGTGCGCGTTCCGCGAACTCGAGTCCCATTTTGGTACTGTTATTCCAGGTTTTCACATACATGTTGGTGATAAAATAGGTTTTTCAGTAAAACTCCCGATTTTCTTTCGAGGTGAATTCCAAAACTCCCATAGATCGCTAGCCCGCGCGGAGACGCGTCTTTTGACACCTCGCCCGTGCGCTTAGCTCATATTGAACATCAAAACTTTTGAAGTTGTTTTCAGCAATTTAAATCTTTTCTAAGCTCCCTGAAACGTTCCCACTAGGGAAAACTAACAAATTCGCGAAAAACACTTTTTTGTTATTGACTTGTAAAAATTTCGCTAAAACTCCCAATAAAAAAAACACTATTTTAATTTTGTCTATTTTGTCTAAATCTACCTTGTTTATAATCTTAATTGACACTTACCCGCCTCATTTGTACTCCCGTGCGCGTTCCGCGAACTCGAGTCCCATTTTGGTACTGTTATTCCAGGTTTTCACATACAACATGTTGGTGATAAAATAGGTTTTTCAGTAAAACTCCCGATTTTCTTTCGGGGTGAATTCCAAAACTCCCATAGATCGCTAGCCCGCGCGGAGACGCGTCTTTTGACACCTCGCCCGTGCGCTTAGCTCATATTGAACATCAAAACTTTTGAAGTTGTTTTCAGCAATTTAAATCTTTTCTAAGCTCCCTGAAACGTTCCCACTAGGGAAAACTAACAAATTCGCGAAAAACACTTTTTTGTTATTGACTTGTAAAAATTTCACTAAAACTCCCAATTAAAAAAAAACTATTTTAATTTTGTCTAAATCTACCTCGTTTATAATCTTAATTGACACTTACCCGCCTCACTTGTACTCCCGTGCGCGTTCCGCGAATTCGAGTCCCATTTTGGTACTGTTATTCCAGGTTTTCACATACATGTTGGTGATAAAATAGGTTTTTCAGTAAAACTCCCGATTTTCTTTCGGGGTGAATTCCAAAACTCCCATAGATCGCTAGCCCGCGCGGAGACGCGTCTTTTGACACCTCGCCCGTGCGCTTAGCTCATATTGAACATCAAAACTTTTGAAGTTGTTTTCAGCAATTTAAATCTTTTCTAAGCTCCCTGAAACGTTCCCACTAGGGAAAACTAACAAATTCGCGAAAAACACTTTTTTGTTATTGACTTGTAAAAATTTCACTAAAACTCCCATTAAAAAAAACACTATTTTAATTTTGTTTCAAAATTTTCAGTTAAATCTACCTTGTTTATAATCTTAATTGACACTTACCCGCCTCATTTGTACTCCCGTGCGCGTTCCGCGAACTCGAGTCCCATTTTGGTACTGTTATTCCAGGTTTTCACATACATGTTGGTGATAAAATAGGTTTTTCAGTAAAACTCCCGATTTTCCTTCAAATTAAATTCCAAAACTCCCATAGATCGCTAGCCCGCGCGGAGACGCGTCTTTTGACACCTCGCCCGTGCGCTTAGCTCATATTGAACATCAAAACTTTTGAAGTTGTTTTCAGCAATTTAAATCTTTTCTAAGCTCCCTGAAACGTTCCCACTACGGAAAACTAACAAATTCGCGAAAAACACTTTTTTGTTATTGACTTGTAAAAATTTCACTAAAACTCCCAATAAAAAAAACACTATTTTAATTTTGTCTATTTTGTCTAAATCTACCTTGTTTATAATCTTAATTGACACTTACCCGCCTCATTTGTACTCCCGTGCGCGTTCCGCGAACACGAGTCCCATTTTGGTACTGTTATTCCAGGTTTTCACATACATGTTGGTGATAAAATAGGTTTTTCAGTAAAACTCCCGATTTTCTTTCGGGGTGAATTCCAAAACTCCCATAGATCGCTAGCCCGCGCGGAGACGCGTCTTTTGACACCTCGCCCGTGCGCTTAGCTCATATTGAACATCAAAACTTTTGAAGTTGTTTTCAGCAATTTAAATCTTTTCTAAGCTCCCTGAAACGTTCCCACTACGGAAAACTAACAAATTCGCGAAAAACACTTTTTTGTTATTGACTTGTAAAAATTTCACTAAAACTCCCAATAAAAAAAACACTATTTTAATTTTGTCTATTTTGTCTAAATCTACCTTGTTTATAATCTTAATTGACACTTACCCGCCTCATTTGTACTCCCGTGCGCGTTCCGCGAACTCGAGTCCCATTTTGGTACTGTTATTCCAGGTTTTCACATACATGTTGGTGATAAAATAGGTTTTTCAGTAAAACTCCCGATTTTCCTTCAAATTAAATTCCAAAACTCCCATAGATCGCTAGCCCGCGCGGAGACGCGTCTTTTGACACCTCGCCCGTGCGCCTAGCTCATATTGAACATCAAAACTTTTCAAGCTGTTTTCAGCAATTTAAATCTTTTCTTAGCTCCCTGAAACGTTCCCACTAGGGAAAACTAACAAATTCGCGAAAAACACTTTTTTGTTATTGACTTGTAAAAATTTCACTAAAACTCCCAATAAAAAAAACACTATTTTAATTTTGTCTATTTTGTCTAAATCTACCTTGTTTATAATCTTAATTGACACTTACCCGCCTCATTTGTACTCCCGTGCGCGTTCCGCGAACTCGAGTCCCATTTTGGTACTGTTATTCCAGGTTTTCACATACATGTTGGTGATAAAATAGGTTTTTCAGTAAAACTCCCGATTTTCTTTCGGGGTGAATTCCAAAACTCCCATAGATCGCTAGCCCGCGCGGAGACGCGTCTTTTGACACCTCGCCCGTGCGCTTAGCTCATATTGAACATCAAAACTTTTGAAGTTGTTTTCAGCAATTTAAATCTTTTCTAAGCTCACTGAAACGTTCCCACTAGGGAAAACTAACAAATTCGCGAAAAACACTTTTTTGTTATTGACTTGTAAAAATTTCACTAAAACTCCCAATAAAAAAAACACTATTTTAATTTTGTCTATTTTGTCTAAATCTACCTTGTTTATAATCTTAATTGACACTTACCCGCCTCATTTGTACTTCCGTGCGCGTTCCGCGAACTCGAGTCCCATTTTGGTACTGTTATTCCAGGTTTTCACATACATGTTGGTGATAAAATAGGTTTTTCAGTAAAACTCCCGATTTTCTTTCGGGGTGAATTCCAAAACTCCCATAGATCGCTAGCCCGCGCGGAGACGCGTCTTTTGACACCTCGCCCGTGCGCCTAGCTCATATTGAACATCAAAACTTTTCAAGCTGTTTTCAGCAATTTAAATCTTTTCTAAGCTCCCTGAAACGTTCCCACTAGGGAAAACTAACAAATTCGCGAAAAACACTTTTTTGTTATTGACTTGTAAAAATTTCACTAAAACTCCCAATTAAAAAAAAACTATTTTAATTTTGTCTAAATCTACCTCGTTTATAATCTTAATTGACACTTACCCGCCTCACTTGTACTCCCGTGCGCGTTCCGCGAATTCGAGTCCCATTTTGGTACTGTTATTCCAGGTTTTCACATACATGTTGGTGATAAAATAGGTTTTTCAGTAAAACTCCCGATTTTCTTTCGGGGTGAATTCCAAAACTCCCATAGATCGCTAGCCCGCGCGGAGACGCGTCTTTTGACACCTCGCCCGTGCGCTTAGCTCATATTGAACATCAAAACTTTTGAAGTTGTTTTCAGCAATTTAAATCTTTTCTAAGCTCCCTGAAACGTTCCCACTAGGGAAAACTAACAAATTCGCGAAAAACACTTTTTTGTTATTGACTTGTAAAAATTTCACTAAAACTCCCATTAAAAAAAACACTATTTTAATTTTGTTTCAAAATTTTCAGTTAAATCTACCTTGTTTATAATCTTAATTGACACTTACCCGCCTCATTTGTACTCCCGTGCGCGTTCCGCGAACTCGAGTCCCATTTTGGTACTGTTATTCCAGGTTTTCACATACATGTTGGTGATAAAATAGGTTTTTCAGTAAAACTCCCGATTTTCCTTCAAATTAAATTCCAAAACTCCCATAGATCGCTAGCCCGCGCGGAGACGCGTCTTTTGACACCTCGCCCGTGCGCTTAGCTCATATTGAACATCAAAACTTTTGAAGTTGTTTTCAGCAATTTAAATCTTTTCTAAGCTCCCTGAAACGATCCCACTACGGAAAACTAACAAATTCGCGAAAAACACTTTTTTGTTATTGACTTGTAAAAATTTCACTAAAACTCCCAATAAAAAAAACACTATTTTAATTTTGTCTATTTTGTCTAAATCTACCTTGTTTATAATCTTAATTGACACTTACCCGCCTCATTTGTACTCCCGTGCGCGTTCCGCGAACTCGAGTCCCATTTTGGTACTGTTATTCCAGGTTTTCACATACATGTTGGTGATAAAATAGGTTTTTCAGTAAAACTCCCGATTTTCCTTCAAAGTAAATTCCAAAACTCCCATAGATCGCTAGCCCGCGCGGAGACGCGTCTTTTGACACCTCGCCCGTGCGCCTAGCTCATATTGAACATCAAAACTTTTCAAGCTGTTTTCAGCAATTTAAATCTTTTCTTAGCTCCCTGAAACGTTCCCACTAGGGAAAACTAACAAATTCGCGAAAAACACTTTTTTGTTATTGACTTGTAAAAATTTCACTAAAACTCCCAATAAAAAAAACACTATTTTAATTTTGTTTCAAAATTTTCAGTTAAATCTACCTTGTTTATAATCTTAATTGACACTTACCCGCCTCACTTGTACTCCCGTGCGCGTTCCGCGAACTCGAGTCCCATTTTGGTACTGTTATTCCAGGTTTTCACATACATGTTGGTGATAAAATAGGTTTTTCAGTAAAACTCCCGATTTTCTTTCGGGGTGAATTCCAAAACTCCCATAGATCGCTAGCCCGCGCGGAGACGCGTCTTTTGACACCTCGCCCGTGCGCTTAGCTCATATTGAACATCAAAACTTTTGAAGTTGTTTTCAGCAATTTAAATCTTTTCTACGCTCCCTGAAACGTTCCCACTACGGAAAACTAACAAATTCGCGAAAAACACTTTTTTGTTATTGACTTGTAAAAATTTCACTAAAACTCCCAATAAAAAAAACACTATTTTAATTTTGTCTATTTTGTCTAAATCTACCTTGTTTATAATCTTAATTGACACTTACCCGCCTCATTTGTACTCCCGTGCGCGTTCCGCGAACTCGAGTCCCATTTTGGTACTGTTATTCCAGGTTTTCACATACATGTTGGTGATAAAATAGGTTTTTCAGTAAAACTCCCGATTTTCCTTCAAATTAAATTCCAAAACTCCCATAGATCGCTAGCCCGCGCGGAGACGCGTCTTTTGACACCTCGCCCGTGCGCCTAGCTCATATTGAACATCAAAACTTTTCAAGCTGTTTTCAGCAATTTAAATCTTTTCTTAGCTCCCTGAAACGTTCCCACTAGGGAAAACTAACAAATTCGCGAAAAACACTTTTTTGTTATTGACTTGTAAAAATTTCACTAAAACTCCCAATAAAAAAAACACTATTTTAATTTTGTCTATTTTGTCTAAATCTACCTTGTTTATAATCTTAATTGACACTTACCCGCCTCATTTGTACTCCCGTGCGCGTTCCGCGAACTCGAGTCCCATTTTGGTACTGTTATTCCAGGTTTTCACATACATGTTGGTGATAAAATAGGTTTTTCAGTAAAACTCCCGATTTTCTTTCGGGGTGAATTCCAAAACTCCCATAGATCGCTAGCCCGCGCGGAGACGCGTCTTTTGACACCTCGCCCGTGCGCTTAGCTCATATTGAACATCAAAACTTTTGAAGTTGTTTTCAGCAATTTAAATCTTTTCTAAGCTCACTGAAACGTTCCCACTAGGGAAAACTAACAAATTCGCGAAAAACACTTTTTTGTTATTGACTTGTAAAAATTTCACTAAAACTCCCAATAAAAAAAACACTATTTTAATTTTGTCTATTTTGTCTAAATCTACCTTGTTTATAATCTTAATTGACACTTACCCGCCTCATTTGTACTTCCGTGCGCGTTCCGCGAACTCGAGTCCCATTTTGGTACTGTTATTCCAGGTTTTCACATACATGTTGGTGATAAAATAGGTTTTTCAGTAAAACTCCCGATTTTCTTTCGGGGTGAATTCCAAAACTCCCATAGATCGCTAGCCCGCGCGGAGACGCGTCTTTTGACACCTCGCCCGTGCGCCTAGCTCATATTGAACATCAAAACTTTTCAAGCTGTTTTCAGCAATTTAAATCTTTTCTAAGCTCCCTGAAACGTTCCCACTAGGGAAAACTAACAAATTCGCGAAAAACACTTTTTTGTTATTGACTTGTAAAAATTTCACTAAAACTCCCATTAAAAAAAACACTATTTTAATTTTGTTTCAAAATTTTCAGTTAAATCTACCTTGTTTATAATCTTAATTGACACTTACCCGCCTCATTTGTACTCCCGTGCGAGTTCCGCGAACTCGAGTCCCATTTTGGTACTGTTATTCCAGGTTTTCACATACATGTTGGTGATAAAATAGGTTTTTCAGTAAAACTCCCGATTTTCTTTCGGGGTGAATTCCAAAACTCCCATAGATCGCTAGCCCGCGCGGAGACGCGTCTTTTGACACCTCGCCCGTGCGCTTAGCTCATATTGAACATCAAAACTTTTGAAGTTGTTTTCAGCAATTTAAATCTTTTCTAAGCTCCCTGACACGTTCCCACTAGGGAAAACTAACAAATTCGCGAAAAACACTTTTTTGTTATTGACTTGTAAAAATTTCACTAAAACTCCCAATAAAAAAAACACTATTTTAATTTTGTCTAAATCTACCTTGTTTATAATCTTAATTGACACTTACCCGCCTCACTTGTACTCCCGTGCGCGTTCCGCGAACTCGAGTCCCGTTTTGGTAGTGTAATTCCAGGTTTTCACATAGATTTTGGTCATAAATAGGTTTTTTTAGTAAAATTCCCGATTTTTCTTATGACTTAATTCCAAAAACCAGAAAGATCGCTAGCCCGCCTAGAGCCGCGTCTTTTGACACCTCGCCCGTGCCTCTAGCTCATATTGAACATCAAAACTTTTCAAGCTGTTTTCAGCTATTTAAATCTTTTCTTAGCTCCCTGAAACGTTCCCACTAGGGAAAACTAACAAATTCGCGAAAAACACTTTTTTGTTATTGACTTGTAAAAATTTCACTAAAACTCCCATTAAAAAAAACACTATTTTAATTTTGTTTCAAAATTTTCAGTTAAATCTACCTTGTTTATAATCTTAATTGACACTTACCCGCCTCATTTGTACTCCCGTGCGCGTTCCGCGAACTCGAGTCCCATTTTGGTACTGTTATTCCAGGTTTTCACATACATGTTGGTGATAAAATAGGTTTTTCAGTAAAACTCCCGATTTTCCTTCAAAGTAAATTCCAAAACTCCCATAGATCGCTAGCCCGCGCGGAGACGCGTCTTTTGACACCTCGCCCGTGCGCCTAGCTCATATTGAACATCAAAACTTTTCAAGCTGTTTTCAGCAATTTAAATCTTTTCTTAGCTCCCTGAAACGTTCCCACTAGGGAAAACTAACAAATTCGCGAAAAACACTTTTTTGTTATTGACTTGTAAAAATTTCACTAAAACTCCCAATAAAAAAAACACTATTTTAATTTTGTTTCAAAATTTTCAGTTAAATCTACCTTGTTTATAATCTTAATTGACACTTACCCGCCTCATTTGTACTCCCGTGCGCGTTCCGCGAACTCGAGTCCCATTTTGGTACTGTTATTCCAGGTTTTCACATACATGTTGGTGATAAAATAGGTTTTTCAGTAAAACTCCCGATTTTCTTTCGGGGTGAATTCCAAAACTCCCATAGATCGCTAGCCCGCGCGGAGACGCGTCTTTTGACACCTCGCCCGTGCGCTTAGCTCATATTGAACATCAAAACTTTTGAAGTTGTTTTCAGCGATTTAAATCTTTTCTAAGCTCCCTGAAACGTTCCCACTAGGGAAAACTAACAAATTCGCGAAAAACACTTTTTTGTTATTGACTTGTAAAAATTTCACTAAAACTCCCAATAAAAAAAAAACTATTTTAATTTTGTCTAAATCTACCTTGTTTATAATCTTATTTGACACTTACTCGCCTCACTTGTACTCCCGTGCGCGTTCCGCGAATTCCAGTCCCATTTTGGTACTGTTATTCCAGGTTTTCACATACATGTTGGTGATAAAATAGGTTTTTCAGTAAAACTCCCGATTTTCTTTCGGGGTGAATTCCAAAACTCCCATAGATCGCTAGCCCGCGCGAAGACGCGTCTTTTGACACCTCGCCCGTGCGCTTAGCTCATATTGAACATCAAAACTTTTGAAGTTGTTTTCAGCAATTTAAATCTTTTCTAAGCTCCCTGAAACGTTCCCACTAGGGAAAACTAACAAATTCGCGAAAAACACTTTTTTGTTATTGACTTGTAAAAATTTCACTAAAACTCCCAATAAAAAAAAAACAATTTTAATTTTGTCTAAATCTACCTCGTTTATAATCTTAATTGACACTTACCCGCCTCACTTGTACTCCCGTGCGCGTTCCGCGAATTCGAGTCCCATTTTGGTACTGTTATTCCAGGTTTTCACATACATGTTGGTGATAAAATAGGTTTTTCAGTAAAACTCCCGATTTTCTTTCGGGGTGAATTCCAAAACTCCCATAGATCGCTAGCCCGCGCGGAGACGCGTCTTTTGACACCTCGCCCGTGCGCTTAGCTCATATTGAACATCAAAACTTTTGAAGTTGTTTTCAGCAATTTAAATCTTTTCTAAGCTCCCTGAAACGTTCCCACTAGGGAAAACTAACAAATTCGCGAAAAACACTTTTTTGTTATTGACTTGTAAAAATTTCACTAAAACTCCCATTAAAAAAAACACTATTTTAATTTTGTTTCAAAATTTTCAGTTAAATCTACCTTGTTTATAATCTTAATTGACACTTACCCGCCTCATTTGTACTCCCGTGCGCGTTCCGCGAACTCGAGTCCCATTTTGGTACTGTTATTCCAGGTTTTCACATACATGTTGGTGATAAAATAGGTTTTTCAGTAAAACTCCCGATTTTCCTTCAAATTAAATTCCAAAACTCCCATAGATCGCTAGCCCGCGCGGAGACGCGTCTTTTGACACCTCGCCCGTGCGCCTAGCTCATATTGAACATCAAAACTTTTCAAGCTGTTTTCAGCAATTTAAATCTTTTCTTAGCTCCCTGAAACGTTCCCACTAGGGAAAACTAACAAATTCGCGAAAAACACTTTTTTGTTATTGACTTGTAAAAATTTCACTAAAACTCTCAATAAAAAAAAAACTATTTTAATTTTGTCTAAATCTACCTTGTTTATAATCTTAATTGACACTTACCCGCCTCACTTGTACTCCCGTGCGCGTTCCGCGAATTCGAGTCCCATTTTGGTACTGTTATTCCAGGTTTTCACATACATGTTGGTGATAAAATAGGTTTTTCAGTAAAACTCCCGATTTTCTTTCGGGGTGAATTCCAAAACTCCCATAGATCGCTAGCCCGCGCGAAGACGCGTCTTTTGACACCTCGCCCGTGCGCTTAGCTCATATTGAACATCAAAACTTTTGAAGTTGTTTTCAGCAATTTAAATCTTTTCTAAGCTCCCTGAAACGTTCCCACTAGGGAAAACTAACAAATTCGCGAAAAACACTTTTTTGTTATTGACTTGTAAAAATTTCACTAAAACTCCCAATAAAAAAAAAACAATTTTAATTTTGTCTAAATCTACCTCGTTTATAATCTTAATTGACACTTACCCGCCTCACTTGTACTCCCGTGCGCGTTCCGCGAATTCGAGTCCCATTTTGGTACTGTTATTCCAGGTTTTCACATACATGTTGGTGATAAAATAGGTTTTTCAGTAAAACTCCCGATTTTCTTTCGGGGTGAATTCCAAAACTCCCATAGATCGCTAGCCCGCGCGGAGACGCGTCTTTTGACACCTCGCCCGTGCGCTTAGCTCATATTGAACATCAAAACTTTTGAAGTTGTTTTCAGCAATTTAAATCTTTTCTAAGCTCCCTGAAACGTTCCCACTAGGGAAAACTAACAAATTCGCGAAAAACACTTTTTTGTTATTGACTTGTAAAAATTTCACTAAAACTCCCATTAAAAAAAACACTATTTTAATTTTGTTTCAAAATTTTCAGTTAAATCTACCTTGTTTATAATCTTAATTGACACTTACCCGCCTCATTTGTACTCCCGTGCGCGTTCCGCGAACTCGAGTCCCATTTTGGTACTGTTATTCCAGGTTTTCACATACATGTTGGTGATAAAATAGGTTTTTCAGTAAAACTCCCGATTTTCCTTCAAATTAAATTCCAAAACTCCCATAGATCGCTAGCCCGCGCGGAGACGCGTCTTTTGACACCTCGCCCGTGCGCCTAGCTCATATTGAACATCAAAACTTTTCAAGCTGTTTTCAGCTATTTAAATCTTTTCTTAGCTCCCTGAAACGTTCCCACTAGGGAAAACTAACAAATTCGCGAAAAACACTTTTTTGTTATTGACTTGTAAAAATTTCACTAAAACTCTCAATAAAAAAAAAACTATTTTAATTTTGTCTAAATCTACCTTGTTTATAATCTTAATTGACACTTACCCGCCTCACTTGTACTCCCGTGCGCGTTCCGCGAATTCGAGTCCCATTTTGGTACTGTTATTCCAGGTTTTCACATACATGTTGGTGATAAAATAGGTTTTTCAGTAAAACTCCCGATTTTCTTTCGGGGTGAATTCCAAAACTCCCATAGATCGCTAGCCCGCGCGAAGACGCGTCTTTTGACACCTCGCCCGTGCGCTTAGCTCATATTGAACATCAAAACTTTTGAAGTTGTTTTCAGCAATTTAAATCTTTTCTAAGCTCCCTGAAACGTTCCCACTAGGGAAAACTAACAAATTCGCGAAAAACACTTTTTTGTTATTGACTTGTAAAAATTTCACTAAAACTCCCAATAAAAAAAAAACAATTTTAATTTTGTCTAAATCTACCTCGTTTATAATCTTAATTGACACTTACCCGCCTCACTTGTACTCCCGTGCGCGTTCCGCGAACTCGAGTCCCATTTTGGTACTGTTATTCCAGGTTTTCACATACATGTTGGTGATAAAATAGGTTTTTCAGTAAAACTCCCGATTTTCTTTCGGGGTGAATTCCAAAACTCCCATAGATCGCTAGCCCGCGCGGAGACGCGTCTTTTGACACCTCGCCCGTGCGCTTAGCTCATATTGAACATCAAAACTTTTGAAGTTGTTTTCAGCAATTTAAATCTTTTCTAAGCTCCCTGAAACGTTCCCACTAGGGAAAACTAACAAATTCGCGAAAAACACTTTTTTGTTATTGACTTGTAAAAATTTCACTAAAACTCCCAATAAAAAAAACACTATTTTAATTTTGTCTATTTTGTCTAAATCTACCTTGTTTATAATCTTAATTGACACTTACCCGCCTCATTTGTACTCCCGTGCGCGTTCCGCGAACTCGAGTCCCATTTTGGTACTGTTATTCCAGGTTTTCACATACATGTTGGTGATAAAATAGGTTTTTCAGTAAAACTCCCGATTTTCTTTCGGGGTGAATTCCAAAACTCCCATAGATCGCTAGCCCGCGCGGAGACGCGTCTTTTGACACCTCGCCCGTGCGCTTAGCTCATATTGAACATCAAAACTTTTGAAGTTGTTTTCAGCAATTTAAATCTTTTCTAAGCTCCCTGAAACGTTCCCACTAGGGAAAACTAACAAATTCGCGAAAAACACTTTTTTGTTATTGACTTGTAAAAATTTCACTAAAACTCCCAATAAAAAAAACACTATTTTAATTTTGTCTATTTTGTCTAAATCTACCTTGTTTATAATCTTAATTGACACTTACCCGCCTCATTTGTACTCCCGTGCGCGTTCCGCGAACTCGAGTCCCATTTTGGTACTGTTATTCCAGGTTTTCACATACAACATGTTGGTGATAAAATAGGTTTTTCAGTAAAACTCCCGATTTTCTTTCGGGGTGAATTCCAAAACTCCCATAGATCGCTAGCCCGCGCGGAGACGCGTCTTTTGACACCTCGCCCGTGCGCTTAGCTCATATTGAACATCAAAACTTTTGAAGTTGTTTTCAGCAATTTAAATCTTTTCTAAGCTCCCTGAAACGTTCCCACTAGGGAAAACTAACAAATTCGCGAAAAACACTTTTTTGTTATTGACTTGTAAAAATTTCACTAAAACTCCCAATAAAAAAAAAACTATTTTAATTTTGTCTAAATCTACCTCGTTTATAATCTTAATTGACACTTACCCGCCTCACTTGTACTCCCGTGCGCGTTCCGCGAATTCGAGTCCCATTTTGGTACTGTTATTCCAGGTTTTCACATACATGTTGGTGATAAAATAGGTTTTTCAGTAAAACTCCCGATTTTCTTTCGGGGTGAATTCCAAAACTCCCATAGATCGCTAGCCCGCGCGGAGACGCGTCTTTTGACACCTCGCCCGTGCGCTTAGCTCATATTGAACATCAAAACTTTTGAAGTTGTTTTCAGCAATTTAAATCTTTTCTAAGCTCCCTGAAACGTTCCCACTAGGGAAAACTAACAAATTCGCGAAAAACACTTTTTTGTTATTGACTTGTAAAAATTTCACTAAAACTCCCATTAAAAAAAACACTATTTTAATTTTGTTTCAAAATTTTCAGTTAAATCTACCTTGTTTATAATCTTAATTGACACTTACCCGCCTCATTTGTACTCCCGTGCGCGTTCCGCGAACTCGAGTCCCATTTTGGTACTGTTATTCCAGGTTTTCACATACATGTTGGTGATAAAATAGGTTTTTCAGTAAAACTCCCGATTTTCCTTCAAATTAAATTCCAAAACTTCCATAGATCGCTAGCCCGCGCGGAGACGCGTCTTTTGACACCTCGCCCGTGCGCCTAGCTCATATTGAACATCAAAACTTTTCAAGCTGTTTTCAGCAATTTAAATCTTTTCTTAGCTCCCTGAAACGTTCCCACTAGGGAAAACTAACAAATTCGCGAAAAACACTTTTTTGTTATTGACTTGTAAAAATTTCACTAAAACTCCCAATAAAAAAAAAACTATTTTAATTTTGTCTAAATCTACCTCGTTTATAATCTTAATTGACACTTACCCGCCTCACTTGTACTCCCGTGCGCGTTCCGCGAATTCGAGTCCCATTTTGGTACTGTTATTCCAGGTTTTCACATACATGTTGGTGATAAAATAGGTTTTTCAGTAAAACTCCCGATTTTCTTTCGGGGTGAATTCCAAAACTCCCATAGATCGCTAGCCCGCGCGGAGACGCGTCTTTTGACACCTCGCCCGTGCGCTTAGCTCATATTGAACATCAAAACTTTTGAAGTTGTTTTCAGCAATTTAAATCTTTTCTAAGCTCCCTGAAACGTTCCCACTAGGGAAAACTAACAAATTCGCGAAAAACACTTTTTTGTTATTGACTTGTAAAAATTTCACTAAAACTCCCATTAAAAAAAACACTATTTTAATTTTGTTTCAAAATTTTCAGTTAAATCTACCTTGTTTATAATCTTAATTGACACTTACCCGCCTCATTTGTACTCCCGTGCGCGTTCCGCGAACTCGAGTCCCATTTTGGTACTGTTATTCCAGGTTTTCACATACATGTTGGTGATAAAATAGGTTTTTCAGTAAAACTCCCGATTTTCCTTCAAATTAAATTCCAAAACTCCCATAGATCGCTAGCCCGCGCGGAGACGCGTCTTTTGACACCTCGCCCGTGCGCCTAGCTCATATTGAACATCAAAACTTTTCAAGCTGTTTTCAGCAATTTAAATCTTTTCTTAGCTCCCTGAAACGTTCCCACTAGGGAAAACTAACAAATTCGCGAAAAACACTTTTTTGTTATTGACTTGTAAAAATTTCACTAAAACTCTCAATAAAAAAAAAACTATTTTAATTTTGTCTAAATCTACCTTGTTTATAATCTTAATTGACACTTACCCGCCTCACTTGTACTCCCGTGCGCGTTCCGCGAATTCGAGTCCCATTTTGGTACTGTTATTCCAGGTTTTCACATACATGTTGGTGATAAAATAGGTTTTTCAGTAAAACTCCCGATTTTCTTTCGGGGTGAATTCCAAAACTCCCATAGATCGCTAGCCCGCGCGAAGACGCGTCTTTTGACACCTCGCCCGTGCGCTTAGCTCATATTGAACATCAAAACTTTTGAAGTTGTTTTCAGCAATTTCAATCTTTTCTAAGCTCCCTGAAACGTTCCCACTAGGGAAAACTAACAAATTCGCGAAAAACACTTTTTTGTTATTGACTTGTAAAAATTTCACTAAAACTCCCAATAAAAAAAAAACAATTTTAATTTTGTCTAAATCTACCTCGTTTATAATCTTAATTGACACTTACCCGCCTCACTTGTACTCCCGTGCGCGTTCCGCGAATTCGAGTCCCATTTTGGTACTGTTATTCCAGGTTTTCACATACATGTTGGTGATAAAATAGGTTTTTCAGTAAAACTCCCGATTTTCTTTCGGGGTGAATTCCAAAACTCCCATAGATCGCTAGCCCGCGCGGAGACGCGTCTTTTGACACCTCGCCCGTGCGCTTAGCTCATATTGAACATCAAAACTTTTGAAGTTGTTTTCAGCAATTTAAATCTTTTCTAAGCTCCCTGAAACGTTCCCACTAGGGAAAACTAACAAATTCGCGAAAAACACTTTTTTGTTATTGACTTGTAAAAATTTCACTAAAACTCCCATTAAAAAAAACACTATTTTAATTTTGTTTCAAAATTTTCAGTTAAATCTACCTTGTTTATAATCTTAATTGACACTTACCCGCCTCATTTGTACTCCCGTGCGCGTTCCGCGAACTCGAGTCCCATTTTGGTACTGTTATTCCAGGTTTTCACATACATGTTGGTGATAAAATAGGTTTTTCAGTAAAACTCCCGATTTTCCTTCAAATTAAATTCCAAAACTCCCATAGATCGCTAGCCCGCGCGGAGACGCGTCTTTTGACACCTCGCCCGTGCGCCTAGCTCATATTGAACATCAAAACTTTTCAAGCTGTTTTCAGCAATTTAAATCTTTTCTTAGCTCCCTGAAACGTTCCCACTAGGGAAAACTAACAAATTCGCGAAAAACACTTTTTTGTTATTGACTTGTAAAAATTTCACTAAAACTCTCAATAAAAAAAAAACTATTTTAATTTTGTCTAAATCTACCTTGTTTATAATCTTAATTGACACTTACCCGCCTCACTTGTACTCCCGTGCGCGTTCCGCGAATTCGAGTCCCATTTTGGTACTGTTATTCCAGGTTTTCACATACATGTTGGTGATAAAATAGGTTTTTCAGTAAAACTCCCGATTTTCTTTCGGGGTGAATTCCAAAACTCCCATAGATCGCTAGCCCGCGCGAAGACGCGTCTTTTGACACCTCGCCCGTGCGCTTAGCTCATATTGAACATCAAAACTTTTGAAGTTGTTTTCAGCAATTTAAATCTTTTCTAAGCTCCCTGAAACGTTCCCACTAGGGAAAACTAACAAATTCGCGAAAAACACTTTTTTGTTATTGACTTGTAAAAATTTCACTAAAACTCCCAATAAAAAAAAAACAATTTTAATTTTGTCTAAATCTACCTCGTTTATAATCTTAATTGACACTTACCCGCCTCACTTGTACTCCCGTGCGCGTTCCGCGAACTCGAGTCCCATTTTGGTACTGTTATTCCAGGTTTTCACATACATGTTGGTGATAAAATAGGTTTTTCAGTAAAACTCCCGATTTTCTTTCGGGGTGAATTCCAAAACTCCCATAGATCGCTAGCCCGCGCGGAGACGCGTCTTTTGACACCTCGCCCGTGCGCTTAGCTCATATTGAACATCAAAACTTTTGAAGTTGTTTTCAGCAATTTAAATCTTTTCTAAGCTCCCTGAAACGTTCCCACTAGGGAAAACTAACAAATTCGCGAAAAACACTTTTTTGTTATTGACTTGTAAAAATTTCACTAAAACTCCCAATAAAAAAAACACTATTTTAATTTTGTCTATTTTGTCTAAATCTACCTTGTTTATAATCTTAATTGACACTTACCCGCCTCATTTGTACTCCCGTGCGCGTTCCGCGAACTCGAGTCCCATTTTGGTACTGTTATTCCAGGTTTTCACATACATGTTGGTGATAAAATAGGTTTTTCAGTAAAACTCCCGATTTTCTTTCGGGGTGAATTCCAAAACTCCCATAGATCGCTAGCCCGCGCGGAGACGCGTCTTTTGACACCTCGCCCGTGCGCTTAGCTCATATTGAACATCAAAACTTTTGAAGTTGTTTTCAGCAATTTAAATCTTTTCTAAGCTCCCTGAAACGTTCCCACTAGGGAAAACTAACAAATTCGCGAAAAACACTTTTTTGTTATTGACTTGTAAAAATTTCACTAAAACTCCCAATAAAAAAAACACTATTTTAATTTTGTCTATTTTGTCTAAATCTACCTTGTTTATAATCTTAATTGACACTTACCCGCCTCATTTGTACTCCCGTGCGCGTTCCGCGAACTCGAGTCCCATTTTGGTACTGTTATTCCAGGTTTTCACATACAACATGTTGGTGATAAAATAGGTTTTTCAGTAAAACTCCCGATTTTCTTTCGGGGTGAATTCCAAAACTCCCATAGATCGCTAGCCCGCGCGGAGACGCGTCTTTTGACACCTCGCCCGTGCGCTTAGCTCATATTGAACATCAAAACTTTTGAAGTTGTTTTCAGCAATTTAAATCTTTTCTAAGCTCCCTGAAACGTTCCCACTAGGGAAAACTAACAAATTCGCGAAAAACACTTTTTTGTTATTGACTTGTAAAAATTTCACTAAAACTCCCAATAAAAAAAAAACTATTTTAATTTTGTCTAAATCTACCTCGTTTATAATCTTAATTGACACTTACCCGCCTCACTTGTACTCCCGTGCGCGTTCCGCGAATTCGAGTCCCATTTTGGTACTGTTATTCCAGGTTTTCACATACATGTTGGTGATAAAATAGGTTTTTCAGTAAAACTCCCGATTTTCTTTCGGGGTGAATTCCAAAACTCCCATAGATCGCTAGCCCGCGCGGAGACGCGTCTTTTGACACCTCGCCCGTGCGCTTAGCTCATATTGAACATCAAAACTTTTGAAGTTGTTTTCAGCAATTTAAATCTTTTCTAAGCTCCCTGAAACGTTCCCACTAGGGAAAACTAACAAATTCGCGAAAAACACTTTTTTGTTATTGACTTGTAAAAATTTCACTAAAACTCCCATTAAAAAAAACACTATTTTAATTTTGTTTCAAAATTTTCAGTTAAATCTACCTTGTTTATAATCTTAATTGACACTTACCCGCCTCATTTGTACTCCCGTGCGCGTTCCGCGAACTCGAGTCCCATTTTGGTACTGTTATTCCAGGTTTTCACATACATGTTGGTGATAAAATAGGTTTTTCAGTAAAACTCCCGATTTTCCTTCAAATTAAATTCCAAAACTTCCATAGATCGCTAGCCCGCGCGGAGACGCGTCTTTTGACACCTCGCCCGTGCGCCTAGCTCATATTGAACATCAAAACTTTTCAAGCTGTTTTCAGCAATTTAAATCTTTTCTTAGCTCCCTGAAACGTTCCCACTAGGGAAAACTAACAAATTCGCGAAAAACACTTTTTTGTTATTGACTTGTAAAAATTTCACTAAAACTCCCAATAAAAAAAAAACTATTTTAATTTTGTCTAAATCTACCTCGTTTATAATCTTAATTGACACTTACCCGCCTCACTTGTACTCCCGTGCGCGTTCCGCGAATTCGAGTCCCATTTTGGTACTGTTATTCCAGGTTTTCACATACATGTTGGTGATAAAATAGGTTTTTCAGTAAAACTCCCGATTTTCTTTCGGGGTGAATTCCAAAACTCCCATAGATCGCTAGCCCGCGCGGAGACGCGTCTTTTGACACCTCGCCCGTGCGCTTAGCTCATATTGAACATCAAAACTTTTGAAGTTGTTTTCAGCAATTTAAATCTTTTCTAAGCTCCCTGAAACGTTCCCACTAGGGAAAACTAACAAATTCGCGAAAAACACTTTTTTGTTATTGACTTGTAAAAATTTCACTAAAACTCCCATTAAAAAAAACACTATTTTAATTTTGTTTCAAAATTTTCAGTTAAATCTACCTTGTTTATAATCTTAATTGACACTTACCCGCCTCATTTGTACTCCCGTGCGCGTTCCGCGAACTCGAGTCCCATTTTGGTACTGTTATTCCAGGTTTTCACATACATGTTGGTGATAAAATAGGTTTTTCAGTAAAACTCCCGATTTTCCTTCAAAGTAAATTCCAAAACTCCCATAGATCGCTAGCCCGCGCGGAGACGCGTCTTTTGACACCTCGCCCGTGCGCCTAGCTCATATTGAACATCAAAACTTTTCAAGCTGTTTTCAGCAATTTAAATCTTTTCTTAGCTCCCTGAAACGTTCCCACTAGGGAAAACTAACAAATTCGCGAAAAACACTTTTTTGTTATTGACTTGTAAAAATTTCACTAAAACTCCCAATAAAAAAAACACTATTTTAATTTTGTTTCAAAATTTTCAGTTAAATCTACCTTGTTTATAATCTTAATTGACACTTACCCGCCTCACTTGTACTCCCGTGCGCGTTCCGCGAACTCGAGTCCCATTTTGGTACTGTTATTCCAGGTTTTCACATACATGTTGGTGATAAAATAGGTTTTTCAGTAAAACTCCCGATTTTCTTTCGGGGTGAATTCCAAAACTCCCATAGATCGCTAGCCCGCGCGGAGACGCGTCTTTTGACACCTCGCCCGTGCGCTTAGCTCATATTGAACATCAAAACTTTTGAAGTTGTTTTCAGCAATTTAAATCTTTTCTAAGCTCCCTGAAACGTTCCCACTACGGAAAACTAACAAATTCGCGAAAAACACTTTTTTGTTATTGACTTGTAAAAATTTCACTAAAACTCCCAATAAAAAAAACACTATTTTAATTTTGTCTATTTTGTCTAAATCTACCTTGTTTATAATCTTAATTGACACTTACCCGCCTCATTTGTACTCCCGTGCGCGTTCCGCGAACTCGAGTCCCATTTTGGTACTGTTATTCCAGGTTTTCACATACATGTTGGTGATAAAATAGGTTTTTCAGTAAAACTCCCGATTTTCTTTCGGGGTGAATTCCAAAACTCCCATAGATCGCTAGCCCGCGCGGAGACGCGTCTTTTGACACCTCGCCCGTGCGCTTAGCTCATATTGAACATCAAAACTTTTGAAGTTGTTTTCAGCAATTTAAATCTTTTCTAAGCTCCCTGAAACGTTCCCACTAGGGAAAACTAACAAATTCGCGAAAAACACTTTTTTGTTATTGACTTGTAAAAATTTCACTAAAACTCCCAATAAAAAAAACACTATTTTAATTTTGTCTATTTTGTCTAAATCTACCTTGTTTATAATCTTAAGATTATAAACAAGAACTGAAAAACCTATTTTATCACCAACATGTATGTGAAAACCTGGAATAACAGTACCAAAATGGGACTCGAGTTCGCGGAACGCGCACGGGAGTACAAATGAGGCGGGTAAGTGTCAATTAAGATTTTATACAAGGTAGATTTAACTGAAAATTTTGAAACAAAATTAAAATAGTTTTTTTTTTATTGGGAGTTTTAGTGAAATTTTTACAAGTCAATAACAAAAAAGTGTTTTTCGCGAATTTGTTATTTTTCCCTAGTGGGAACGTTTCAAGGAGCTTAGAAAAGATTTAAATTGCTGAAAACAACTTCAAAAGTTTTGATGTTCAATATGAGCTAAGCGCACGGGCGAGGTGTCAAAAGACGCGTCTCCGCGCGGGCTAGCGATCTATGGGAGTTTTGGAATTCACCCCGAAAGAAAATCGGGAGTTTTACTGAAAAACCTATTTTATCACCAACATGTATGTGAAAACCTGGAATAACAGTACCAAAATGGGACTCGAGTTCGCGGAACGCGCACGGGAGTACAAATGAGGCGGGTAAGTGTCAATTAAGATTATAAACAAGGTAGATTTAGACAAAATAGACAAAATTAAAATAGTGTTTTTTTTATTGGGAGTTTTAGTGAAATTTTTACAAGTCAATAACAAAAAAGTGTTTTTCGCGAATTTGTTAGTTTTCCGTAGTGGGAACGTTTCAGGGAGCTTAGAAAAGATTTAAATTGCTGAAAAATGGGACTTGAAAAGTTTTGATGTTCAATATGAGCTAGGCGCACGGGCGAGGTGTCAAAAGACGCGTCTCCGCGCGGGCTAGCGATCTATGGGAGTTTTGGAATTCACCCCGAAAGAAAATCGGGAGTTTTACTGAAAAACCTATTTTATCACCAACATGTATGTGAAAACCTGGAATAACAGTACCAAAATGGGACTCGAGTTCGCGGAACGCGCACGGGAGTACAAATGAGGCGGGTAAGTGTCAATTAAGATTTTATACAAGGTAGATTTAACTGAAAATTTTGAAACAAAATTAAAATAGTGTTTTTTTTAATGGGAGTTTTAGTGAAATTTTTACAAGTCAATAACAAAAAAGTGTTTTTCGCGAATTTGTTAGTTTTCCCTAGTGGGAACGTTTCAGGGAGCTTAGAAAAGATATAAATTGCTGAAAACAGCTTGAAAAGTTTTGATGTTCAATATGAGCTAGGCGCACGGGCGAGGTGTCAAAAGACGCGTCTCCGCGCGGGCTAGCGATCTATGGGAGTTTTGGAATTCACCCCGAAAGAAAATCGGGAGTTTTACTGAAAAACCTATTTTATCACCAACATGTATGTGAAAACCTGGAATAACAGTACCAAAATGGGACTCGAGTTCGCGGAACGCGCACGGGAGTACAAATGAGGCAGGTAAGTGTCAATTAAGATTATAAACAAGGTAGATGTAGACAAAATTAAAATAGTTTTTTTTTTATTGGGAGTTTTAGTGAAATTTTTACAAGTCAATAACAAAAAAGTGTTTTTCGCGAATTTGTTAGTTTTCCCTAGTGGGAACGTTTCAGGGAGCTTAGAAAAGATTTAAATTGCTGAAAACAACTTCAAAAGTTTTGATGTTCAATATGAGCTAAGCGCACGGGCGAGGTGTCAAAAGACGCGTCTCCGCGCGGGCTAGCGATCTATGGGAGTTTTGGAATTCACCCCGAAAGAAAATCGGGAGTTTTACTGAAAAACCTATTTTATCACCAACATGTATGTGAAAACCTGGAATAACAGTACCAAAATGGGACTCGAGTTCGCGGAACGCGCACGGGAGTACAAATGAGGCGGGTAAGTGTCAATTAAGATTATAAACAAGGTAGATTTAGACAAAATAGACAAAATTAAAATAGTGTTTTTTTTATTGGGAGTTTTAGTGAAATTTTTACAAGTCAATAACAAAAAAGTGTTTTTCGCGAATTTGTTAGTTTTCCGTAGTGGGAACGTTTCAGGGAGCTTAGAAAAGATTTAAATTGCTGAAAAATGGGACTTGAAAAGTTTTGATGTTCAATATGAGCTAGGCGCACGGGCGAGGTGTCAAAAGACGCGTCTCCGCGCGGGCTAGCGATCTATGGGAGTTTTGGAATTCACCCCGAAAGAAAATCGGGAGTTTTACTGAAAAACCTATTTTATCACCAACATGTATGTGAAAACCTGGAATAACAGTACCAAAATGGGACTCGAGTTCGCGGAACGCGCACGGGAGTACAAATGAGGCGGGTAAGTGTCAATTAAGATTTTATACAAGGTAGATTTAACTGAAAATTTTGAAACAAAATTAAAATAGTGTTTTTTTTAATGGGAGTTTTAGTGAAATTTTTACAAGTCAATAACAAAAAAGTGTTTTTCGCGAATTTGTTAGTTTTCCCTAGTGGGAACGTTTCAGGGAGCTTAGAAAAGATATAAATTGCTGAAAACAGCTTGAAAAGTTTTGATGTTCAATATGAGCTAGGCGCACGGGCGAGGTGTCAAAAGACGCGTCTCCGCGCGGGCTAGCGATCTATGGGAGTTTTGGAATTCACCCCGAAAGAAAATCGGGAGTTTTACTGAAAAACCTATTTTATCACTAACATGTATGTGAAAACCTGGAATAACAGTACCAAAATGGGACTCGAGTTCGCGGAACGCGCACGGGAGTACAAATGAGGCAGGTAAGTGTCAATTAAGATTATAAACAAGGTAGATTTAGACAAAATAGACAAAATTAAAATAGTGTTTTTTTTATTGGGAGTTTTAGTGAAATTTTTACAAGTCAATAACAAAAAAGTGTTTTTCGCGAATTTGTTAGTTTTCCCTAGTGGGAACGTTTCAGGGAGCTTAGAAAAGATTTAAATTGCTGAAAACAACTTCAAAAGTTTTGATGTTCAATATGAGCTAAGCGCACGGGCGAGGTGTCAAAAGACGCGTCTTCGCGCGGGCTAGCGATCTATGGGAGTTTTGGAATTCACCCCGAAAGAAAATCGGGAGTTTTACTGAAAAACCTATTTTATCACCAACATGTATGTGAAAACCTGGAATAACAGTACCAAAATGGGACTCGAATTCGCGGAACGCGCACGGGAGTACAAGTGAGGCGGGTAAGTGTCAATTAAGATTATAAACAAGGTAGATGTAGACAAAATTAAAATAGTTTTTTTTTTATTGGGAGTTTTAGTGAAATTTTTACAAGTCAATAACAAAAAAGTGTTTTTCGCGAATTTGTTATTTTTCCCTAGTGGGAACGTTTCAGGGAGCTTAGAAAAGATTTAAATTGCTGAAAACAACTTCAAAAGTTTTGATGTTCAATATGAGCTAAGCGCACGGGCGAGGTGTCAAAAGACGCGTCTCCGTGCGGGCTAGCGATCTATGGGAGTTTTGGAATTCACCCCGAAAGAAAATCGGGAGTTTTACTGAAAAACCTATTTTATCACCAACATGTATGTGAAAACCTGGAATAACAGTACCAAAATGGGACTCGAGTTCGCGGAACGCGCACTGGAATACAAATGAGGCGGGTAAGTGTCAATTAAGATTATAAACAAGGTAGATTTAGACAAAATAGACAAAATTAAAATAGTGTTTTTTTTATTGGGAGTTTTAGTGAAATTTTTACAAGTCAATAACAAAAAAGTGTTTTTCGCGAATTTGTTAGTTTTCCCTAGTGGGAACGTTTCAGGGAGCTAAGAAAAGATTTAAATTGCTGAAAACAGCTTGAAAAGTTTTGATGTTCAATATGAGCTAGGCGCACGGGCGAGGTGTCAAAAGACGCGTCTCCGCGCGGGCTAGCGATCTATGGGAGTTTTGGAATTTACTTTGAAGGAAAATCGGGAGTTTTACTGAAAAACCTATTTTATCACAAACATGTATGTGAAAACCTGGAATAACAGTACCAAAATGGGACTCGAGTTCGCGGAACGCGCACGGGAGTACAAGTGAGGCGGGTAAGTGTCAATTAAGATTATAAACAAGGTAGATTTAGACAAAATTAAAATAGTGTTTTTTTTATTGGGAGTTTTAGTGAAATTTTTACAAGTCAATAACAAAAAAGTGTTTTTCGCGAATTTGTTAGTTTTCCCTAGTGGGAACGTGTCAAGGAGCTTAGAAAAGATTTAAATTGCTGAAAACAACTTCAAAAGTTTTGATGTTCAATATGAGCTAAGCGCACGGGCGAGGTGTCAAAAGACGCGTCTCCGCGCGGGCTAGCGATCTATGGGAGTTTTGGAATTCACCCCGAAAGAAAATCGGGAGTTTTACTGAAAAACCTATTTTATCACCAACATGTATGTGAAAACCTGGAATAACAGTATCAAAATGGGACTCGAGTTCGCGGAACGCGCACGGGAGTACAAATGAGGCGGGTAAGTGTCAATTAAGATTATAAACAAGGTAGATTTAACTGAAAATTTTGAAACAAAATTAAAATAGTGTTTTTTTTAATGGGAGTTTTAGTGAAATTTTTACAAGTCAATAACAAAAAAGTGTTTTTCGCGAATTTGTTAGTTTTCCCTAGTGGGAACGTTTCAGGGAGCTTAGAAAAGATTTAAATTGCTGAAAACAACTTCAAAAGTTTTGATGTTCAATATGAGCTAAGCGCACGGGCGAGGTGTCAAAAGACGCGTCTCCGCGCGGGCTAGCGATCTATGGGAGTTTTGGAATTCACCCCGAAAGAAAATCGGGAGTTTTACTGAAAAACCTATTTTGTCACCAACATGTATGTGAAAACCTGGAATAACAGTACCAAAATGGGACTCGAGTTCGCGGAACGCGCACGGGAGTACAAATGAGGCGGGTAAGTGTCAATTAAGATTATAAACAAGGTAGATTTAACTGGAAATTTTGAAACAAAATTAAAATAGTGTTTTTATAATTGGGAGTTTTAGTGAAATTTTTACAAGTCAATAACAAAAAAGTGTTTTTCGCGAATTTGTTAGTTTTCCCTAGTGGGAACGTTTCAGGGAGCTAAGAAAAGATTTAAATTGCTGAAAACAGCTTGAAAAGTTTTGATGTTCAATATGAGCTAGGCGCACGGGCGAGGTGTCAAAAGACGCGTCTCCGCGCGGGCTAGCGATCTATGGGAGTTTTGGAATTTACTTTGAAGGAAAATCGGGAGTTTTACTGAAAAACCTATTTTATCACAAACATGTATGTGAAAACCTGGAATAACAGTACCAAAATGGGACTCGAGTTCGCGGAACGCGCACGGGAGTACAAGTGAGGCGGGTAAGTGTCAATTAAGATTATAAACAAGGTAGATTTAGACAAAATTAAAATAGTGTTTTTTTTATCGGGAGTTTTAGTGAAATTTTTACAAGTCAATAACAAAAAAGTGTTTTTCGCGAATTTGTTAGTTTTCCCTAGTGGGAACGTGTCAGGGAGCTTAGAAAAGATTTAAATTGCTGAAAACAACTTCAAAAGTTTTGATGTTCAATATGAGCTAAGCGCACGGGCGAGGTGTCAAAAGACGCGTCTCCGCGCGGGCTAGCGATCTATGGGAGTTTTGGAATTCACCCCGAAAGAAAATCGGGAGTTTTACTGAAAAACCTATTTTATCACCAACATGTATGTGAAAACCTGGAATAACAGTACCAAAATGGGACTCGAGTTCGCGGAACGCGCACGGGAGTACAAATGAGGCGGGTAAGTGTCAATTAAGATTATAAACAAGGTAGATTTAACTGAAAATTTTGAAACAAAATTAAAATAGTGTTTTTTTTAATGGGAGTTTTAGTGAAATTTTTACAAGTCAATAACAAAAAAGTGTTTTTCGCGAATTTGTTAGTTTTCCCTAGTGGGAACGTTTCAGGGAGCTTAGAAAAGATTTAAATTGCTGAAAACAACTTCAAAAGTTTTGATGTTCAATATGAGCTAAGCGCACGGGCGAGGTGTCAAAAGACGCGTCTCCGCGCGGGCTAGCGATCTATGGGAGTTTTGGAATTCACCCCGAAAGAAAATCGGGAGTTTTACTGAAAAACCTATTTTATCACCAACATGTATGTGAAAACCTGGAATAACAGTACCAAAATGGGACTCGAGTTCGCGGAACGCGCACGGGAGTACAAATGAGGCGGGTAAGTGTCAATTAAGATTATAAACAAGGTAGATTTAACTGGAAATTTTGAAACAAAATTAAAATAGTGTTTTTATAATTGGGAGTTTTAGTGAAATTTTTACAAGTCAATAACAAAAAAGTGTTTTCCGTGAATTTGATAGTTTTCCCTAGTGGGAACGTTTCAGGGAGCTAAGAAAAGATTTAAATAGCTGAAAACAGCTTGAAAAGTTTTGATGTTCAAAATGAGCTAAGCGCACGGGCGAGGTGTCAAAAGACGCGTCTCCGCGCGGGCTAGCGATCTATGGGAGTTCTGCAATTTACTCCGAAGGAAAATCGGGAGTTTTACTGAAAAACCTATTTTATCACCAACATAAAAACCTGGAATAACAGTACCAAAATGGGACTCCAGTTCGCGGAACGCGCACGGAGTACAAGTGAGGCGGGTAAGTGTCAAGTAAGATTATAAACAAGGTAGATTTAACTGAAAATTTTGAAACAAAATTAAAATAGTGTTTCTTTTTATTGGGAGTTTTAGTGAAATTCTTACAAGTCAATAACAAAAAAGTGTTTTCCGTGAATTTGATAGTTTTCCCTAGTGGGAACGTTTCAGGGAGCTTAGAAAAGATTTAAATTGCTGAAAACAGCTTGAAAAGTTTTGATGTTCAATATGAGCTAGGCGCACGGGCGAGGTGTCAAAAGACGCGGCTCCAGGCGGGCTAGCGATCTATGGGAGTTCTGCAATTTACTCCGAAGGAAAATCGGGAGTTTTACTGAAAAACCTATTTATGACCAAAATCTATGTGAAAACCTGGAATTACACTACCAAAACGGGACTCGAGTTCGCGGAGCGCGCACGGGAGTACAAGTGAGGCGTGTAAGTGTCAATTAAGATTATAAACAAGGTAGATTATACTGAAAATTTTGAAACAAAATTAAAATAGTGTTTTTTTTATTGGGAGTCTTAGTGAAATTTTTACAAGTCAATAACAAAATAGTGTTTTTCGCGAATTTGTTAGTTTTCCCTAGTGGGAACGTTTCAGGGAGCTTAGAAAAGATTAAAATTGCTGAAAACAACTTCAAAAGTTTTGATGTTCAATATGAGCTAAGCGCACGGGCGAGGTGTCAAAAGACGCGTCTCCACGCGGGCTAGCGATCTATGGGAGTTTTGGAATTTACTCCGAAGGAAAATCGGGAGTTTTACTGAAAAACCTATTTTATCACCAACATGTATGTGAAAACCTGGAATAACACTACCAAAACGGGACTCGAGTTCGCGGAACGCTCACCGGAGTACGGGTGAGGCGGGTAAGTGTCAATTAAGATCATGAACAAGGTAGATTTAACTGAAAATTTTGAAACAAAATTAAAATAGTGTTTTTTTTTATTGGGAGTTTTAGTGAAATTTTTACAAGTCAATAAGAAAAAAGTGTTTTCCGTGAATTTGATAGTTTTCCCTAGTGGGAACGTTTCAGGGAGCTAAGAAAAGATTTAAATAGCTGAAAACAGCTTGAAAAGTTTTGATGTTCAAAATGAGCTAAGCGCACGGGCGAGGTGTCAAAAGACGCGTCTCCGCGCGGGCTAGCGATCTATGGGAGTTCTGCAATTTACTCCGAAGGAAAATCGGGAGTTTTACTGAAAAACCTATTTTATCACCAACATAAAAACCTGGAATAACAGTACCAAAATGGGACTCCAGTTCGCGGAACGCGCACGGAGTACAAGTGAGGCGGGTAAGTGTCAAGTAAGATTATAAACAAGGTAGATTTAACTGAAAATTTTGAAACAAAATTAAAATAGTGTTTCTTTTTATTGGGAGTTTTAGTGAAATTCTTACAAGTCAATAACAAAAAAGTGTTTTCCGTGAATTTGATAGTTTTCCCTAGTGGGAACGTTTCAGGGAGCTTAGAAAAGATTTAAATTGCTGAAAACAGCTTGAAAAGTTTTGATGTTCAATATGAGCTAGGCGCACGGGCGAGGTGTCAAAAGACGCGGCTCCAGGCGGGCTAGCGATCTATGGGAGTTCTGCAATTTACTCCGAAGGAAAATCGGGAGTTTTACTGAAAAACCTATTTATGACCAAAATCTATGTGAAAACCTGGAATTACACTACCAAAACGGGACTCGAGTTCGCGGAGCGCGCACGGGAGTACAAGTGAGGCGTGTAAGTGTCAATTAAGATTATAAACAAGGTAGATTATACTGAAAATTTTGAAACAAAATTAAAATAGTGTTTTTTTTATTGGGAGTCTTAGTGAAATTTTTACAAGTCAATAACAAAATAGTGTTTTTCGCGAATTTGTTAGTTTTCCCTAGTGGGAACGTTTCAGGGAGCTTAGAAAAGATTAAAATTGCTGAAAACAACTTCAAAAGTTTTGATGTTCAATATGAGCTAAGCGCACGGGCGAGGTGTCAAAAGACGCGTCTCCACGCGGGCTAGCGATCTATGGGAGTTTCGGAATTTACTCCGAAGGAAAATCGGGAGTTTTACTGAAAAACCTATTTTATCACCAACATGTATGTGAAAACCTGGAATAACACTACCAAAACGGGACTCGAGTTCGCGGAACGCTCACCGGAGTACGGGTGAGGCGGGTAAGTGTCAATTAAGATCATGAACAAGGTAGATTTAACTGAAAATTTTGAAACAAAATTAAAATAGTGTTTTTTTTTATTGGGAGTTTTAGTGAAATTTTTACAAGTCAATAAGAAAAAAGTGTTTTCCGTGAATTTGATAGTTTTCCCTAGTGGGAACGTTTCAGGGAGCTAAGAAAAGATTTAAATAGCTGAAAACAGCTTGAAAAGTTTTGATGTTCAAAATGAGCTAAGCGCACGGGCGAGGTGTCAAAAGACGCGTCTCCGTGCGGGCTAGCGATCTATGGGAGTTCTGCAATTTACTCCGAAGGAAAATCGGGAGTTTTACTGAAAAACCTATTTATGACCAAAATCTATGTGAAAACCTGGAATTACACTACCAAAACGGGACTCGAGTTCGCGGAACGCGCACGGGAGTACAAGTGAGGCGTGTAAGTGTCAATTAAGATTATAAACAAGGTAGATTATACTGAAAATTTTGAAACAAAATTAAAATAGTGTTTTTATAATTGGGAGTTTTAGTGAAATTTTTACAAGTCAATAACAAAAAAGTGTTTTCCGTGAATTTGATAGTTTTCCCTAGTGGGAACGTTTCAGGGAGCTAAGAAAAGATTTAAATAGCTGAAAACAGCTTGAAAAGTTTTGATGTTCAAAATGAGCTAAGCGCACGGGCGAGGTGTCAAAAGACGCGTCTCCGCGCGGGCTAGCGATCTATGGGAGTTCTGCAATTTACTCCGAAGGAAAATCGGGAGTTTTACTGAAAAACCTATTTTATCACCAACATAAAAACCTGGAATAACAGTACCAAAATGGGACTCCAGTTCGCGGAACGCGCACGGAGTACAAGTGAGGCGGGTAAGTGTCAATTAAGATTAGAAACAAGGTAGATTTAACTGAAAATTTTGAAACAAAATTAAAATAGTGTTTTTTTATTGGGAGTTTTAGTGAAATTCTTACAAGTCAATAACAAAAAAGTGTTTTCCGTGAATTTGATAGTTTTCCCTAGTGGGAACGTTTCAGGGAGCTAAGAAAAGATTTAAATAGCTGAAAACAGCTTGAAAAGTTTTGATGTTTAAAATGAGCTAGGCGCACGGGCGAGGTGTCAAAAGACGCGGCTCCAGGCGGGCTAGCGATCTATGGGAGTTCTGCAATTTACTCCGAAGGAAAATCGGGAGTTTTACTGAAAAACCTATTTATGACCAAAATCTATGTGAAAACCTGGAATTACACTACCAAAACGGGACTCGAGTTCGCGGAACGCGCACGGGAGTACAAGTGAGGCGTGTAAGTGTCAATTAAGATCATGAACAAGGTAGATTTAACTGGAAATTTTGAAACAAAATTAAAATAGTGTTTTTATAATTGGGAGTTTTAGTGAAATTTTTACAAGTCAATAACAAAAAAGTGTTTTCCGTGAATTTGATAGTTTTCCCTAGTGGGAACGTTTCAGGGAGCTAAGAAAAGATTTAAATAGCTGAAAACAGCTTGAAAAGTTTTGATGTTCAAAATGAGCTAAGCGCACGGGCGAGGTGTCAAAAGACGCGTCTCCGCGCGGGCTAGCGATCTATGGGAGTTTTGGAATTCACCCCGAAAGAAAATCGGGAGTTTTACTGAAAAACCTATTTTATCACCAACATGTATGTGAAAACCTGGAATAACAGTACCAAAATGGGACTCGAGTTCGCGGAACGCGCACGGGAGTACAAGTGAGGCGGGTAAGTGTCAATTAAGATTATAAACAAGGTAGATTTAACTGAAAATTTTGAAACAAAATTAAAATAGTGTTTTTTTTAATGGGAGTTTTAGTGAAATTTTTACAAGTCAATAACAAAAAAGTGTTTTTCGCGAATTTGTTAGTTTTCCCTAGTGGGAACGTTTCAGGGAGCTTAGAAAAGATTTAAATTGCTGAAAACAGCTTGAAAAGTTTTGATGTTCAATATGAGCTAGGCGCACGGGCGAGGTGTCAAAAGACGCGTCTCCGCGCGGGCTAGCGATCTATGGGAGTTTTGGAATTTACTCCGAAGGAAAATCGGGAGTTTTACTGAAAAACCTATTTTATCACAAACATGTATGTGAAAACCTGGAATAACAGTACCAAAATGGGACTCGAGTTCGCGGAACGCGCACGGGAGTACAAGTGAGGCGGGTAAGTGTCAATTAAGATTATAAACAAGGTAGATTTAACTGAAAATTTTGAAACAAAATTAAAATAGTGTTTTTTTTAATGGGAGTTTTAGTGAAATTTTTACAAGTCAATAACAAAAAAGTGTTTTTCGCGAATTTGTTAGTTTTCCCTAGTGGGAACGTTTCAGGGAGCTTAGAAAAGATTTAAATTGCTGAAAACAGCTTGAAAAGTTTTGATGTTCAATATGAGCTAGGCGCACGGGCGAGGTGTCAAAAGACGCGTCTCCGCGCGGGCTAGCGATCTCTGGGAGTTTTGGAATTCACCCCGAAAGAAAATCGGGAGTTTTACTGAAAAACCTATTTTATCACCAACATGTATGTGAAAACCTGGAATAACAGTACCAAAATGGGACTCGAGTTCGCGGAACGCGCACGGGAGTACAAGTGAGGCGGGTAAGTGTCAATTAAGATTATAAACAAGGTAGATTTAACTGAAAATTTTGAAACAAAATTAAAATAGTGTTTTTATAATTGGGAGTTTTAGTGAAATTTTTACAAGTCAATAACAAAAAAGTGTTTTCCGTGAATTTGATAGTTTTCCCTAGTGGGAACGTTTCAGGGAGCTAAGAAAAGATTTAAATAGCTGAAAACAGCTTGAAAAGTTTTGATGTTCAAAATGAGCTAAGCGCACGGGCGAGGTGTCAAAAGACGCGTCTCCGCGCGGGCTAGCGATCTATGGGTGTTTTGGAATTCACCCCGAAAGAAAATCGGGAGTTTTACTGAAAAACCTATTTTATCACCAACATGTATGTGAAAACCTGGAATAACAGTACCAAAATGGGACTCGAGTTCGCGGAACGCGCACGGGAGTACAAGTGAGGCGGGTAAGTGTCAATTAAGATTATAAACAAGGTAGATTTAACTGAAAATTTTGAAACAAAATTAAAATAGTGTTTTTTTTAATGGGAGTTTTAGTGAAATTTTTACAAGTCAATAACAAAAAAGTGTTTTCCGTGAATTTGATAGTTTTCCCTAGTGGGAACGTTTCAGGGAGCTAAGAAAAGATTTAAATAGCTGAAAACAGCTTGAAAAGTTTTGATGTTCAAAATGAGCTAAGCGCACGGGCGAGGTGTCAAAAGACGCGTCTCCGCGCGGGCTAGCGATCTATGGGAGTTTTGGAATTCACCCCGAAAGAAAATCGGGAGTTTTACTGAAAAACCTATTTTATCACCAACATGTATGTGAAAACCTGGAATAACAGTACCAAAATGGGACTCGAGTTCGCGGAACGCGCACGGGAGTACAAGTGAGGCGGGTAAGTGTCAATTAAGATTATAAACAAGGTAGATTTAACTGAAAATTTTGAAACAAAATTAAAATAGTGTTTTTTTTAATGGGAGTTTTAGTGAAATTTTTACAAGTCAATAACAAAAAAGTGTTTTTCGCGAATTTGTTAGTTTTCCCTAGTGGGAACGTTTCAGGGAGCTTAGAAAAGATTTAAATTGCTGAAAACAGCTTGAAAAGTTTTGATGTTCAATATGAGCTAGGCGCACGGGCGAGGTGTCAAAAGACGCGTCTCCGCGCGGGCTAGCGATCTATGGGAGTTTTGGAATTTACTCCGAAGGAAAATCGGGAGTTTTACTGAAAAACCTATTTTATCACAAACATGTATGTGAAAACCTGGAATAACAGTACCAAAATGGGACTCGAGTTCGCGGAACGCGCACGGGAGTACAAGTGAGGCGGGTAAGTGTCAATTAAGATTATAAACAAGGTAGATTTAACTGAAAATTTTGAAACAAAATTAAAATAGTGTTTTTTTTAATGGGAGTTTTAGTGAAATTTTTACAAGTCAATAACAAAAAAGTGTTTTTCGCGAATTTGTTAGTTTTCCCTAGTGGGAACGTTTCAGGGAGCTTAGAAAAGATTTAAATTGCTGAAAACAGCTTGAAAAGTTTTGATGTTCAATATGAGCTAGGCGCACGGGCGAGGTGTCAAAAGACGCGTCTCCGCGCGGGCTAGCGATCTCTGGGAGTTTTGGAATTCACCCCGAAAGAAAATCGGGAGTTTTACTGAAAAACCTATTTTATCACCAACATGTATGTGAAAACCTGGAATAACAGTACCAAAATGGGACTCGAGTTCGCGGAACGCGCACGGGAGTACAAGTGAGGCGGGTAAGTGTCAATTAAGATTATAAACAAGGTAGATTTAACTGAAAATTTTGAAACAAAATTAAAATAGTGTTTTTATAATTGGGAGTTTTAGTGAAATTTTTACAAGTCAATAACAAAAAAGTGTTTTCCGTGAATTTGATAGTTTTCCCTAGTGGGAACGTTTCAGGGAGCTAAGAAAAGATTTAAATAGCTGAAAACAGCTTGAAAAGTTTTGATGTTCAAAATGAGCTAAGCGCACGGGCGAGGTGTCAAAAGACGCGTCTCCGCGCGGGCTAGCGATCTATGGGTGTTTTGGAATTCACCCCGAAAGAAAATCGGGAGTTTTACTGAAAAACCTATTTTATCACCAACATGTATGTGAAAACCTGGAATAACAGTACCAAAATGGGACTCGAGTTCGCGGAACGCGCACGGGAGTACAAGTGAGGCGGGTAAGTGTCAATTAAGATTATAAACAAGGTAGATTTAACTGAAAATTTTGAAACAAAATTAAAATAGTGTTTTTTTTAATGGGAGTTTTAGTGAAATTTTTACAAGTCAATAACAAAAAAGTGTTTTTCGCGAATTTGTTAGTTTTCCCTAGTGGGAACGTTTCAGGGAGCTTAGAAAAGATTTAAATTGCTGAAAACAGCTTGAAAAGTTTTGATGTTCAATATGAGCTAGGCGCACGGGCGAGGTGTCAAAAGACGCGTCTCCGCGCGGGCTAGCGATCTATGGGAGTTTTGGAATTTACTCCGAAGGAAAATCGGGAGTTTTACTGAAAAACCTATTTTATCACAAACATGTATGTGAAAACCTGGAATAACAGTACCAAAATGGGACTCGAGTTCGCGGAACGCGCACGGGAGTACAAGTGAGGCGGGTAAGTGTCAATTAAGATTATAAACAAGGTAGATTTAACTGAAAATTTTGAAACAAAATTAAAATAGTGTTTTTTTTAATGGGAGTTTTAGTGAAATTTTTACAAGTCAATAACAAAAAAGTGTTTTTCGCGAATTTGTTAGTTTTCCCTAGTGGGAACGTTTCAGGGAGCTTAGAAAAGATTTAAATTGCTGAAAACAGCTTGAAAAGTTTTGATGTTCAATATGAGCTAGGCGCACGGGCGAGGTGTCAAAAGACGCGTCTCCGCGCGGGCTAGCGATCTCTGGGAGTTTTGGAATTCACCCCGAAAGAAAATCGGGAGTTTTACTGAAAAACCTATTTTATCACCAACATGTATGTGAAAACCTGGAATAACAGTACCAAAATGGGACTCGAGTTCGCGGAACGCGCACGGGAGTACAAGTGAGGCGGGTAAGTGTCAATTAAGATTATAAACAAGGTAGATTTAACTGAAAATTTTGAAACAAAATTAAAATAGTGTTTTTTTTAATGGGAGTTTTAGTGAAATTTTTACAAGTCAATAACAAAAAAGTGTTTTTCGCGAATTTGTTAGTTTTCCCTAGTGGGAACGTTTCAGGGAGCTTAGAAAAGATTTAAATTGCTGAAAACAGCTTGAAAAGTTTTGATGTTCAATATGAGCTAGGCGCACGGGCGAGGTGTCAAAAGACGCGTCTCCGCGCGGGCTAGCGATCTATGGGAGTTTTGGAATTCACCCCGAAAGAAAATCGGGAGTTTTACTGAAAAACCTATTTTATCACCAACATGTATGTGAAAACCTGGAATAACAGTACCAAAATGGGACTCGAGTTCGCGGAACGCGCACGGGAGTACAAGTGAGGCGGGTAAGTGTCAATTAAGATTATAAACAAGGTAGATTTAGACAAAATAGACAAAATTAAAATAGTGTTTTTTTTATTGGGAGTTTTAGTGAAATTTTTACAAGTCAATAACAAAAAAGTGTTTTTTGCGAATTTGTTAGTTTTCCCTAGTGGGAACGTTTCAGGGAGCTTAGAAAAGATTTAAATTGCTGAAAACAACTTCAAAAGTTTTGATGTTCAATATGAGCTGAGCGCACGGGCGAGGTGTCAAAAGACGCGTCTCCACGCGGGCTAGCGATCTATGGGAGTTTTGGAATTTACCCCGAAGGAAAATCGGGAGTTTTACTGAAAAACCTATTTTATCACCAACATGTATGTGAAAACCTGGAATAACACTACCAAAACGGGACTCGAGTTCGCGGAACGCTCACCGGAGTACGGGTGAGGCGGGTAAGTGTCAATTAAGATCATGAACAAGGTAGATTTAACTGAAAATTTTGAAACAAAATTAAAATAGTGTTTTTTTTATTGGGAGTTTTAGTGAAATTTTTACAAGTCAATAAGAAAGAAGTGTTTTCCGTGAATTTGATAGTTTTCCCTAGTGGGAACGTTTCAGGGAGCTAAGAAAAGATTTAAATAGCTGAAAACAGCTTGAAAAGTTTTGATGTTCAAAATGAGCTAAGCGCATGGGCGAGGTGTCAAAAGACGCGTCTCCGTGCGGGCTAGCGATCTATGGGAGTTCTGCAATTTACTCCGAAGGAAAATCGGGAGTTTTACTGAAAAACCTATTTATGACCAAAATCTATGTGAAAACCTGGAATTACACTACCAAAACGGGACTCGAGTTCGCGGAACGCGCACGGGAGTACAAGTGAGGCGTGTAAGTGTCAATTAAGATTATAAACAAGGTAGATTATACTGAAAATTTTGAAACAAAATTAAAATAGTGTTTTTATAATTGGGAGTTTTAGTGAAATTTTCACAAGTCAATAACAAAAAAGTGTTTTCCGTGAATTTGATAGTTTTCCCTAGTGGGAACGTTTCAGGGAGCTAAGAAAAGATTTAAATAGCTGAAAACAGCTTGAAAAGTTTTGATGTTCAAAATGAGCTAAGCGCACGGGCGAGGTGTCAAAAGACGCGTCTCCGCGCGGGCTAGCGATCTATGGGAGTTCTGCAATTTACTCCGAAGGAAAATCGGGAGTTTTACTGAAAAACCTATTTTATCACCAACATAAAAACCTGGAATAACAGTACCAAAATGGGACCCCAGTTCGCGGAACGCGCACGGAGTACAAGTGAGGCGGGTAAGTGTCAATTAAGATTATAAACAAGGTAGATTTAACTGAAAATTTTGAAACAAAATTAAAATAGTGTTTTTTTTATTGGGAGTTTTAGTGAAATTCTTACAAGTCAATAACAAAAAAGTGTTTTCCGTGAATTTGATAGTTTTCCCTAGTGGGAACGTTTCAGGGAGCTAAGAAAAGATTTAAATAGCTGAAAACAGCTTGAAAAGTTTTGATGTTTAAAATGAGCTAGGCGCACGGGCGAGGTGTCAAAAGACGCGGCTCCAGGCGGGCTAGCGATCTATGGGGAGTTCTGCAATTTACTCCGAAGGAAAATCGGGAGTTTTACTGAAAAACCTATTTATGACCAAAATCTATGTGAAAACCTGGAATTACACTACCAAAACGGGACTCGAGTTCGCGGAACGCGCACGGGAGTACAAGTGAGGCGTGTAAGTGTCAATTAAGATCATGAACAAGGTAGATTTAACTGAAAATTTTGAAACAAAATTAAAATAGTGTTTCTTTTTATTGGGAGTTTTAGTGAAATTCTTACAAGTCAATAACAAAAAAGTGTTTTCCGTGAATTTGATAGTTTTCCCTAGTGGGAACGTTTCAGGGAGCTAAGAAAAGATTTAAATAGCTGAAAACAGCTTGAAAAGTTTTGATGTTTAAAATGAGCTAGACGCACGGGCGAGGTGTCAATAGACGCGGCTCTAGGCGGGCTAGCGATCTTTCTGGTTTTTGGAATTAAGTCATTAGAAAAATCGGGAATTTTACTAAAAAAACCTATTTATGACCAAAATCTATGTGAAAACCTGGAATTACACTACCAAAACGGGACTCGAGTTCGCGGAACGCGCACGGGAGTACAAGTGAGGCGTGTAAGTGTCAATTAAGATCATGAACAAGGTAGATTTAACTGAAAATTTTGAAACAAAATTAAAATAGTGTTTTTTTTATTGGGAGTTTTAGTGAAATTTTTACAAGTCAATAACAAAAAAGTGATTTTCGCGAATTTGTTAGTTTTCCCTAGTGGGAACGTTTCAGGGAGCTAAGAAAAGATTTAAATAGCTGAAAACAGCTTGAAAAGTTTTGATGTTCAATATGAGCTAAAGGCACGGGCAAGGTGTCAAAAGACGCGGCTCTAGGCGGGCTAGCGATCTTTCTGGTTTTTGGAATTTAGTCATAAGAAAAATCGGGAATTTTACTAAAAAAACCTATTTATGACCAAAATCTATGTGAAAACCTGGAATTACACTACCAAAACGGGACTCGAGTTCGCGGAACGCGCACGGGAGTACAAGTGAGGCGTGTAAGTGTCAATTAAGATCATGAACAAGGTAGATTTAACTGAAAATTTTGAAACAAAATTAAAATAGTGTTTCTTTTTATTGGGAGTTTTAGTGAAATTCTTACAAGTCAATAACAAAAAAGTGTTTTCCGTGAATTTGATAGTTTTCCCTAGTGGGAACGTTTCAGGGAGCTTAGAAAAGATTTAAATCGCTGAAAACAGCTTGAAAAGTTTTGATGTTCAATATGAGCTAGGCGCACGGGCGAGGTGTCAAAAGACGCGGCTCCAGGCGGGCTAGCGATCTATGGGAGTTCTGCAATTTACTCCGAAGGAAAATCGGGAGTTTTACTGAAAAACCTATTTATGACCAAAATCTATGTGAAAACCTGGAATTACACTACCAAAACGGGACTCGAGTTCGCGGAACGCGCACGGGAGTACAAGTGAGGCGTGTAAGTGTCAATTAAGATTATAAACAAGGTAGATTATACTGAAAATTTTGAAACAAAATTAAAATAGTGTTTTTTTTATTGGGAGTCTTAGTGAAATTTTTACAAGTCAATAACAAAAAAGTGTTTTTCGCGAATTTGTTAGTTTTCCCTAGTGGGAACGTTTCAGGGAGCTTAGAAAAGATTTAAATTGCTGAAAACAACTTCAAAAGTTTTGGTGTTCAATATGAGCTAAGCGCACGGGCGAGGTGTCAAAAGACGCGTCTCCACGCGGGCTAGCGATCTATGGGAGTTTTGGAATTTACCCCGAAGGAAAATCGGGAGTTTTACTGAAAAACCTATTTTATCACCAACATGTATGTGAAAACCTGGAATAACACTACCAAAACGGGACTCGAGTTCGCGGAACGCTCACCGGAGTACGGGTGAGGCGGGTAAGTGTCAATTAAGATTATGAACAAGGTAGATTTAACTGAAAATTTTGAAACAAAATTAAAATAGTGTTTCTTTTTATTGGGAGTTTTAGTGAAATTTTTACAAGTCAATAACAAAAAAGTGTTTTCCGTGAATTTGATAGTTTTCCCCAGTGGGAACGTTTCAGGGAGCTAAGAAAAGATTTAAATAGCTGAAAACAGCTTGAAAAGTTTTGATGTTCAAAATGAGCTAAGCGCATGGGCGAGGTGTCCAAAGACGCGTCTCCGTGCGGGCTAGCGATCTATGGGAGTTCTGCAATTTACTCCGAAGGAAAATCGGGAGTTTTACTGAAAAACCTATTTATGACCAAAATCTATGTGAAAACCTGGAATTACACTACCAAAACGGGACTCGAGTTCGCGGAACGCGCACGGGAGTACAAGTGAGGCGTGTAAGTGTCAATTAAGATTATAAACAAGGTAGATTATACTGAAAATTTTGAAACAAAATTAAAATAGTGTTTTTATAATTGGGAGTTTTAGTGAAATTTTCACAAGTCAATAACAAAAAAGTGTTTTCCGTGAATTTGATAGTTTTCCCTAGTGGGAACGTTTCAGGGAGCTAAGAAAAGATTTAAATAGCTGAAAACAGCTTGAAAAGTTTTGATGTTCAAAATGAGCTAAGCGCACGGGCGAGGTGTCAAAAGACGCGTCTCCGCGCGGGCTAGCGATCTATGGGAGTTCTGCAATTTACTCCGAAGGAAAATCGGGAGTTTTACTGAAAAACCTATTTTATCACCAACATAAAAACCTGGAATAACAGTACCAAAATGGGACTCCAGTTCGCGGAACGCGCACGGAGTACAAGTGAGGCGGGTAAGTGTCAATTAAGATTATAAACAAGGTAGATTTAACTGAAAATTTTGAAACAAAATTAAAATAGTGTTTTTTTTATTGGGAGTTTTAGTGAAATTCTTACAAGTCAATAACAAAAAAGTGTTTTCCGTGAATTTGATAGTTTTCCCTAGTGGGAACGTTTCAGGGAGCTAAGAAAAGATTTAAATTGCTGAAAACAGCTTGAAAAGTTTGATGTTTAAAATGAGCTAGGCGCACGGGCGAGGTGTCAAAAGACGCGGCTCCAGGCGGGCTAGCGATCTATGGGAGTTCTGCAATTTACTCCGAAGGAAAATCGGGAGTTTTACTGAAAAACCTATTTATGACCAAAATCTATGTGAAAACCTGGAATTACACTACCAAAACGGGACTCGAGTTCGCGGAACGCGCACGGGAGTACAAGTGAGGCGTGTAAGTGTCAATTAAGATCATGAACAAGGTAGATTTAACTGAAAATTTTGAAACAAAATTAAAATAGTGTTTCTTTTTATTGGGAGTTTTAGTGAAATTCTTACAAGTCAATAACAAAAAAGTGTTTTCCGTGAATTTGATAGTTTTCCCTAGTGGGAACGTTTCAGGGAGCTAAGAAAAGATTTAAATAGCTGAAAACAGCTTGAAAAGTTTTGATGTTTAAAATGAGCTAGACGCACGGGCGAGGTGTCAATAGACGCGGCTCTAGGCGGGCTAGCGATCTTTCTGGTTTTTGGAATTAAGTCATTAGAAAAATCGGGAATTTTACTAAAAAAACCTATTTATGACCAAAATCTATGTGAAAACCTGGAATTACACTACCAAAACGGGACTCGAGTTCGCGGAACGCGCACGGGAGTACAAGTGAGGCGTGTAAGTGTCAATTAAGATCATGAACAAGGTAGATTTAACTGAAAATTTTGAAACAAAATTAAAATAGTGTTTTTTTTATTGGGAGTTTTAGTGAAATTTTTACAAGTCAATAACAAAAAAGTGATTTTCGCGAATTTGTTAGTTTTCCCTAGTGGGAACGTTTCAGGGAGCTAAGAAAAGATTTAAATAGCTGAAAACAGCTTGAAAAGTTTTGATGTTTAAAATGAGCTAGACGCACGGGCGAGGTGTCAATAGACGCGGCTCTAGGCGGGCTAGCGATCTTTCTGGTTTTTGGAATTAAGTCATTAGAAAAATCGGGAATTTTACTAAAAAAACCTATTTATGACCAAAATCTATGTGAAAACCTGGAATTACACTACCAAAACGGGACTCGAGTTCGCGGAACGCGCACGGGAGTACAAGTGAGGCGTGTAAGTGTCAATTAAGATCATGAACAAGGTAGATTTAACTGAAAATTTTGAAACAAAATTAAAATAGTGTTTTTTTTATTGGGAGTTTTAGTGAAATTTTTACAAGTCAATAACAAAAAAGTGATTTTCGCGAATTTGTTAGTTTTCCCTAGTGGGAACGTTTCAGGGAGCTAAGAAAAGATTTAAATAGCTGAAAACAGCTTGAAAAGTTTTGATGTTCAATATGAGCTAGACGCACGGGCGAGGTGTCAATAGACGCGGCTCTAGGCGGGCTAGCGATCTTTCTGGTTTTTGGAATTAAGTCATTAGAAAAATCGGGAATTTTACTAAAAAAACCTATTTATGACCAAAATCTATGTGAAAACCTGGAATTACACTACCAAAACGGGACTCGAGTTCGCGGAACGCGCACGGGAGTACAAGTGAGGCGTGTAAGTGTCAATTAAGATCATGAACAAGGTAGATTTAACTGAAAATTTTGAAACAAAATTAAAATAGTGTTTTTTTTATTGGGAGTTTTAGTGAAATTTTTACAAGTCAATAACAAAAAAGTGATTTTCGCGAATTTGTTAGTTTTCCCTAGTGGGAACGTTTCAGGGAGCTAAGAAAAGATTTAAATAGCTGAAAACAGCTTGAAAAGTTTTGATGTTCAATATGAGCTAAAGGCACGGGCAAGGTGTCAAAAGACGCGGCTCTAGGCGGGCTAGCGATCTTTCTGGTTTTTGGAATTTAGTCATAAGAAAAATCGGGAATTTTACTAAAAAAACCTATTTATGACCAAAATCTATGTGAAAACCTGGAATTACACTACCAAAACGGGACTCGAGTTCGCGGAACGCGCACGGGAGTACAAGTGAGGCGTGTAAGTGTCAATTAAGATCATGAACAAGGTAGATTTAACTGAAAATTTTGAAACAAAATTAAAATAGTGTTTCTTTTTATTGGGAGTTTTAGTGAAATTCTTACAAGTCAATAACAAAAAAGTGTTTTCCGTGAATTTGATAGTTTTCCCTAGTGGGAACGTTTCAGGGAGCTTAGAAAAGATTTAAATCGCTGAAAACAGCTTGAAAAGTTTTGATGTTCAATATGAGCTAGGCGCACGGGCGAGGTGTCAAAAGACGCGGCTCCAGGCGGGCTAGCGATCTATGGGAGTTCTGCAATTTACTCCGAAGGAAAATCGGGAGTTTTACTGAAAAACCTATTTATGACCAAAATCTATGTGAAAACCTGGAATTACACTACCAAAACGGGACTCGAGTTCGCGGAACGCGCACGGGAGTACAAGTGAGGCGTGTAAGTGTCAATTAAGATTATAAACAAGGTAGATTATACTGAAAATTTTGAAACAAAATTAAAATAGTGTTTTTTTTATTGGGAGTCTTAGTGAAATTTTTACAAGTCAATAACAAAAAAGTGATTTTCGCGAATTTGTTAGTTTTCCCTAGTGGGAACGTTTCAGGGAGCTTAGAAAAGATTTAAATTGCTGAAAACAACTTCAAAAGTTTTGGTGTTCAATATGAGCTAAGCGCACGGGCGAGGTGTCAAAAGACGCGTCTCCACGCGGGCTAGCGATCTATGGGAGTTTTGGAATTTACCCCGAAGGAAAATCGGGAGTTTTACTGAAAAACCTATTTTATCACCAACATGTATGTGAAAACCTGGAATAACACTACCAAAACGGGACTCGAGTTCGCGGAACGCTCACCGGAGTACGGGTGAGGCGGGTAAGTGTCAATTAAGATTATGAACAAGGTAGATTTAACTGAAAATTTTGAAACAAAATTAAAATAGTGTTTCTTTTTATTGGGAGTTTTAGTGAAATTTTTACAAGTCAATAACAAAAAAGTGTTTTCCGTGAATTTGATAGTTTTCCCCAGTGGGAACGTTTCAGGGAGCTAAGAAAAGATTTAAATAGCTGAAAACAGCTTGAAAAGTTTTGATGTTCAAAATGAGCTAAGCGCATGGGCGAGGTGTCCAAAGACGCGTCTCCGTGCGGGCTAGCGATCTATGGGAGTTCTGCAATTTACTCCGAAGGAAAATCGGGAGTTTTACTGAAAAACCTATTTATGACCAAAATCTATGTGAAAACCTGGAATTACACTACCAAAACGGGACTCGAGTTCGCGGAACGCGCACGGGAGTACAAGTGAGGCGTGTAAGTGTCAATTAAGATTATAAACAAGGTAGATTATACTGAAAATTTTGAAACAAAATTAAAATAGTGTTTTTATAATTGGGAGTTTTAGTGAAATTTTCACAAGTCAATAACAAAAAAGTGTTTTCCGTGAATTTGATAGTTTTCCCTAGTGGGAACGTTTCAGGGAGCTAAGAAAAGATTTAAATAGCTGAAAACAGCTTGAAAAGTTTTGATGTTCAAAATGAGCTAAGCGCACGGGCGAGGTGTCAAAAGACGCGTCTCCGCGCGGGCTAGCGATCTATGGGAGTTCTGCAATTTACTCCGAAGGAAAATCGGGAGTTTTACTGAAAAACCTATTTATGACCAAAATCTATGTGAAAACCTGGAATTACACTACCAAAACGGGACTCGAGTTCGCGGAACGCGCACGGGAGTACAAGTGAGGCGTGTAAGTGTCAATTAAGATTATAAACAAGGTAGATTATACTGAAAATTTTGAAACAAAATTAAAATAGTGTTTTTATAATTGGGAGTTTTAGTGAAATTTTTACAAGTCAATAACAAAAAAGTGTTTTCCGTGAATTTGATAGTTTTCCCTAGTGGGAACGTTTCAGGGAGCTAAGAAAAGATTTAAATAGCTGAAAACAGCTTGAAAAGTTTTGATGCTCAAAATGAGCTAAGCGCACGGGCGAGGTGTCAAAAGACGCGTCTCCGCGCGGGCTAGCGATCTATGGGAGTTCTGCAATTTACTCCGAAGGAAAATCGGGAGTTTTACTGAAAAACCTATTTTATCACCAACATAAAAACCTGGAATAACAGTACCAAAATGGGACTCCAGTTCGCGGAACGCGCACGGAGTACAAGTGCGGCGGATAAGTGTCAATTAAGATTATAAACAAGGTAGATTTAACTGAGAATTTTGAAACAAAATTAAAATAGTGTTTCTTTTTATTGGGAGTTTTAGTGAAATTTTTACAAGTCAATAACAAAAAAGTGTTTTCCGTGAATTTGATAGTTTTCCCCAGTGGGAACGTTTCAGGGAGCTAAGAAAAGATTTAAATAGCTGAAAACAGCTTGAAAAGTTTTGATGTTCAAAATGAGCTAAGCGCATGGGCGAGGTGTCAAAAGACGCGTCTCCGTGCGGGCTAGCGATCTATGGGAGTTCTGCAATTTACTCCGAAGGAAAATCGGGAGTTTTACTGAAAAACCTATTTATGACCAAAATCTATGTGAAAACCTGGAATTACACTACCAAAACGGGACTCGAGTTCGCGGAACGCGCACGGGAGTACAAGTGAGGCGTGTAAGTGTCAATTAAGATTATAAACAAGGTAGATTATACTGAAAATTTTGAAACAAAATTAAAATAGTGTTTTTATAATTGGGAGTTTTAGTGAAATTTTCACAAGTCAATAACAAAAAAGTGTTTTCCGTGAATTTGATAGTTTTCCCTAGTGGGAACGTTTCAGGGAGCTAAGAAAAGATTTAAATAGCTGAAAACAGCTTGAAAAGTTTTGATGTTCAAAATGAGCTAAGCGCACGGGCGAGGTGTCAAAAGACGCGTCTCCGCGCGGGCTAGCGATCTATGGGAGTTCTGCAATTTACTCCGAAGGAAAATCGGGAGTTTTACTGAAAAACCTATTTTATCACCAACATAAAAACCTGGAATAACAGTACCAAAATGGGACTCCAGTTCGCGGAACGCGCACGGAGTACAAGTGAGGCGGGTAAGTGTCAATTAAGATTATAAACAAGGTAGATTTAACTGAAAATTTTGAAACAAAATTAAAATAGTGTTTTTTTTATTGGGAGTTTTAGTGAAATTCTTACAAGTCAATAACAAAAAAGTGTTTTCCGTGAATTTGATAGTTTTCCCTAGTGGGAACGTTTCAGGGAGCTAAGAAAAGATTTAAATAGCTGAAAACAGCTTGAAAAGTTTTGATGTTTAAAATGAGCTAGGCGCACGGGCGAGGTGTCAAAAGACGCGGCTCCAGGCGGGCTAGCGATCTATGGGAGTTCTGCAATTTACTCCGAAGGAAAATCGGGAGTTTTACTGAAAAACCTATTTATGACCAAAATCTATGTGAAAACCTGGAATTACACTACCAAAACGGGACTCGAGTTCGCGGAACGCGCACGGGAGTACAAGTGAGGCGTGTAAGTGTCAATTAAGATAATGAACAAGGTAGATTTAACTGAAAATTTTGAAACAAAATTAAAATAGTGTTTCTTTTTATTGGGAGTTTTAGTGAAATTCTTACAAGTCAATAACAAAAAAGTGTTTTCCGTGAATTTGATAGTTTTCCCTAGTGGGAACGTTTCAGGGAGCTAAGAAAAGATTTAAATAGCTGAAAACAGCTTGAAAAGTTTTGATGTTTAAAATGAGCTAGACGCACGGGCGAGGTGTCAATAGACGCGGCTCTAGGCGGGCTAGCGATCTTTCTGGTTTTTGGAATTAAGTCATTAGAAAAATCGGGAATTTTACTAAAAAAACCTATTTATGACCAAAATCTATGTGAAAACCTGGAATTACACTACCAAAACAGGACTCGAGTTCGCGGAACAAGCACGGGAGTATAAGTGAGGCGTGTAAGTGTCAATTAAGATCATGAACAAGGTAGATTTAACTGAAAATTTTGAAACAAAATTAAAATAGTGTTTTTTTTATTGGGAGTTTTAGTGAAATTTTTACAAGTCAATAACAAAAAAGTGATTTTCGCGAATTTGTTAGTTTTCCCTAGTGGGAACGTTTCAGGGAGCTAAGAAAAGATTTAAATAGCTGAAAACAGCTTGAAAAGTTTTGATGTTCAATATGAGCTAAAGGCACGGGCAAGGTGTCAAAAGACGCGGCTCTAGGCGGGCTAGCGATCTTTCTGGTTTTTGGAATTAAGTCATAAGAAAAATCGGGAATTTTACTAAAAAAACCTATTTATGACCAAAATCTATGTGAAAACCTGGAATTACACTACCAAAATGGGACTCGAGTTCGCGGAACGCGCACGGGAGTACAAGTGAGGCGTGTAAGTGTCAATTAAGATCATGAACAAGGTAGATTTAACTGAAAATTTTGAAACAAAATTAAAATAGTGTTTCTTTTTATTGGGAGTTTTAGTGAAATTCTTACAAGTCAATAACAAAAAAGTGTTTTCCGTGAATTTGATAGTTTTCCCTAGTGGGAACGTTTCAGGGAGCTTAGAAAAGATTTAAATTGCTGAAAACAGCTTGAAAAGTTTTGATGTTCAATATGAGCTAGGCGCACGGGCGAGGTGTCAAAAGACGCGGCTCCAGGCGGGCTAGCGATCTATGGGAGTTTTGGAATTTACCCCGAAGGAAAATCGGGAGTTTTACTGAAAAACCTATTTTATCACCAACATGTATGTGAAAACCTGGAATAACACTACCAAAACGGGACTCGAGTTCGCGGAACGCTCACCGGAGTACGGGTGAGGCGGGTAAGTGTCAATTAAGATCATGAACAAGGTAGATTTAACTGAAAATTTTGAAAGAAAATTAAAATAGTGTATTTTATTGGGAGTCTTAGTGAAATTTTTACAAGTCAATAACAAAAAAGTGTTTTTCGCGAATTTGTTAGTTTTCCCTAGTGGGAACGTTTCAGGGAGCTTAGAAAAGATTTAAATTGCTGAAAACAACTTCAAAAGTTTTGGTGTTCAATATGAGCTAAGCGCATGGGCGAGGTGTCAAAAGACGCGTCTCCACGCGGGCTAGCGATCTATGGGAGTTTTGGAATTTACCCCGAAGGAAAATCGGGAGTTTTACTGAAAAACCTATTTTATCACCAACATGTATGTGAAAACCTGGAATAACACTACCAAAACGGGACTCGAGTTCGCGGAACGCTCACCGGAGTACGGGTGAGGCGGGTAAGTGTCAATTAAGATCATGAACAAGGTAGATTTAACTGAAAATTTTGAAACAAAATTAAAATAGTGTTTTTTTTTATTGGGAGTTTTAGTGAAATTTTTACAAGTCAATAAGAAAAAAGTGTTTTCCGTGAATTTGATAGTTTTCCCTAGTGGGAACGTTTCAGGGAGCTAAGAAAAGATTTAAATAGCTGAAAACAGCTTGAAAAGTTTTGATGTTCAAAATGAGCTAAGCGCACGGGCGAGGTGTCAAAAGACGCGTCTCCGTGCGGGCTAGCGATCTATGGGAGTTCTGCAATTTACTCCGAAGGAAAATCGGGAGTTTTACTGAAAAACCTATTTATGACCAAAATCTATGTGAAAACCTGGAATTACACTACCAAAACGGGACTCGAGTTCGCGGAACGCGCACGGGAGTACAAGTGAGGCGTGTAAGTGTCAATTAAGATTATAAACAAGGTAGATTATACTGAAAATTTTGAAACAAAATTAAAATAGTGTTTTTATAATTGGGAGTTTTAGTGAAATTTTTACAAGTCAATAACAAAAAAGTGTTTTCCGTGAATTTGATAGTTTTCCCTAGTGGGAACGTTTCAGGGAGCTAAGAAAAGATTTAAATAGCTGAAAACAGCTTGAAAAGTTTTGATGCTCAAAATGAGCTAAGCGCACGGGCGAGGTGTCAAAAGACGCGTCTCCGCGCGGGCTAGCGATCTATGGGAGTTCTGCAATTTACTCCGAAGGAAAATCGGGAGTTTTACTGAAAAACCTATTTTATCACCAACATAAAAACCTGGAATAACACTACCAAAACGGGACTCGAGTTCGCGGAACGCGCACGGGAGTACAAGTGAGGCGTGTAAGTGTCAATTAAGATTATAAACAAGGTAGATTATACTGAAAATTTTGAAACAAAATTAAAATAGTGTATTTTATTGGGAGTCTTAGTGAAATTTTTACAAGTCAATAACAAAAAAGTGTTTTTCGCGAATTTGTTAGTTTTCCCTAGTGGGAACGTTTCAGGGAGCTTAGAAAAGATTTAAATTGCTGAAAACAACTTCAAAAGTTTTGGTGTTCAATATGAGCTAAGCGCATGGGCGAGGTGTCAAAAGACGCGTCTCCACGCGGGCTAGCGATCTATGGGAGTTTTGGAATTTACCCCGAAGGAAAATCGGGAGTTTTACTGAAAAACCTATTTTATCACCAACATGTATGTGAAAACCTGGAATAACACTACCAAAACGGGACTCGAGTTCGCGGAACGCTCACCGGAGTACGGGTGAGGCGGGTAAGTGTCAATTAAGATTATGAACAAGGTAGATTTAACTGAAAATTTTGAAACAAAATTAAAATAGTGTTTCTTTTTATTGGGAGTTTTAGTGAAATTTTTACAAGTCAATAACAAAAAAGTGTTTTCCGTGAATTTGATAGTTTTCCCCAGTGGGAACGTTTCAGGGAGCTAAGAAAAGATTTAAATAGCTGAAAACAGCTTGAAAAGTTTTGATGTTCAAAATGAGCTAAGCGCATGGGCGAGGTGTCCAAAGACGCGTCTCCGTGCGGGCTAGCGATCTATGGGAGTTCTGCATTTTACTCCGAAGGAAAATCGGGAGTTTTACTGAAAAACCTATTTATGACCAAAATCTATGTGAAAACCTGGAATTACACTACCAAAACGGGACTCGAGTTCGCGGAACGCGCACGGGAGTACAAGTGAGGCGTGTAAGTGTCAATTAAGATTATAAACAAGGTAGATTATACTGAAAATTTTGAAACAAAATTAAAATAGTGTTTTTATAATTGGGAGTTTTAGTGAAATTTTCACAAGTCAATAACAAAAAAGTGTTTTCCGTGAATTTGATAGTTTTCCCTAGTGGGAACGTTTCAGGGAGCTAAGAAAAGATTTAAATAGCTGAAAACAGCTTGAAAAGTTTTGATGTTCAAAATGAGCTAAGCGCACGGGCGAGGTGTCAAAAGACGCGTCTCCGCGCGGGCTAGCGATCTATGGGAGTTCTGCAATTTACTCCGAAGGAAAATCGGGAGTTTTACTGAAAAACCTATTTTATCACCAACATAAAAACCTGGAATAACAGTACCAAAATGGGACTCCAGTTCGCGGAACGCGCACGGAGTACAAGTGAGGCGGGTAAGTGTCAATTAAGATTATAAACAAGGTAGATTTAACTGAAAATTTTGAAACAAAATTAAAATAGTGTTTTTTTTATTGGGAGTTTTAGTGAAATTCTTACAAGTCAATAACAAAAAAGTGTTTTCCGTGAATTTGATAGTTTTCCCTAGTGGGAACGTTTCAGGGAGCTAAGAAAAGATTTAAATTGCTGAAAACAGCTTGAAAAGTTTGATGTTTAAAATGAGCTAGGCGCACGGGCGAGGTGTCAAAAGACGCGGCTCCAGGCGGGCTAGCGATCTATGGGAGTTCTGCAATTTACTCCGAAGGAAAATCGGGAGTTTTACTGAAAAACCTATTTATGACCAAAATCTATGTGAAAACCTGGAATTACACTACCAAAACGGGACTCGAGTTCGCGGAACGCGCACGGGAGTACAAGTGAGGCGTGTAAGTGTCAATTAAGATCATGAACAAGGTAGATTTAACTGAAAATTTTGAAACAAAATTAAAATAGTGTTTCTTTTTATTGGGAGTTTTAGTGAAATTCTTACAAGTCAATAACAAAAAAGTGTTTTCCGTGAATTTGATAGTTTTCCCTAGTGGGAACGTTTCAGGGAGCTAAGAAAAGATTTAAATAGCTGAAAACAGCTTGAAAAGTTTTGATGTTTAAAATGAGCTAGACGCACGGGCGAGGTGTCAATAGACGCGGCTCTAGGCGGGCTAGCGATCTTTCTGGTTTTTGGAATTAAGTCATTAGAAAAATCGGGAATTTTACTAAAAAAACCTATTTATGACCAAAATCTATGTGAAAACCTGGAATTACACTACCAAAACGGGACTCGAGTTCGCGGAACGCGCACGGGAGTACAAGTGAGGCGTGTAAGTGTCAATTAAGATCATGAACAAGGTAGATTTAACTGAAAATTTTGAAACAAAATTAAAATAGTGTTTCTTTTTATTGGGAGTTTTAGTGAAATTCTTACAAGTCAATAACAAAAAAGTGTTTTCCGTGAATTTGATAGTTTTCCCTAGTGGGAACGTTTCAGGGAGCTTAGAAAAGATTTAAATCGCTGAAAACAGCTTGAAAAGTTTTGATGTTCAATATGAGCTAGGCGCACGGGCGAGGTGTCAAAAGACGCGGCTCCAGGCGGGCTAGCGATCTATGGGAGTTCTGCAATTTACTCCGAAGGAAAATCGGGAGTTTTACTGAAAAACCTATTTATGACCAAAATCTATGTGAAAACCTGGAATTACACTACCAAAACGGGACTCGAGTTCGCGGAACGCGCACGGGAGTACAAGTGAGGCGTGTAAGTGTCAATTAAGATTATAAACAAGGTAGATTATACTGAAAATTTTGAAACAAAATTAAAATAGTGTTTTTTTTATTGGGAGTCTTAGTGAAATTTTTACAAGTCAATAACAAAAAAGTGTTTTTCGCGAATTTGTTAGTTTTCCCTAGTGGGAACGTTTCAGGGAGCTTAGAAAAGATTTAAATTGCTGAAAACAACTTCAAAAGTTTTGGTGTTCAATATGAGCTAAGCGCACGGGCGAGGTGTCAAAAGACGCGTCTCCACGCGGGCTAGCGATCTATGGGAGTTTTGGAATTTACCCCGAAGGAAAATCGGGAGTTTTACTGAAAAACCTATTTTATCACCAACATGTATGTGAAAACCTGGAATAACACTACCAAAACGGGACTCGAGTTCGCGGAACGCTCACCGGAGTACGGGTGAGGCGGGTAAGTGTCAATTAAGATTATGAACAAGGTAGATTTAACTGAAAATTTTGAAACAAAATTAAAATAGTGTTTCTTTTTATTGGGAGTTTTAGTGAAATTTTTACAAGTCAATAACAAAAAAGTGTTTTCCGTGAATTTGATAGTTTTCCCCAGTGGGAACGTTTCAGGGAGCTAAGAAAAGATTTAAATAGCTGAAAACAGCTTGAAAAGTTTTGATGTTCAAAATGAGCTAAGCGCATGGGCGAGGTGTCCAAAGACGCGTCTCCGTGCGGGCTAGCGATCTATGGGAGTTCTGCAATTTACTCCGAAGGAAAATCGGGAGTTTTACTGAAAAACCTATTTATGACCAAAATCTATGTGAAAACCTGGAATTACACTACCAAAACGGGACTCGAGTTCGCGGAACGCGCACGGGAGTACAAGTGAGGCGTGTAAGTGTCAATTAAGATTATAAACAAGGTAGATTATACTGAAAATTTTGAAACAAAATTAAAATAGTGTTTTTATAATTGGGAGTTTTAGTGAAATTTTCACAAGTCAATAACAAAAAAGTGTTTTCCGTGAATTTGATAGTTTTCCCTAGTGGGAACGTTTCAGGGAGCTAAGAAAAGATTTAAATAGCTGAAAACAGCTTGAAAAGTTTTGATGTTCAAAATGAGCTAAGCGCACGGGCGAGGTGTCAAAAGACGCGTCTCCGCGCGGGCTAGCGATCTATGGGAGTTCTGCAATTTACTCCGAAGGAAAATCGGGAGTTTTACTGAAAAACCTATTTTATCACCAACATGTATGTGAAAACCTGGAATTACACTACCAAAACGGGACTCGAGTTCGCGGAACGCGCACGGGAGTACAAGTGAGGCGTGTAAGTGTCAATTAAGATTATAAACAAGGTAGATTATACTGAAAATTTTGAAACAAAATTAAAATAGTGTTTTTATAATTGGGAGTTTTAGTGAAATTTTTACAAGTCAATAACAAAAAAGTGTTTTCCGTGAATTTGATAGTTTTCCCTAGTGGGAACGTTTCAGGGAGCTAAGAAAAGATTTAAATAGCTGAAAACAGCTTGAAAAGTTTTGATGCTCAAAATGAGCTAAGCGCACGGGCGAGGTGTCAAAAGACGCGTCTCCGCGCGGGCTAGCGATCTATGGGAGTTCTGCAATTTACTCCGAAGGAAAATCGGGAGTTTTACTGAAAAACCTATTTTATCACCAACATAAAAACCTGGAATAACAGTACCAAAATGGGACTCCAGTTCGCGGAACGCGCACGGAGTACAAGTGCGGCGGATAAGTGTCAATTAAGATTATAAACAAGGTAGATTTAACTGAGAATTTTGAAACAAAATTAAAATAGTGTTTCTTTTTATTGGGAGTTTTAGTGAAATTTTTACAAGTCAATAACAAAAAAGTGTTTTCCGTGAATTTGATAGTTTTCCCCAGTGGGAACGTTTCAGGGAGCTAAGAAAAGATTTAAATAGCTGAAAACAGCTTGAAAAGTTTTGATGTTCAAAATGAGCTAAGCGCATGGGCGAGGTGTCAAAAGACGCGTCTCCGTGCGGGCTAGCGATCTATGGGAGTTCTGCAATTTACTCCGAAGGAAAATCGGGAGTTTTACTGAAAAACCTATTTATGACCAAAATCTATGTGAAAACCTGGAATTACACTACCAAAACGGGACTCGAGTTCGCGGAACGCGCACGGGAGTACAAGTGAGGCGTGTAAGTGTCAATTAAGATTATAAACAAGGTAGATTATACTGAAAATTTTGAAACAAAATTAAAATAGTGTTTTTATAATTGGGAGTTTTAGTGAAATTTTCACAAGTCAATAACAAAAAAGTGTTTTCCGTGAATTTGATAGTTTTCCCTAGTGGGAACGTTTCAGGGAGCTTAGAAAAGATTTAAATTGCTGAAAACAGCTTGAAAAGTTTTGATGTTCAAAATGAGCTAAGCGCACGGGCGAGGTGTCAAAAGACGCGTCTCCGCGCGGGCTAGCGATCTATGGGAGTTCTGCAATTTACTCCGAAGGAAAATCGGGAGTTTTACTGAAAAACCTATTTTATCACCAACATAAAAACCTGGAATAACAGTACCAAAATGGGACTCCAGTTCGCGGAACGCGCACGGAGTACAAGTGAGGCGGGTAAGTGTCAATTAAGATTATAAACAAGGTAGATTTAACTGAAAATTTTGAAACAAAATTAAAATAGTGTTTTTTTTATTGGGAGTTTTAGTGAAATTCTTACAAGTCAATAACAAAAAAGTGTTTTCCGTGAATTTGATAGTTTTCCCTAGTGGGAACGTTTCAGGGAGCTAAGAAAAGATTTAAATAGCTGAAAACAGCTTGAAAAGTTTTGATGTTTAAAATGAGCTAGGCGCACGGGCGAGGTGTCAAAAGACGCGGCTCCAGGCGGGCTAGCGATCTATGGGAGTTCTGCAATTTACTCCGAAGGAAAATCGGGAGTTTTACTGAAAAACCTATTTATGACCAAAATCTATGTGAAAACCTGGAATTACACTACCAAAACGGGACTCGAGTTCGCGGAACGCGCACGGGAGTACAAGTGAGGCGTGTAAGTGTCAATTAAGATAATGAACAAGGTAGATTTAACTGAAAATTTTGAAACAAAATTAAAATAGTGTTTCTTTTTATTGGGAGTTTTAGTGAAATTCTTACAAGTCAATAACAAAAAAGTGTTTTCCGTGAATTTGATAGTTTTCCCTAGTGGGAACGTTTCAGGGAGCTAAGAAAAGATTTAAATAGCTGAAAACAGCTTGAAAAGTTTTGATGTTTAAAATGAGCTAGACGCACGGGCGAGGTGTCAATAGACGCGGCTCTAGGCGGGCTAGCGATCTTTCTGGTTTTTGGAATTAAGTCATTAGAAAAATCGGGAATTTTACTAAAAAAACCTATTTATGACCAAAATCTATGTGAAAACCTGGAATTACACTACCAAAACGGGACTCGAGTTCGCGGAACGCGCACGGGAGTACAAGTGAGGCGTGTAAGTGTCAATTAAGATCATGAACAAGGTAGATTTAACTGAAAATTTTGAAACAAAATTAAAATAGTGTTTCTTTTTATTGGGAGTTTTAGTGAAATTCTTACAAGTCAATAACAAAAAAGTGTTTTCCGTGAATTTGATAGTTTTCCCTAGTGGGAACGTTTCAGGGAGCTTAGAAAAGATTTAAATCGCTGAAAACAGCTTGAAAAGTTTTGATGTTCAATATGAGCTAGGCGCACGGGCGAGGTGTCAAAAGACGCGGCTCCAGGCGGGCTAGCGATCTATGGGAGTTCTGCAATTTACTCCGAAGGAAAATCGGGAGTTTTACTGAAAAACCTATTTATGACCAAAATCTATGTGAAAACCTGGAATTACACTACCAAAACGGGACTCGAGTTCGCGGAACGCGCACGGGAGTACAAGTGAGGCGTGTAAGTGTCAATTAAGATTATAAACAAGGTAGATTATACTGAAAATTTTGAAACAAAATTAAAATAGTGTTTTTTTTATTGGGAGTCTTAGTGAAATTTTTACAAGTCAATAACAAAAAAGTGTTTTTCGCGAATTTGTTAGTTTTCCCTAGTGGGAACGTTTCAGGGAGCTTAGAAAAGATTTAAATTGCTGAAAACAACTTCAAAAGTTTTGGTGTTCAATATGAGCTAAGCGCACGGGCGAGGTGTCAAAAGACGCGTCTCCACGCGGGCTAGCGATCTATGGGAGTTTTGGAATTTACCCCGAAGGAAAATCGGGAGTTTTACTGAAAAACCTATTTTATCACCAACATGTATGTGAAAACCTGGAATAACACTACCAAAACGGGACTCGAGTTCGCGGAACGCTCACCGGAGTACGGGTGAGGCGGGTAAGTGTCAATTAAGATTATGAACAAGGTAGATTTAACTGAAAATTTTGAAACAAAATTAAAATAGTGTTTCTTTTTATTGGGAGTTTTAGTGAAATTTTTACAAGTCAATAACAAAAAAGTGTTTTCCGTGAATTTGATAGTTTTCCCCAGTGGGAACGTTTCAGGGAGCTAAGAAAAGATTTAAATAGCTGAAAACAGCTTGAAAAGTTTTGATGTTCAAAATGAGCTAAGCGCATGGGCGAGGTGTCCAAAGACGCGTCTCCGTGCGGGCTAGCGATCTATGGGAGTTCTGCAATTTACTCCGAAGGAAAATCGGGAGTTTTACTGAAAAACCTATTTATGACCAAAATCTATGTGAAAACCTGGAATTACACTACCAAAACGGGACTCGAGTTCGCGGAACGCGCACGGGAGTACAAGTGAGGCGTGTAAGTGTCAATTAAGATTATAAACAAGGTAGATTATACTGAAAATTTTGAAACAAAATTAAAATAGTGTTTTTATAATTGGGAGTTTTAGTGAAATTTTCACAAGTCAATAACAAAAAAGTGTTTTCCGTGAATTTGATAGTTTTCCCTAGTGGGAACGTTTCAGGGAGCTAAGAAAAGATTTAAATAGCTGAAAACAGCTTGAAAAGTTTTGATGTTCAAAATGAGCTAAGCGCACGGGCGAGGTGTCAAAAGACGAGTCTCCGCGCGGGCTAGCGATCTATGGGAGTTCTGCAATTTACTCCGAAGGAAAATCGGGAGTTTTACTGAAAAACCTATTTTATCACCAACATGTATGTGAAAACCTGGAATTACACTACCAAAACGGGACTCGAGTTCGCGGAACGCGCACGGGAGTACAAGTGAGGCGTGTAAGTGTCAATTAAGATTATAAACAAGGTAGATTATACTGAAAATTTTGAAACAAAATTAAAATAGTGTTTTTATAATTGGGAGTTTTAGTGAAATTTTTACAAGTCAATAACAAAAAAGTGTTTTCCGTGAATTTGATAGTTTTCCCTAGTGGGAACGTTTCAGGGAGCTAAGAAAAGATTTAAATAGCTGAAAACAGCTTGAAAAGTTTTGATGCTCAAAATGAGCTAAGCGCACGGGCGAGGTGTCAAAAGACGCGTCTCCGCGCGGGCTAGCGATCTATGGGAGTTCTGCAATTTACTCCGAAGGAAAATCGGGAGTTTTACTGAAAAACCTATTTTATCACCAACATAAAAACCTGGAATAACAGTACCAAAATGGGACTCCAGTTCGCGGAACGCGCACGGAGTACAAGTGCGGCGGATAAGTGTCAATTAAGATTATAAACAAGGTAGATTTAACTGAGAATTTTGAAACAAAATTAAAATAGTGTTTCTTTTTATTGGGAGTTTTAGTGAAATTTTTACAAGTCAATAACAAAAAAGTGTTTTCCGTGAATTTGATAGTTTTCCCCAGTGGGAACGTTTCAGGGAGCTAAGAAAAGATTTAAATAGCTGAAAACAGCTTGAAAAGTTTTGATGTTCAAAATGAGCTAAGCGCATGGGCGAGGTGTCAAAAGACGCGTCTCCGTGCGGGCTAGCGATCTATGGGAGTTCTGCAATTTACTCCGAAGGAAAATCGGGAGTTTTACTGAAAAACCTATTTATGACCAAAATCTATGTGAAAACCTGGAATTACACTACCAAAACGGGACTCGAGTTCGCGGAACGCGCACGGGAGTACAAGTGAGGCGTGTAAGTGTCAATTAAGATTATAAACAAGGTAGATTATACTGAAAATTTTGAAACAAAATTAAAATAGTGTTTTTATAATTGGGAGTTTTAGTGAAATTTTCACAAGTCAATAACAAAAAAGTGTTTTCCGTGAATTTGATAGTTTTCCCTAGTGGGAACGTTTCAGGGAGCTTAGAAAAGATTTAAATTGCTGAAAACAGCTTGAAAAGTTTTGATGTTCAAAATGAGCTAAGCGCACGGGCGAGGTGTCAAAAGACGCGTCTCCGCGCGGGCTAGCGATCTATGGGAGTTCTGCAATTTACTCCGAAGGAAAATCGGGAGTTTTACTGAAAAACCTATTTTATCACCAACATAAAAACCTGGAATAACAGTACCAAAATGGGACTCCAGTTCGCGGAACGCGCACGGAGTACAAGTGAGGCGGGTAAGTGTCAATTAAGATTATAAACAAGGTAGATTTAACTGAAAATTTTGAAACAAAATTAAAATAGTGTTTTTTTTATTGGGAGTTTTAGTGAAATTCTTACAAGTCAATAACAAAAAAGTGTTTTCCGTGAATTTGATAGTTTTCCCTAGTGGGAACGTTTCAGGGAGCTAAGAAAAGATTTAAATAGCTGAAAACAGCTTGAAAAGTTTTGATGTTTAAAATGAGCTAGGCGCACGGGCGAGGTGTCAAAAGACGCGGCTCCAGGCGGGCTAGCGATCTATGGGAGTTCTGCAATTTACTCCGAAGGAAAATCGGGAGTTTTACTGAAAAACCTATTTATGACCAAAATCTATGTGAAAACCTGGAATTACACTACCAAAACGGGACTCGAGTTCGCGGAACGCGCACGGGAGTACAAGTGAGGCGTGTAAGTGTCAATTAAGATAATGAACAAGGTAGATTTAACTGAAAATTTTGAAACAAAATTAAAATAGTGTTTCTTTTTATTGGGAGTTTTAGTGAAATTCTTACAAGTCAATAACAAAAAAGTGTTTTCCGTGAATTTGATAGTTTTCCCTAGTGGGAACGTTTCAGGGAGCTAAGAAAAGATTTAAATAGCTGAAAACAGCTTGAAAAGTTTTGATGTTTAAAATGAGCTAGACGCACGGGCGAGGTGTCAATAGACGCGGCTCTAGGCGGGCTAGCGATCTTTCTGGTTTTTGGAATTAAGTCATTAGAAAAATCGGGAATTTTACTAAAAAAACCTATTTATGACCAAAATCTATGTGAAAACCTGCAATTACACTACCAAAACAGGACTCGAGTTCGCGGAACAAGCACGGGAGTATAAGTGAGGCGTGTAAGTGTCAATTAAGATCATGAACAAGGTAGATTTAACTGAAAATTTTGAAACAAAATTAAAATAGTGTTTTTTTTATTGGGAGTTTTAGTGAAATTTTTACAAGTCAATAACAAAAAAGTGATTTTCGCGAATTTGTTAGTTTTCCCTAGTGGGAACGTTTCAGGGAGCTAAGAAAAGATTTAAATAGCTGAAAACAGCTTGAAAAGTTTTGATGTTCAATATGAGCTAAAGGCACGGGCAAGGTGTCAAAAGACGCGGCTCTAGGCGGGCTAGCGATCTTTCTGGTTTTTGGAATTAAGTCATAAGAAAAATCGGGAATTTTACTAAAAAAACCTATTTATGACCAAAATCTATGTGAAAACCTGGAATTACACTACCAAAACGGGACTCGAGTTCGCGGAACGCGCACGGGAGTACAAGTGAGGCGTGTAAGTGTCAATTAAGATCATGAACAAGGTAGATTTAACTGAAAATTTTGAAACAAAATTAAAATAGTGTTTCTTTTTATTGGGAGTTTTAGTGAAATTCTTACAAGTCAATAACAAAAAAGTGTTTTCCGTGAATTTGATAGTTTTCCCTAGTGGGAACGTTTCAGGGAGCTTAGAAAAGATTTAAATTGCTGAAAACAGCTTGAAAAGTTTTGATGTTCAATATGAGCTAGGCGCACGGGCGAGGTGTCAAAAGACGCGGCTCCAGGCGGGCTAGCGATCTATGGGAGTTTTGGAATTTACCCCGAAGGAAAATCGGGAGTTTTACTGAAAAACCTATTTTATCACCAACATGTATGTGAAAACCTGGAATAACACTACCAAAACGGGACTCGAGTTCGCGGAACGCTCACCGGAGTACGGGTGAGGCGGGTAAGTGTCAATTAAGATCATGAACAAGGTAGATTTAACTGAAAATTTTGAAACAAAATTAAAATAGTGTTTCTTTTTATTGGGAGTTTTAGTGAAATTCTTACAAGTCAATAACAAAAAAGTGTTTTCCGTGAATTTGATAGTTTTCCCTAGTGGGAACGTTTCAGGGAGCTAAGAAAAGATTTAAATAGCTGAAAACAGCTTGAAAAGTTTTGATGTTTAAAATGAGCTAGACGCACGGGCGAGGTGTCAATAGACGCGGCTCTAGGCGGGCTAGCGATCTTTCTGGTTTTTGGAATTAAGTCATTAGAAAAATCGGGAATTTTACTAAAAAAACCTATTTATGACCAAAATCTATGTGAAAACCTGGAATTACACTACCAAAACGGGACTCGAGTTCGCGGAACGCGCACGGGAGTACAAGTGAGGCGTGTAAGTGTCAATTAAGATCATGAACAAGGTAGATTTAACTGAAAATTTTGAAACAAAATTAAAATAGTGTTTCTTTTTATTGGGAGTTTTAGTGAAATTCTTACAAGTCAATAACAAAAAAGTGTTTTCCGTGAATTTGATAGTTTTCCCTAGTGGGAACGTTTCAGGGAGCTTAGAAAAGATTTAAATCGCTGAAAACAGCTTGAAAAGTTTTGATGTTCAATATGAGCTAGGCGCACGGGCGAGGTGTCAAAAGACGCGGCTCCAGGCGGGCTAGCGATCTATGGGAGTTCTGCAATTTACTCCGAAGGAAAATCGGGAGTTTTACTGAAAAACCTATTTATGACCAAAATCTATGTGAAAACCTGGAATTACACTACCAAAACGGGACTCGAGTTCGCGGAACGCGCACGGGAGTACAAGTGAGGCGTGTAAGTGTCAATTAAGATTATAAACAAGGTAGATTATACTGAAAATTTTGAAACAAAATTAAAATAGTGTTTTTTTTATTGGGAGTCTTAGTGAAATTTTTACAAGTCAATAACAAAAAAGTGTTTTTCGCGAATTTGTTAGTTTTCCCTAGTGGGAACGTTTCAGGGAGCTTAGAAAAGATTTAAATTGCTGAAAACAACTTCAAAAGTTTTGGTGTTCAATATGAGCTAAGCGCACGGGCGAGGTGTCAAAAGACGCGTCTCCACGCGGGCTAGCGATCTATGGGAGTTTTGGAATTTACCCCGAAGGAAAATCGGGAGTTTTACTGAAAAACCTATTTTATCACCAACATGTATGTGAAAACCTGGAATAACACTACCAAAACGGGACTCGAGTTCGCGGAACGCTCACCGGAGTACGGGTGAGGCGGGTAAGTGTCAATTAAGATTATGAACAAGGTAGATTTAACTGAAAATTTTGAAACAAAATTAAAATAGTGTTTCTTTTTATTGGGAGTTTTAGTGAAATTTTTACAAGTCAATAACAAAAAAGTGTTTTCCGTGAATTTGATAGTTTTCCCCAGTGGGAACGTTTCAGGGAGCTAAGAAAAGATTTAAATAGCTGAAAACAGCTTGAAAAGTTTTGATGTTCAAAATGAGCTAAGCGCATGGGCGAGGTGTCCAAAGACGCGTCTCCGTGCGGGCTAGCGATCTATGGGAGTTCTGCAATTTACTCCGAAGGAAAATCGGGAGTTTTACTGAAAAACCTATTTATGACCAAAATCTATGTGAAAACCTGGAATTACACTACCAAAACGGGACTCGAGTTCGCGGAACGCGCACGGGAGTACAAGTGAGGCGTGTAAGTGTCAATTAAGATTATAAACAAGGTAGATTATACTGAAAATTTTGAAACAAAATTAAAATAGTGTTTTTATAATTGGGAGTTTTAGTGAAATTTTCACAAGTCAATAACAAAAAAGTGTTTTCCGTGAATTTGATAGTTTTCCCTAGTGGGAACGTTTCAGGGAGCTAAGAAAAGATTTAAATAGCTGAAAACAGCTTGAAAAGTTTTGATGTTCAAAATGAGCTAAGCGCACGGGCGAGGTGTCAAAAGACGAGTCTCCGCGCGGGCTAGCGATCTATGGGAGTTCTGCAATTTACTCCGAAGGAAAATCGGGAGTTTTACTGAAAAACCTATTTTATCACCAACATGTATGTGAAAACCTGGAATTACACTACCAAAACGGGACTCGAGTTCGCGGAACGCGCACGGGAGTACAAGTGAGGCGTGTAAGTGTCAATTAAGATTATAAACAAGGTAGATTATACTGAAAATTTTGAAACAAAATTAAAATAGTGTTTTTATAATTGGGAGTTTTAGTGAAATTTTTACAAGTCAATAACAAAAAAGTGTTTTCCGTGAATTTGATAGTTTTCCCTAGTGGGAACGTTTCAGGGAGCTAAGAAAAGATTTAAATAGCTGAAAACAGCTTGAAAAGTTTTGATGCTCAAAATGAGCTAAGCGCACGGGCGAGGTGTCAAAAGACGCGTCTCCGCGCGGGCTAGCGATCTATGGGAGTTCTGCAATTTACTCCGAAGGAAAATCGGGAGTTTTACTGAAAAACCTATTTTATCACCAACATAAAAACCTGGAATAACAGTACCAAAATGGGACTCCAGTTCGCGGAACGCGCACGGAGTACAAGTGCGGCGGATAAGTGTCAATTAAGATTATAAACAAGGTAGATTTAACTGAGAATTTTGAAACAAAATTAAAATAGTGTTTCTTTTTATTGGGAGTTTTAGTGAAATTTTTACAAGTCAATAACAAAAAAGTGTTTTCCGTGAATTTGATAGTTTTCCCCAGTGGGAACGTTTCAGGGAGCTAAGAAAAGATTTAAATAGCTGAAAACAGCTTGAAAAGTTTTGATGTTCAAAATGAGCTAAGCGCATGGGCGAGGTGTCAAAAGACGCGTCTCCGTGCGGGCTAGCGATCTATGGGAGTTCTGCAATTTACTCCGAAGGAAAATCGGGAGTTTTACTGAAAAACCTATTTATGACCAAAATCTATGTGAAAACCTGGAATTACACTACCAAAACGGGACTCGAGTTCGCGGAACGCGCACGGGAGTACAAGTGAGGCGTGTAAGTGTCAATTAAGATTATAAACAAGGTAGATTATACTGAAAATTTTGAAACAAAATTAAAATAGTGTTTTTATAATTGGGAGTTTTAGTGAAATTTTCACAAGTCAATAACAAAAAAGTGTTTTCCGTGAATTTGATAGTTTTCCCTAGTGGGAACGTTTCAGGGAGCTTAGAAAAGATTTAAATTGCTGAAAACAGCTTGAAAAGTTTTGATGTTCAAAATGAGCTAAGCGCACGGGCGAGGTGTCAAAAGACGCGTCTCCGCGCGGGCTAGCGATCTATGGGAGTTCTGCAATTTACTCCGAAGGAAAATCGGGAGTTTTACTGAAAAACCTATTTTATCACCAACATAAAAACCTGGAATAACAGTACCAAAATGGGACTCCAGTTCGCGGAACGCGCACGGAGTACAAGTGAGGCGGGTAAGTGTCAATTAAGATTATAAACAAGGTAGATTTAACTGAAAATTTTGAAACAAAATTAAAATAGTGTTTTTTTTATTGGGAGTTTTAGTGAAATTCTTACAAGTCAATAACAAAAAAGTGTTTTCCGTGAATTTGATAGTTTTCCCTAGTGGGAACGTTTCAGGGAGCTAAGAAAAGATTTAAATAGCTGAAAACAGCTTGAAAAGTTTTGATGTTTAAAATGAGCTAGGCGCACGGGCGAGGTGTCAAAAGACGCGGCTCCAGGCGGGCTAGCGATCTATGGGAGTTCTGCAATTTACTCCGAAGGAAAATCGGGAGTTTTACTGAAAAACCTATTTATGACCAAAATCTATGTGAAAACCTGGAATTACACTACCAAAACGGGACTCGAGTTCGCGGAACGCGCACGGGAGTACAAGTGAGGCGTGTAAGTGTCAATTAAGATAATGAACAAGGTAGATTTAACTGAAAATTTTGAAACAAAATTAAAATAGTGTTTCTTTTTATTGGGAGTTTTAGTGAAATTCTTACAAGTCAATAACAAAAAAGTGTTTTCCGTGAATTTGATAGTTTTCCCTAGTGGGAACGTTTCAGGGAGCTAAGAAAAGATTTAAATAGCTGAAAACAGCTTGAAAAGTTTTGATGTTTAAAATGAGCTAGACGCACGGGCGAGGTGTCAATAGACGCGGCTCTAGGCGGGCTAGCGATCTTTCTGGTTTTTGGAATTAAGTCATTAGAAAAATCGGGAATTTTACTAAAAAAACCTATTTATGACCAAAATCTATGTGAAAACCTGCAATTACACTACCAAAACAGGACTCGAGTTCGCGGAACAAGCACGGGAGTATAAGTGAGGCGTGTAAGTGTCAATTAAGATCATGAACAAGGTAGATTTAACTGAAAATTTTGAAACAAAATTAAAATAGTGTTTTTTTTATTGGGAGTTTTAGTGAAATTTTTACAAGTCAATAACAAAAAAGTGATTTTCGCGAATTTGTTAGTTTTCCCTAGTGGGAACGTTTCAGGGAGCTAAGAAAAGATTTAAATAGCTGAAAACAGCTTGAAAAGTTTTGATGTTCAATATGAGCTAAAGGCACGGGCAAGGTGTCAAAAGACGCGGCTCTAGGCGGGCTAGCGATCTTTCTGGTTTTTGGAATTAAGTCATAAGAAAAATCGGGAATTTTACTAAAAAAACCTATTTATGACCAAAATCTATGTGAAAACCTGGAATTACACTACCAAAACGGGACTCGAGTTCGCGGAACGCGCACGGGAGTACAAGTGAGGCGTGTAAGTGTCAATTAAGATCATGAACAAGGTAGATTTAACTGAAAATTTTGAAACAAAATTAAAATAGTGTTTCTTTTTATTGGGAGTTTTAGTGAAATTCTTACAAGTCAATAACAAAAAAGTGTTTTCCGTGAATTTGATAGTTTTCCCTAGTGGGAACGTTTCAGGGAGCTTAGAAAAGATTTAAATTGCTGAAAACAGCTTGAAAAGTTTTGATGTTCAATATGAGCTAGGCGCACGGGCGAGGTGTCAAAAGACGCGGCTCCAGGCGGGCTAGCGATCTATGGGAGTTTTGGAATTTACCCCGAAGGAAAATCGGGAGTTTTACTGAAAAACCTATTTTATCACCAACATGTATGTGAAAACCTGGAATAACACTACCAAAACGGGACTCGAGTTCGCGGAACGCTCACCGGAGTACGGGTGAGGCGGGTAAGTGTCAATTAAGATCATGAACAAGGTAGATTTAACTGAAAATTTTGAAACAAAATTAAAATAGTGTATTTTATTGGGAGTCTTAGTGAAATTTTTACAAGTCAATAACAAAAAAGTGTTTTTCGCGAATTTGTTAGTTTTCCCTAGTGGGAACGTTTCAGGGAGCTTAGAAAAGATTTAAATTGCTGAAAACAACTTCAAAAGTTTTGGTGTTCAATATGAGCTAAGCGCATGGGCGAGGTGTCAAAAGACGCGTCTCCACGCGGGCTAGCGATCTATGGGAGTTTTGGAATTTACCCCGAAGGAAAATCGGGAGTTTTACTGAAAAACCTATTTTATCACCAACATGTATGTGAAAACCTGGAATAACACTACCAAAACGGGACTCGAGTTCGCGGAACGCTCACCGGAGTACGGGTGAGGCGGGTAAGTGTCAATTAAGATCATGAACAAGGTAGATTTAACTGAAAATTTTGAAACAAAATTAAAATAGTGTTTTTTTTTATTGGGAGTTTTAGTGAAATTTTTACAAGTCAATAAGAAAAAAGTGTTTTCCGTGAATTTGATAGTTTTCCCTAGTGGGAACGTTTCAGGGAGCTAAGAAAAGATTTAAATAGCTGAAAACAGCTTGAAAAGTTTTGATGTTCAAAATGAGCTAAGCGCACGGGCGAGGTGTCAAAAGACGCGTCTCCGTGCGGGCTAGCGATCTATGGGAGTTCTGCAATTTACTCCGAAGGAAAATCGGGAGTTTTACTGAAAAACCTATTTATGACCAAAATCTATGTGAAAACCTGGAATTACACTACCAAAACGGGACTCGAGTTCGCGGAACGCGCACGGGAGTACAAGTGAGGCGTGTAAGTGTCAATTAAGATTATAAACAAGGTAGATTATACTGAAAATTTTGAAACAAAATTAAAATAGTGTTTTTATAATTGGGAGTTTTAGTGAAATTTTTACAAGTCAATAACAAAAAAGTGTTTTCCGTGAATTTGATAGTTTTCCCTAGTGGGAACGTTTCAGGGAGCTAAGAAAAGATTTAAATAGCTGAAAACAGCTTGAAAAGTTTTGATGCTCAAAATGAGCTAAGCGCACGGGCGAGGTGTCAAAAGACGCGTCTCCGCGCGGGCTAGCGATCTATGGGAGTTCTGCAATTTACTCCGAAGGAAAATCGGGAGTTTTACTGAAAAACCTATTTTATCACCAACATAAAAACCTGGAATAACACTACCAAAACGGGACTCGAGTTCGCGGAACGCGCACGGGAGTACAAGTGAGGCGTGTAAGTGTCAATTAAGATTATAAACAAGGTAGATTATACTGAAAATTTTGAAACAAAATTAAAATAGTGTATTTTATTGGGAGTCTTAGTGAAATTTTTACAAGTCAATAACAAAAAAGTGTTTTTCGCGAATTTGTTAGTTTTCCCTAGTGGGAACGTTTCAGGGAGCTTAGAAAAGATTTAAATTGCTGAAAACAACTTCAAAAGTTTTGGTGTTCAATATGAGCTAAGCGCATGGGCGAGGTGTCAAAAGACGCGTCTCCACGCGGGCTAGCGATCTATGGGAGTTTTGGAATTTACCCCGAAGGAAAATCGGGAGTTTTACTGAAAAACCTATTTTATCACCAACATGTATGTGAAAACCTGGAATAACACTACCAAAACGGGACTCGAGTTCGCGGAACGCTCACCGGAGTACGGGTGAGGCGGGTAAGTGTCAATTAAGATCATGAACAAGGTAGATTTAACTGAAAATTTTGAAACAAAATTAAAATAGTGTTTTTTTTTATTGGGAGTTTTAGTGAAATTTTTACAAGTCAATAAGAAAAAAGTGTTTTCCGTGAATTTGATAGTTTTCCCTAGTGGGAACGTTTCAGGGAGCTAAGAAAAGATTTAAATAGCTGAAAACAGCTTGAAAAGTTTTGATGTTCAAAATGAGCTAAGCGCACGGGCGAGGTGTCAAAAGACGCGTCTCCGTGCGGGCTAGCGATCTATGGGAGTTCTGCAATTTACTCCGAAGGAAAATCGGGAGTTTTACTGAAAAACCTATTTATGACCAAAATCTATGTGAAAACCTGGAATTACACTACCAAAACGGGACTCGAGTTCGCGGAACGCGCACGGGAGTACAAGTGAGGCGTGTAAGTGTCAATTAAGATTATAAACAAGGTAGATTATACTGAAAATTTTGAAACAAAATTAAAATAGTGTTTTTATAATTGGGAGTTTTAGTGAAATTTTTACAAGTCAATAACAAAAAAGTGTTTTCCGTGAATTTGATAGTTTTCCCTAGTGGGAACGTTTCAGGGAGCTAAGAAAAGATTTAAATAGCTGAAAACAGCTTGAAAAGTTTTGATGCTCAAAATGAGCTAAGCGCACGGGCGAGGTGTCAAAAGACGCGTCTCCGCGCGGGCTAGCGATCTATGGGAGTTCTGCAATTTACTCCGAAGGAAAATCGGGAGTTTTACTGAAAAACCTATTTTATCACCAACATAAAAACCTGGAATAACACTACCAAAACGGGACTCGAGTTCGCGGAACGCGCACGGGAGTACAAGTGAGGCGTGTAAGTGTCAATTAAGATTATAAACAAGGTAGATTATACTGAAAATTTTGAAACAAAATTAAAATAGTGTATTTTATTGGGAGTCTTAGTGAAATTTTTACAAGTCAATAACAAAAAAGTGTTTTTCGCGAATTTGTTAGTTTTCCCTAGTGGGAACGTTTCAGGGAGCTTAGAAAAGATTTAAATTGCTGAAAACAACTTCAAAAGTTTTGGTGTTCAATATGAGCTAAGCGCATGGGCGAGGTGTCAAAAGACGCGTCTCCACGCGGGCTAGCGATCTATGGGAGTTTTGGAATTTACCCCGAAGGAAAATCGGGAGTTTTACTGAAAAACCTATTTTATCACCAACATGTATGTGAAAACCTGGAATAACACTACCAAAACGGGACTCGAGTTCGCGGAACGCTCACCGGAGTACGGGTGAGGCGGGTAAGTGTCAATTAAGATCATGAACAAGGTAGATTTAACTGAAAATTTTGAAACAAAATTAAAATAGTGTTTTTTTTTATTGGGAGTTTTAGTGAAATTTTTACAAGTCAATAAGAAAAAAGTGTTTTCCGTGAATTTGATAGTTTTCCCTAGTGGGAACGTTTCAGGGAGCTAAGAAAAGATTTAAATAGCTGAAAACAGCTTGAAAAGTTTTGATGTTCAAAATGAGCTAAGCGCACGGGCGAGGTGTCAAAAGACGCGTCTCCGTGCGGGCTAGCGATCTATGGGAGTTCTGCAATTTACTCCGAAGGAAAATCGGGAGTTTTACTGAAAAACCTATTTATGACCAAAATCTATGTGAAAACCTGGAATTACACTACCAAAACGGGACTCGAGTTCGCGGAACGCGCACGGGAGTACAAGTGAGGCGTGTAAGTGTCAATTAAGATTATAAACAAGGTAGATTATACTGAAAATTTTGAAACAAAATTAAAATAGTGTTTTTATAATTGGGAGTTTTAGTGAAATTTTTACAAGTCAATAACAAAAAAGTGTTTTCCGTGAATTTGATAGTTTTCCCTAGTGGGAACGTTTCAGGGAGCTAAGAAAAGATTTAAATAGCTGAAAACAGCTTGAAAAGTTTTGATGTTCAAAATGAGCTAAGCGCACGGGCGAGGTGTCAAAAGACGCGTCTCCGCGCGGGCTAGCGATCTATGGGAGTTCTGCAATTTACTCCGAAGGAAAATCGGGAGTTTTACTGAAAAACCTATTTTATCACCAACATAAAAACCTGGAATAACAGTACCAAAATGGGACTCCAGTTCGCGGAACGCGCACGGAGTACAAGTGAGGCGGGTAAGTGTCAAGTAAAATTATAAACAAGGTAGATTTAACTGAAAATTTTGAAACAAAATTAAAATAGTGTTTCTTTTTATTGGGAGTTTTAGTGAAATTCTTACAAGTCAATAACAAAAAAGTGTTTTCCGTGAATTTGATAGTTTTCCCTAGTGGGAACGTTTCAGGGAGCTTAGAAAAGATTTAAATTGCTGAAAACAGCTTGAAAAGTTTTGATGTTCAATATGAGCTAGGCGCACGGGCGAGGTGTCAAAAGACGCGGCTCCAGGCGGGCTAGCGATCTATGGGAGTTCTGCAATTTGCTCCGAAGGAAAATCGGGAGTTTTACTGAAAAACCTATTTATGACCAAAATCTATGTGAAAACCTGGAATTACACTACCAAAACGGGACTCGAGTTCGCGGAGCGCGCACGGGAGTACAAGTGAGGCGTGTAAGTGTCAATTAAGATTATAAACAAGGTAGATTATACTGAAAATTTTGAAACAAAATTAAAATAGTGTTTTTTTTATTGGGAGTCTTAGTGAAATTTTTACAAGTCAATAACAAAATAGTGTTTTTCGCGAATTTGTTAGTTTTCCCTAGTGGGAACGTTTCAGGGAGCTTAGAAAAGATTAAAATTGCTGAAAACAACTTCAAAAGTTTTGATGTTCAATATGAGCTAAGCGCACGGGCGAGGTGTCAAAAGACGCGTCTCCACGCGGGCTAGCGATCTATGGGAGGTTTGGAATTTACCCCGAAGGAAAATCGGGAGTTTTACTGAAAAACCTATTTTATCACCAACATGTATGTGAAAACCTGGAATAACACTACCAAAACGGGACTCGAGTTCGCGGAACGCTCACCGGAGTACGGGTGAGGCGGGTAAGTGTCAATTAAGATCATGAACAAGGTAGATTTAACTGAAAATTTTGAAACAAAATTAAAATAGTGTTTTTTTTTATTGGGAGTTTTAGTGAAATTTTTACAAGTCAATAAGAAAAAAGTGTTTTCCGTGAATTTGATAGTTTTCCCTAGTGGGAACGTTTCAGGGAGCTAAGAAAAGATTTAAATAGCTGAAAACAGCTTGAAAAGTTTTGATGTTCAAAATGAGCTAAGCGCACGGGCGAGGTGTCAAAAGACGCGTCTCCGTGCGGGCTAGCGATCTATGGGAGTTCTGCAATTTACTCCGAAGGAAAATCGGGAGTTTTACTGAAAAACCTATTTATGACCAAAATCTATGTGAAAACCTGGAATTACACTACCAAAACGGGACTCGAGTTCGCGGAACGCGCACGGGAGTACAAGTGAGGCGTGTAAGTGTCAATAAAGATTATAAACAAGGTAGATTATACTGAAAATTTTGAAACAAAATTAAAATAGTGTTTTTATAATTGGGAGTTTTAGTGAAATTTTTACAAGTCAATAACAAAAAAGTGTTTTCCGTGAATTTGATAGTTTTCCCTAGTGGGAACGTTTCAGGGAGCTAAGAAAAGATTTAAATAGCTGAAAACAGCTTGAAAAGTTTTGATGTTCAAAATGAGCTAAGCGCACGGGCGAGGTGTCAAAAGACGCGTCTCCGCGCGGGCTAGCGATCTATGGGAGTTCTGCAATTTACTCCGAAGGAAAATCGGGAGTTTTACTGAAAAACCTATTTTATCACCAACATAAAAACCTGGAATAACAGTACCAAAATGGGACTCCAGTTCGCGGAACGCGCACGGAGTACAAGTGAGGCGGGTAAGTGTCAATTAAGATTAGAAACAAGGTAGATTTAACTGAAAATTTTGAAACAAAATTAAAATAGTGTTTTTTTTATTGGGAGTTTTAGTGAAATTCTTACAAGTCAATAACAAAAAAGTGTTTTCCGTGAATTTGATAGTTTTCCCTAGTGGGAACGTTTCAGGGAGCTAAGAAAAGATTTAAATAGCTGAAAACAGCTTGAAAAGTTTTGATGTTTAAAATGAGCTAGGCGCACGGGCGAGGTGTCAAAAGACGCGGCTCCAGGCGGGCTAGCGATCTATGGGAGTTCTGCAATTTACTCCGAAGGAAAATCGGGAGTTTTACTGAAAAACCTATTTATGACCAAAATCTATGTGAAAACCTGGAATTACACTACCAAAACGGGACTCGAGTTCGCGGAACGCGCACGGGAGTACAAGTGAGGCGTGTAAGTGTCAATTAAGATCATGAACAAGGTAGATTTAACTGGAAATTTTGAAACAAAATTAAAATAGTGTTTTTATAATTGGGAGTTTTAGTGAAATTTTTACAAGTCAATAACAAAAAAGTGTTTTCCGTGAATTTGATAGTTTTCCCTAGTGGGAACGTTTCAGGGAGCTAAGAAAAGATTTAAATAGCTGAAAACAGCTTGAAAAGTTTTGATGTTCAAAATGAGCTAAGCGCACGGGCGAGGTGTCAAAAGACGCGTCTCCGCGCGGGCTAGCGATCTATGGGAGTTCTGCAATTTACTCCGAAGGAAAATCGGGAGTTTTACTGAAAAACCTATTTTATCACCAACATAAAAACCTGGAATAACAGTACCAAAATGGGACTCCAGTTCGCGGAACGCGCACGGAGTACAAGTGAGGCGGGTAAGTGTCAATTAAGATTATAAACAAGGTAGATTTAACTGAAAATTTTGAAACAAAATTAAAATAGTGTTTTTTTTATTGGGAGTTTTAGTGAAATTCTTACAAGTCAATAACAAAAAAGTGTTTTCCGTGAATTTGATAGTTTTCCCTAGTGGGAACGTTTCAGGGAGCTAAGAAAAGATTTAAATAGCTGAAAACAGCTTGAAAAGTTTTGATGTTCAATATGAGCTAAAGGCACGGGCAAGGTGTCAAAAGACGCGGCTCTAGGCGGGCTAGCGATCTTTCTGGTTTTTGGAATTTAGTCATAAGAAAAATCGGGAATTTTACTAAAAAAACCTATTTATGACCAAAATCTATGTGAAAACCTGGAATTACACTACCAAAACGGGACTCGAGTTCGCGGAACGCACACGGGAGTACAAGTGAGGCGTGTAAGTGTCAGTTAAGATCATGAACAAGGTAGATTTAACTGAAAATTTTGAAACAAAATTAAAATAGTGTTTCTTTTTATTGGGAGTTTTAGTGAAATTCTTACAAGTCAATAACAAAAAAGTGTTTTCCGTGAATTTGATAGTTTTCCCTAGTGGGAACGTTTCAGGGAGCTTAGAAAAGATTTAAATTGCTGAAAACAGCTTGAAAAGTTTTGATGTTCAATATGAGCTAGGCGCACGGGCGAGGTGTCAAAAGACGCGGCTCCAGGCGGGCTAGCGATCTATGGGAGTTCTGCAATTTACTCCGAAGGAAAATCGGGAGTTTTACTGAAAAACCTATTTATGACCAAAATCTATGTGAAAACCTGGAATTACACTACCAAAACGGGACTCGAGTTCGCGGAACGCGCACGGGAGTACAAGTGAGGCGTGTAAGTGTCAATTAAGATCATGAACAAGGTAGATTTAACTGAAAATTTTGAAACAAAATTAAAATAGTGTTTCTTTTTATTGGGAGTTTTAGTGAAATTCTTACAAGTCAATAACAAAAAAGTGTTTTCCGTGAATTTGATAGTTTTCCCTAGTGGGAACGTTTCAGGGAGCTTAGAAAAGATTTAAATTGCTGAAAACAGCTTGAAAAGTTTTGATGTTTAAAATGAGCTAGACGCACGGGCGAGGTGTCAAAAGACGCGGCTCCAGGCGGGCTAGCGATCTATGGGAGTTCTGCAATTTACTCCGAAGGAAAATCGGGAGTTTTACTGAAAAACCTATTTATGACCAAAATCTATGTGAAAACCTGGAATTACACTACCAAAACGGGACTCGAGTTCGCGGAACGCGCACGGGAGTACAAGTGAGGCGTGTAAGTGTCAATTAAGATCATGAACAAGGTAGATTTAACTGAAAATTTTGAAACAAAATTAAAATAGTGTTTCTTTTTATTGGGAGTTTTAGTGAAATTCTTACAAGTCAATAACAAAAAAGTGTTTTCCGTGAATTTGATAGTTTTCCCTAGTGGGAACGTTTCAGGGAGCTTAGAAAAGATTTAAATTGCTGAAAACAGCTTGAAAAGTTTTGATGTTTAAAATGAGCTAGACGCACGGGCGAGGTGTCAATAGACGCGGCTCTAGGCGGGCTAGCGATCTTTCTGGTTTTTGGAATTGAGTCATTAGAAAAATCGGGAATTTTACTAAAAAAACCTATTTATGACCAAAATCTATGTGAAAACCTGGAATTACACTACCAAAACGGGACTCGAGTTCGCGGAACAAGCACGGGAGTACAAGTGAGGCGTGTAAGTGTCAATTAAGATCATGAACAAGGTAGATTTAACTGAAAATTTTGAAACAAAATTAAAATAGTGTTTTTTTTATTGGGAGTTTTAGTGAAATTTTTACAAGTCAATAACAAAAAAGTGATTTTCGCGAATTTGTTAGTTTTCCCTAGTGGGAACGTTTCAGGTAGCTAAGAAAAGATTTAAATAGCTGAAAACAGCTTGAAAAGTTTTGATGTTCAATATGAGCTAAAGGCACGGGCAAGGTGTCAAAAGACGCGGCTCTAGGCGGGCTAGCGATCTTTCTGGTTTTTGGAATTTAGTCATAAGAAAAATCGGGAATTTTACTAAAAAAACCTATTTATGACCAAAATCTATGTGAAAACCTGGAATTACACTACCAAAACGGGACTCGAGTTCGCGGAACGCGCACGGGAGTACAAGTGAGGCGTGTAAGTGTCAATTAAGATCATGAACAAGGTAGATTTAACTGGAAATTTTGAAACAAAATTAAAATAGTGTTTTTATAATTGGGAGTTTTAGTGAAATTTTTACAAGTCAATAACAAAAAAGTGATTTTCGTGAATTTGTTAGTTTTCCCTAGTGGGAACGTTTCAGGTAGCTAAGAAAAGATTTAAATAGCTGAAAACAGCTTGAAAAGTTTTGATGTTCAATATGAGCTAAAGGCACGGGCAAGGTGTCAAAAGACGCGGCTCTAGGCGGGCTAGCGATCTTTCTGGTTTTTGGAATTTAGTCATAAGAAAAATCGGGAATTTTACTAAAAAAACCTATTTATGACCAAAATCTATGTGAAAACCTGGAATTACACTACCAAAACGGGACTCGAGTTCGCGGAACGCGCACGGGAGTACAAGTGAGGCGTGTAAGTGTCAATTAACCCCTCAAAAGCCCGGCCCCCGCCTTTCGAATCGCGCCATCTGTCAGCGTAGTTGAACATACTTTTTGATTTTTGGGTAGGAGTTCAGAAAAACTGAGAAATCGGCAATTTATAGCCATTATCATGGTATACATTATACCTTCCTGGCTTCGTTATGAGTTTATCTAACTATTTTTACCATTCAATAAGCAAATCAAACTGACCTTATCTCGCAGTGATGTGATATGTTTTCACTTTTATAATTTTCACTCACATAACCATAAAACTTTATCATAATTTATCGGATTCACACACATATTCACCAAAAAACACTTCCACGATAACACAATAATGTGTAGGCAATGTTTACACAAATTATTCCGCTTAGACACAATGTAAAAAACTGTAAAAAGTAATAAAAACTATTTGCTAACACAACGAAAAATTATGGCGGCAATCTCGCGCGCCGCCGGTCACTAAACTATCGTTCATGGCGGGCGGGGGGCGGCCAGCCGGCCACGGCTTGCAAGTACCGTCGGCGCAAAAACGCGCGAATGAAATATTTGTATGTTATAATTTTCAAGTACGATTTTTGTTATTATGAATTATTATTGTTATTTTATTCTGTTACTTTTAGATTTTAGTAATGACCTGTCCAATGAAACGTCAGAGACTTTTTGTATTGAGGTATCCCAATTATTATTTTGATATTATTCTTTGAAAATAATGACACACTATTACTAACAGCTGTGTAACAATAAAATTATGGTGGACAATAAATTACATAAATTATTATTCTATCTATTTTTCCTTATAAGTACTTATATCTATATACCAACCCACCCATTCTCAGAGAGGAGGCCTGTGTCCCAGCGGTGGGAACATAATAGTCCGATTATGCCAAGCAACAAAAACTAAGTATGGTGGAGGTTAACTACTGTGGTTATTCATCATGATAAAGTTTGCCTGAATTTATACTTCGCCATTTATCAATAACGGCTTGGCCACGGGGATCGGCGGTGCGAACGACGATGCGGAATGCGAGGCGACCATTTGCGCGGCATCGTTTGCAGGCCACGGGCAGTCATGTTCGCCGCCGCGACCAGTAAGGAAGTCCGAGAGCTAAATGCCTTTATCAAAGTTATCTCGATATTGCTTAGAAAGTAATCGTTTTTTGGTTCAAGACATAATATTTGGAAGAGATTGTGGAGTACATTATTTGGATAGGAATCGAGGTATAGATGGAGAATTCCATAAAAAGTACGAGAAATACAGAATGTATCCAGAAAAATAGGTGGCCTTGCTAGTATTTCAGCAATAACAGTCTCAGTGTTCATTATTCGCGGCGAAAACGACTAAACTCGTTTGATCACTGCCCTAGTTGCCGCGACTACCGCTCGACGCCGTGGCTCGCGCCGTAGGATTCATGTATTTGTTTCACTCACCGGCCGCGCCGCCAGTCGCCCGTGCCGTTCGCTCGGTACAATTCGCCGTTCGCCGCTCCGCGTGGCTTGATAAGTACATTTCTATGCGTTTGTTTCAGTCGTTAGACGCCTCGCCGTTCGCACCACGCGAATATTCGCTATGGCGAATGTTCCGTGGCCAGGCCGTAAGGTATATTGATAAATGGATAGCACCTTATCATCACCATATACTTACGGATAGTTATTCCAATTCCATGTACGAGAGAGCTTGGGACAGATTGAAATAAAATACATTTTGTTTTCAAGAAATATATTCCAAAAAAAAAAAAAAAGTGATATTTGTTAAAATCAAAAATCATTTATTCAAATTAGGCTGAGAATCAGCACTTTTTGAACGAAAAATTACAAAAGACAGTCCCCCAAAAACGCCCGCCCTTCACCACTTCCTAGTGCTATCGCTGGGAAGAAGAAGTGACGCAACAAACTCCCCAGCAGCACAGCTGTCTGTTCAGTTGAAAATACTCGATTGTATACAATACTAGGTACCTATGTTCGGTAATTAACATCACAATGGCTTAAACTAAAAACTAAATACAAAAAATAACATTATCGGATTTGCACCTTTCAAGCTAAATAAAGTTTGTACACAAACCTCATACCATTTATTTCTAACTACTTTCAAATAAACCAATTACAGACACTTGAATTGTTAAGGGGTCAGTCACCTCCATAGACACTTAAAATAAATTGTTACAAAAATATTAGTTACATCATTACTATTTTATTTATAATTATACATATGTGAGAACGATATAGAAAAAGACATAAGTACACGTTAAACTTTCAAGCTAAATAAAGTTTGTACACAAACCTCATACCATTTATTTCTAACTACTTTCAAATAAACCAATTACAGACACTTGAATTGTTAAGGGGTCAGTCACCTCCATAGACACTTAAAATAAATTGTTACAAAAATATTAGTTACATCATTACTATTTTATTTATAATTATACATAATTATGTGAGAACGATATAGAAAAAGACATAAGTACACGTTAAAAGCGTCCAGAGTACAGCAAATAAAAACAGAAATAAAATACTTAAAATAAGCCAAGGCAGCTAAGAGATGACTAGTCCCAACTGATGGCGTCCGTTCACGAACATGACGCATGGATCAGCACCATTCAGCTCAACCATTTTGAAGGGAGCTAAATGAGCCAACACACGAGCCACCATCAGCGACACATGAGGAGTCAGAAGTCGCCATGTACCGTTGAAACGTAGCCCTCATGAGAGGGCCCGGATCCCGTTCATAGTCCACATCCACCATCACATTCAATAGCATGCACTCACATTCACTCATGTTCATACTTCGCATCAGCACCGTTCAGCTCAACCATTTTGAAGGGAGCTAAATGATCCAACACACGTGCCACCATCAGCGAGACATGAGGAGTTAGAAGTCACCATGTAACGTTGAAACGTAGCCTTCACGCGAGGGCCCGGATCCCGTTCATAGTCCACATCCACCATCACATTCAATAGCATGCACTCACATTCACTCATGTTCATACTTCGCATCAGCACCGTTCAGCTCAACCATTTTGAAGGGAGCTAAATGATCCAACACACGTGCCACCATCAGCGAGACATGAGGAGTTAGAAGTCACCATGTAACGTTGAAACGTAGCCTTCACGCGAGGGCCCGGATCCCGTTCATAGTCCACATCCACCATCACATTCAATAGCATGCACTCACATTCACTCATGTTCATACTTCGCATCAGCACCGTTCAGCTCAACCATTTTGAAGGGAGCTAAATGATCCAACACACGTGCCACCATCAGCGAGACATGAGGAGTTAGAAGTCACCATGTAACGTTGAAACGTAGCCTTCACGCGAGGGCCCGGATCCCGTTCATAGTCCACATCCACCATCACATTCAATAGCATGCACTCACATTCACTCATGTTCATACTCCACATCCACACCGCAAAATGATTCACTCATTACTGCGCCTCCGTTTTCGCCCACGTATTTCTTCGCCTGGGAGCTTTGCTGCAGAATGCCAAATTCTCCAGCAAACCCCAAAACACAGAAATGCGTCACACTGGGTGCACTTACTGTGAACCAATTTGACTTCCTTCATTCGAAAGCAAATCATACACCTTTTTCTTGCATTCGCCCCTTTCAAATATTCTGGCTCGTGCAGGATATCTCGCCTCAGCCTCATGAGTTCCCCTGATGGCAGGCTGATCTCTTGTAGCTGTAGACAGGGGCGATGCCGTCTAAGCAGAGTTTCAGCAAGCTCATAACGGAACTCACGATGCGTCACAGGCAGTTTATCCCGCCGTTTCAGCGAACTCGCATACATCACAAGTGCATTGTGAATACTAACATTTAGCAACCTTTTATACATCTTCATGTACCATTTCACGCCTCTCTTTCGCTCTAACAGATACATGGAGAGTTTTTGATCTTTGAGATCAACTCCCCCCATGAATGAATTGTAATCCCTTACACACACAGGTTTTACAAGCGATTTACCGGCCTTCGTTCCAATGTAAGTATCGGGTCTGTGATAGGTAGATATAATATTCACCATTTTAGAGTCCATCCATGCAATGATGGATACGTCTCCACAATGGCGAGATATTATCGTCCCCTTACTCACTTTCTTCGGTACTTTAGCAATATCACTAGGTACGTTTCGACGGCATACACGAAGGGTTCCTAGGCAATCAAAGCCCAAACTCTTGAGGTATCGTGCTAATGATGGACAATTGTAAAAATTGTCCATCACTACACAATGCCCCCGATGTTCAAGACCTTGCAAAAGTTCAAGAACCACTTTCGTGCTTTTCCCCCCCAAATTGACACCAAGGGAATTGTCTCTATCGGCTCCGTCAAACTTGCCCGTGTATATTTGGAATCCAGCCATATAGCCTGTGCTGGACTCACACAGTTCATATGACTTGATTCCAAATCGGGCAGACTTTGACCTTATTGTTTGGACCCAAGACAAGCGGCCCTTGAATAAGGTCAAAGACTCGTCGATAGACACGTCAGGCTTTAGGTTATAGAGCGATTTGAACTTCTTTCCGAGATGTTCAATTATAGGTGCCAGCTTACCCAGCTTAGCCGACAATTTTACTGAGGAAGCAACTTCAGTTTGAGGCAAATGCTGACTCGCGACAGCGGTATTGTCTACAAAATGAAGAAACTTACTCAGCAAAACGTACCGATTATAGGGCAAAAGACGTCTGAACCCCGGTAGTTGGAGAACCGGGTCTTTTGACCAATACTCAGATAACGACGTCCGCGGGTCGAGGGCCATATACATGAACACCGCGAAAAGAAGCATTATCTCGTCTGCATTCGTGTCAGTCCACGAATGTAAGCGAGATGATGCGGACAAAGTCCCTCTATTACGCTTAGCCTCGATCGTCTGCTGGGCGTAGCGGTTTGTTTCACGGACAATCAAGTCTATGATATCTTTGTCCCATATGTCGACAAAGGTATCATAAGGCGAATCGTAATCTTTGAGTGGCCCAGGGGTAGGTCCTGAGAACTCCTCACGAACACCCCTGAACGACTCAAAGTCCGACAGCCACGTGAAACTAGGTGACGTACCCAGTAGGCGATCAGCTGCGTCGTCCATCCCCGTGTCGATGATGTCTACAATTTCGCGCATGGGTTCTTCTAACTCCTCAGTGTCGGGAATGTCCTTTCTTGAACTACCTGGCATGGCGTCGACGTCGAACTCGTCGTCGAACTCGCTGTCCAAGTCGCTGCCGGCCACCTCCTCCCTTCCTGACGCTGTCGCTGCCTGCAATCCCGAAGTTGATGGCTCCGGCAGATCCTGCACCCATCGCCTGACATGCCAGGGGGCCTCCTCCATCATCTCCTCGGCTTCTTCCTGCGACATGTCCAAGGCCTCCACCCGCTCGACTACATCGAAACTGCAAGCAAGTACAATATTGTAAAAATATAACCTTAATATGAGCACGTCCCAAGAACCTTACTCTGTGAAGGAGAGCTAACTTACCAGAGAGGCACGGCCGGCTTGGTTTGGACACGTCGGATGCGACCACCAGGGGTCTGCTCAACGGGTACAGCCTCGCCCTGAACGTTGAGAGAACCACCTGGCGTCGGTAACACTGGGACAGCAATGAAGCGGCTAAAAAGATAAGAAATACAAATTATTCCACTGAAACTAAATAAATATAGTAATACGCTGTACAGAAAATACGCGCTTACCTTGGCGGCGGGGATGGTGATAAATGAGGATCGCGGCGCGAGTCAATCAGACCCATAATAAGAGCGCGACGCGCGGCGCTCTCTCTGGGCGGCCCCCTTTCAGAAGGAGCGGGGGTCACGCTCCGCGACCTTGAACTCGAGGCCTGCCTCGCCATGCTGAAAATATCACAACGAATCATCAATCATTTACTAAAGTAATGGCCTAAAATTCATTCTATTTGAGGTCATTCACCTTTTTTGAAGTCTGTAAGAAAAAAACAATAATCTCGACAGATAAGAAAACAAAATGAAATAATAAAAATCAAATCACAAAAATATAATAAATATAATCAGTCATTTTTTTTTTTGCAGTTAGTACTTTGCACTGACGAATGTCCCTTGTACCATGACCGCGGTCTCGTTATCTCATGGTACCGGCAATCGTTCGCCGATTTGCTAATTTTACTCTTTGAAATACGTTTCCAATGATAATACGCAATAATATTTGTAGCAAATTATGTTCTTAGATAAATAAGCTAGCAACTTATCTGTATTTCAAACAATATACAACAATATTTATTATAAAAACATGACTCAAATTGATTTGCTAAGGTATCCATCGTCTCGTTATCTCATGGTACCGGCAATCGATCGCTGATTTGCAAATTTTTACGTTCCAATGATAATACGCAATAATATTTGTAGCAAATTATGTTCTTAGATAAATAAGCTAGCAACTTATCTGTATTTCAAACATTATACAAGAATATTTATCATAAAAACATGACTCAAATTGATTCGTTAAGGCGTCCATCGTCTCGTTATCTCATGGTACCGGCAATCGATCGCTGATTTGCAAATTTTTACGTTCCAATGATAATACGCAATAATATTTGTAGCAAATTATGTTCTTAGATAAATAAGCTAGCAACTTATCTGTATTTCAAACAATATACAAAAATATTTATCATAAAAACATGACTCAAATTGACTCGACACGGCATCCATTATGGTCAAAATTTTTGCATTACAAAACAACAAAACATTCGATAAGTTTTCACTGAAATATTTATCACTTTTCGATAAACTATCATTCAATTTGAAATCTACACTTATTTCTCAGTAATTCTGTATAACATTTATAAAAGATTACTCACCGCTTTCGTCGTACGTTCATTTTTCAATAAAAAACAACACTGAACAATGTCGAGAAGAATGGCGTCACAATGGCGTCTCACTTCAAAAACCACAGATGCATTTTGTAAACATTTTTTTTGTCATTCATTTTAGTGGTGTTCCCTTCAAATGTTACTAAAACCGGTCAAGTATGAATCGATTACTCGAATGATACAGCCACATCGTGTTGCAAGTGCAAAAAAACGTGAAATACCATCGACCAATAGCAGCTGTTACGTTGTGTACAGATGGTGTACTGATGACATTTGGGGCACTTTTTTTTATGTACATACGCTGTACTGTTGACAGTTCAGGGGTTAGATCATGAACAAGGTAGATTTAACTGGAAATTTTGAAACAAAATTAAAATAGTGTTTTTATAATTGGGAGTTTTAGTGAAATTTTTACAAGTCAATAAGAAAAAAGTGTTTTCCGTGAATTTGATAGTTTTCCCTAGTGGGAACGTTTCAGGGAGCTAAGAAAAGATTTAAATAGCTGAAAACAGCTTGAAAAGTTTTGATGTTCAAAATGAGCTAAGCGCACGGGCGAGGTGTCAAAAGACGCGTCTCCGTGCGGGCTAGCGATCTATGGGAGTTCTGCAATTTACTCCGAAGGAAAATCGGGAGTTTTACTGAAAAACCTATTTTATCACCAACATGTATGTGAAAACCTGGAATAACACTACCAAAACGGGACTCGAGTTCGCGGAACGCTCACCGGAGTACGGGTGAGGCGGGTAAGTGTCAATTAAGATCATGAACAAGGTAGATTTAACTGAAAATTTTGAAACAAAATTAAAATAGTGTTTTTTTTTATTGGGAGTTTTAGTGAAATTTTTACAAGTCAATAAGAAAAAAGTGTTTTCCGTGAATTTGATAGTTTTCCCTAGTGGGAACGTTTCAGGGAGCTAAGAAAAGATTTAAATAGCTGAAAACAGCTTGAAAAGTTTTGATGTTTAAAATGAGCTAGACGCACGGGCGAGGTGTCAATAGACGCGGCTCTAGGCGGGCTAGCGATCTTTCTGGTTTTTGGAATTAAGTCATTAGAAAAATCGGGAATTTTACTAAAAAAACCTATTTATGACCAAAATCTATGTGAAAACCTGGAATTACACTACCAAAACGGGACTCGAGTTCGCGGAACAAGCACGGGAGTACAAGTGAGGCGTGTAAGTGTCAATTAAGATCATGAACAAGGTAGATTTAACTGAAAATTTTGAAACAAAATTAAAATAGTGTTTTTTTTATTGGGAGTTTTAGTGAAATTTTTACAAGTCAATAACAAAAAAGTGATTTTCGCGAATTTGTTAGTTTTCCCTAGTGGGAACGTTTCAGGGAGCTAAGAAAAGATTTAAATAGCTGAAAACAGCTTGAAAAGTTTTGATGTTCAATATGAGCTAAAGGCACGGGCAAGGTGTCAAAAGACGCGGCTCTAGGCGGGCTAGCGATCTTTCTGGTTTTTGGAATTTAGTCATAAGAAAAATCGGGAATTTTACTAAAAAAACCTATTTATGACCAAAATCTATGTGAAAACCTGGAATTACACTACCAAAACGGGACTCGAGTTCGCGGAACGCGCACGGGAGTACAAGTGAGGCGTGTAAGTGTCAATTAAGATCATGAACAAGGTAGATTTAACTGAAAATTTTGAAACAAAATTAAAATAGTGTTTCTTTTTATTGGGAGTTTTAGTGAAATTCTTACAAGTCAATAACAAAAAAGTGTTTTCCGTGAATTTGATAGTTTTCCCTAGTGGGAACGTTTCAGGGAGCTTAGAAAAGATTTAAATTGCTGAAAACAGCTTGAAAAGTTTTGATGTTCAATATGAGCTAGGCGCACGGGCGAGGTGTCAAAAGACGCGGCTCCAGGCGGGCTAGCGATCTATGGGAGTTCTGCAATTTACTCCGAAGGAAAATCGGGAGTTTTACTGAAAAACCTATTTATGACCAAAATCTATGTGAAAACCTGGAATTACACTACCAAAACGGGACTCGAGTTCGCGGAACGCGCACGGGAGTACAAGTGAGGCGTGTAAGTGTCAATTAAGATTATAAACAAGGTAGATTATACTGAAAATTTTGAAACAAAATTAAAATAGTGTTTTTTTTATTGGGAGTCTTAGTGAAATTTTTACAAGTCAATAACAAAAAAGTGTTTTTCGCGAATTTGTTAGTTTTCCCTAGTGGGAACGTTTCAGGGAGCTTAGAAAAGATTTAAATTGCTGAAAACAACTTCAAAAGTTTTGGTGTTCAATATGAGCTAAGCGCACGGGCGAGGTGTCAAAAGACGCGTCTCCACGCGGGCTAGCGATCTATGGGAGTTTTGGAATTTACCCCGAAGGAAAATCGGGAGTTTTACTGAAAAACCTATTTTATCACCAACATGTATGTGAAAACCTGGAATAACACTACCAAAACGGGACTCGAGTTCGCGGAACGCTCACCGGAGTACGGGTGAGGCGGGTAAGTGTCAATTAAGATCATGAACAAGGTAGATTTAACTGAAAATTTTGAAACAAAATTAAAATAGTGTTTTTTTTTATTGGGAGTTTTAGTGAAATTTTTACAAGTCAATAAGAAAAAAGTGTTTTCCGTGAATTTGATAGTTTTCCCTAGTGGGAACGTTTCAGGGAGCTAAGAAAAGATTTAAATAGCTGAAAACAGCTTGAAAAGTTTTGATGTTCAAAATGAGCTAAGCGCACGGGCGAGGTGTCAAAAGACGCGTCTCCGTGCGGGCTAGCGATCTATGGGAGTTCTGCAATTTACTCCGAAGGAAAATCGGGAGTTTTACTGAAAAACCTATTTATGACCAAAATCTATGTGAAAACCTGGAATTACACTACCAAAACGGGACTCGAGTTCGCGGAACGCGCACGGGAGTACAAGTGAGGCGTGTAAGTGTCAATTAAGATTATAAACAAGGTAGATTATACTGAAAATTTTGAAACAAAATTAAAATAGTGTTTTTTTTATTGGGAGTCTTAGTGAAATTTTTACAAGTCAATAACAAAATAGTGTTTTTCGCGAATTTGTTAGTTTTCCCTAGTGGGAACGTTTCAGGGAGCTTAGAAAAGATTTAAATAGCTGAAAACAGCTTGAAAAGTTTTGATGTTCAAAATGAGCTAAGCGCACGGGCGAGGTGTCAAAAGACGCGTCTCCGCGCGGGCTAGCGATCTATGGGAGTTCTGCAATTTACTCCGAAGGAAAATCGGGAGTTTTACTGAAAAACCTATTTTATCACCAACATGTATGTGAAAACCTGGAATAACACTACCAAAACGGGACTCGAGTTCGCGGAACGCTCACCGGAGTACGGGTGAGGCGGGTAAGTGTCAATTAAGATCATGAACAAGGTAGATTTAACTGAAAATTTTGAAACAAAATTAAAATAGTGTTTTTTTTTATTGGGAGTTTTAGTGAAATTTTTACAAGTCAATAAGAAAAAAGTGTTTTCCGTGAATTTGATAGTTTTCCCTAGTGGGAACGTTTCAGGGAGCTAAGAAAAGATTTAAATAGCTGAAAACAGCTTGAAAAGTTTTGATGTTTAAAATGAGCTAGACGCACGGGCGAGGTGTCAATAGACGCGGCTCTAGGCGGGCTAGCGATCTTTCTGGTTTTTGGAATTAAGTCATTAGAAAAATCGGGAATTTTACTAAAAAAACCTATTTATGACCAAAATCTATGTGAAAACCTGGAATTACACTACCAAAACGGGACTCGAGTTCGCGGAACAAGCACGGGAGTACAAGTGAGGCGTGTAAGTGTCAATTAAGATCATGAACAAGGTAGATTTAACTGAAAATTTTGAAACAAAATTAAAATAGTGTTTTTTTTATTGGGAGTTTTAGTGAAATTTTTACAAGTCAATAACAAAAAAGTTATTTTCGCGAATTTGTTAGTTTTCCCTAGTGGGAACGTTTCAGGGAGCTAAGAAAAGATTTAAATAGCTGAAAACAGCTTGAAAAGTTTTGATGTTCAATATGAGCTAAAGGCACGGGCAAGGTGTCAAAAGACGCGGCTCTAGGCGGGCTAGCGATCTTTCTGGTTTTTGGAATTTAGTCATAAGAAAAATCGGGAATTTTACTAAAAAAACCTATTTATGACCAAAATCTATGTGAAAACCTGGAATTACACTACCAAAACGGGACTCGAGTTCGCGGAACGCGCACGGGAGTACAAGTGAGGCGTGTAAGTGTCAATTAAGATCATGAACAAGGTAGATTTAACTGAAAATTTTGAAACAAAATTAAAATAGTGTTTCTTTTTATTGGGAGTTTTAGTGAAATTCTTACAAGTCAATAACAAAAAAAAGTTTTCCGTGAATTTGATAGTTTTCCCTAGTGGGAACGTTTCAGGGAGCTTAGAAAAGATTTAAATTGCTGAAAACAGCTTGAAAAGTTTTGATGTTCAATATGAGCTAGGCGCACGGGCGAGGTGTCAAAAGACGCGGCTCCAGGCGGGCTAGCGATCTATGGGAGTTCTGCAATTTACTCCGAAGGAAAATCGGGAGTTTTACTGAAAAACCTATTTATGACCAAAATCTATGTGAAAACCTGGAATTACACTACCAAAACGGGACTCGAGTTCGCGGAACGCGCACGGGAGTACAAGTGAGGCGTGTAAGTGTCAATTAAGATTATAAACAAGGTAGATTATACTGAAAATTTTGAAACAAAATTAAAATAGTGTTTTTTATTGGGAGTCTTAGTGAAATTTTTACAAGTCAATAACAAAAAAGTGTTTTTCGCGAATTTGTTAGTTTTCCCTAGTGGGAACGTTTCAGGGAGCTTAGAAAAGATTTAAATTGCTGAAAACAACTTCAAAAGTTTTGGTGTTCAATGTGAGCTAAGCGCACGGGCGAGGTGTCAAAAGACGCGTCTCCACGCGGGCTAGCGATCTATGGGAGTTTTGGAATTTACCCCGAAGGAAAATCGGGAGTTTTACTGAAAAACCTATTTTATCACCAACATGTATGTGAAAACCTGGAATAACACTACCAAAACGGGACTCGAGTTCGCGGAACGCTCACCGGAGTACGGGTGAGGCGGGTAAGTGTCAATTAAGATCATGAACAAGGTAGATTTAACTAAAAATTTTGAAACAAAATTAAAATAGTGTTTTTTTTTATTGGGAGTTTTAGTGAAATTTTTACAAGTCAATAAGAAAAAAGTGTTTGCCGTGAATTTGATAGTTTTCCCTAGTGGGAACGTTTCAGGGAGCTAAGAAAAGATTTAAATAGCTGAAAACAGCTTGAAAAGTTTTGATGTTCAAAATGAGCTAAGCGCACGGGCGAGGTGTCAAAAGACGCGTCTCCGTGCGGGCTAGCGATCTATGGGAGTTCTGCAATTTACTCCGAAGGAAAATCGGGAGTTTTACTGAAAAACCTATTTATGACCAAAATCTATGTGAAAACCTGGAATTACACTACCAAAACGGGACTCGAGTTCGCGGAACGCGCACGGGAGTACAAGTGAGGCGTGTAAGTGTCAATTAAGATTATAAACAAGGTAGATTATACTGAAAATTTTGAAACAAAATTAAAATAGTGTTTTTTTTATTGGGAGTCTTAGTGAAATTTTTACAAGTCAATAACAAAATAGTGTTTTTCGCGAATTTGTTAGTTTTCCCTAGTGGGAACGTTTCAGGGAGCTTAGAAAAGATTTAAATAGCTGAAAACAGCTTGAAAAGTTTTGATGTTCAAAATGAGCTAAGCGCACGGGCGAGGTGTCAAAAGACGCGTCTCCGCGCGGGCTAGCGATCTATGGGAGTTCTGCAATTTACTCCGAAGGAAAATCGGGAGTTTTACTGAAAAACCTATTTTATCACCAACATGTATGTGAAAACCTGGAATAACACTACCAAAACAGGACTCGAGTTCGCGGAACGCTCACCGGAGTACGGGTGAGGCGGGTAAGTGTCAATTAAGATCATGAACAAGGTAGATTTAACTGAAAATTTTGAAACAAAATTAAAATAGTGTTTTTTTTTATTGGGAGTTTTAGTGAAATTTTTACAAGTCAATAAGAAAAAAGTGTTTTCCGTGAATTTGATAGTTTTCCCTAGTGGGAACGTTTCAGGGAGCTAAGAAAAGATTTAAATAGCTGAAAACAGCTTGAAAAGTTTTGATGTTCAAAATGAGCTAAGCGCACGGGCGAGGTGTCAAAAGACGCGTCTCCGTGCGGGCTAGCGATCTATGGGAGTTCTGCAATTTACTCCGAAGGAAAATCGGGAGTTTTACTGAAAAACCTATTTATGACCAAAATCTATGTGAAAACCTGGAATTACACTACCAAAACGGGACTCGAGTTCGCGGAACGCGCACGGGAGTACAAGTGAGGCGTGTAAGTGTCAATTAAGATCATGAACAAGGTAGATTTAACTGGAAATTTTGAAACAAAATTAAAATAGTGTTTTTATAATTGGGAGTTTTAGTGAAATTTTTACAAGTCAATAACAAAAAAGTGTTTTCCGTGAATTTGATAGTTTTCCCTAGTGGGAACGTTTCAGGGAGCTAAGAAAAGATTTAAATAGCTGAAAACAGCTTGAAAAGTTTTGATGTTCAAAATGAGCTAAGCGCACGGGCGAGGTGTCAAAAGACGCGTCTCCGCGCGGGCTAGCGATCTATGGGAGTTCTGCAATTTACTCCGAAGGAAAATCGGGAGTTTTACTGAAAAACCTATTTTATCACCAACATAAAAACCTGGAATAACAGTACCAAAATGGGACTCCAGTTCGCGGAACGCGCACGGAGTACAAGTGAGGCGGGTAAGTGTCAATTAAGATTATAAACAAGGTAGATTTAACTGAAAATTTTGAAACAAAATTAAAATAGTGTTTTTTTTATTGGGAGTTTTAGTGAAATTCTTACAAGTCAATAACAAAAAAGTGTTTTCCGTGAATTTGATAGTTTTCCCTAGTGGGAACGTTTCAGGGAGCTAAGAAAAGATTTAAATAGCTGAAAACAGCTTGAAAAGTTTTGATGTTTAAAATGAGCTAGACGCACGGGCGAGGTGTCAATAGACGCGGCTCTAGGCGGGCTAGCGATCTTTCTGGTTTTTGGAATTAAGTCATTAGAAAAATCGGGAATTTTACTAAAAAAACCTATTTATGACCAAAATCTATGTGAAAACCTGGAATTACACTACCAAAACGGGACTCGAGTTCGCGGAACAAGCACGGGAGTACAAGTGAGGCGTGTAAGTGTCAATTAAGATCATGAACAAGGTAGATTTAACTGAAAATTTTGAAACAAAATTAAAATAGTGTTTTTTTTATTGGGAGTTTTAGTGAAATTTTTACAAGTCAATAACAAAAAAGTGATTTTCGCGAATTTGTTAGTTTTCCCTAGTGGGAACGTTTCAGGGAGCTAAGAAAAGATTTAAATAGCTGAAAACAGCTTGAAAAGTTTTGATGTTCAATATGAGCAAAAGGCACGGGCAAGGTGTCAAAAGACGCGGCTCTAGGCGGGCTAGCGATCTTTCTGGTTTTTGGAATTTAGTCATAAGAAAAATCGGGAATTTTACTAAAAAAACCTATTTATGACCAAAATCTATGTGAAAACCTGGAATTACACTACCAAAACGGGACTCGAGTTCGCGGAACGCGCACGGGAGTACAAGTGAGGCGTGTAAGTGTCAATTAAGATCATGAACAAGGTAGATTTAACTGAAAATTTTGAAACAAAATTAAAATAGTGTTTCTTTTTATTGGGAGTTTTAGTGAAATTCTTACAAGTCAATAACAAAAAAGTGTTTTCCGTGAATTTGATAGTTTTCCCTAGTGGGAACGTTTCAGGGAGCTTAGAAAAGATTTAAATTGCTGAAAACAGCTTGAAAAGTTTTGATGTTCAATATGAGCTAGGCGCACGGGCGAGGTGTCAAAAGACGCGGCTCCAGGCGGGCTAGCGATCTATGGGAGTTCTGCAATTTACTCCGAAGGAAAATCGGGAGTTTTACTGAAAAACCTATTTATGACCAAAATCTATGTGAAAACCTGGAATTACACTACCAAAACGGGACTCGAGTTCGCGGAACGCGCACGGGAGTACAAGTGAGGCGTGTAAGTGTCAATTAAGATTATAAACAAGGTAGATTATACTGAAAATTTTGAAACAAAATTAAAATAGTGTTTTTTATTGGGAGTCTTAGTGAAATTTTTACAAGTCAATAACAAAAAAGTGTTTTTCGCGAATTTGTTAGTTTTCCCTAGTGGGAACGTTTCAGGGAGCTTAGAAAAGATTTAAATTGCTGAAAACAACTTCAAAAGTTTTGGTGTTCAATATGAGCTAAGCGCACGGGCGAGGTGTGAAAAGACGCGTCTCCACGCGGGCTAGCGATCTATGGGAGTTTTGGAATTTACCCCGAAGGAAAATCGGGAGTTTTACTGAAAAACCTATTTTATCACCAACATGTATGTGAAAACCTGGAATAACACTACCAAAACGGGACTCGAGTTCGCGGAACGCTCACCGGAGTACGGGTGAGGCGGGTAAGTGTCAATTAAGATCATGAACAAGGTAGATTTAACTGAAAATTTTGAAACAAAATTAAAATAGTGTTTTTTTTTATTGGGAGTTTTAGTGAAATTTTTACAAGTCAATAAGAAAAAAGTGTTTTCCGTGAATTTGATAGTTTTCCCTAGTGGGAACGTTTCAGGGAGCTAAGAAAAGATTTAAATAGCTGAAAACAGCTTGAAAAGTTTTGATGTTCAAAATGAGCTAAGCGCACGGGCGAGGTGTCAAAAGACGCGTCTCCGTGCGGGCTAGCGATCTATGGGAGTTCTGCAATTTACTCCGAAGGAAAATCGGGAGTTTTACTGAAAAACCTATTTATGACCAAAATCTATGTGAAAACCTGGAATTACACTACCAAAACGGGACTCGAGTTCGCGGAACGCGCACGGGAGTACAAGTGAGGCGTGTAAGTGTCAATTAAGATTATAAACAAGGTAGATTATACTGAAAATTTTGAAACAAAATTAAAATAGTGTTTTTATAATTGGGAGTTTTAGTGAAATTTTTACAAGTCAATAACAAAAAAGTGTTTTCCGTGAATTTGATAGTTTTCCCTAGTGGGAACGTTTCAGGGAGCTAAGAAAAGATTTAAATAGCTGAAAACAGCTTGAAAAGTTTTGATGTTCAAAATGAGCTAAGCGCACGGGCGAGGTGTCAAAAGATGCGTCTCCGCGCGGGCTAGCGATCTATGGGAGTTCTGCAATTTACTCCGAAGGAAAATCGGGAGTTTTACTGAAAAACCTATTTTATCACCAACATAAAAACCTGGAATAACAGTACCAAAATGGGACTCCAGTTCGCGGAACGCGCACGGAGTACAAGTGAGGCGGGTAAGTGTCAAGTAAGATTATAAACAAGGTAGATTTAACTGAAAATTTTGAAACAAAATTAAAATAGTGTTTCTTTTTATTGGGAGTTTTAGTGAAATTCTTACAAGTCAATAACAAAAAAGTGTTTTCCGTGAATTTGATAGTTTTCCCTAGTGGGAACGTTTCAGGGAGCTTAGAAAAGATTTAAATTGCTGAAAACAGCTTGAAAAGTTTTGATGTTCAATATGAGCTAGGCGCACGGGCGAGGTGTCAAAAGACGCGGCTCCAGGCGGGCTAGCGATCTATGGGAGTTCTGCAATTTACTCCGAAGGAAAATCGGGAGTTTTACTGAAAAACCTATTTATGACCAAAATCTATGTGAAAACCTGGAATTACACTACCAAAACGGGACTCGAGTTCGCGGAACAAGCACGGGAGTACAAGTGAGGCGTGTAAGTGTCAATTAAGATCATGAACAAGGTAGATTTAACTGAAAATTTTGAAACAAAATTAAAATAGTGTTTTTTTTATTGGGAGTTTTAGTGAAATTTTTACAAGTCAATAACAAAAAAGTGATTTTCGCGAATTTGTTAGTTTTCCCTAGTGGGAACGTTTCAGGGAGCTAAGAAAAGATTTAAATAGCTGAAAACAGCTTGAAAAGTTTTGATGTTCAATATGAGCTAAAGGCACGGGCAAGGTGTCAAAAGACGCGGCTCTAGGCGGGCTAGCGATCTTTCTGGTTTTTGGAATTTAGTCATAAGAAAAATCGGGAATTTTACTAAAAAAACCTATTTATGACCAAAATCTATGTGAAAACCTGGAATTACACTACCAAAACGGGACTCGAGTTCGCGGAACGCGCACGGGAGTACAAGTGAGGCGTGTAAGTGTCAGTTAAGATCATGAACAAGGTAGATTTAACTGAAAATTTTGAAACAAAATTAAAATAGTGTTTCTTTTTATTGGGAGTTTTAGTGAAATTCTTACAAGTCAATAACAAAAAAGTGTTTTCCGTGAATTTGATAGTTTTCCCTAGTGGGAACGTTTCAGGGAGCTTAGAAAAGATTTAAATTGCTGAAAACAGCTTGAAAAGTTTTGATGTTCAATATGAGCTAGGCGCACGGGCGAGGTGTCAAAAGACGCGGCTCCAGGCGGGCTAGCGATCTATGGGAGTTCTGCAATTTACTCCGAAGGAAAATCGGGAGTTTTACTGAAAAACCTATTTATGACCAAAATCTATGTGAAAACCTGGAATTACACTACCAAAACGGGACTCGAGTTCGCGGAACGCGCACGGGAGTACAAGTGAGGCGTGTAAGTGTCAATTAAGATCATGAACAAGGTAGATTTAACTGAAAATTTTGAAACAAAATTAAAATAGTGTTTCTTTTTAGTGGGAGTTTTAGTGAAATTCTTACAAGTCAATAACAAAAAAGTGTTTTCCGTGAATTTGATAGTTTTCCCTAGTGGGAACGTTTCAGGGAGCTTAGAAAAGATTTAAATTGCTGAAAACAGCTTGAAAAGTTTTGATGTTTAAAATGAGCTAGACGCACGGGCGAGGTGTCAAAAGACGCGGCTCCAGGCGGGCTAGCGATCTATGGGAGTTCTGCAATTTACTCCGAAGGAAAATCGGGAGTTTTACTGAAAAACCTATTTATGACCAAAATCTATGTGAAAACCTGGAATTACACTACCAAAACGGGACTCGAGTTCGCGGAACGCGCACGGGAGTACAAGTGAGGCGTGTAAGTGTCAACTAAGATCATGAACAAGGTAGATTTAACTGAAAATTTTGAAACAAAATTAAAATAGTGTTTCTTTTTATTGGGAGTTTTAGTGAAATTCTTACAAGTCAATAACAAAAAAGTGTTTTCCGTGAATTTGATAGTTTTCCCTAGTGGGAACGTTTCAGGGAGCTTAGAAAAGATTTAAATTGCTGAAAACAGCTTGAAAAGTTTTGATGTTTAAAATGAGCTAGACGCACGGGCGAGGTGTCAATAGACGCGGCTCTAGGCGGGCTAGCGATCTTTCTGGTTTTTGGAATTAAGTCATTAGAAAAATCGGGAATTTTACTAAAAAAACCTATTTATGACCAAAATCTATGTGAAAACCTGGAATTACACTACCAAAACGGGACTCGAGTTCGCGGAACAAGCACGGGAGTACAAGTGAGGCGTGTAAGTGTCAATTAAGATCATGAACAAGGTAGATTTAACTGAAAATTTTGAAACAAAATTAAAATAGTGTTTTTTTTATTGGGAGTTTTAGTGAAATTTTTACAAGTCAATAACAAAAAAGTGATTTTCGCGAATTTGTTAGTTTTCCCTAGTGGGAACGTTTCAGGGAGCTAAGAAAAGATTTAAATAGCTGAAAACAGCTTGAAAAGTTTTGATGTTCAATATGAGCTAAAGGCACGGGCAAGGTGTCAAAAGACGCGGCTCTAGGCGGGCTAGCGATCTTTCTGGTTTTTGGAATTTAGTCATAAGAAAAATCGGGAATTTTACTAAAAAAACCTATTTATGACCAAAATCTATGTGAAAACCTGGAATTACACTACCAAAACGGGACTCGAGTTCGCGGAACGCGCACGGGAGTACAAGTGAGGCGTGTAAGTGTCAATTAAGATCATGAACAAGGTAGATTTAACTGGAAATTTTGAAACAAAATTAAAAAAGTGTTTTTATAATTGGGAGTTTTAGTGAAATTTTTACAAGTCAATAACAAAAAAGTGTTTTCCGTGAATTTGATAGTTTTCCCTAGTGGGAACGTTTCAGGGAGCTAAGAAAAGATTTAAATAGCTGAAAACAGCTTGAAAAGTTTTGATGTTCAAAATGAGCTAAGCGCACGGGCGAGGTGTCAAAAGACGCGTCTCCGCGCGGGCTAGCGATCTATGGGAGTTCTGCAATTTACTCCGAAGGAAAATCGGGAGTTTTACTGAAAAACCTATTTTATCACCAACATAAAAACCTGGAATAACAGTACCAAAATGGGACTCCAGTTCGCGGAACGCGCACGGAGTACAAGTGAGGCGGGTAAGTGTCAATTAAGATTATAAACAAGGTAGATTTAACTGAAAATTTTGAAACAAAATTAAAATAGTGTTTTTTTTATTGGGAGTTTTAGTGAAATTCTTACAAGTCAATAACAAAAAAGTGTTTTCCGTGAATTTGATAGTTTTCCCTAGTGGGAACGTTTCAGGGAGCTAAGAAAAGATTTAAATAGCTGAAAACAGCTTGAAAAGTTTTGATGTTTAAAATGAGCTAGGCGCACGGGCGAGGTGTCAAAAGACGCGGCTCCAGGCGGGCTAGCGATCTATGGGAGTTCTGCAATTTACTCCGAAGGAAAATCGGGAGTTTTACTGAAAAACCTATTTATGACCAAAATCTATGTGAAAACCTGGAATTACACTACCAAAACGGGACTCGAGTTCGCGGAACGCGCACGGGAGTACAAGTGAGGCGTGTAAGTGTCAATTAAGATTATAAACAAGGTAGATTATACTGAAAATTTTGAAACAAAGCAGAAACGGGCGCAGGAGATCGCGGCGTTACGCAAAGCGTGCGTCGACGCGCGACACCGGTACACCAGGCACCGCAGGCGCCGCATCCGCCCTCCGGATGCGGAAGCCACGGAGGCGGAGCTGTACGGGGGGTACAGAGCGGCGAAGACCGCCCTCCGAGAGGCTGTCCAGCGGGCCAAGGATTTGGCCCGCGAGGAGATGCTGGAGACTCTGAACAGAGATCCATGGGGGCGCCCTTACAAGATGGTGCGGAATAAACTCCGCACCTGGGCCCCCCCGCTGACACAGAGTCTCCGCCCACAGCTGGTGGAGGAGGTGGTGAGCGCTCTGTTCCCTTCACGGGGGGAGCATACTCCCCCGCCTATGGCTCCGCCAATAGCGGTGTCCGAAGCGGACCACATGGACGACGACGACGACACACCCGAAGTGACCGGGGTAGAGCTGGGAGCGGCGGTAGGCAGGCTGAAGGCCAAAAATACCGCCCCAGGACCCGATGGCGTGCCGGGTAAAGCCTGGGTCCTGGCCTCGACGGCTCTCGGGCCTCGACTGGAGGCGCTCTTAAGCGCATGCATGGAGAGAGGCCAGTTTCCACTCCGTTGGAAGACAGGGAAGCTGGTCCTCATTCAGAAGCCAGGGCGCCCTGCGGACTCTCCGTCCGCATACCGGCCCATTGTGCTGCTCGACGAGGTTGGCAAGCTCTTCGAGAGAGTGATTGCGGGCCGCCTCGTCGGGCACCTGGTGGGGACAGGGCCGGATCTTGCGGATAGCCAGTTTGGCTTCCGCAAGGGGCGCTCGACGGTGGACGCCATCATGCGCGTTAGAGCCCTCACGACGGGGGATGCGGTGTCCCGGGGCGGGGCCGTCGTGGCGGTGTCACTCGACATCGCCAACGCGTTTAACACCCTGCCCTGGAGTTGCATTGGGGAGGCACTTCGGTATCACCGGGTGCCGACCTACCTCCGTCGAATAGTCGGGGCGTATCTGACGGATAGAGCCGTCATCTACCCCGGTCGCGACGGGAACTGGAGCCGGCGAGAGATGTCGTGCGGTGTCCCACAGGGATCGGTTCTGGGGCCGCTCCTGTGGGACATCGGTTACGACTGGGTGCTGCGGGCAGACCTCCCTGATGGCGTCAGTGTAGTTTGCTACGCTGACGACACGCTGGTCCTGGCGCAGGGGAGGTCGCATCAGGCGGCGGCCGACGCGATGACACGCGGGGTTGCGATAGTCGTGGATAGGATCCGGCAGTTGGGTCTCGAGGTGGCATTGCACAAGTCCGAGGCCATGTCCTTTCATGGGCCCCGGTACGGGCCACCTTCGGGATCTCAACTGATGGTAGGAGGGGTTCACATCGGCGTCGAGACAACGATGAGATACCTGGGTCTCGTCCTTGACAGCCGGTGGAACTTCGTCGAGCATTTCCGACGTTTGGCCCCCAAACTGGAACGGGCCGGGGCCGCCTTAAAGCGGCTCCTGCCCAACCTGAGGGGGCCAAACGCCTCCTGCCGGAGGCTTTACGCGGGGGTCGTGCGGTTCATGGCCCTATATGGGGCCCCGGTATGGGCGCGTTCACTGCGGCTTCGAGCCGCACACTATCTGAACGCGCCCCAGAAGGTGGTAGCCACAAGGCTAATCCGGGGCTACCGCACGATCTCGCGCGAGGCGGCATGCCTCCTTGCCGGACTGCCGCCATGGGATCTGGAGGCGATAGTGCTTGCGCGCCTGCATGATAGGCGCGCGGAGGCACTACGCCGGGGGGAAACTCTGCACCCGCGGCAAATCGCTGCGGAGTGGACGGACCTCCGGCGTGATCTCATGGCGGAATGGAAGGCGCGACTATCGCAACCCAGCGCAGGGCACGCCGCGATAGCGGCGATAAGACCCCTCTTTGAGGAGTGGCTAGAGAGGCGTCACGGCGCTCTCACGTACCGCCTGACGCAGGTCCTCTCCGGACACGGATGTTTCGGGAGGTTCCTGCACATCATCAGGCGGGAGGAGACGCCCGGGTGTCACCACTGCCCGGATCGCCCAGAGGACACGGTGGAGCACACGGTGGAGGTCTGCCCTGCTTGGGCGGAGACCCGCCGTGTCCTCGTGGAGGCGATCGGCAACGGCGGCGACCTCTCGCGCCCGGCCCTGGTGCAAGCCATGGTCCGGGGCGAGAGAGAATGGGAGGCAGTCACCTCCTTCTGCGAAGCAGTCATGCTAGCGAAGGAGGTGGCGGGGAGGCTGAGGGAGAACACCTCACGCCTCAGCCGCCGCGGGAGACGCTCCGGGCGTCGGGAGCCGCGTGACGACTCCCGGCCACCGTAGGCGCGGGCCTGCGGGCGGTGAGTAATGGGTAGCTCACCGTCCGATCAGGACCAGGCCCGTGCCGGACGGCGCGTTGTGTTCCACGCGCGCCTCAAAGAGATGTCAGCAGAAGACGGGGCCCCACAGGGCCGAAGCCTGCCGGGGCGGTGGGATTTTCCGAAAGGTTAACCGCTGCCCTGGAACAGAAAGGGCTAAGGACGGAACACGGGTGGGTTTTAGTCAGTAAAAGTCTGACACTCCCTTCCGCTCCACCCAGAGCGGGAGGGGTCATTTGATGATTTCCCATCCACAAAAAAAAAAAAAAAAAAAAAAAGCGCACGGGCGAGGTGTCAAAAGACGCGTCTCCGCGCGGGCTAGCGATCTATAGGAGTTCTGCAATTTACTCCGAAGGAAAATCGGGAGTTTTACTGAAAAACCTATTTTATCACCAACATAAAAACCTGGAATAACAGTACCAAAATGGGACTCCAGTTCGCGGAACGCGCACGGAGTACAAGTGAGGCGGGTAAGTGTCAATTAAGATTATAAACAAGGTAGATTTAACTGAAAATTTTGAAACAAAATTAAAATAGTGTTTTTTTTATTGGGAGTTTTAGTGAAATTCTTACAAGTCAATAACAAAAAAGTGTTTTCCGTGAATTTGATAGTTTTCCCTAGTGGGAACGTTTCAGGGAGCTAAGAAAAGATTTAAATAGCTGAAAACAGCTTGAAAAGTTTTGATGTTTAAAATGAGCTAGACGCACGGGCGAGGTGTCAATAGACGCGGCTCTAGGCGGGCTAGCGATCTTTCTGGTTTTTGGAATTAAGTCATTAGAAAAATCGGGAATTTTACTAAAAAAACCTATTTATGACCAAAATCTATGTGAAAACCTGGAATTACACTACCAAAACGGGACTCGAGTTCGCGGAACAAGCACGGGAGTACAAGTGAGGCGTGTAAGTGTCAATTAAGATCATGAACAAGGTAGATTTAACTGAAAATTTTGAAACAAAATTAAAATAGTGTTTTTTTTATTGGGAGTTTTAGTGAAATTTTTACAAGTCAATAACAAAAAAGTGATTTTCGCGAATTTGTTAGTTTTCCCTAGTGGGAACGTTTCAGGGAGCTAAGAAAAGATTTAAATAGCTGAAAACAGCTTGAAAAGTTTTGATGTTCAATATGAGCAAAAGGCACGGGCAAGGTGTCAAAAGACGCGGCTCTAGGCGGGCTAGCGATCTTTCTGGTTTTTGGAATTTAGTCATAAGAAAAATCGGGAATTTTACTAAAAAAACCTATTTATGACCAAAATCTATGTGAAAACCTGGAATTACACTACCAAAACGGGACTCGAGTTCGCGGAACGCGCACGGGAGTACAAGTGAGGCGTGTAAGTGTCAATTAAGATCATGAACAAGGTAGATTTAACTGAAAATTTTGAAACAAAATTAAAATAGTGTTTCTTTTTATTGGGAGTTTTAGTGAAATTCTTACAAGTCAATAACAAAAAAGTGTTTTCCGTGAATTTGATAGTTTTCCCTAGTGGGAACGTTTCAGGGAGCTTAGAAAAGATTTAAATTGCTGAAAACAGCTTGAAAAGTTTTGATGTTCAATATGAGCTAGGCGCACGGGCGAGGTGTCAAAAGACGCGGCTCCAGGCGGGCTAGCGATCTATGGGAGTTCTGCAATTTACTCCGAAGGAAAATCGGGAGTTTTACTGAAAAACCTATTTATGACCAAAATCTATGTGAAAACCTGGAATTACACTACCAAAACGGGACTCGAGTTCGCGGAACGCGCACGGGAGTACAAGTGAGGCGTGTAAGTGTCAATTAAGATTATAAACAAGGTAGATTATACTGAAAATTTTGAAACAAAATTAAAATAGTGTTTTTTATTGGGAGTCTTAGTGAAATTTTTACAAGTCAATAACAAAAAAGTGTTTTTCGCGAATTTGTTAGTTTTCCCTAGTGGGAACGTTTCAGGGAGCTTAGAAAAGATTTAAATTGCTGAAAACAACTTCAAAAGTTTTGGTGTTCAATATGAGCTAAGCGCACGGGCGAGGTGTCAAAAGACGCGTCTCCACGCGGGCTAGCGATCTATGGGAGTTTTGGAATTTACCCCGAGGGAAAATCGGGAGTTTTACTGAAAAACCTATTTTATCACCAACATGTATGTGAAAACCTGGAATAACACTACCAAAACGGGACTCGAGTTCGCGGAACGCTCACCGGAGTACGGGTGAGGCGGGTAAGTGTCAATTAAGATCATGAACAAGGTAGATTTAACTGAAAATTTTGAAACAAAATTAAAATAGTGTTTTTTTTTATTGGGAGTTTTAGTGAAATTTTTACAAGTCAATAAGAAAAAAGTGTTTTCCGTGAATTTGATAGTTTTCCCTAGTGGGAACGTTTCAGGGAGCTAAGAAAAGATTTAAATAGCTGAAAACAGCTTGAAAAGTTTTGATGTTCAAAATGAGCTAAGCGCACGGGCGAGGTGTCAAAAGACGCGTCTCCGTGCGGGCTAGCGATCTATGGGAGTTCTGCAATTTACTCCGAAGGAAAATCGGGAGTTTTACTGAAAAACCTATTTATGACCAAAATCTATGTGAAAACCTGGAATTACACTACCAAAACGGGACTCGAGTTCGCGGAACGCGCACGGGAGTACAAGTGAGGCGTGTAAGTGTCAATTAAGATTATAAACAAGGTAGATTATACTGAAAATTTTGAAACAAAATTAAAATAGTGTTTTTATAATTGGGAGTTTTAGTGAAATTTTTACAAGTCAATAACAAAAAAGTGTTTTCCGTGAATTTGATAGTTTTCCCTAGTGGGAACGTTTCAGGGAGCTAAGAAAAGATTTAAATAGCTGAAAACAGCTTGAAAAGTTTTGATGTTCAAAATGAGCTAAGCGCACGGGCGAGGTGTCAAAAGATGCGTCTCCGCGCGGGCTAGCGATCTATGGGAGTTCTGCAATTTACTCCGAAGGAAAATCGGGAGTTTTACTGAAAAACCTATTTTATCACCAACATAAAAACCTGGAATAACAGTACCAAAATGGGACTCCAGTTCGCGGAACGCGCACGGAGTACAAGTGAGGCGGGTAAGTGTCAAGTAAGATTATAAACAAGGTAGATTTAACTGAAAATTTTGAAACAAAATTAAAATAGTGTTTCTTTTTATTGGGAGTTTTAGTGAAATTCTTACAAGTCAATAACAAAAAAGTGTTTTCCGTGAATTTGATAGTTTTCCCTAGTGGGAACGTTTCAGGGAGCTTAGAAAAGATTTAAATTGCTGAAAACAGCTTGAAAAGTTTTGATGTTCAATATGAGCTAGGCGCACGGGCGAGGTGTCAAAAGACGCGGCTCCAGGCGGGCTAGCGATCTATGGGAGTTCTGCAATTTACTCCGAAGGAAAATCGGGAGTTTTACTGAAAAACCTATTTATGACCAAAATCTATGTGAAAACCTGGAATTACACTACCAAAACGGGACTCGAGTTCGCGGAACAAGCACGGGAGTACAAGTGAGGCGTGTAAGTGTCAATTAAGATCATGAACAAGGTAGATTTAACTGAAAATTTTGAAACAAAATTAAAATAGTGTTTTTTTTATTGGGAGTTTTAGTGAAATTTTTACAAGTCAATAACAAAAAAGTGATTTTCGCGAATTTGTTAGTTTTCCCTAGTGGGAACGTTTCAGGGAGCTAAGAAAAGATTTAAATAGCTGAAAACAGCTTGAAAAGTTTTGATGTTCAATATGAGCTAAAGGCACGGGCAAGGTGTCAAAAGACGCGGCTCTAGGCGGGCTAGCGATCTTTCTGGTTTTTGGAATTTAGTCATAAGAAAAATCGGGAATTTTACTAAAAAAACCTATTTATGACCAAAATCTATGTGAAAACCTGGAATTACACTACCAAAACGGGACTCGAGTTCGCGGAACGCGCACGGGAGTACAAGTGAGGCGTGTAAGTGTCAGTTAAGATCATGAACAAGGTAGATTTAACTGAAAATTTTGAAACAAAATTAAAATAGTGTTTCTTTTTATTGGGAGTTTTAGTGAAATTCTTACAAGTCAATAACAAAAAAGTGTTTTCCGTGAATTTGATAGTTTTCCCTAGTGGGAACGTTTCAGGGAGCTTAGAAAAGATTTAAATTGCTGAAAACAGCTTGAAAAGTTTTGATGTTCAATATGAGCTAGGCGCACGGGCGAGGTGTCAAAAGACGCGGCTCCAGGCGGGCTAGCGATCTATGGGAGTTCTGCAATTTACTCCGAAGGAAAATCGGGAGTTTTACTGAAAAACCTATTTATGACCAAAATCTATGTGAAAACCTGGAATTACACTACCAAAACGGGACTCGAGTTCGCGGAACGCGCACGGGAGTACAAGTGAGGCGTGTAAGTGTCAATTAAGATCATGAACAAGGTAGATTTAATTGAAAATTTTGAAACAAAATTAAAATAGTGTTTCTTTTTAGTGGGAGTTTTAGTGAAATTCTTACAAGTCAATAACAAAAAAGTGTTTTCCGTGAATTTGATAGTTTTCCCTAGTGGGAACGTTTCAGGGAGCTTAGAAAAGATTTAAATTGCTGAAAACAGCTTGAAAAGTTTTGATGTTTAAAATGAGCTAGACGCACGGGCGAGGTGTCAAAAGACGCGGCTCCAGGCGGGCTAGCGATCTATGGGAGTTCTGCAATTTACTCCGAAGGAAAATCGGGAGTTTTACTGAAAAACCTATTTATGACCAAAATCTATGTGAAAACCTGGAATTACACTACCAAAACGGGACTCGAGTTCGCGGAACGCGCACGGGAGTACAAGTGAGGCGTGTAAGTGTCAACTAAGATCATGAACAAGGTAGATTTAACTGAAAATTTTGAAACAAAATTAAAATAGTGTTTCTTTTTATTGGGAGTTTTAGTGAAATTCTTACAAGTCAATAACAAAAAAGTGTTTTCCGTGAATTTGATAGTTTTCCCTAGTGGGAACGTTTCAGGGAGCTTAGAAAAGATTTAAATTGCTGAAAACAGCTTGAAAAGTTTTGATGTTTAAAATGAGCTAGACGCACGGGCGAGGTGTCAATAGACGCGGCTCTAGGCGGGCTAGCGATCTTTCTGGTTTTTGGAATTAAGTCATTAGAAAAATCGGGAATTTTACTAAAAAAACCTATTTATGACCAAAATCTATGTGAAAACCTGGAATTACACTACCAAAACGGGACTCGAGTTCGCGGAACAAGCACGGGAGTACAAGTGAGGCGTGTAAGTGTCAATTAAGATCATGAACAAGGTAGATTTAACTGAAAATTTTGAAACAAAATTAAAATAGTGTTTTTTTTATTGGGAGTTTTAGTGAAATTTTTACAAGTCAATAACAAAAAAGTGATTTTCGCGAATTTGTTAGTTTTCCCTAGTGGGAACGTTTCAGGGAGCTAAGAAAAGATTTAAATAGCTGAAAACAGCTTGAAAAGTTTTGATGTTCAATATGAGCTAAAGGCACGGGCAAGGTGTCAAAAGACGCGGCTCTAGGCGGGCTAGCGATCTTTCTGGTTTTTGGAATTTAGTCATAAGAAAAATCGGGAATTTTACTAAAAAAACCTATTTATGACCAAAATCTATGTGAAAACCTGGAATTACACTACCAAAACGGGACTCGAGTTCGCGGAACGCGCACGGGAGTACAAGTGAGGCGTGTAAGTGTCAATTAAGATCATGAACAAGGTAGATTTAACTGGAAATTTTGAAACAAAATTAAAATAGTGTTTTTATAATTGGGAGTTTTAGTGAAATTTTTACAAGTCAATAACAAAAAAGTGTTTTCCGTGAATTTGATAGTTTTCCCTAGTGGGAACGTTTCAGGGAGCTAAGAAAAGATTTAAATAGCTGAAAACAGCTTGAAAAGTTTTGATGTTCAAAATGAGCTAAGCGCACGGGCGAGGTGTCAAAAGACGCGTCTCCGCGCGGGCTAGCGATCTATGGGAGTTCTGCAATTTACTCCGAAGGAAAATCGGGAGTTTTACTGAAAAACCTATTTTATCACCAACATAAAAACCTGGAATAACAGTACCAAAATGGGACTCCAGTTCGCGGAACGCGCACGGAGTACAAGTGAGGCGGGTAAGTGTCAATTAAGATTATAAACAAGGTAGATTTAACTGAAAATTTTGAAACAAAATTAAAATAGTGTTTTTTTTATTGGGAGTTTTAGTGAAATTCTTACAAGTCAATAACAAAAAAGTGTTTTCCGTGAATTTGATAGTTTTCCCTAGTGGGAACGTTTCAGGGAGCTAAGAAAAGATTTAAATAGCTGAAAACAGCTTGAAAAGTTTTGATGTTTAAAATGAGCTAGGCGCACGGGCGAGGTGTCAAAAGACGCGGCTCCAGGCGGGCTAGCGATCTATGGGAGTTCTGCAATTTACTCCGAAGGAAAATCGGGAGTTTTACTGAAAAACCTATTTATGACCAAAATCTATGTGAAAACCTGGAATTACACTACCAAAACGGGACTCGAGTTCGCGGAACGCGCACGGGAGTACAAGTGAGGCGTGTAAGTGTCAATTAAGATTATAAACAAGGTAGATTATACTGAAAATTTTGAAACAAAATTAAAATAGTGTTTTTTTTATTGGGAGTTTTAGTGAAATTTTTACAAGTCAATAACAAAAAAGTGTTTTTCGCGAATTTGTTAGTTTTCCCTAGTGGGAACGTTTCAGGGAGCTAAGAAAAGATTTAAATAGCTGAAAACAGCTTGAAAAGTTTTGATGTTCAATATGAGCTAGAGGCACGGGCGAGGTGTCAAAAGACGCGGCTCTAGGCGGGCTAGCGATCTTTCTGGTTTTTGGAATTTAGTCATAAGAAAAATCGGGAATTTTACTAAAAAAACCTATTTATGACCAAAATCTATGTGAAAACCTGGAATTACACTACCAAAACGGGACTCGAGTTCGCGGAACGCGCACGGGAGTACAAGTGAGGCGTGTAAGTGTCAATTAAGATTATAAACAAGGTAGATTATACTGAAAATTTTGAAACAAAATTAAAATAGTGTTTTTTTTATTGGGAGTTTTAGTGAAATTTTTACAAGTCAATAACAAAAAAGTGTTTTTCGCGAATTTGTTAGTTTTCCCTAGTGGGAACGTTTCAGGGAGCTAAGAAAAGATTTAAATAGCTGAAAACAGCTTGAAAAGTTTTGATGTTCAATATGAGCTAGAGGCACGGGCGAGGTGTCAAAAGACGCGGCTCTAGGCGGGCTAGCGATCTTTCTGGTTTTTGGAATTTAATCATAAGAAAAATCGGGAATTTTACTAAAAAAACCTATTTATGACCAAAATCTATGTGAAAACCTGGAATTACACTACCAAAACGGGACTCGAGTTCGCGGAACGCGCACGGGAGTACAAGTGAGGCGTGTAAGTGTCAATTAAGATCATGAACAAGGTAGATTTAACTGAAAATTTTGAAACAAAATTAAAATAGTGTTTTTTTTATTGGGAGTTTTAGTGAAATTTTTACAAGTCAATAACAAAAAAGTGTTTTTCGCGAATTTGTTAGTTTTCCCTAGTGGGAACGTTTCAGGGAGCTAAGAAAAGATTTAAATAGCTGAAAACAGCTTGAAAAGTTTTGATGTTCAATATGAGCTAGAGGCACGGGCGAGGTGTCAAAAGACGCGGCTCTAGGCGGGCTAGCGATCTTTCTGGTTTTTGGAATTTAATCATAAGAAAAATCGGGAATTTTACTAAAAAAACCTATTTATGACCAAAATCTATGTGAAAACCTGGAATTACACTACCAAAACGGGACTCGAGTTCGCGGAACGCTCACGGGAGTACGGGTGAGGCGGGTAAGAGTCAATTAAGATCATGAACAAGGTAGATTTAACTGAAAATTTTGAAACAAAATTAAAATAGTGTTTTTTTTATTGGGAGTTTTAGTGAAATTTTTACAAGTCAATAACAAAAAAGTGTTTTTCGCGAATTAGTTAGTTTTCCCTAGTGGGAACGTTTCAGGGAGCTAAGAAAAGATTTAAATTGCTGAAAACAGCTTAAAAAGTTTTGATGTTTAAAATGAGCTAGACGCACGGGCGAGGTGTCAAAAGACGCGGCTCTAGGCGGGCTAGCGATCTTTCTGGTTTTTGGAATTTAGTCATAAGAAAAATCGGGAATTTTACTAAAAAACCTATTTATGACCAAAATCTATGTGAAAACCTGGAATAACATTACCAAAACGGGACTCGAGTTCGCGGAACGCTCACGGGAGTACGGGTGAGGCGGGTAACTGTCAATTAAGATCATGAACAAGGTAGATTTAACTGAAAATTTTGAAACAAAATTAAAATAGTGTTTTTTTTTATTGGGAGTTTTAGTGAAATTTTTGCAAGTCAATAACAAAAAAGTGTTTTCCGTGAATTTGATAGTTTTCCCTAGTGGGAACGTTTCAGGGAGCTAAGAAAAGATTTAAATAGCTGAAAACAGCTTGAAAAGTTTTGATGTTTAAAATGAGCTAGACGCACGGGCGAGGTGTCAAAAGACGCGGCTCTAGGCGGGCTAGCGATCTTTCTGGTTTTTGGAATTAAGTCATTAGAAAAATCGGGAATTTTACTAAAAAAACCTATTTATGACCAAAATCTATGTGAAAACCTGGAATTACACTACCAAAACGGGACTCGAGTTCGCGGAACGCGCACGGGAGTACAAGTGAGGCGTGTAAGTGTCAATTAAGATCATGAACAAGGTAGATTTAACTGAAAATTTTGAAACAAAATTAAAATAGTGTTTTTTTTATTGGGAGTTTTAGTGAAATTTTTACAAGTCAATAACAAAAAAGTGTTTTTCGCGAATTTGTTAGTTTTCCCTAGTGGGAACGTTTCAGGGAGCTAAGAAAAGATTTAAATTGCTGAAAACAGCTTGGAAAGTTTTGATGTTCAATATGAGCTAGAGGCACGGGCGAGGTGTCAAAAGACGCGTCTCCGCGCGGGCTAGCGATCTATGGGAGTTTTGGAATTTACTTTGAAGGAAAATCGGGAGTTTTACTGAAAAACCTATTTTATCACCAACATGTATGTGAAAACCTGGAATAACAGTACCAAAATGGGACTCGAGTTCGCGGAACGCTCACGGGAGTACGGGTGAGGCGGGTAAGAGTCAATTAAGATCATGAACAAGGTAGATTTAACTGAAAATTTTGAAACAAAATTAAAATAGTGTTTTTTTTATTGGGAGTTTTAGTGAAATTTTTACAAGTCAATAACAAAAAAGTGTTTTTCGCGAATTAGTTAGTTTTCCCTAGTGGGAACGTTTCAGGGAGCTAAGTAGTAAATCACTTCGCACTCTGCGGTTTTGAGTTGATTTTAATTAATTTTCTTCACCTAATAAGCTTCAACTATTCATAGATACGCTTATATTACAGTAAAATATATGTGAAAGTGTTTTCGCGGTGAACAATATTGTGATAAAGTAAATAAAACAATAACTTTTTAAGTAGTGACTGTTGGTGATTGAAGACTAAAAACAATAAATAGCGTGCATACAACGTAATCACTCAAGGAGAAAACACATACAAAGGACAAAAGTGAGTGTGATTTAACAGCAAAACACGAATAAGTCTTGTTAAAACAAAAATTTCAATTAAAGTCAGTTGCAAATTTGAATTAAGTGATTTTGCATATTGTAAATAAACCACAACCGACTCATTGATTTTAACTGTCAAAAGTATTGACCAATCACAACTATTGATCACGAACTTGACAGTAAAGCTGTCGTTCAGAAATCCAAATCATAAGACTTGGACATTAGGTTTTTGAGACTGCGTTCCGTTATACGTATTACAAACGAATCAAGCACTGACTTCAGCTTGGGTAGTCTGGTCATTCTGTACCTAACAGTGCATGTTATAATAAATATTTTATGTAAAGATGTCATCTACAAGCGATACAAAAAGCCATCGCAGGAGGCCAGAGAAAGTTGCATGCTTTAAATGCAAGAAGTCAGTTGACATTAAAGAAACAGCCTTGTGCTCAATTTGTAACCATCGATATGAATTGGATTGTGATGGATACCCAGAAGGAACTTACCGTCTAATGGACCAAGAATCTAGGAAAAGATGGAAATGTAAGACATGCAAAAAAAATAGTAAGAAAGTCCCAGATGCTAGCAATGTATCCAATATTACCACCAGAAAAAAAACAATCCTACGTCCAAACTGCTCATCTCCGGTACAAAGTGAAAATGTCAAAGATAGCAAACAACTCGCGGCCGTGAAGGCCTTTGTTCAAAACACCTCTGACATCTTGGACTCCCACATCCTGACCGTATGCGAAACTTCAGACGAATCTTATAACACACCCAATAAACTATCTAAGAGTGTAGACGGCACAATATCTGAAACGTTGACAGTTCTAGAGATGAAAGACACCATAAAAGGACTCACAAATAAACTGGATAGTACTGAAAATGAGTTAGAAAACACAATCCTAGAAAACAATAATCTACGCCAACAATTAGACAAATTGACTGCAGAAATAAAAATATTAAAATCACTCTGCCATTCTTCATCAGTCACTGAAAATAGTCCAGCCATTAATTCTAAAAGAAAAAGACACTCGTTGCTGCATCAAAGCTCATTCTTCACACCTTCTACCCCTTTGCCGATTTCTTCAAAGGTTGACTATGGAAAAAGCATTGAAATAACGGGCCTACAACAAAAAATAACCCAACTACAAAACCAACTGAAAGAAGCACAACAACAAATTGAAGCTTGCAAGAAAATGATTGACACATTGAAACATACTAACATAAAGCCCAAGAATTCGTCGGTATCGGAAATGAAAACACAATCACCTACTTATACTGAAGAGCAAAAGCACGAAACGACAAATAAGATACTTATCTTCGGTTCCCAACAATGCGTCGGTCTAGCGGCAGCCATGATACAATCGAGACAAAACACAAGGTACGAAAAGTATGGAATCATAGCGGATACAAAACCAAATGCTCTATGTAATCAAATAATAATGAGTTGTCGTCAAGCTAAGTTGAACTATAACGATAAAATTGTAATTTGTGTAGGGGAAAATGATCACAATTTAAAATATATTTCGTCCCAACTACAAATTGTACTTGATACATTCTATAACAATATGATTATTGTATTAAATGTGTTCAAGAATGAGTACTTAGATCCTAATAGGCTTAATTATCGTTTGAAAAATGTATGTAAATATTATAAAAAATGTAAATTTCTGGAAAGCGAATCCTTTGAAATCGCCGAATTATGTACTAAAATTAACCACCTCATAGATTGTAATGACTATAGTGAAAACTATTTAAACCCTAGAGAACTCATGAAAAGAATAGCGAGTAGCAGATCAAGTCTTAAACTAAATCCCAAAAATGCACCCAAAAGAGGAACAATTCCATTCTACTTTGGTCGTAAAAACCAAACTCAAACAGAAAATCCCTCTTATTTACAAAATAGTATGGAACCGGAACTAAATAACAACGTGCGTACTCGTACTGGGCAACCTCAAAAAGGGACGATACCTTACTATTTTCCCACAGTTACAAAAAATGACTTGTTTTTTCGTTCCTAAAACCGCGACATCGACCTCACATAACTTTAGGATACTTCACCAAAACATTGCAAGTGCACTGTCTAAACAAGAAATATTGGAATTGACATTACAGGAGATGCGAGATTCGCAGAACGACCCGCATGTAGTCTGCCTCTCTGAGACATTTATAAAAAAAGGACATGAAGAATATCTCAAGTTGTCGGATTATGACATGGCTTCAAACTTTTGCAGGGAAAAACAACGAGGTGGCACTTGCATTCTGATCAAAAAGGGTCTGTGTTACAAAGAACTGCCGTTTGTAAAAACACATGCCTCCGTAAATAAATTTGAGGCCTGTGGCATAGAACTAACAAATGAGAAACTAGTCATAATCTGCATATACAGAACACCTCAGTCTGATCCTAACCAATTTTTATGTAAGCTAGATAATATCTTACATGATATTTACAAAAAATACAAAACAAAAACACACATAGTTATAACAGGTGACTTTAATATAAATACTTTGAAAAAAGGGAAAATCACTCAAGTATTTCAAGACATAGCACGTAGTCACAATGTTAAAATCCATATTAATGTAGCCACTCGTAAATCGTCGTGTATAGACCATATTTTAAGTAATATACCTGATGCTATCGGAAGAGTACTACCACTTCATCTATCTGACCACGATACAGCTCAAATGCTAAGCTTTCCTTTAAGGTTTCAGACAGCAAAAACAGCAATATACCATATCTATAAAAGAGATAACAATCTGGATAATACACTTAAGTTTAGAGAATGCATACAAAACTTGTCTTGGGCAGACATATACATGGAGAACGATGCAAATAAGGCATTTGATTGCTTCCATGAATTGTTATGTCTGTTTCACAATCTCTGCTTTCCAAAGGTAAGGGTTAAAATAGACTTAAATAAAAAAACAAAACAAAAGTGGATAAGTAAAGGTCTAAAACATAGTTCTAAAACCAAGCGTTACCTACGATACCAATACTATAAAAATAAAAATCAAGCTAACAAGACAAAATATACCACATACTCGAGTCTGCTACAAAAATGTATCTACAATGCCAAGCGCAATGCTAATATTAAGTATATTAATAAGAATGACAACAAATGTAAAGCCACATGGACAGTTATAAAAAATGAAATGTACAATATGACCCCCAAAGACAATATTGAACACATAAAAATTGACAACACCGTAATTACAAAACCGGAAGAAATCGCCTCTGCTTTTAATAATCACTATACAAATACTTTCATAACGCGAAACTGTAACACCAAGTGCTCTAATAAAAACCTAATTGCTAATTCAATGTACCTCACGCCAATGTCCGAAAGTGAGGTAAGAGAACAGATGTTATCGTTAAATAACACTACTTCTGAGGGTTACGATGAACTTAGCACCAAAATAATAAAGACATGTATTAATGAAATAAGCGGGGCATTGACATATCTAATCAACCTATCCTTTTCACAGGGCGTGTTTCCTAATGCCCTAAAAATGTCCCTTGTGAAGCCGATATTTAAAAAGGGTGAAAGATGTAATATGGACAATTATCGGCCCATAACATTAATACCCATCCTTTCAAAAATATATGAAAAATGTATGTACCAAAGATTAATTAGTTATTGTGAAAAATTCAATATTTTAAACAAGGAACAATTTGGTTTTCAAAAACGAAAATCCACTACCTTAGCCATTTTTTCTCTTTTAAAAACAGTACTGACGAGTATCAATAACAATCACCTATCAACGGGCTTATTCTTTGATTTGTCAAAAGCGTTTGACCTAGTTTCACATGACATATTATTGAAGAAGCTAGAGTCTGTCGGAATCAGAGGATTGCCACTTCAGTGGCTATCATCGTACTTAACTGATAGACGACAGACTGTAGTCATCACCAAGCTTAACGAAAAGAGGGAAATGACACTCTACTCGTCTGAATATAAAAATGTAAAATGTGGCGTACCCCAAGGTAGCATATTGGGTCCTATCTTATTTATTATCTACATAAACGACATAGTAGATATAACCAATCATAAATGTTTCCTTTTTGCTGATGATATTTCTATTATTGTTACTGGTGACAAAAAATGTAAAACCATTACGGATCATGAAACGGACATAAATAATACAATTGACAATTTAATTAGCTGGTTAAATAATAATAATTTATCGATTAATCTTAATAAATCTGTATACATTCAATTCAATCAATCTCATAATGACAAATTTAATTTTAAAATGAACATACCCAAGCTTACCCAAATGACACAAACTAAGTTCTTAGGTGTAGTTATTGACGAACATTTAGATTGGAAAGCCCAGGTCGACCATGTGTGTAATAAAATAAATAAATTCGCGTACGCCCTTAGGCAAATTAAGAAGGTCACTAATATAAAAACGGCTGTGATGTCTTACCAGGCCTATGTTGAGTCCTCATTACGGTATGGACTAATTTTTTGGGGAAATAGTACCGACCAAAGTAGAGCGTTTGTTGCCCAAAAAAAATGTATACGAGCTATTTACGGGATCCCATCCGATGAATCATGCCAACCTATTTTTAAAAAGCTTGGTCTGCTACCATTACCTTCATTGTATCTGTATGAAGTGTCTATGTTCGTACAAAAACATTTACAGTTGTTTAAAACAATAGAAGAAGTAAGCTCACGTAGTCGGCGTGATCAGTACCAGCACAGATTGGTACTAGAAGAGATTTGTAGGCTGGCAAAATACAATAAGAGCTGTCTAGCTATGTGTGTATGTGTATTTAACAAATTACCAAATACCTTAAAAACGTTAAACTGTAGGCTGTTTAAGATTAAACTGTATAATTGGTTGACTCAAAATAATTATTATAGTATTAAGCAATTTTTGGAACATAGACTTTAATTTTGCCTTTTGCTTGTATAGATTGTAACATTTGTAGTGTAGATACTTATAAGTTTGCATGCTTTAATTCTAAGCAAAACATGCTGGACCTTATATTAATTTAAACAACTATGTATACCGTGTTTTTCGCAAATAAATATATTATTATTATTATTATTATTATTATTAAGAAAAGATTTAAATTGCTGAAAACAGCTTAAAAAGTTTTGATGTTTAAAATGAGCTAGACGCACGGGCGAGGTGTCAAAAGACGCGGCTCTAGGCGGGCTAGCGATCTTTCTGGTTTTTGGAATTTAGTCATAAGAAAAATCGGGAATTTTACTAAAAAACCTATTTATGACCAAAATCTATGTGAAAACCTGGAATAACATTACCAAAACGGGACTCGAGTTCGCGGAACGCTCACGGGAGTACGGGTGAGGCGGGTAACTGTCAATTAAGATCATGAACAAGGTAGATTTAACTGAAAATTTTGAAACAAAATTAAAATAGTGTTTTTTTTTATTGGGAGTTTTAGTGAAATTTTTGCAAGTCAATAACAAAAAAGTGTTTTCCGTGAATTTGATAGTTTTCCCTGGTGGGAACGTTTCAGGGAGCTAAGAAAAGATTTAAATAGCTGAAAACAGCTTGAAAAGTTTTGATGTTTAAAATGAGCTAGACGCACGGGCGAGGTGTCAAAAGACGCGGCTCTAGGCGGGCTAGCGATCTTTCTGGTTTTTGGAATTAAGTCATTAGAAAAATCGGGAATTTTACTAAAAAAACCTATTTATGACCAAAATCTATGTGAAAACCTGGAATTACACTACCAAAACGGGACTCGAGTTCGCGGAACGCGCACGGGAGTACAAGTGAGGCGTGTAAGTGTCAATTAAGATCATGAACAAGGTAGATTTAATTGAAAATTTTGAAACAAAATTAAAATAGTGTTTTTTTTATTGGGAGTTTTAGTGAAATTTTTACAAGTCAATAACAAAAAAGTGTTTTTCGCGAATTTGTTAGTTTTCCCTAGTGGGAACGTTTCAGGGAGCTAAGAAAAGATTTAAATTGCTGAAAACAGCTTGGAAAGTTTTGATGTTCAATATGAGCTAGAGGCACGGGCGAGGTGTCAAAAGACGCGTCTCCGCGCGGGCTAGCGATCTATGGGAGTTTTGGAATTTACTTTGAAGGAAAATCGGGAGTTTTACTGAAAAACCTATTTTATCACCAACATGTATGTGAAAACCTGGAATAACAGTACCAAAATGGGACTCGAGTTCGCGGAACGCTCACGGGAGTACGGGTGAGGCGGGTAAGTGTCAATTAAGATCATGAACAAGGTAGATTTAACTGAAAATTTTGAAACAAAATTAAAATAGTGTTTTTTTTTATTGGGAGTTTTAGTGAAATTTTTACAAGTCAATAACAAAAAAGTGTTTTCCGTGAATTTGATAGTTTTCCCTAGTGGGAACGTTTCAGGGAGCTAAGAAAAGATTTAAATAGCTGAAAACAGCTTGAAAAGTTTTGATGTTTAAAATGAGCTAGACGCACGGGCGAGGTGTCAAAAGACGCGGCTCTAGGCGGGCTAGCGATCTTTCTGGTTTTTGGAATTAAGTCATTAGAAAAATCGGGAATTTTACTAAAAAAACCTATTTATGACCAAAATCTATGTGAAAACCTGGAATTACACTACCAAAACGGGACTCGAGTTCGCGGAACGCGCACGGGAGTACAAGTGAGGCGTGTAAGTGTCAATTAAGATTATAAACAAGGTAGATTATACTGAAAATTTTGAAACAAAATTAAAATAGTGTTTTTATAATTGGGAGTTTTAGTGAAATTTTTACAAGTCAATAACAAAAAAGTGTTTTCCGTGAATTTGATAGTTTTCCCTAGTGGGAACGTTTCAGGGAGCTGAGAAAAGATTTAAATAGCTGAAAACAGCTTGAAAAGTTTTGATGTTCAAAATGAGCTAAGCGCACGGGCGAGGTGTCAAAAGACGCGTCTCCGCGCGGGCTAGCGATCTATGGGAGTTCTGCAATTTACTCCGAAGGAAAATCGGGAGTTTTACTGAAAAACCTATTTTATCACCAACATAAAAACCTGGAATAACAGTACCAAAATGGGACTCGAGTTCGCGGAACGCGCACGGAGTACAAGTGAGGCGGGTAAGTGTCAATTAAGATTATAAACAAGGTAGATTTAACTGAAAATTTTGAAACAAAATTAAAATAGTGTTTTTTTTATTGGGAGTTTTAGTGAAATTTTTACAAGTCAATAACAAAAAAGTGTTTTTCGCGAATTTGTTAGTTTTCCCTAGTGGGAACGTTTCAGGGAGCTAAGAAAAGATTTAAATAGCTGAAAACAGCTTGAAAAGTTTTGATGTTCAATATGAGCTAGAGGCACGGGCGAGGTGTCAAAAGACGCGGCTCTAGGCGGGCTAGCGATCTTTCTGGTTTTTGGAATTTAGTCATAAGAAAAATCGGGAATTTTACTAAAAAAACCTATTTATGACCAAAATCTATGTGAAAACCTGGAATTACACTACCAAAACGGGACTCGAGTTCGCGGAACGCGCACGGGAGTACAAGTGAGGCGTGTAAGTGTCAATTAAGATCATGAACAAGGTAGATTTAACTGAAAATTTTGAAACAAAATTAAAATAGTGTTTTTTTTATTGGGAGTTTTAGTGAAATTTTTACAAGTCAATAACAAAAAAGTGTTTTTCGCGAATTTGTTAGTTTTCCCTAGTGGGAACGTTTCAGGGAGCTAAGAAAAGATTTAAATAGCTGAAAACAGCTTGAAAAGTTTTGATGTTCAATATGAGCTAGAGGCACGGGCGAGGTGTCAAAAGACGCGGCTCTAGGCGGGCTAGCGATCTTTCTGGTTTTTGGAATTTAGTCATAAGAAAAATCGGGAATTTTACTAAAAAAACCTATTTATGACCAAAATCTATGTGAAAACCTGGAATTACACTACCAAAACGGGACTCGAGTTCGCGGAACGCGCACGGGAGTACAAGTGAGGCGTGTAAGTGTCAATTAAGATTATAAACAAGGTAGATTATACTGAAAATTTTGAAACAAAATTAAAATAGTGTTTTTTTTATTGGGAGTTTTAGTGAAATTTTTACAAGTCAATAACAAAAAAGTGTTTTTCGCGAATTTGTTAGTTTTCCCTAGTGGGAACGTTTCAGGGAGCTAAGAAAAGATTTAAATAGCTGAAAACAGCTTGAAAAGTTTTGATGTTCAATATGAGCTAGAGGCACGGGCGAGGTGTCAAAAGACGCGGCTCTAGGCGGGCTAGCGATCTTTCTGGTTTTTGGAATTTAATCATAAGAAAAATCGGGAATTTTACTAAAAAAACCTATTTATGACCAAAATCTATGTGAAAACCTGGAATTACACTACCAAAACGGGACTCGAGTTCGCGGAACGCGCACGGGAGTACAAGTGAGGCGTGTAAGTGTCAATTAAGATCATGAACAAGGTAGATTTAACTGAAAATTTTGAAACAAAATTAAAATAGTGTTTTTTTTATTGGGAGTTTTAGTGAAATTTTTACAAGTCAATAACAAAAAAGTGTTTTTCGCGAATTTGTTAGTTTTCCCTAGTGGGAACGTTTCAGGGAGCTAAGAAAAGATTTAAATTGCTGAAAACAGCTTAAAAAGTTTTGATGTTTAAAATGAGCTAGACGCACGGGCGAGGTGTCAAAAGACGCGGCTCTAGGCGGGCTAGCGATCTTTCTGGTTTTTGGAATTTAGTCATAAGAAAAATCGGGAATTTTACTAAAAAACCTATTTATGACCAAAATCTATGTGAAAACCTGGAATAACATTACCAAAACGGGACTCGAGTTCGCGGAACGCTCACGGGAGTACGGGTGAGGCGGGTAACTGTCAATTAAGATCATGAACAAGGTAGATTTAACTGAAAATTTTGAAACAAAATTAAAATAGTGTTTTTTTTTATTGGGAGTTTTAGTGAAATTTTTGCAAGTCAATAACAAAAAAGTGTTTTCCGTGAATTTGATAGTTTTCCCTAGTGGGAACGTTTCAGGGAGCTAAGAAAAGATTTAAATAGCTGAAAACAGCTTGAAAAGTTTTGATGTTTAAAATGAGCTAGACGCACGGGCGAGGTGTCAAAAGACGCGGCTCTAGGCGGGCTAGCGATCTTTCTGGTTTTTGGAATTAAGTCATTAGAAAAATCGGGAATTTTACTAAAAAAACCTATTTATGACCAAAATCTATGTGAAAACCTGGAATTACACTACCAAAACGGGACTCGAGTTCGCGGAACGCGCACGGGAGTACAAGTGAGGCGTGTAAGTGTCAATTAAGATTATAAACAAGGTAGATTATACTGAAAATTTTGAAACAAAATTAAAATAGTGTTTTTATAATTGGGAGTTTTAGTGAAATTTTTACAAGTCAATAACAAAAAAGTGTTTTCCGTGAATTTGATAGTTTTCCCTAGTGGGAACGTTTCAGGGAGCTGAGAAAAGATTTAAATAGCTGAAAACAGCTTGAAAAGTTTTGATGTTCAAAATGAGCTAAGCGCACGGGCGAGGTGTCAAAAGACGCGTCTCCGCGCGGGCTAGCGATCTATGGGAGTTCTGCAATTTACTCCGAAGGAAAATCGGGAGTTTTACTGAAAAACCTATTTTATCACCAACATGTATGTGAAAACCTGGAATAACAGTACCAAAATGGGACTCGAGTTCGCGGAACGCTCACGGGAGTACGGGTGAGGCGGGTAAGTGTCAATTAAGATCATGAACAAGGTAGATTTAACTGAAAATTTTGAAACAAAATTAAAATAGTGTTTTTTTTTATTGGGAGTTTTAGTGAAATTTTTACAAGTCAATAACAAAAAAGTGTTTTCCGTGAATTTGATAGTTTTCCCTAGTGGGAACGTTTCAGGGAGCTAAGAAAAGATTTAAATAGCTGAAAACAGCTTGAAAAGTTTTGATGTTTAAAATGAGCTAGACGCACGGGCGAGGTGTCAAAAGACGCGGCTCTAGGCGGGCTAGCGATCTTTCTGGTTTTTGGAATTAAGTCATTAGAAAAATCGGGAATTTTACTAAAAAAACCTATTTATGACCAAAATCTATGTGAAAACCTGGAATTACACTACCAAAACGGGACTCGAGTTCGCGGAACGCGCACGGGAGTACAAGTGAGGCGTGTAAGTGTCAATTAAGATTATAAACAAGGTAGATTATACTGAAAATTTTGAAACAAAATTAAAATAGTGTTTTTATAATTGGGAGTTTTAGTGAAATTTTTACAAGTCAATAACAAAAAAGTGTTTTCCGTGAATTTGATAGTTTTCCCTAGTGGGAACGTTTCAGGGAGCTGAGAAAAGATTTAAATAGCTGAAAACAGCTTGAAAAGTTTTGATGTTCAAAATGAGCTAAGCGCACGGGCGAGGTGTCAAAAGACGCGTCTCCGCGCGGGCTAGCGATCTATGGGAGTTCTGCAATTTACTCCGAAGGAAAATCGGGAGTTTTACTGAAAAACCTATTTTATCACCAACATAAAAACCTGGAATAACAGTACCAAAATGGGACTCGAGTTCGCGGAACGCGCACGGAGTACAAGTGAGGCGGGTAAGTGTCAATTAAGATTATAAACAAGGTAGATTTAACTGAAAATTTTGAAACAAAATTAAAATAGTGTTTTTTTTATTGGGAGTTTTAGTGAAATTTTTACAAGTCAATAACAAAAAAGTGTTTTTCGCGAATTTGTTAGTTTTCCCTAGTGGGAACGTTTCAGGGAGCTAAGAAAAGATTTAAATAGCTGAAAACAGCTTGAAAAGTTTTGATGTTCAATATGAGCTAGAGGCACGGGCGAGGTGTCAAAAGACGCGGCTCTAGGCGGGCTAGCGATCTTTCTGGTTTTTGGAATTAAGTCATTAGAAAAATCGGGAATTTTACTAAAAAAACCTATTTATGACCAAAATCTATGTGAAAACCTGGAATTACACTACCAAAACGGGACTCGAGTTCGCGGAACGCGCACGGGAGTACAAGTGAGGCGTGTAAGTGTCAATTAAGATTATAAACAAGGTAGATTATACTGAAAATTTTGAAACAAAATTAAAATAGTGTTTTTATAATTGGGAGTTTTAGTGAAATTTTTACAAGTCAATAACAAAAAAGTGTTTTCCGTGAATTTGATAGTTTTCCCTAGTGGGAACGTTTCAGGGAGCTGAGAAAAGATTTAAATAGCTGAAAACAGCTTGAAAAGTTTTGATGTTCAAAATGAGCTAAGCGCACGGGCGAGGTGTCAAAAGACGCGTCTCCGCGCGGGCTAGCGATCTATGGGAGTTCTGCAATTTACTCCGAAGGAAAATCGGGAGTTTTACTGAAAAACCTATTTTATCACCAACATAAAAACCTGGAATAACAGTACCAAAATGGGACTCGAGTTCGCGGAACGCGCACGGAGTACAAGTGAGGCGGGTAAGTGTCAATTAAGATTATAAACAAGGTAGATTTAACTGAAAATTTTGAAACAAAATTAAAATAGTGTTTTTTTTATTGGGAGTTTTAGTGAAATTTTTACAAGTCAATAACAAAAAAGTGTTTTTCGCGAATTTGTTAGTTTTCCCTAGTGGGAACGTTTCAGGGAGCTAAGAAAAGATTTAAATAGCTGAAAACAGCTTGAAAAGTTTTGATGTTCAATATGAGCTAGAGGCACGGGCGAGGTGTCAAAAGACGCGGCTCTAGGCGGGCTAGCGATCTTTCTGGTTTTTGGAATTTAATCATAAGAAAAATCGGGAATTTTACTAAAAAAACCTATTTATGACCAAAATCTATGTGAAAACCGGGAATTACACTACCAAAACGGGACTCTAGTTCGCGGAACGCTCACGGGAGTACGGGTGAGGCGGGTAACTGTCAATTAAGATCATGAACAAGGTAGATTTAACTGAAAATTTTGAAACAAAATTAAAATAGTGTTTTTTTTATTGGGAGTTTTAGTGAAATTTTTACAAGTCAATAACAAAAAAGTGTTTTTCGCGAATTTGTTAGTTTTCCCTAGTGGGAACGTTTCAGGGAGCTAAGAAAAGATTTAAATAGCTGAAAACAGCTTGAAAAGTTTTGATGTTCAATATGAGCTAGAGGCACGGGCGAGGTGTCAAAAGACGCGGCTCTAGGCGGGCTAGCGATCTTTCTGGTTTTTGGAATTTAATCATAAGAAAAATCGGGAATTTTACTAAAAAAACCTATTTATGACCAAAATCTATGTGAAAACCTGGAATTACACTACCAAAACGGGACTCGAGTTCGCGGAACGCGCACGGGAGTACAAGTGAGGCGTGTAAGTGTCAATTAAGATCATGAACAAGGTAGATTATACTGAAAATTTTGAAACAAAATTAAAATAGTGTTTTTTTTATTGGGAGTTTTAGTGAAATTTTTACAAGTCAATAACAAAAAAGTGTTTTTCGCGAATTTGTTAGTTTTCCCTAGTGGGAACGTTTCAGGGAGCTAAGAAAAGATTTAAATTGCTGAAAACAGCTTAAAAAGTTTTGATGTTTAAAATGAGCTAGACGCACGGGCGAGGTGTCAAAAGACGCGGCTCTAGGCGGGCTAGCGATCTTTCTGGTTTTTGGAATTTAGTCATAAGAAAAATCGGGAATTTTACTAAAAAACCTATTTATGACCAAAATCTATGTGAAAACCTGGAATAACATTACCAAAACGGGACTCGAGTTCGCGGAACGCTCACGGGAGTACGGGTGAGGCGGGTAACTGTCAATTAAGATCATGAACAAGGTAGATTTAACTGAAAATTTTGAAACAAAATTAAAATAGTGTTTTTTTTTATTGGGAGTTTTAGTGAAATTTTTGCAAGTCAATAACAAAAAAGTGTTTTCCGTGAATTTGATAGTTTTCCCTGGTGGGAACGTTTCAGGGAGCTAAGAAAAGATTTAAATAGCTGAAAACAGCTTGAAAAGTTTTGATGTTTAAAATGAGCTAGACGCACGGGCGAGGTGTCAAAAGACGCGGCTCTAGGCGGGCTAGCGATCTTTCTGGTTTTTGGAATTAAGTCATTAGAAAAATCGGGAATTTTACTAAAAAAACCTATTTATGACCAAAATCTATGTGAAAACCTGGAATTACACTACCAAAACGGGACTCGAGTTCGCGGAACGCGCACGGGAGTACAAGTGAGGCGTGTAAGTGTCAATTAAGATCATGAACAAGGTAGATTTAATTGAAAATTTTGAAACAAAATTAAAATAGTGTTTTTTTTATTGGGAGTTTTAGTGAAATTTTTACAAGTCAATAACAAAAAAGTGTTTTTCGCGAATTTGTTAGTTTTCCCTAGTGGGAACGTTTCAGGGAGCTAAGAAAAGATTTAAATTGCTGAAAACAGCTTGGAAAGTTTTGATGTTCAATATGAGCTAGAGGCACGGGCGAGGTGTCAAAAGACGCGTCTCCGCGCGGGCTAGCGATCTATGGGAGTTTTGGAATTTACTTTGAAGGAAAATCGGGAGTTTTACTGAAAAACCTATTTTATCACCAACATGTATGTGAAAACCTGGAATAACAGTACCAAAATGGGACTCGAGTTCGCGGAACGCTCACGGGAGTACGGGTGAGGCGGGTAAGTGTCAATTAAGATCATGAACAAGGTAGATTTAACTGAAAATTTTGAAACAAAATTAAAATAGTGTTTTTTTTTATTGGGAGTTTTAGTGAAATTTTTACAAGTCAATAACAAAAAAGTGTTTTCCGTGAATTTGATAGTTTTCCCTAGTGGGAACGTTTCAGGGAGCTGAGAAAAGATTTAAATAGCTGAAAACAGCTTGAAAAGTTTTGATGTTCAAAATGAGCTAAGCGCACGGGCGAGGTGTCAAAAGACGCGTCTCCGCGCGGGCTAGCGATCTATGGGAGTTCTGCAATTTACTCCGAAGGAAAATCGGGAGTTTTACTGAAAAACCTATTTTATCACCAACATAAAAACCTGGAATAACAGTACCAAAATGGGACTCGAGTTCGCGGAACGCGCACGGAGTACAAGTGAGGCGGGTAAGTGTCAATTAAGATTATAAACAAGGTAGATTTAACTGAAAATTTTGAAACAAAATTAAAATAGTGTTTTTTTTATTGGGAGTTTTAGTGAAATTTTTACAAGTCAATAACAAAAAAGTGTTTTTCGCGAATTTGTTAGTTTTCCCTAGTGGGAACGTTTCAGGGAGCTAAGAAAAGATTTAAATAGCTGAAAACAGCTTGAAAAGTTTTGATGTTCAATATGAGCTAGAGGCACGGGCGAGGTGTCAAAAGACGCGGCTCTAGGCGGGCTAGCGATCTTTCTGGTTTTTGGAATTTAATCATAAGAAAAATCGGGAATTTTACTAAAAAAACCTATTTATGACCAAAATCTATGTGAAAACCGGGAATTACACTACCAAAACGGGACTCTAGTTCGCGGAACGCTCACGGGAGTACGGGTGAGGCGGGTAACTGTCAATTAAGATCATGAACAAGGTAGATTTAACTGAAAATTTTGAAACAAAATTAAAATAGTGTTTTTTTTATTGGGAGTTTTAGTGAAATTTTTACAAGTCAATAACAAAAAAGTGTTTTTCGCGAATTTGTTAGTTTTCCCTAGTGGGAACGTTTCAGGGAGCTAAGAAAAGATTTAAATAGCTGAAAACAGCTTGAAAAGTTTTGATGTTCAATATGAGCTAGAGGCACGGGCGAGGTGTCAAAAGACGCGGCTCTAGGCGGGCTAGCGATCTTTCTGGTTTTTGGAATTTAATCATAAGAAAAATCGGGAATTTTACTAAAAAAACCTATTTATGACCAAAATCTATGTGAAAACCTGGAATTACACTACCAAAACGGGACTCGAGTTCGCGGAACGCGCACGGGAGTACAAGTGAGGCGTGTAAGTGTCAATTAAGATCATGAACAAGGTAGATTATACTGAAAATTTTGAAACAAAATTAAAATAGTGTTTTTTTTATTGGGAGTTTTAGTGAAATTTTTACAAGTCAATAACAAAAAAGTGTTTTTCGCGAATTTGTTAGTTTTCCCTAGTGGGAACGTTTCAGGGAGCTAAGAAAAGATTTAAATTGCTGAAAACAGCTTAAAAAGTTTTGATGTTTAAAATGAGCTAGACGCACGGGCGAGGTGTCAAAAGACGCGGCTCTAGGCGGGCTAGCGATCTTTCTGGTTTTTGGAATTTAGTCATAAGAAAAATCGGGAATTTTACTAAAAAACCTATTTATGACCAAAATCTATGTGAAAACCTGGAATAACATTACCAAAACGGGACTCGAGTTCGCGGAACGCTCACGGGAGTACGGGTGAGGCGGGTAACTGTCAATTAAGATCATGAACAAGGTAGATTTAACTGAAAATTTTGAAACAAAATTAAAATAGTGTTTTTTTTTATTGGGAGTTTTAGTGAAATTTTTGCAAGTCAATAACAAAAAAGTGTTTTCCGTGAATTTGATAGTTTTCCCTGGTGGGAACGTTTCAGGGAGCTAAGAAAAGATTTAAATAGCTGAAAACAGCTTGAAAAGTTTTGATGTTTAAAATGAGCTAGACGCACGGGCGAGGTGTCAAAAGACGCGGCTCTAGGCGGGCTAGCGATCTTTCTGGTTTTTGGAATTAAGTCATTAGAAAAATCGGGAATTTTACTAAAAAAACCTATTTATGACCAAAATCTATGTGAAAACCTGGAATTACACTACCAAAACGGGACTCGAGTTCGCGGAACGCGCACGGGAGTACAAGTGAGGCGTGTAAGTGTCAATTAAGATCATGAACAAGGTAGATTTAATTGAAAATTTTGAAACAAAATTAAAATAGTGTTTTTTTTATTGGGAGTTTTAGTGAAATTTTTACAAGTCAATAACAAAAAAGTGTTTTTCGCGAATTTGTTAGTTTTCCCTAGTGGGAACGTTTCAGGGAGCTAAGAAAAGATTTAAATTGCTGAAAACAGCTTGGAAAGTTTTGATGTTCAATATGAGCTAGAGGCACGGGCGAGGTGTCAAAAGACGCGTCTCCGCGCGGGCTAGCGATCTATGGGAGTTTTGGAATTTACTTTGAAGGAAAATCGGGAGTTTTACTGAAAAACCTATTTTATCACCAACATGTATGTGAAAACCTGGAATAACAGTACCAAAATGGGACTCGAGTTCGCGGAACGCTCACGGGAGTACGGGTGAGGCGGGTAAGTGTCAATTAAGATCATGAACAAGGTAGATTTAACTGAAAATTTTGAAACAAAATTAAAATAGTGTTTTTTTTTATTGGGAGTTTTAGTGAAATTTTTACAAGTCAATAACAAAAAAGTGTTTTCCGTGAATTTGATAGTTTTCCCTAGTGGGAACGTTTCAGGGAGCTAAGAAAAGATTTAAATAGCTGAAAACAGCTTGAAAAGTTTTGATGTTTAAAATGAGCTAGACGCACGGGCGAGGTGTCAAAAGACGCGGCTCTAGGCGGGCTAGCGATCTTTCTGGTTTTTGGAATTAAGTCATTAGAAAAATCGGGAATTTTACTAAAAAAACCTATTTATGACCAAAATCTATGTGAAAACCTGGAATTACACTACCAAAACGGGACTCGAGTTCGCGGAACGCGCACGGGAGTACAAGTGAGGCGTGTAAGTGTCAATTAAGATTATAAACAAGGTAGATTATACTGAAAATTTTGAAACAAAATTAAAATAGTGTTTTTATAATTGGGAGTTTTAGTGAAATTTTTACAAGTCAATAACAAAAAAGTGTTTTCCGTGAATTTGATAGTTTTCCCTAGTGGGAACGTTTCAGGGAGCTGAGAAAAGATTTAAATAGCTGAAAACAGCTTGAAAAGTTTTGATGTTCAAAATGAGCTAAGCGCACGGGCGAGGTGTCAAAAGACGCGTCTCCGCGCGGGCTAGCGATCTATGGGAGTTCTGCAATTTACTCCGAAGGAAAATCGGGAGTTTTACTGAAAAACCTATTTTATCACCAACATAAAAACCTGGAATAACAGTACCAAAATGGGACTCGAGTTCGCGGAACGCGCACGGAGTACAAGTGAGGCGGGTAAGTGTCAATTAAGATTATAAACAAGGTAGATTTAACTGAAAATTTTGAAACAAAATTAAAATAGTGTTTTTTTTATTGGGAGTTTTAGTGAAATTTTTACAAGTCAATAACAAAAAAGTGTTTTTCGCGAATTTGTTAGTTTTCCCTAGTGGGAACGTTTCAGGGAGCTAAGAAAAGATTTAAATAGCTGAAAACAGCTTGAAAAGTTTTGATGTTCAATATGAGCTAGAGGCACGGGCGAGGTGTCAAAAGACGCGGCTCTAGGCGGGCTAGCGATCTTTCTGGTTTTTGGAATTTAGTCATAAGAAAAATCGGGAATTTTACTAAAAAAACCTATTTATGACCAAAATCTATGTGAAAACCTGGAATTACACTACCAAAACGGGACTCGAGTTCGCGGAACGCGCACGGGAGTACAAGTGAGGCGTGTAAGTGTCAATTAAGATCATGAACAAGGTAGATTTAACTGAAAATTTTGAAACAAAATTAAAATAGTGTTTTTTTTATTGGGAGTTTTAGTGAAATTTTTACAAGTCAATAACAAAAAAGTGTTTTTCGCGAATTTGTTAGTTTTCCCTAGTGGGAACGTTTCAGGGAGCTAAGAAAAGATTTAAATAGCTGAAAACAGCTTGAAAAGTTTTGATGTTCAATATGAGCTAGAGGCACGGGCGAGGTGTCAAAAGACGCGGCTCTAGGCGGGCTAGCGATCTTTCTGGTTTTTGGAATTTAGTCATAAGAAAAATCGGGAATTTTACTAAAAAAACCTATTTATGACCAAAATCTATGTGAAAACCTGGAATTACACTACCAAAACGGGACTCGAGTTCGCGGAACGCGCACGGGAGTACAAGTGAGGCGTGTAAGTGTCAATTAAGATTATAAACAAGGTAGATTATACTGAAAATTTTGAAACAAAATTAAAATAGTGTTTTTTTTATTGGGAGTTTTAGTGAAATTTTTACAAGTCAATAACAAAAAAGTGTTTTTCGCGAATTTGTTAGTTTTCCCTAGTGGGAACGTTTCAGGGAGCTAAGAAAAGATTTAAATAGCTGAAAACAGCTTGAAAAGTTTTGATGTTCAATATGAGCTAGAGGCACGGGCGAGGTGTCAAAAGACGCGGCTCTAGGCGGGCTAGCGATCTTTCTGGTTTTTGGAATTTAATCATAAGAAAAATCGGGAATTTTACTAAAAAAACCTATTTATGACCAAAATCTATGTGAAAACCTGGAATTACACTACCAAAACGGGACTCGAGTTCGCGGAACGCGCACGGGAGTACAAGTGAGGCGTGTAAGTGTCAATTAAGATTATAAACAAGGTAGATTATACTGAAAATTTTGAAACAAAATTAAAATAGTGTTTTTTTTATTGGGAGTTTTAGTGAAATTTTTACAAGTCAATAACAAAAAAGTGTTTTTCGCGAATTTGTTAGTTTTCCCTAGTGGGAACGTTTCAGGGAGCTAAGAAAAGATTTAAATAGCTGAAAACAGCTTGAAAAGTTTTGATGTTCAATATGAGCTAGAGGCACGGGCGAGGTGTCAAAAGACGCGGCTCTAGGCGGGCTAGCGATCTTTCTGGTTTTTGGAATTAAGTCATTAGAAAAATCGGGAATTTTACTAAAAAAACCTATTTATGACCAAAATCTATGTGAAAACCTGGAATTACACTACCAAAACGGGACTCGAGTTCGCGGAACGCGCACGGGAGTACAAGTGAGGCGTGTAAGTGTCAATTAAGATTATAAACAAGGTAGATTATACTGAAAATTTTGAAACAAAATTAAAATAGTGTTTTTATAATTGGGAGTTTTAGTGAAATTTTTACAAGTCAATAACAAAAAAGTGTTTTCCGTGAATTTGATAGTTTTCCCTAGTGGGAACGTTTCAGGGAGCTGAGAAAAGATTTAAATAGCTGAAAACAGCTTGAAAAGTTTTGATGTTCAAAATGAGCTAAGCGCACGGGCGAGGTGTCAAAAGACGCGTCTCCGCGCGGGCTAGCGATCTATGGGAGTTCTGCAATTTACTCCGAAGGAAAATCGGGAGTTTTACTGAAAAACCTATTTTATCACCAACATAAAAACCTGGAATAACAGTACCAAAATGGGACTCGAGTTCGCGGAACGCGCACGGAGTACAAGTGAGGCGGGTAAGTGTCAATTAAGATTATAAACAAGGTAGATTTAACTGAAAATTTTGAAACAAAATTAAAATAGTGTTTTTTTTATTGGGAGTTTTAGTGAAATTTTTACAAGTCAATAACAAAAAAGTGTTTTTCGCGAATTTGTTAGTTTTCCCTAGTGGGAACGTTTCAGGGAGCTAAGAAAAGATTTAAATAGCTGAAAACAGCTTGAAAAGTTTTGATGTTCAATATGAGCTAGAGGCACGGGCGAGGTGTCAAAAGACGCGGCTCTAGGCGGGCTAGCGATCTTTCTGGTTTTTGGAATTTAGTCATAAGAAAAATCGGGAATTTTACTAAAAAAACCTATTTATGACCAAAATCTATGTGAAAACCTGGAATTACACTACCAAAACGGGACTCGAGTTCGCGGAACGCGCACGGGAGTACAAGTGAGGCGTGTAAGTGTCAATTAAGATCATGAACAAGGTAGATTTAACTGAAAATTTTGAAACAAAATTAAAATAGTGTTTTTTTTATTGGGAGTTTTAGTGAAATTTTTACAAGTCAATAACAAAAAAGTGTTTTTCGCGAATTTGTTAGTTTTCCCTAGTGGGAACGTTTCAGGGAGCTAAGAAAAGATTTAAATAGCTGAAAACAGCTTGAAAAGTTTTGATGTTCAATATGAGCTAGAGGCACGGGCGAGGTGTCAAAAGACGCGGCTCTAGGCGGGCTAGCGATCTTTCTGGTTTTTGGAATTTAGTCATAAGAAAAATCGGGAATTTTACTAAAAAAACCTATTTATGACCAAAATCTATGTGAAAACCTGGAATTACACTACCAAAACGGGACTCGAGTTCGCGGAACGCGCACGGGAGTACAAGTGAGGCGTGTAAGTGTCAATTAAGATTATAAACAAGGTAGATTATACTGAAAATTTTGAAACAAAATTAAAATAGTGTTTTTTTTATTGGGAGTTTTAGTGAAATTTTTACAAGTCAATAACAAAAAAGTGTTTTTCGCGAATTTGTTAGTTTTCCCTAGTGGGAACGTTTCAGGGAGCTAAGAAAAGATTTAAATAGCTGAAAACAGCTTGAAAAGTTTTGATGTTCAATATGAGCTAGAGGCACGGGCGAGGTGTCAAAAGACGCGGCTCTAGGCGGGCTAGCGATCTTTCTGGTTTTTGGAATTTAATCATAAGAAAAATCGGGAATTTTACTAAAAAAACCTATTTATGACCAAAATCTATGTGAAAACCTGGAATTACACTACCAAAACGGGACTCGAGTTCGCGGAACGCGCACGGGAGTACAAGTGAGGCGTGTAAGTGTCAATTAAGATCATGAACAAGGTAGATTTAACTGAAAATTTTGAAACAAAATTAAAATAGTGTTTTTTTTATTGGGAGTTTTAGTGAAATTTTTACAAGTCAATAACAAAAAAGTGTTTTTCGCGAATTTGTTAGTTTTCCCTAGTGGGAACGTTTCAGGGAGCTAAGAAAAGATTTAAATTGCTGAAAACAGCTTAAAAAGTTTTGATGTTTAAAATGAGCTAGACGCACGGGCGAGGTGTCAAAAGACGCGGCTCTAGGCGGGCTAGCGATCTTTCTGGTTTTTGGAATTTAGTCATAAGAAAAATCGGGAATTTTACTAAAAAACCTATTTATGACCAAAATCTATGTGAAAACCTGGAATAACATTACCAAAACGGGACTCGAGTTCGCGGAACGCTCACGGGAGTACGGGTGAGGCGGGTAACTGTCAATTAAGATCATGAACAAGGTAGATTTAACTGAAAATTTTGAAACAAAATTAAAATAGTGTTTTTTTTTATTGGGAGTTTTAGTGAAATTTTTGCAAGTCAATAACAAAAAAGTGTTTTCCGTGAATTTGATAGTTTTCCCTAGTGGGAACGTTTCAGGGAGCTAAGAAAAGATTTAAATAGCTGAAAACAGCTTGAAAAGTTTTGATGTTTAAAATGAGCTAGACGCACGGGCGAGGTGTCAAAAGACGCGGCTCTAGGCGGGCTAGCGATCTTTCTGGTTTTTGGAATTAAGTCATTAGAAAAATCGGGAATTTTACTAAAAAAACCTATTTATGACCAAAATCTATGTGAAAACCTGGAATTACACTACCAAAACGGGACTCGAGTTCGCGGAACGCGCACGGGAGTACAAGTGAGGCGTGTAAGTGTCAATTAAGATTATAAACAAGGTAGATTATACTGAAAATTTTGAAACAAAATTAAAATAGTGTTTTTATAATTGGGAGTTTTAGTGAAATTTTTACAAGTCAATAACAAAAAAGTGTTTTCCGTGAATTTGATAGTTTTCCCTAGTGGGAACGTTTCAGGGAGCTGAGAAAAGATTTAAATAGCTGAAAACAGCTTGAAAAGTTTTGATGTTCAAAATGAGCTAAGCGCACGGGCGAGGTGTCAAAAGACGCGTCTCCGCGCGGGCTAGCGATCTATGGGAGTTCTGCAATTTACTCCGAAGGAAAATCGGGAGTTTTACTGAAAAACCTATTTTATCACCAACATGTATGTGAAAACCTGGAATAACAGTACCAAAATGGGACTCGAGTTCGCGGAACGCTCACGGGAGTACGGGTGAGGCGGGTAAGTGTCAATTAAGATCATGAACAAGGTAGATTTAACTGAAAATTTTGAAACAAAATTAAAATAGTGTTTTTTTTTATTGGGAGTTTTAGTGAAATTTTTACAAGTCAATAACAAAAAAGTGTTTTCCGTGAATTTGATAGTTTTCCCTAGTGGGAACGTTTCAGGGAGCTAAGAAAAGATTTAAATAGCTGAAAACAGCTTGAAAAGTTTTGATGTTTAAAATGAGCTAGACGCACGGGCGAGGTGTCAAAAGACGCGGCTCTAGGCGGGCTAGCGATCTTTCTGGTTTTTGGAATTAAGTCATTAGAAAAATCGGGAATTTTACTAAAAAAACCTATTTATGACCAAAATCTATGTGAAAACCTGGAATTACACTACCAAAACGGGACTCGAGTTCGCGGAACGCGCACGGGAGTACAAGTGAGGCGTGTAAGTGTCAATTAAGATTATAAACAAGGTAGATTATACTGAAAATTTTGAAACAAAATTAAAATAGTGTTTTTATAATTGGGAGTTTTAGTGAAATTTTTACAAGTCAATAACAAAAAAGTGTTTTCCGTGAATTTGATAGTTTTCCCTAGTGGGAACGTTTCAGGGAGCTGAGAAAAGATTTAAATAGCTGAAAACAGCTTGAAAAGTTTTGATGTTCAAAATGAGCTAAGCGCACGGGCGAGGTGTCAAAAGACGCGTCTCCGCGCGGGCTAGCGATCTATGGGAGTTTTGGAATTTACTTTGAAGGAAAATCGGGAGTTTTACTGAAAAACCTATTTTATCACCAACATGTATGTGAAAACCTGGAATAACAGTACCAAAATGGGACTCGAGTTCGCGGAACGCTCACGGGAGTACGGGTGAGGCGGGTAAGTGTCAATTAAGATCATGAACAAGGTAGATTTAACTGAAAATTTTGAAACAAAATTAAAATAGTGTTTTTTTTTATTGGGAGTTTTAGTGAAATTTTTACAAGTCAATAACAAAAAAGTGTTTTCCGTGAATTTGATAGTTTTCCCTAGTGGGAACGTTTCAGGGAGCTAAGAAAAGATTTAAATAGCTGAAAACAGCTTGAAAAGTTTTGATGTTTAAAATGAGCTAGACGCACGGGCGAGGTGTCAAAAGACGCGGCTCTAAGCGGGCTAGCGATCTTTCTGGTTTTTGGAATTAAGTCATTAGAAAAATCGGGAATTTTACTAAAAAAACCTATTTATGACCAAAATCTATGTGAAAACCTGGAATTACACTACCAAAACGGGACTCGAGTTCGCGGAACGCGCACGGGAGTACAAGTGAGGCGTGTAAGTGTCAATTAAGATTATAAACAAGGTAGATTATACTGAAAATTTTGAAACAAAATTAAAATAGTGTTTTTATAATTGGGAGTTTTAGTGAAATTTTTACAAGTCAATAACAAAAAAGTGTTTTCCGTGAATTTGATAGTTTTCCCTAGTGGGAACGTTTCAGGGAGCTGAGAAAAGATTTAAATAGCTGAAAACAGCTTGAAAAGTTTTGATGTTCAAAATGAGCTAAGCGCACGGGCGAGGTGTCAAAAGACGCGTCTCCGCGCGGGCTAGCGATCTATGGGAGTTCTGCAATTTACTCCGAAGGAAAATCGGGAGTTTTACTGAAAAACCTATTTTATCACCAACATAAAAACCTGGAATAACAGTACCAAAATGGGACTCGAGTTCGCGGAACGCGCACGGAGTACAAGTGAGGCGGGTAAGTGTCAATTAAGATTATAAACAAGGTAGATTTAACTGAAAATTTTGAAACAAAATTAAAATAGTGTTTTTTTTATTGGGAGTTTTAGTGAAATTTTTACAAGTCAATAACAAAAAAGTGTTTTTCGCGAATTTGTTAGTTTTCCCTAGTGGGAACGTTTCAGGGAGCTAAGAAAAGATTTAAATAGCTGAAAACAGCTTGAAAAGTTTTGATGTTCAATATGAGCTAGAGGCACGGGCGAGGTGTCAAAAGACGCGGCTCTAGGCGGGCTAGCGATCTTTCTGGTTTTTGGAATTAAGTCATTAGAAAAATCGGGAATTTTACTAAAAAAACCTATTTATGACCAAAATCTATGTGAAAACCTGGAATTACACTACCAAAACGGGACTCGAGTTCGCGGAACGCGCACGGGAGTACAAGTGAGGCGTGTAAGTGTCAATTAAGATTATAAACAAGGTAGATTATACTGAAAATTTTGAAACAAAATTAAAATAGTGTTTTTATAATTGGGAGTTTTAGTGAAATTTTTACAAGTCAATAACAAAAAAGTGTTTTCCGTGAATTTGATAGTTTTCCCTAGTGGGAACGTTTCAGGGAGCTGAGAAAAGATTTAAATAGCTGAAAACAGCTTGAAAAGTTTTGATGTTCAAAATGAGCTAAGCGCACGGGCGAGGTGTCAAAAGACGCGTCTCCGCGCGGGCTAGCGATCTATGGGAGTTCTGCAATTTACTCCGAAGGAAAATCGGGAGTTTTACTGAAAAACCTATTTTATCACCAACATAAAAACCTGGAATAACAGTACCAAAATGGGACTCGAGTTCGCGGAACGCGCACGGAGTACAAGTGAGGCGGGTAAGTGTCAATTAAGATTATAAACAAGGTAGATTTAACTGAAAATTTTGAAACAAAATTAAAATAGTGTTTTTTTTATTGGGAGTTTTAGTGAAATTTTTACAAGTCAATAACAAAAAAGTGTTTTTCGCGAATTTGTTAGTTTTCCCTAGTGGGAACGTTTCAGGGAGCTAAGAAAAGATTTAAATAGCTGAAAACAGCTTGAAAAGTTTTGATGTTCAATATGAGCTAGAGGCACGGGCGAGGTGTCAAAAGACGCGGCTCTAGGCGGGCTAGCGATCTTTCTGGTTTTTGGAATTTAATCATAAGAAAAATCGGGAATTTTACTAAAAAAACCTATTTATGACCAAAATCTATGTGAAAACCGGGAATTACACTACCAAAACGGGACTCTAGTTCGCGGAACGCTCACGGGAGTACGGGTGAGGCGGGTAACTGTCAATTAAGATCATGAACAAGGTAGATTTAACTGAAAATTTTGAAACAAAATTAAAATAGTGTTTTTTTTATTGGGAGTTTTAGTGAAATTTTTACAAGTCAATAACAAAAAAGTGTTTTTCGCGAATTTGTTAGTTTTCCCTAGTGGGAACGTTTCAGGGAGCTAAGAAAAGATTTAAATAGCTGAAAACAGCTTGAAAAGTTTTGATGTTCAATATGAGCTAGAGGCACGGGCGAGGTGTCAAAAGACGCGGCTCTAGGCGGGCTAGCGATCTTTCTGGTTTTTGGAATTTAATCATAAGAAAAATCGGGAATTTTACTAAAAAAACCTATTTATGACCAAAATCTATGTGAAAACCTGGAATTACACTACCAAAACGGGACTCGAGTTCGCGGAACGCGCACGGGAGTACAAGTGAGGCGTGTAAGTGTCAATTAAGATCATGAACAAGGTAGATTATACTGAAAATTTTGAAACAAAATTAAAATAGTGTTTTTTTTATTGGGAGTTTTAGTGAAATTTTTACAAGTCAATAACAAAAAAGTGTTTTTCGCGAATTTGTTAGTTTTCCCTAGTGGGAACGTTTCAGGGAGCTAAGAAAAGATTTAAATTGCTGAAAACAGCTTAAAAAGTTTTGATGTTTAAAATGAGCTAGACGCACGGGCGAGGTGTCAAAAGACGCGGCTCTAGGCGGGCTAGCGATCTTTCTGGTTTTTGGAATTTAGTCATAAGAAAAATCGGGAATTTTACTAAAAAACCTATTTATGACCAAAATCTATGTGAAAACCTGGAATAACATTACCAAAACGGGACTCGAGTTCGCGGAACGCTCACGGGAGTACGGGTGAGGCGGGTAACTGTCAATTAAGATCATGAACAAGGTAGATTTAACTGAAAATTTTGAAACAAAATTAAAATAGTGTTTTTTTTTATTGGGAGTTTTAGTGAAATTTTTGCAAGTCAATAACAAAAAAGTGTTTTCCGTGAATTTGATAGTTTTCCCTGGTGGGAACGTTTCAGGGAGCTAAGAAAAGATTTAAATAGCTGAAAACAGCTTGAAAAGTTTTGATGTTTAAAATGAGCTAGACGCACGGGCGAGGTGTCAAAAGACGCGGCTCTAGGCGGGCTAGCGATCTTTCTGGTTTTTGGAATTAAGTCATTAGAAAAATCGGGAATTTTACTAAAAAAACCTATTTATGACCAAAATCTATGTGAAAACCTGGAATTACACTACCAAAACGGGACTCGAGTTCGCGGAACGCGCACGGGAGTACAAGTGAGGCGTGTAAGTGTCAATTAAGATCATGAACAAGGTAGATTTAATTGAAAATTTTGAAACAAAATTAAAATAGTGTTTTTTTTATTGGGAGTTTTAGTGAAATTTTTACAAGTCAATAACAAAAAAGTGTTTTTCGCGAATTTGTTAGTTTTCCCTAGTGGGAACGTTTCAGGGAGCTAAGAAAAGATTTAAATTGCTGAAAACAGCTTGGAAAGTTTTGATGTTCAATATGAGCTAGAGGCACGGGCGAGGTGTCAAAAGACGCGTCTCCGCGCGGGCTAGCGATCTATGGGAGTTTTGGAATTTACTTTGAAGGAAAATCGGGAGTTTTACTGAAAAACCTATTTTATCACCAACATGTATGTGAAAACCTGGAATAACAGTACCAAAATGGGACTCGAGTTCGCGGAACGCTCACGGGAGTACGGGTGAGGCGGGTAAGTGTCAATTAAGATCATGAACAAGGTAGATTTAACTGAAAATTTTGAAACAAAATTAAAATAGTGTTTTTTTTTATTGGGAGTTTTAGTGAAATTTTTACAAGTCAATAACAAAAAAGTGTTTTCCGTGAATTTGATAGTTTTCCCTAGTGGGAACGTTTCAGGGAGCTAAGAAAAGATTTAAATAGCTGAAAACAGCTTGAAAAGTTTTGATGTTTAAAATGAGCTAGACGCACGGGCGAGGTGTCAAAAGACGCGGCTCTAGGCGGGCTAGCGATCTTTCTGGTTTTTGGAATTAAGTCATTAGAAAAATCGGGAATTTTACTAAAAAAACCTATTTATGACCAAAATCTATGTGAAAACCTGGAATTACACTACCAAAACGGGACTCGAGTTCGCGGAACGCGCACGGGAGTACAAGTGAGGCGTGTAAGTGTCAATTAAGATTATAAACAAGGTAGATTATACTGAAAATTTTGAAACAAAATTAAAATAGTGTTTTTATAATTGGGAGTTTTAGTGAAATTTTTACAAGTCAATAACAAAAAAGTGTTTTCCGTGAATTTGATAGTTTTCCCTAGTGGGAACGTTTCAGGGAGCTGAGAAAAGATTTAAATAGCTGAAAACAGCTTGAAAAGTTTTGATGTTCAAAATGAGCTAAGCGCACGGGCGAGGTGTCAAAAGACGCGTCTCCGCGCGGGCTAGCGATCTATGGGAGTTCTGCAATTTACTCCGAAGGAAAATCGGGAGTTTTACTGAAAAACCTATTTTATCACCAACATAAAAACCTGGAATAACAGTACCAAAATGGGACTCGAGTTCGCGGAACGCGCACGGAGTACAAGTGAGGCGGGTAAGTGTCAATTAAGATTATAAACAAGGTAGATTTAACTGAAAATTTTGAAACAAAATTAAAATAGTGTTTTTTTTATTGGGAGTTTTAGTGAAATTTTTACAAGTCAATAACAAAAAAGTGTTTTTCGCGAATTTGTTAGTTTTCCCTAGTGGGAACGTTTCAGGGAGCTAAGAAAAGATTTAAATAGCTGAAAACAGCTTGAAAAGTTTTGATGTTCAATATGAGCTAGAGGCACGGGCGAGGTGTCAAAAGACGCGGCTCTAGGCGGGCTAGCGATCTTTCTGGTTTTTGGAATTTAGTCATAAGAAAAATCGGGAATTTTACTAAAAAAACCTATTTATGACCAAAATCTATGTGAAAACCTGGAATTACACTACCAAAACGGGACTCGAGTTCGCGGAACGCGCACGGGAGTACAAGTGAGGCGTGTAAGTGTCAATTAAGATCATGAACAAGGTAGATTTAACTGAAAATTTTGAAACAAAATTAAAATAGTGTTTTTTTTATTGGGAGTTTTAGTGAAATTTTTACAAGTCAATAACAAAAAAGTGTTTTTCGCGAATTTGTTAGTTTTCCCTAGTGGGAACGTTTCAGGGAGCTAAGAAAAGATTTAAATAGCTGAAAACAGCTTGAAAAGTTTTGATGTTCAATATGAGCTAGAGGCACGGGCGAGGTGTCAAAAGACGCGGCTCTAGGCGGGCTAGCGATCTTTCTGGTTTTTGGAATTTAATCATAAGAAAAATCGGGAATTTTACTAAAAAAACCTATTTATGACCAAAATCTATGTGAAAACCTGGAATTACACTACCAAAACGGGACTCGAGTTCGCGGAACGCGCACGGGAGTACAAGTGAGGCGTGTAAGTGTCAATTAAGATCATGAACAAGGTAGATTTAACTGAAAATTTTGAAACAAAATTAAAATAGTGTTTTTTTTATTGGGAGTTTTAGTGAAATTTTTACAAGTCAATAACAAAAAAGTGTTTTTCGCGAATTTGTTAGTTTTCCCTAGTGGGAACGTTTCAGGGAGCTAAGAAAAGATTTAAATTGCTGAAAACAGCTTAAAAAGTTTTGATGTTTAAAATGAGCTAGACGCACGGGCGAGGTGTCAAAAGACGCGGCTCTAGGCGGGCTAGCGATCTTTCTGGTTTTTGGAATTTAGTCATAAGAAAAATCGGGAATTTTACTAAAAAACCTATTTATGACCAAAATCTATGTGAAAACCTGGAATAACATTACCAAAACGGGACTCGAGTTCGCGGAACGCTCACGGGAGTACGGGTGAGGCGGGTAACTGTCAATTAAGATCATGAACAAGGTAGATTTAACTGAAAATTTTGAAACAAAATTAAAATAGTGTTTTTTTTTATTGGGAGTTTTAGTGAAATTTTTGCAAGTCAATAACAAAAAAGTGTTTTCCGTGAATTTGATAGTTTTCCCTAGTGGGAACGTTTCAGGGAGCTAAGAAAAGATTTAAATAGCTGAAAACAGCTTGAAAAGTTTTGATGTTTAAAATGAGCTAGACGCACGGGCGAGGTGTCAAAAGACGCGGCTCTAGGCGGGCTAGCGATCTTTCTGGTTTTTGGAATTAAGTCATTAGAAAAATCGGGAATTTTACTAAAAAAACCTATTTATGACCAAAATCTATGTGAAAACCTGGAATTACACTACCAAAACGGGACTCGAGTTCGCGGAACGCGCACGGGAGTACAAGTGAGGCGTGTAAGTGTCAATTAAGATTATAAACAAGGTAGATTATACTGAAAATTTTGAAACAAAATTAAAATAGTGTTTTTATAATTGGGAGTTTTAGTGAAATTTTTACAAGTCAATAACAAAAAAGTGTTTTCCGTGAATTTGATAGTTTTCCCTAGTGGGAACGTTTCAGGGAGCTGAGAAAAGATTTAAATAGCTGAAAACAGCTTGAAAAGTTTTGATGTTCAAAATGAGCTAAGCGCACGGGCGAGGTGTCAAAAGACGCGTCTCCGCGCGGGCTAGCGATCTATGGGAGTTCTGCAATTTACTCCGAAGGAAAATCGGGAGTTTTACTGAAAAACCTATTTTATCACCAACATGTATGTGAAAACCTGGAATAACAGTACCAAAATGGGACTCGAGTTCGCGGAACGCTCACGGGAGTACGGGTGAGGCGGGTAAGTGTCAATTAAGATCATGAACAAGGTAGATTTAACTGAAAATTTTGAAACAAAATTAAAATAGTGTTTTTTTTTATTGGGAGTTTTAGTGAAATTTTTACAAGTCAATAACAAAAAAGTGTTTTCCGTGAATTTGATAGTTTTCCCTAGTGGGAACGTTTCAGGGAGCTAAGAAAAGATTTAAATAGCTGAAAACAGCTTGAAAAGTTTTGATGTTTAAAATGAGCTAGACGCACGGGCGAGGTGTCAAAAGACGCGGCTCTAGGCGGGCTAGCGATCTTTCTGGTTTTTGGAATTAAGTCATTAGAAAAATCGGGAATTTTACTAAAAAAACCTATTTATGACCAAAATCTATGTGAAAACCTGGAATTACACTACCAAAACGGGACTCGAGTTCGCGGAACGCGCACGGGAGTACAAGTGAGGCGTGTAAGTGTCAATTAAGATTATAAACAAGGTAGATTATACTGAAAATTTTGAAACAAAATTAAAATAGTGTTTTTATAATTGGGAGTTTTAGTGAAATTTTTACAAGTCAATAACAAAAAAGTGTTTTCCGTGAATTTGATAGTTTTCCCTAGTGGGAACGTTTCAGGGAGCTGAGAAAAGATTTAAATAGCTGAAAACAGCTTGAAAAGTTTTGATGTTCAAAATGAGCTAAGCGCACGGGCGAGGTGTCAAAAGACGCGTCTCCGCGCGGGCTAGCGATCTATGGGAGTTTTGGAATTTACTTTGAAGGAAAATCGGGAGTTTTACTGAAAAACCTATTTTATCACCAACATGTATGTGAAAACCTGGAATAACAGTACCAAAATGGGACTCGAGTTCGCGGAACGCTCACGGGAGTACGGGTGAGGCGGGTAAGTGTCAATTAAGATCATGAACAAGGTAGATTTAACTGAAAATTTTGAAACAAAATTAAAATAGTGTTTTTTTTTATTGGGAGTTTTAGTGAAATTTTTACAAGTCAATAACAAAAAAGTGTTTTCCGTGAATTTGATAGTTTTCCCTAGTGGGAACGTTTCAGGGAGCTAAGAAAAGATTTAAATAGCTGAAAACAGCTTGAAAAGTTTTGATGTTTAAAATGAGCTAGACGCACGGGCGAGGTGTCAAAAGACGCGGCTCTAAGCGGGCTAGCGATCTTTCTGGTTTTTGGAATTAAGTCATTAGAAAAATCGGGAATTTTACTAAAAAAACCTATTTATGACCAAAATCTATGTGAAAACCTGGAATTACACTACCAAAACGGGACTCGAGTTCGCGGAACGCGCACGGGAGTACAAGTGAGGCGTGTAAGTGTCAATTAAGATTATAAACAAGGTAGATTATACTGAAAATTTTGAAACAAAATTAAAATAGTGTTTTTATAATTGGGAGTTTTAGTGAAATTTTTACAAGTCAATAACAAAAAAGTGTTTTCCGTGAATTTGATAGTTTTCCCTAGTGGGAACGTTTCAGGGAGCTGAGAAAAGATTTAAATAGCTGAAAACAGCTTGAAAAGTTTTGATGTTCAAAATGAGCTAAGCGCACGGGCGAGGTGTCAAAAGACGCGTCTCCGCGCGGGCTAGCGATCTATGGGAGTTCTGCAATTTACTCCGAAGGAAAATCGGGAGTTTTACTGAAAAACCTATTTTATCACCAACATAAAAACCTGGAATAACAGTACCAAAATGGGACTCGAGTTCGCGGAACGCGCACGGAGTACAAGTGAGGCGGGTAAGTGTCAATTAAGATTATAAACAAGGTAGATTTAACTGAAAATTTTGAAACAAAATTAAAATAGTGTTTTTTTTATTGGGAGTTTTAGTGAAATTTTTACAAGTCAATAACAAAAAAGTGTTTTTCGCGAATTTGTTAGTTTTCCCTAGTGGGAACGTTTCAGGGAGCTAAGAAAAGATTTAAATAGCTGAAAACAGCTTGAAAAGTTTTGATGTTCAATATGAGCTAGAGGCACGGGCGAGGTGTCAAAAGACGCGGCTCTAGGCGGGCTAGCGATCTTTCTGGTTTTTGGAATTAAGTCATTAGAAAAATCGGGAATTTTACTAAAAAAACCTATTTATGACCAAAATCTATGTGAAAACCTGGAATTACACTACCAAAACGGGACTCGAGTTCGCGGAACGCGCACGGGAGTACAAGTGAGGCGTGTAAGTGTCAATTAAGATTATAAACAAGGTAGATTATACTGAAAATTTTGAAACAAAATTAAAATAGTGTTTTTATAATTGGGAGTTTTAGTGAAATTTTTACAAGTCAATAACAAAAAAGTGTTTTCCGTGAATTTGATAGTTTTCCCTAGTGGGAACGTTTCAGGGAGCTGAGAAAAGATTTAAATAGCTGAAAACAGCTTGAAAAGTTTTGATGTTCAAAATGAGCTAAGCGCACGGGCGAGGTGTCAAAAGACGCGTCTCCGCGCGGGCTAGCGATCTATGGGAGTTCTGCAATTTACTCCGAAGGAAAATCGGGAGTTTTACTGAAAAACCTATTTTATCACCAACATAAAAACCTGGAATAACAGTACCAAAATGGGACTCGAGTTCGCGGAACGCGCACGGAGTACAAGTGAGGCGGGTAAGTGTCAATTAAGATTATAAACAAGGTAGATTTAACTGAAAATTTTGAAACAAAATTAAAATAGTGTTTTTTTTATTGGGAGTTTTAGTGAAATTTTTACAAGTCAATAACAAAAAAGTGTTTTTCGCGAATTTGTTAGTTTTCCCTAGTGGGAACGTTTCAGGGAGCTAAGAAAAGATTTAAATAGCTGAAAACAGCTTGAAAAGTTTTGATGTTCAATATGAGCTAGAGGCACGGGCGAGGTGTCAAAAGACGCGGCTCTAGGCGGGCTAGCGATCTTTCTGGTTTTTGGAATTTAATCATAAGAAAAATCGGGAATTTTACTAAAAAAACCTATTTATGACCAAAATCTATGTGAAAACCGGGAATTACACTACCAAAACGGGACTCTAGTTCGCGGAACGCTCACGGGAGTACGGGTGAGGCGGGTAACTGTCAATTAAGATCATGAACAAGGTAGATTTAACTGAAAATTTTGAAACAAAATTAAAATAGTGTTTTTTTTATTGGGAGTTTTAGTGAAATTTTTACAAGTCAATAACAAAAAAGTGTTTTTCGCGAATTTGTTAGTTTTCCCTAGTGGGAACGTTTCAGGGAGCTAAGAAAAGATTTAAATAGCTGAAAACAGCTTGAAAAGTTTTGATGTTCAATATGAGCTAGAGGCACGGGCGAGGTGTCAAAAGACGCGGCTCTAGGCGGGCTAGCGATCTTTCTGGTTTTTGGAATTTAATCATAAGAAAAATCGGGAATTTTACTAAAAAAACCTATTTATGACCAAAATCTATGTGAAAACCTGGAATTACACTACCAAAACGGGACTCGAGTTCGCGGAACGCGCACGGGAGTACAAGTGAGGCGTGTAAGTGTCAATTAAGATCATGAACAAGGTAGATTATACTGAAAATTTTGAAACAAAATTAAAATAGTGTTTTTTTTATTGGGAGTTTTAGTGAAATTTTTACAAGTCAATAACAAAAAAGTGTTTTTCGCGAATTTGTTAGTTTTCCCTAGTGGGAACGTTTCAGGGAGCTAAGAAAAGATTTAAATTGCTGAAAACAGCTTAAAAAGTTTTGATGTTTAAAATGAGCTAGACGCACGGGCGAGGTGTCAAAAGACGCGGCTCTAGGCGGGCTAGCGATCTTTCTGGTTTTTGGAATTTAGTCATAAGAAAAATCGGGAATTTTACTAAAAAACCTATTTATGACCAAAATCTATGTGAAAACCTGGAATAACATTACCAAAACGGGACTCGAGTTCGCGGAACGCTCACATGAGTACGGGTGAGGCGGGTAACTGTCAATTAACCCCTGAACTGTCAACAGTACAGCGTATGTACATAAAAAAAAGTGCCCCAAATGTCATCAGTACACCATCTGTACACAACGTAACAGCTGCTATTGGTCGATGGTATTTCACGTTTTTTTGCACTTGCAACACGATGTGGCTGTATCATTCGAGTAATCGATTCATACTTGACCGGTTTTAGTAACATTTGAAGGGAACACCACTAAAATGAATGACAAAAAAAATGTTTACAAAATGCATCTGTGGTTTTTGAAGTGAGACGCCATTGTGACGCCATTCTTCTCGACATTGTTCAGTGTTGTTTTTTATTGAAAAATGAACGTACGACGAAAGCGGTGAGTAATCTTTTATAAATGTTATACAGAATTACTGAGAAATAAGTGTAGATTTCAAATTGAATGATAGTTTATCGAAAAGTGATAAATATTTCAGTGAAAACTTATCGAATGTTTTGTTGTTTTGTAATGCAAAAATTTTGACCATAATGGATGCCGTGTCGAGTCAATTTGAGTCATGTTTTTATGATAAATATTTTTGTATATTGTTTGAAATACAGATAAGTTGCTAGCTTATTTATCTAAGAACATAATTTGCTACAAATATTATTGCGTATTATCATTGGAACGTAAAAATTTGCAAATCAGCGATCGATTGCCGGTACCATGAGATAACGAGACGATGGACGCCTTAACGAATCAATTTGAGTCATGTTTTTATGATAAATATTCTTGTATAATGTTTGAAATACAGATAAGTTGCTAGCTTATTTATCTAAGAACATAATTTGCTACAAATATTATTGCGTATTATCATTGGAACGTAAAAATTTGCAAATCAGCGATCGATTGCCGGTACCATGAGATAACGAGACGATGGATACCTTAGCAAATCAATTTGAGTCATGTTTTTATAATAAATATTGTTGTATATTGTTTGAAATACAGATAAGTTGCTAGCTTATTTATCTAAGAACATAATTTGCTACAAATATTATTGCGTATTATCATTGGAAACGTATTTCAAAGAGTAAAATTAGCAAATCGGCGAACGATTGCCGGTACCATGAGATAACGAGACCGCGGTCATGGTACAAGGGACATTCGTCAGTGCAAAGTACTAACTGCAAAAAAAAAAATGACTGATTATATTTATTATATTTTTGTGATTTGATTTTTATTATTTCATTTTGTTTTCTTATCTGTCGAGATTATTGTTTTTTTCTTACAGACTTCAAAAAAGGTGAATGACCTCAAATAGAATGAATTTTAGGCCATTACTTTAGTAAATGATTGATGATTCGTTGTGATATTTTCAGCATGGCGAGGCAGGCCTCGAGTTCAAGGTCGCGGAGCGTGACCCCCGCTCCTTCTGAAAGGGGGCCGCCCAGAGAGAGCGCCGCGCGTCGCGCTCTTATTATGGGTCTGATTGACTCGCGCCGCGATCCTCATTTATCACCATCCCCGCCGCCAAGGTAAGCGCGTATTTTCTGTACAGCGTATTACTATATTTATTTAGTTTCAGTGGAATAATTTGTATTTCTTATCTTTTTAGCCGCTTCATTGCTGTCCCAGTGTTACCGACGCCAGGTGGTTCTCTCAACGTTCAGGGCGAGGCTGTACCCGTTGAGCAGACCCCTGGTGGTCGCATCCGACGTGTCCAAACCAAGCCGGCCGTGCCTCTCTGGTAAGTTAGCTCTCCTTCACAGAGTAAGGTTCTTGGGACGTGCTCATATTAAGGTTATATTTTTACAATATTGTACTTGCTTGCAGTTTCGATGTAGTCGAGCGGGTGGAGGCCTTGGACATGTCGCAGGAAGAAGCCGAGGAGATGATGGAGGAGGCCCCCTGGCATGTCAGGCGATGGGTGCAGGATCTGCCGGAGCCATCAACTTCGGGATTGCAGGCAGCGACAGCGTCAGGAAGGGAGGAGGTGGCCGGCAGCGACTTGGACAGCGAGTTCGACGACGAGTTCGACGTCGACGCCATGCCAGGTAGTTCAAGAAAGGACATTCCCGACACTGAGGAGTTAGAAGAACCCATGCGCGAAATTGTAGACATCATCGACACGGGGATGGACGACGCAGCTGATCGCCTACTGGGTACGTCACCTAGTTTCACGTGGCTGTCGGACTTTGAGTCGTTCAGGGGTGTTCGTGAGGAGTTCTCAGGACCTACCCCTGGGCCACTCAAAGATTACGATTCGCCTTATGATACCTTTGTCGACATATGGGACAAAGATATCATAGACTTGATTGTCCGTGAAACAAACCGCTACGCCCAGCAGACGATCGAGGCTAAGCGTAATAGAGGGACTTTGTCCGCATCATCTCGCTTACATTCGTGGACTGACACGAATGCAGACGAGATAATGCTTCTTTTCGCGGTGTTCATGTATATGGCCCTCGACCCGCGGACGTCGTTATCTGAGTATTGGTCAAAAGACCCGGTTCTCCAACTACCGGGGTTCAGACGTCTTTTGCCCTATAATCGGTACGTTTTGCTGAGTAAGTTTCTTCATTTTGTAGACAATACCGCTGTCGCGAGTCAGCATTTGCCTCAAACTGAAGTTGCTTCCTCAGTAAAATTGTCGGCTAAGCTGGGTAAGCTGGCACCTATAATTGAACATCTCGGAAAGAAGTTCAAATCGCTCTATAACCTAAAGCCTGACGTGTCTATCGACGAGTCTTTGACCTTATTCAAGGGCCGCTTGTCTTGGGTCCAAACAATAAGGTCAAAGTCTGCCCGATTTGGAATCAAGTCATATGAACTGTGTGAGTCCAGCACAGGCTATATGGCTGGATTCCAAATATACACGGGCAAGTTTGACGGAGCCGATAGAGACAATTCCCTTGGTGTCAATTTGGGGGGGAAAAGCACGAAAGTGGTTCTTGAACTTTTGCAAGGTCTTGAACATCGGGGGCATTGTGTAGTGATGGACAATTTTTACAATTGTCCATCATTAGCACGATACCTCAAGAGTTTGGGCTTTGATTGCCTAGGAACCCTTCGTGTATGCCGTCGAAACGTACCTAGTGATATTGCTAAAGTACCGAAGAAAGTGAGTAAGGGGACGATAATATCTCGCCATTGTGGAGACGTATCCATCATTGCATGGATGGACTCTAAAATGGTGAATATTATATCTACCTATCACAGACCCGATACTTACATTGGAACGAAGGCCGGTAAATCGCTTGTAAAACCTGTGTGTGTAAGGGATTACAATTCATTCATGGGGGGAGTTGATCTCAAAGATCAAAAACTCTCCATGTATCTGTTAGAGCGAAAGAGAGGCGTGAAATGGTACATGAAGATGTATAAAAGGTTGCTAAATGTTAGTATTCACAATGCACTTGTGATGTATGCGAGTTCGCTGAAACGGCGGGATAAACTGCCTGTGACGCATCGTGAGTTCCGTTATGAGCTTGCTGAAACTCTGCTTAGACGGCATCGCCCCTGTCTACAGCTACAAGAGATCAGCCTGCCATCAGGGGAACTCATGAGGCTGAGGCGAGATATCCTGCACGAGCCAGAATATTTGAAAGGGGCGAATGCAAGAAAAAGGTGTATGATTTGCTTTCGAATGAAGGAAGTCAAATTGGTTCACAGTAAGTGCACCCAGTGTGACGCATTTCTGTGTTTTGGGGTTTGCTGGAGAATTTGGCATTCTGCAGCAAAGCTCCCAGGCGAAGAAATACGTGGGCGAAAACGGAGGCGCAGTAATGAGTGAATCATTTTGCGGTGTGGATGTGGAGTATGAACATGAGTGAATGTGAGTGCATGCTATTGAATGTGATGGTGGATGTGGACTATGAACGGGATCCGGGCCCTCGCGTGAAGGCTACGTTTCAACGTTACATGGTGACTTCTAACTCCTCATGTCTCGCTGATGGTGGCACGTGTGTTGGATCATTTAGCTCCCTTCAAAATGGTTGAGCTGAACGGTGCTGATGCGAAGTATGAACATGAGTGAATGTGAGTGCATGCTATTGAATGTGATGGTGGATGTGGACTATGAACGGGATCCGGGCCCTCGCGTGAAGGCTACGTTTCAACGTTACATGGTGACTTCTAACTCCTCATGTCTCGCTGATGGTGGCACGTGTGTTGGATCATTTAGCTCCCTTCAAAATGGTTGAGCTGAACGGTGCTGATGCGAAGTATGAACATGAGTGAATGTGAGTGCATGCTATTGAATGTGATGGTGGATGTGGACTATGAACGGGATCCGGGCCCTCGCGTGAAGGCTACGTTTCAACGTTACATGGTGACTTCTAACTCCTCATGTCTCGCTGATGGTGGCACGTGTGTTGGATCATTTAGCTCCCTTCAAAATGGTTGAGCTGAACGGTGCTGATGCGAAGTATGAACATGAGTGAATGTGAGTGCATGCTATTGAATGTGATGGTGGATGTGGACTATGAACGGGATCCGGGCCCTCTCATGAGGGCTACGTTTCAACGGTACATGGCGACTTCTGACTCCTCATGTGTCGCTGATGGTGGCTCGTGTGTTGGCTCATTTAGCTCCCTTCAAAATGGTTGAGCTGAATGGTGCTGATCCATGCGTCATGTTCGTGAACGGACGCCATCAGTTGGGACTAGTCATCTCTTAGCTGCCTTGGCTTATTTTAAGTATTTTATTTCTGTTTTTATTTGCTGTACTCTGGACGCTTTTAACGTGTACTTATGTCTTTTTCTATATCGTTCTCACATAATTATGTATAATTATAAATAAAATAGTAATGATGTAACTAATATTTTTGTAACAATTTATTTTAAGTGTCTATGGAGGTGACTGACCCCTTAACAATTCAAGTGTCTGTAATTGGTTTATTTGAAAGTAGTTAGAAATAAATGGTATGAGGTTTGTGTACAAACTTTATTTAGCTTGAAAGGTGCAAATCCGATAATGTTATTTTTTGTATTTAGTTTTTAGTTTAAGCCATTGTGATGTTAATTACCGAACATAGGTACCTAGTATTGTATACAATCGAGTATTTTCAACTGAACAGACAGCTGTGCTGCTGGGGAGTTTGTTGCGTCACTTCTTCTTCCCAGCGATAGCACTAGGAAGTGGTGAAGGGCGGGCGTTTTTGGGGGACTGTCTTTTGTAATTTTTCGTTCAAAAAGTGCTGATTCTCAGCCTAATTTGAATAAATGATTTTTGATTTTAACAAATATCACATTTTTTTTTTTTTTGGAATATATTTCTTGAAAACAAAATGTATTTTATTTCAATCTGTCCCAAGCTCTCTCGTACATGGAATTGGAATAACTATCCGTAAGTATATGGTGATGATAAGGTGCTATCCATTTATCAATATACCTTACGGCCTGGCCACGGAACATTCGCCATAGCGAATATTCGCGTGGTGCGAACGGCGAGGCGTCTAACGACTGAAACAAACGCATAGAAATGTGCTTATCAAGCCACGCGGAGCGGCGAACGGCGAATTGTACCGAGCGAACGGCACGGGCGACTGGCGGCGCGGCCGGTGAGTGAAACAAATACATGAATCCTACGGCGCGAGCCACGGCGTCGAGCGGTAGTCGCGGCAACTAGGGCAGTGATCAAACGAGTTTAGTCGTTTTCGCCGCGAATAATGAACACTGAGACTGTTATTGCTGAAATACTAGCAAGGCCACCTATTTTTCTGGATACATTCTGTATTTCTCGTACTTTTTATGGAATTCTCCATCTATACCTCGATTCCTATCCAAATAATGTACTCCACAATCTCTTCCAAATATTATGTCTTGAACCAAAAAACGATTACTTTCTAAGCAATATCGAGATAACTTTGATAAAGGCATTTAGCTCTCGGACTTCCTTACTGGTCGCGGCGGCGAACATGACTGCCCGTGGCCTGCAAACGATGCCGCGCAAATGGTCGCCTCGCATTCCGCATCGTCGTTCGCACCGCCGATCCCCGTGGCCAAGCCGTTATTGATAAATGGCGAAGTATAAATTCAGGCAAACTTTATCATGATGAATAACCACAGTAGTTAACCTCCACCATACTTAGTTTTTGTTGCTTGGCATAATCGGACTATTATGTTCCCACCGCTGGGACACAGGCCTCCTCTCTGAGAATGGGTGGGTTGGTATATAGATATAAGTACTTATAAGGAAAAATAGATAGAATAATAATTTATGTAATTTATTGTCCACCATAATTTTATTGTTACACAGCTGTTAGTAATAGTGTGTCATTATTTTCAAAGAATAATATCAAAATAATAATTGGGATACCTCAATACAAAAAGTCTCTGACGTTTCATTGGACAGGTCATTACTAAAATCTAAAAGTAACAGAATAAAATAACAATAATAATTCATAATAACAAAAATCGTACTTGAAAATTATAACATACAAATATTTCATTCGCGCGTTTTTGCGCCGACGGTACTTGCAAGCCGTGGCCGGCTGGCCGCCCCCCGCCCGCCATGAACGATAGTTTAGTGACCGGCGGCGCGCGAGATTGCCGCCATAATTTTTCGTTGTGTTAGCAAATAGTTTTTATTACTTTTTACAGTTTTTTACATTGTGTCTAAGCGGAATAATTTGTGTAAACATTGCCTACACATTATTGTGTTATCGTGGAAGTGTTTTTTGGTGAATATGTGTGTGAATCCGATAAATTATGATAAAGTTTTATGGTTATGTGAGTGAAAATTATAAAAGTGAAAACATATCACATCACTGCGAGATAAGGTCAGTTTGATTTGCTTATTGAATGGTAAAAATAGTTAGATAAACTCATAACGAAGCCAGGAAGGTATAATGTATACCATGATAATGGCTATAAATTGCCGATTTCTCAGTTTTTCTGAACTCCTACCCAAAAATCAAAAAGTATGTTCAACTACGCTGACAGATGGCGCGATTCGAAAGGCGGGGGCCGGGCTTTTGAGGGGTTAAGATCATGAACAAGGTAGATTTAACTGAAAATTTTGAAACAAAATTAAAATAGTGTTTTTTTTATTGGGAGTTTTAGTGAAATTTTTACAAGTCAATAACAAAAAAGTGTTTTTCGCGAATTTGTTAGTTTTCCCTAGTGGGAACGTTTCAGGGAGCTAAGAAAAGATTTAAATTGCTGAAAACAGCTTGAAAAGTTTTGATGTTCAATATGAGCTAGAGGCACGGGCGAGGTGTCAAAAGACGCGGCTCTAGGCGGGCTAGCGATCTTTCTGGTTTTTGGAATTTAGTCATAAGAAAAATCGGGAATTTTACTAAAAAAACCTATTTATGACCAAAATCTATGTGAAAACCTGGAATTACACTACCAAAACGGGACTCGAGTTCGCGGAACGCGCACGGGAGTACAAGTGAGGCGTGTAAGTGTCAATTAAGATTATAAACAAGGTAGATTATACTGAAAATTTTGAAACAAAATTAAAATAGTGTTTTTTTTATTGGGAGTTTTAGTGAAATTTTTACAAGTCAATAACAAAAAAGTGTTTTTCGCGAATTTGTTAGTTTTCCCTAGTGGGAACGTTTCAGGGAGCTAAGAAAAGATTTAAATAGCTGAAAACAGCTTGAAAAGTTTTGATGTTCAATATGAGCTAGAGGCACGGGCGAGGTGTCAAAAGACGCGGCTCTAGGCGAGCTAGCGATCTTTCTGGTTTTTGGAATTTAATCATAAGAAAAATCGGGAATTTTACTAAAAAAACCTATTTATGACCAAAATCTATGTGAAAACCTGGAATTACACTACCATAACGGGACTCGAGTTCGCGGAACGCGCACGGGAGTACAAGTGAGGCGTGTAAGTGTCAATTAAGATCATGAACAAGGTAGATTTAACTGAAAATTTTGAAACAAAATTAAAATAGTGTTTTTTTTATTGGGAGTTTTAGTGAAATTTTGATTTTGTGGGAACGTTTCAGGGAGCTAAGAAAAGATTTAAATTGCTGAAAACAGCTTAAAAAGTTTTGATGTTTAAAATGAGCTAGACGCACGGGCGAGGTGTCAAAAGACGCGGCTCTAGGCGGGCTAGCGATCTTTCTGGTTTTTGGAATTTAGTCATAAGAAAAATCGGGAATTTTACTAAAAAACCTATTTATGACCAAAATCTATGTGAAAACCTGGAATAACATTACCAAAACGGGACTCGAGTTCGCGGAACGCTCACATGAGTACGGGTGAGGCGGGTAACTGTCAATTAAGATCATGAACAAGGTAGATTTAACTGAAAATTTTGAAACAAAATTAAAATAGTGTTTTTTTTATTGGGAGTTTTAGTGAAATTTTTACAAGTCAATAACAAAAAAGTGTTTTTCGCGAATTTGTTAGTTTTCCCTAGTGGGAACGTTTCAGGGAGCTAAGAAAAGATTTAAATTGCTGAAAACAGCTTGAAAAGTTTTGATGTTCAATATGAGCTAGAGGCACGGGCGAGGTGTCAAAAGACGCGGCTCTAGGCGGGCTAGCGATCTTTCTGGTTTTTGGAATTTAGTCATAAGAAAAATCGGGAATTTTACTAAAAAAACCTATTTATGACCAAAATCTATGTGAAAACCTGGAATTACACTACCAAAACGGGACTCGAGTTCGCGGAACGCGCACGGGAGTACAAGTGAGGCGTGTAAGTGTCAATTAAGATTATAAACAAGGTAGATTATACTGAAAATTTTGAAACAAAATTAAAATAGTGTTTTTTTTATTGGGAGTTTTAGTGAAATTTTTACAAGTCAATAACAAAAAAGTGTTTTTCGCGAATTTGTTAGTTTTCCCTAGTGGGAACGTTTCAGGGAGCTAAGAAAAGATTTAAATAGCTGAAAACAGCTTGAAAAGTTTTGATGTTCAATATGAGCTAGAGGCACGGGCGAGGTGTCAAAAGACGCGGCTCTAGGCGAGCTAGCGATCTTTCTGGTTTTTGGAATTTAATCATAAGAAAAATCGGGAATTTTACTAAAAAAACCTATTTATGACCAAAATCTATGTGAAAACCTGGAATTACACTACCATAACGGGACTCGAGTTCGCGGAACGCGCACGGGAGTACAAGTGAGGCGTGTAAGTGTCAATTAAGATCATGAACAAGGTAGATTTAACTGAAAATTTTGAAACAAAATTAAAATAGTGTTTTTTTTATTGGGAGTTTTAGTGAAATTTTTACAAGTCAATAACAAAAAAGTGTTTTTCGCGAATTTGTTAGTTTTCCCTAGTGGGAACGTTTCAGGGAGCTAAGAAAAGATTTAAATAGCTGAAAACAGCTTGAAAAGTTTTGATGTTTAAAATGAGCTAGACGCACGGGCGAGGTGTCAAAAGACGCGGCTCTAGGCGGGCTAGCGATCTTTCTGGTTTTTGGAATTAAGTCATTAGAAAAATCGGGAATTTTACTAAAAAAACCTATTTATGACCAAAATCTATGTGAAAACCTGGAATTACACTACCAAAACGGGACTCGAGTTCGCGGAACGCGCACGGGAGTACAAGTGAGGCGTGTAAGTGTCAATTAAGATCATGAACAAGGTAGATTTAACTGAAAATTTTGAAACAAAATTAAAATAGTGTTTTTTTTATTGGGAGTTTTAGTGAAATTTTTACAAGTCAATAACAAAAAAGTGTTTTTCGCGAATTTGTTAGTTTTCCCTAGTGGGAACGTTTCAGGGAGCTAAGAAAAGATTTAAATTGCTGAAAACAGCTTGGAAAGTTTTGATGTTCAATATGAGCTAGAGGCACGGGCGAGGTGTCAAAAGACGCGTCTCCGCGCGGGCTAGCGATCTATGGGAGTTTTGGAATTTACTTTGAAGGAAAATCGGGAGTTTTACTGAAAAACCTATTTTATCACCAACATGTATGTGAAAACCTGGAATAACAGTACCAAAATGGGACTCGAGTTCGCGGAACGCTCACGGGAGTACGGGTGAGGCGGGTAAGAGTCAATTAAGATCATGAACAAGGTAGATTTAACTGAAAATTTTGAAACAAAATTAAAATAGTGTTTTTTTTATTGGGAGTTTTAGTGAAATTTTTACAAGTCAATAACAAAAAAGTGTTTTTCGCGAATTTGTTAGTTTTCCCTAGTGGGAACGTTTCAGGGAGCTAAGAAAAGATTTAAATTGCTGAAAACAGCTTAAAAAGTTTTGATGTTTAAAATGAGCTAGACGCACGGGCGAGGTGTCAAAAGACGCGGCTCTAGGCGGGCTAGCGATCTTTCTGGTTTTTGGAATTTAGTCATAAGAAAAATCGGGAATTTTACTAAAAAACCTATTTATGACCAAAATCTATGTGAAAACCTGGAATAACATTACCAAAACGGGACTCGAGTTCGCGGAACGCTCACATGAGTACGGGTGAGGCGGGTAACTGTCAATTAAGATCATGAACAAGGTAGATTTAACTGAAAATTTTGAAACAAAATTAAAATAGTGTTTTTTTTATTGGGAGTTTTAGTGAAATTTTTACAAGTCAATAACAAAAAAGTGTTTTTCGCGAATTTGTTAGTTTTCCCTAGTGGGAACGTTTCAGGGAGCTAAGAAAAGATTTAAATTGCTGAAAACAGCTTGAAAAGTTTTGATGTTCAATATGAGCTAGAGGCACGGGCGAGGTGTCAAAAGACGCGGCTCTAGGCGGGCTAGCGATCTTTCTGGTTTTTGGAATTTAGTCATAAGAAAAATCGGGAATTTTACTAAAAAAACCTATTTATGACCAAAATCTATGTGAAAACCTGGAATTACACTACCAAAACGGGACTCGAGTTTGCGGAACGCGCACGGGAGTACAAGTGAGGCGTGTAAGTGTCAATTAAGATTATAAACAAGGTAGATTATACTGAAAATTTTGAAACAAAATTAAAATAGTGTTTTTTTTATTGGGAGTTTTAGTGAAATTTTTACAAGTCAATAACAAAAAAGTGTTTTTCGCGAATTTGTTAGTTTTCCCTAGTGGGAACGTTTCAGGGAGCTAAGAAAAGATTTAAATAGCTGAAAACAGCTTGAAAAGTTTTGATGTTCAATATGAGCTAGAGGCACGGGCGAGGTGTCAAAAGACGCGGCTCTAGGCGAGCTAGCGATCTTTCTGGTTTTTGGAATTTAATCATAAGAAAAATCGGGAATTTTACTAAAAAAACCTATTTATGACCAAAATCTATGTGAAAACCTGGAATTACACTACCATAACGGGACTCGAGTTCGCGGAACGCGCACGGGAGTACAAGTGAGGCGTGTAAGTGTCAATTAAGATCATGAACAAGGTAGATTTAACTGAAAATTTTGAAACAAAATTAAAATAGTGTTTTTTTTATTGGGAGTTTTAGTGAAATTTTTACAAGTCAATAACAAAAAAGTGTTTTTCGCGAATTTGTTAGTTTTCCCTAGTGGGAACGTTTCAGGGAGCTAAGAAAAGATTTAAATTGCTGAAAACAGCTTAAAAAGTTTTGATGTTTAAAATGAGCTAGACGCACGGGCGAGGTGTCAAAAGACGCGGCTCTAGGCGGGCTAGCGATCTTTCTGGTTTTTGGAATTTAGTCATAAGAAAAATCGGGAATTTTACTAAAAAACCTATTTATGACCAAAATCTATGTGAAAACCTGGAATAACATTACCAAAACGGGACTCGAGTTCGCGGAACGCTCACGGGAGTACGGGTGAGGCGGGTAACTGTCAATTAAGATCATGAACAAGGTAGATTTAACTGAAAATTTTGAAACAAAATTAAAATAGTGTTTTTTTTATTGGGAGTTTTAGTGAAATTTTTACAAGTCAATAACAAAAAAGTGTTTTTCGCGAATTTGTTAGTTTTCCCTAGTGGGAACGTTTCAGGGAGCTAAGAAAAGATTTAAATTGCTGAAAACAGCTTGGAAAGTTTTGATGTTCAATATGAGCTAGAGGCACGGGCGAGGTGTCAAAAGACGCGTCTCCGCGCGGGCTAGCGATCTATGGGAGTTTTGGAATTTACTTTGAAGGAAAATCGGGAGTTTTACTGAAAAACCTATTTTATCACCAACATGTATGTGAAAACCTGGAATAACAGTACCAAAATGGGACTCGAGTTCGCGGAACGCTCACGGGAGTACGGGTGAGGCGGGTAAGTGTCAATTAAGATCATGAACAAGGTAGATTTAACTGAAAATTTTGAAACAAAATTAAAATAGTGTTTTTTTTTATTGGGAGTTTTAGTGAAATTTTTACAAGTCAATAACAAAAAAGTGTTTTCCGTGAATTTGATAGTTTTCCCTAGTGGGAACGTTTCAGGGAGCTAAGAAAAGATTTAAATAGCTGAAAACAGCTTGAAAAGTTTTGATGTTTAAAATGAGCTAGACGCACGGGCGAGGTGTCAAAAGACGCGGCTCTAGGCGGGCTAGCGATCTTTCTGGTTTTTGGAATTAAGTCATTAGAAAAATCGGGAATTTTACTAAAAAAACCTATTTATGACCAAAATCTATGTGAAAACCTGGAATTACACTACCAAAACGGGACTCGAGTTCGCGGAACGCGCACGGGAGTACAAGTGAGGCGTGTAAGTGTCAATTAAGATCATGAACAAGGTAGATTTAACTGAAAATTTTGAAACAAAATTAAAATAGTGTTTTTTTTATTGGGAGTTTTAGTGAAATTTTTACAAGTCAATAACAAAAAAGTGTTTTTCGCGAATTTGTTAGTTTTCCCTAGTGGGAACGTTTCAGGGAGCTAAGAAAAGATTTAAATTGCTGAAAACAGCTTGGAAAGTTTTGATGTTCAATATGAGCTAGAGGCACGGGCGAGGTGTCAAAAGACGCGTCTCCGCGCGGGCTAGCGATCTATGGGAGTTTTGGAATTTACTTTGAAGGAAAATCGGGAGTTTTACTGAAAAACCTATTTTATCACCAACATGTATGTGAAAACCTGGAATAACAGTACCAAAATGGGACTCGAGTTCGCGGAACGCTCACGGGAGTACGGGTGAGGCGGGTAAGAGTCAATTAAGATCATGAACAAGGTAGATTTAACTGAAAATTTTGAAACAAAATTAAAATAGTGTTTTTTTTATTGGGAGTTTTAGTGAAATTTTTACAAGTCAATAACAAAAAAGTGTTTTTCGCGAATTAGTTAGTTTTCCCTAGTGGGAACGTTTCAGGGAGCTAAGAAAAGATTTAAATAGCTGAAAACAGCTTGAAAAGTTTTGATGTTCAAAATGAGCTAAGCGCACGGGCGAGGTGTCAAAAGACGCGTCTCCGCGCGGGCTAGCGATCTATGGGAGTTCTGCAATTTACTCCGAAGGAAAATCGGGAGTTTTACTGAAAAACCTATTTTATCACCAACATAAAAACCTGGAATAACAGTACCAAAATGGGACTCGAGTTCGCGGAACGCGCACGGAGTACAAGTGAGGCGGGTAAGTGTCAATTAAGATTATAAACAAGGTAGATTTAACTGAAAATTTTGAAACAAAATTAAAATAGTGTTTTTTTTATTGGGAGTTTTAGTGAAATTTTTACAAGTCAATAACAAAAAAGTGTTTTTCGCGAATTTGTTAGTTTTCCCTAGTGGGAACGTTTCAGGGAGCTTAGAAAAGATTTAAATTGCTGAAAACAGCTTGAAAAGTTTTGATGTTCAATATGAGCTAGGCGCACGGGCGAGGTGTCAAAAGACGCGGCTCCAGGCGGGCTAGCGATCTATGGGAGTTTTGGAATTTATTCATAAGAAAAATCGGGAATTTTACTAAAAAAAACCTATTTATGACCAAAATCTATGTGAAAACCTGGAATTACACTACCAAAACGGGACTCGAGTTCGCGGAACGCGCACGGGAGTACAAGTGAGGCGTAAAAGTGTCAATTAAGATTATAAACAAGGTAGATTATACTGAAAATTTTGAAACAAAATTTAAATAGTGTTTTTTTTATTGGGAGTCTGAGTGAAATTTTTACAAGTCAATAACAAAAAAGTGTTTTTTGCGAATTTGTTAGTTTTCCCTAGTGGGAACGTTTCAGGGAGCTTAGAAAAGATTTAAATTGCTGAAAACAACTTCAAAAGTTTTGATGTTCAAAGTGAGCTAAGCGCACGGGCGAGGTGTCAAAAGACGCGGCTCCAGGCGGGCTAGCGATCTATGGGAGTTTTGGAATTTATTCATAAGAAAAATCGGGAATTTTACTAAAAAAAACCTATTTATGACCAAAATCTATGTGAAAACCTGGAATAACATTACCAAAACGGGACTCGAGTTCGCGGAACGCTCACGGGAGTACGGGTGAGGCGGGTAACTGTCAATTAAGATCATGAACAAGGTAGATTTAACTGAAAATTTTGAAACAAAATTAAAATAGTGTTTTTTTTTATTGGGAGTTTTAGTGAAATTTTTACAAGTCAATAACAAAAAAGTGTTTTCCGTGAATTTGATAGTTTTCCCTAGTGGGAACGTTTCAGGGAGCTAAGAAAAGATTTAAATAGCTGAAAACAGCTTGAAAAGTTTTGATGTTTAAAATGAGCTAGACGCACGGGCGAGGTGTCAAAAGACGCGGCTCTAGGCGGGCTAGCGATCTTTCTGGTTTTTGGAATTAAGTCATTAGAAAAATCGGGAATTTTACTAAAAAAACCTATTTATGACCAAAATCTATGTGAAAACCTGGAATTACACTACCAAAATGGGACTCGAGTTCGCGGAACGCGCACGGGAGTACAAGTGAGGCGTGTAAGTGTCAATTAAGATCATGAACAAGGTAGATTTAACTGAAAATTTTGAAACAAAATTAAAATAGTGTTTTTTTTTATTGGGAGTTTTAGTGAAATTTTTACAAGTCAATAACAAAAAAGTGTTTTTCGCGAATTTGTTAGTTTTCCCTAGTGGGAACGTTTCAGGGAGCTAAGAAAAGATTTAAATAGCTGAAAACAGCTTGAAAAGTTTTGATGTTCAAAATGAGCTAAGCGCACGGGCGAGGTGTCAAAAGACGCGTCTCCGCGCGGGCTAGCGATCTATGGGAGTTCTGCAATTTACTCCGAAGGAAAATCGGGAGTTTTACTGAAAAACCTATTTTATCACCAACATGTATGTGAAAACCTGGAATAACAGTACCAAAATGGGACTCGAGTTCGCGGAACGCTCACGGGAGTACGGGTGAGGCGGGTAAGTGTCAATTAAGATCATGAACAAGGTAGATTTAACTGAAAATTTTGAAACAAAATTAAAATAGTGTTTTTTTTTATTGGGAGTTTTAGTGAAATTTTTACAAGTCAATAACAAAAAAGTGTTTTCCGTGAATTTGATAGTTTTCCCTAGTGGGAACGTTTCAGGGAGCTAAGAAAAGATTTAAATAGCTGAAAACAGCTTGAAAAGTTTTGATGTTTAAAATGAGCTAGACGCACGGGCGAGGTGTCAAAAGACGCGGCTCTAGGCGGGCTAGCGATCTTTCTGGTTTTTGGAATTAAGTCATTAGAAAAATCGGGAATTTTACTAAAAAAACCTATTTATGACCAAAATCTATGTGAAAACCTGGAATTACACTACCAAAACGGGACTCGAGTTCGCGGAACGCGCACGGGAGTACAAGTGAGGCGTGTAAGTGTCAATTAAGATCATGAACAAGGTAGATTTAACTGAAAATTTTGAAACAAAATTAAAATAGTGTTTTTTTTATTGGGAGTTTTAGTGAAATTTTTACAAGTCAATAACAAAAAAGTGTTTTTCGCGAATTTGTTAGTTTTCCCTAGTGGGAACGTTTCAGGGAGCTAAGAAAAGATTTAAATAGCTGAAAACAGCTTGAAAAGTTTTGATGTTTAAAATGAGCTAGACGCACGGGCGAGGTGTCAAAAGACGCGGCTCTAGGCGGGCTAGCGATCTTTCTGGTTTTTGGAATTAAGTCATTAGAAAAATCGGGAATTTTACTAAAAAAACCTATTTATGACCAAAATCTATGTGAAAACCTGGAATTACACTACCAAAATGGGACTCGAGTTCGCGGAACGCGCACGGGAGTACAAGTGAGGCGTGTAAGTGTCAATTAAGATCATGAACAAGGTAGATTTAACTGAAAATTTTGAAACAAAATTAAAATAGTGTTTTTTTTTATTGGGAGTTTTAGTGAAATTTTTACAAGTCAATAACAAAAAAGTGTTTTTCGCGAATTTGTTAGTTTTCCCTAGTGGGAACGTTTCAGGGAGCTAAGAAAAGATTTAAATAGCTGAAAACAGCTTGAAAAGTTTTGATGTTCAAAATCAGCTAAGCGCACGGGCGAGGTGTCAAAAGACGCGTCTCCGCGCGGGCTAGCGATCTATGGGAGTTCTGCAATTTACTCCGAAGGAAAATCGGGAGTTTTACTGAAAAACCTATTTTATCACCAACATGTATGTGAAAACCTGGAATAACAGTACCAAAATGGGACTCGAGTTCGCGGAACGCTCACGGGAGTACGGGTGAGGCGGGTAAGTGTCAATTAAGATCATGAACAAGGTAGATTTAACTGAAAATTTTGAAACAAAATTAAAATAGTGTTTTTTTTTATTGGGAGTTTTAGTGAAATTTTTACAAGTCAATAACAAAAAAGTGTTTTCCGTGAATTTGATAGTTTTCCCTAGTGGGAACGTTTCAGGGAGCTAAGAAAAGATTTAAATAGCTGAAAACAGCTTGAAAAGTTTTGATGTTTAAAATGAGCTAGACGCACGGGCGAGGTGTCAAAAGACGCGGCTCTAGGCGGGCTAGCGATCTTTCTGGTTTTTGGAATTAAGTCATTAGAAAAATCGGGAATTTTACTAAAAAAACCTATTTATGACCAAAATCTATGTGAAAACCTGGAATTACACTACCAAAACGGGACTCGAGTTCGCGGAACGCGCACGGGAGTACAAGTGAGGCGTGTAAGTGTCAATTAAGATCATGAACAAGGTAGATTTAACTGAAAATTTTGAAACAAAATTAAAATAGTGTTTTTTTTATTGGGAGTTTTAGTGAAATTTTTACAAGTCAATAACAAAAAAGTGTTTTTCGCGAATTTGTTAGTTTTCCCTAGTGGGAACGTTTCAGGGAGCTAAGAAAAGATTTAAATAGCTGAAAACAGCTTGAAAAGTTTTGATGTTCAAAATGAGCTAAGCGCACGGGCGAGGTGTCAAAAGACGCGTCTCCGCGCGGGCTAGCGATCTATGGGAGTTCTGCAATTTACTCCGAAGGAAAATCGGGAGTTTTACTGAAAAACCTATTTATGACCAAAATCTATGTGAAAACCTGGAATTACACTACCAAAACGGGACTCGAGTTCGCGGAACGCGCACGGGAGTACAAGTGAGGCGTAAAAGTGTCAATTAAGATCATGAACAAGGTAGATTTAACTGAAAATTTTGAAACAAAATTAAAATAGTGTTTTTTTTTATTGGGAGTTTTAGTGAAATTTTTACAAGTCAATAACAAAAAAGTGTTTTCCGTGAATTTGATAGTTTTCCCTAGTGGGAACGTTTCAGGGAGCTAAGAAAAGATTTAAATAGCTGAAAACAACTTGAAAAGTTTTGATGTTCAATATGAGCTAGGCGCACGGGCGAGGTGTCAAAAGACGCGGCTCCAGGCGGGCTAGCGATCTTTGGGAGTTTTGGAATTTATACAAAAGAAAAATCGGGAATTTTACTAAAAAAAACCTATTTATGACCAAAATCTATGTGAAAACCTGGAATTACACTACCAAAACGGGACTCGAGTTCGCGGAACGCGCACGGGAGTACAAGTGAGGCGTAAAAGTGTCAATTAAGATTATAAACAAGGTAGATTATACTGAAAATTTTGAAACAAAATTAAAATAGTGTTTTTTTTATTGGGAGTCTTAGTGAAATTTTTACAAGTCAATAACAAAAAAGTGTTTTTTGCGAATTTGTTAGTTTTCCCTAGTGGGAACGTTTCAGGGAGCTTAGAAAAGATTTAAATTGCTGAAAACAACTTCAAAAGTTTTGATGCTCAAAGTGAGCTAAGCGCACGGGCGAGGTGTCAAAAGACGCGGCTCCAGGCGGGCTAGCGATCTATGGGAGTTTTGGAATTTATTCATAAGAAAAATCGGGAATTTTACTAAAAAAAACCTATTTATGACCAAAATCTATGTGAAAACCTGGAATAACATTACCAAAACGGGACTCGAGTTCGCGGAACGCTCACGGGAGTACGGGTGAGGCGGGTAACTGTCAATTAAGATCATGAACAAGGTAGATTTAACTGAAAATTTTGAAACAAAATTAAAATAGTGTTTTTTTTTATTGGGAGTTTTAGTGAAATTTTTACAAGTCAATAACAAAAAAGTGTTTTCCGTGAATTTGATAGTTTTCCCTAGTGGGAACGTTTCAGGGAGCTAAGAAAAGATTTAAATAGCTGAAAACAGCTTGAAAAGTTTTGATGTTTAAAATGAGCTAGACGCACGGGCGAGGTGTCAAAAGACGCGGCTCTAGGCGGGCTAGCGATCTTTCTGGTTTTTGGAATTAAGTCATTAGAAAAATCGGGAATTTTACTAAAAAAACCTATTTATGACCAAAATCTATGTGAAAACCTGGAATTACACTACCAAAACGGGACTCGAGTTCGCGGAACGCGCACGGGAGTACAAGTGAGGCGTGTAAGTGTCAATTAAGATCATGAACAAGGTAGATTTAACTGAAAATTTTGAAACAAAATTAAAATAGTGTTTTTTTTATTGGGAGTTTTAGTGAAATTTTTACAAGTCAATAACAAAAAAGTGTTTTTCGCGAATTTGTTAGTTTTCCCTAGTGGGAACGTTTCAGGGAGCTAAGAAAAGATTTAAATAGCTGAAAACAGCTTGAAAAGTTTTGATGTTCAAAATGAGCTAAGCGCACGGGCGAGGTGTCAAAAGACGCGTCTCCGCGCGGGCTAGCGATCTATGGGAGTTCTGCAATTTACTCCGAAGGAAAATCGGGAGTTTTACTGAAAAACCTATTTTATCACCAACATAAAAACCTGGAATAACAGTACCAAAATGGGACTCGAGTTCGCGGAACGCGCACGGAGTACAAGTGAGGCGGGTAAGTGTCAATTAAGATTATAAACAAGGTAGATTTAACTGAAAATTTTGAAACAAAATTAAAATAGTGTTTTTTTTATTGGGAGTTTTAGTGAAATTTTTACAAGTCAATAACAAAAAAGTGTTTTTCGCGAATTTGTTAGTTTTCCCTAGTGGGAACGTTTCAGGGAGCTTAGAAAAGATTTAAATTGCTGAAAACAGCTTGAAAAGTTTTGATGTTCAATATGAGCTAGGCGCACGGGCGAGGTGTCAAAAGACGCGGCTCCAGGCGGGCTAGCGATCTATGGGAGTTCTGCAATTTACTCCGAAGGAAAATCGGGAGTTTTACTGAAAAACCTATTTATGACCAAAATCTATGTGAAAACCTGGAATTACACTACCAAAACGGGACTCGAGTTCGCGGAACGCGCACGGGAGTACAAGTGAGGCGTAAAAGTGTCAATTAAGATCATGAACAAGGTAGATTTAACTGAAAATTTTGAAACAAAATTAAAATAGTGTTTTTTTTATTGGGAGTTTTAGTGAAATTTTTACAAGTCAATAACAAAAAAGTGTTTTCCGTGAATTTGATAGTTTTCCCTAGTGGGAACGTTTCAGGGAGCTAAGAAAAGATTTAAATAGCTGAAAACAGCTTGAAAAGTTTTGATGTTCAAAATGAGCTAAGCGCACGGGCGAGGTGTCAAAAGACGCGTCTCCGCGCGGGCTAGCGATCTATGGGAGTTCTGCAATTTACTCCGAAGGAAAATCGGGAGTTTTACTGAAAAACCTATTTTATCACCAACATAAAAACCTGGAATAACAGTACCAAAATGGGACTCGAGTTCGCGGAACGCGCACGGAGTACAAGTGAGGCGGGTAAGTGTCAATTAAGATTATAAACAAGGTAGATTTAACTGAAAATTTTGAAACAAAATTAAAATAGTGTTTTTTTTATTGGGAGTTTTAGTGAAATTTTTACAAGTCAATAACAAAAAAGTGTTTTTCGCGAATTTGTTAGTTTTCCCTAGTGGGAACGTTTCAGGGAGCTTAGAAAAGATTTAAATTGCTGAAAACAGCTTGAAAAGTTTTGATGTTCAATATGAGCTAGGCGCACGGGCGAGGTGTCAAAAGACGCGGCTCCAGGCGGGCTAGCGATCTATGGGAGTTCTGCAATTTACTCCGAAGGAAAATCGGGAGTTTTACTGAAAAACCTATTTATGACCAAAATCTATGTGAAAACCTGGAATTACACTACCAAAACGGGACTCGAGTTCGCGGAACGCGCACGGGAGTACAAGTGAGGCGTAAAAGTGTCAATTAAGATCATGAACAAGGTAGATTTAACTGAAAATTTTGAAACAAAATTAAAATAGTGTTTTTTTTTATTGGGAGTTTTAGTGAAATTTTTACAAGTCAATAACAAAAAAGTGTTTTCCGTGAATTTGATAGTTTTCCCTAGTGGGAACGTTTCAGGGAGCTAAGAAAAGATTTAAATAGCTGAAAACAGCTTGAAAAGTTTTGATGTTTAAAATGAGCTAGACGCACGGGCGAGGTGTCAAAAGACGCGGCTCTAGGCGGGCTAGCGATCTTTCTGGTTTTTGGAATTAAGTCATTAGAAAAATCGGGAATTTTACTAAAAAAACCTATTTATGACCAAAATCTATGTGAAAACCTGGAATTACACTACCAAAACGGGACTCGAGTTCGCGGAACGCGCACGGGAGTACAAGTGAGGCGTGTAAGTGTCAATTAAGATCATGAACAAGGTAGATTTAACTGAAAATTTTGAAACAAAATTAAAATAGTGTTTTTTTTATTGGGAGTTTTAGTGAAATTTTTACAAGTCAATAACAAAAAAGTGTTTTTCGCGAATTTGTTAGTTTTCCCTAGTGGGAACGTTTCAGGGAGCTAAGAAAAGATTTAAATAGCTGAAAACAGCTTGAAAAGTTTTGATGTTCAAAATGAGCTAAGCGCACGGGCGAGGTGTCAAAAGACGCGTCTCCGCGCGGGCTAGCGATCTATGGGAGTTCTGCAATTTACTCCGAAGGAAAATCGGGAGTTTTACTGAAAAACCTATTTATGACCAAAATCTATGTGAAAACCTGGAATTACACTACCAAAACGGGACTCGAGTTCGCGGAACGCGCACGGGAGTACAAGTGAGGCGTAAAAGTGTCAATTAAGATCATGAACAAGGTAGATTTAACTGAAAATTTTGAAACAAAATTAAAATAGTGTTTTTTTTTATTGGGAGTTTTAGTGAAATTTTTACAAGTCAATAACAAAAAAGTGTTTTCCGTGAATTTGATAGTTTTCCCTAGTGGGAACGTTTCAGGGAGCTAAGAAAAGATTTAAATAGCTGAAAACAACTTGAAAAGTTTTGATGTTCAATATGAGCTAGGCGCACGGGCGAGGTGTCAAAAGACGCGGCTCCAGGCGGGCTAGCGATCTTTGGGAGTTTTGGAATTTATACAAAAGAAAAATCGGGAATTTTACTAAAAAAAACCTATTTATGACCAAAATCTATGTGAAAACCTGGAATTACACTACCAAAACGGGACTCGAGTTCGCGGAACGCGCACGGGAGTACAAGTGAGGCGTAAAAGTGTCAATTAAGATTATAAACAAGGTAGATTATACTGAAAATTTTGAAACAAAATTAAAATAGTGTTTTTTTTATTGGGAGTCTTAGTGAAATTTTTACAAGTCAATAACAAAAAAGTGTTTTTTGCGAATTTGTTAGTTTTCCCTAGTGGGAACGTTTCAGGGAGCTTAGAAAAGATTTAAATTGCTGAAAACAGCTTGAAAAGTTTTGATGTTCAATATGAGCTAGGCGCACGGGCGAGGTGTCAAAAGACGCGGCTCCAGGCGGGCTAGCGATCTATGGGAGTTCTGCAATTTACTCCGAAGGAAAATCGGGAGTTTTACTGAAAAACCTATTTATGACCAAAATCTATGTGAAAACCTGGAATTACACTACCAAAACGGGACTCGAGTTCGCGGAACGCGCACGGGAGTACAAGTGAGGCGTAAAAGTGTCAATTAAGATCATGAACAAGGTAGATTTAACTGAAAATTTTGAAACAAAATTAAAATAGTGTTTTTTTTATTGGGAGTTTTAGTGAAATTTTTACAAGTCAATAACAAAAAAGTGTTTTCCGTGAATTTGATAGTTTTCCCTAGTGGGAACGTTTCAGGGAGCTAAGAAAAGATTTAAATAGCTGAAAACAGCTTGAAAAGTTTTGATGTTCAAAATGAGCTAAGCGCACGGGCGAGGTGTCAAAAGACGCGTCTCCGCGCGGGCTAGCGATCTATGGGAGTTCTGCAATTTACTCCGAAGGAAAATCGGGAGTTTTACTGAAAAACCTATTTTATCACCAACATAAAAACCTGGAATAACAGTACCAAAATGGGACTCGAGTTCGCGGAACGCGCACGGAGTACAAGTGAGGCGGGTAAGTGTCAATTAAGATTATAAACAAGGTAGATTTAACTGAAAATTTTGAAACAAAATTAAAATAGTGTTTTTTTTATTGGGAGTTTTAGTGAAATTTTTACAAGTCAATAACAAAAAAGTGTTTTTCGCGAATTTGTTAGTTTTCCCTAGTGGGAACGTTTCAGGGAGCTTAGAAAAGATTTAAATTGCTGAAAACAGCTTGAAAAGTTTTGATGTTCAATATGAGCTAGGCGCACGGGCGAGGTGTCAAAAGACGCGGCTCCAGGCGGGCTAGCGATCTATGGGAGTTCTGCAATTTACTCCGAAGGAAAATCGGGAGTTTTACTGAAAAACCTATTTATGACCAAAATCTATGTGAAAACCTGGAATTACACTACCAAAACGGGACTCGAGTTCGCGGAACGCGCACGGGAGTACAAGTGAGGCGTAAAAGTGTCAATTAAGATCATGAACAAGGTAGATTTAACTGAAAATTTTGAAACAAAATTAAAATAGTGTTTTTTTTTATTGGGAGTTTTAGTGAAATTTTTACAAGTCAATAACAAAAAAGTGTTTTCCGTGAATTTGATAGTTTTCCCTAGTGGGAACGTTTCAGGGAGCTAAGAAAAGATTTAAATAGCTGAAAACAGCTTGAAAAGTTTTGATGTTTAAAATGAGCTAGACGCACGGGCGAGGTGTCAAAAGACGCGGCTCTAGGCGGGCTAGCGATCTTTCTGGTTTTTGGAATTAAGTCATTAGAAAAATCGGGAATTTTACTAAAAAAACCTATTTATGACCAAAATCTATGTGAAAACCTGGAATTACACTACCAAAACGGGACTCGAGTTCGCGGAACGCGCACGGGAGTACAAGTGAGGCGTGTAAGTGTCAATTAAGATCATGAACAAGGTAGATTTAACTGAAAATTTTGAAACAAAATTAAAATAGTGTTTTTTTTATTGGGAGTTTTAGTGAAATTTTTACAAGTCAATAACAAAAAAGTGTTTTTCGCGAATTTGTTAGTTTTCCCTAGTGGGAACGTTTCAGGGAGCTAAGAAAAGATTTAAATAGCTGAAAACAGCTTGAAAAGTTTTGATGTTCAAAATGAGCTAAGCGCACGGGCGAGGTGTCAAAAGACGCGTCTCCGCGCGGGCTAGCGATCTATGGGAGTTCTGCAATTTACTCCGAAGGAAAATCGGGAGTTTTACTGAAAAACCTATTTATGACCAAAATCTATGTGAAAACCTGGAATTACACTACCAAAACGGGACTCGAGTTCGCGGAACGCGCACGGGAGTACAAGTGAGGCGTAAAAGTGTCAATTAAGATCATGAACAAGGTAGATTTAACTGAAAATTTTGAAACAAAATTAAAATAGTGTTTTTTTTTATTGGGAGTTTTAGTGAAATTTTTACAAGTCAATAACAAAAAAGTGTTTTCCGTGAATTTGATAGTTTTCCCTAGTGGGAACGTTTCAGGGAGCTAAGAAAAGATTTAAATAGCTGAAAACAACTTGAAAAGTTTTGATGTTCAATATGAGCTAGGCGCACGGGCGAGGTGTCAAAAGACGCGGCTCCAGGCGGGCTAGCGATCTTTGGGAGTTTTGGAATTTATACAAAAGAAAAATCGGGAATTTTACTAAAAAAAACCTATTTATGACCAAAATCTATGTGAAAACCTGGAATTACACTACCAAAACGGGACTCGAGTTCGCGGAACGCGCACGGGAGTACAAGTGAGGCGTAAAAGTGTCAATTAAGATTATAAACAAGGTAGATTATACTGAAAATTTTGAAACAAAATTAAAATAGTGTTTTTTTTATTGGGAGTCTTAGTGAAATTTTTACAAGTCAATAACAAAAAAGTGTTTTTTGCGAATTTGTTAGTTTTCCCTAGTGGGAACGTTTCAGGGAGCTTAGAAAAGATTTAAATTGCTGAAAACAACTTCAAAAGTTTTGATGCTCAAAGTGAGCTAAGCGCACGGGCGAGGTGTCAAAAGACGCGGCTCCAGGCGGGCTAGCGATCTATGGGAGTTTTGGAATTTATTCATAAGAAAAATCGGGAATTTTACTAAAAAAAACCTATTTATGACCAAAATCTATGTGAAAACCTGGAATAACATTACCAAAACGGGACTCGAGTTCGCGGAACGCTCACGGGAGTACGGGTGAGGCGGGTAACTGTCAATTAAGATCATGAACAAGGTAGATTTAACTGAAAATTTTGAAACAAAATTAAAATAGTGTTTTTTTTTATTGGGAGTTTTAGTGAAATTTTTACAAGTCAATAACAAAAAAGTGTTTTCCGTGAATTTGATAGTTTTCCCTAGTGGGAACGTTTCAGGGAGCTAAGAAAAGATTTAAATAGCTGAAAACAGCTTGAAAAGTTTTGATGTTTAAAATGAGCTAGACGCACGGGCGAGGTGTCAAAAGACGCGGCTCTAGGCGGGCTAGCGATCTTTCTGGTTTTTGGAATTAAGTCATTAGAAAAATCGGGAATTTTACTAAAAAAACCTATTTATGACCAAAATCTATGTGAAAACCTGGAATTACACTACCAAAACGGGACTCGAGTTCGCGGAACGCGCACGGGAGTACAAGTGAGGCGTAAAAGTGTCAATTAAGATCATGAACAAGGTAGATTTAACTGAAAATTTTGAAACAAAATTAAAATAGTGTTTTTTTTTATTGGGAGTTTTAGTGAAATTTTTACAAGTCAATAACAAAAAAGTGTTTTCCGTGAATTTGATAGTTTTCCCTAGTGGGAACGTTTCAGGGAGCTAAGAAAAGATTTAAATAGCTGAAAACAGCTTGAAAAGTTTTGATGTTTAAAATGAGCTAGACGCACGGGCGAGGTGTCAAAAGACGCGGCTCTAGGCGGGCTAGCGATCTTTCTGGTTTTTGGAATTAAGTCATTAGAAAAATCGGGAATTTTACTAAAAAAACCTATTTATGACCAAAATCTATGTGAAAACCTGGAATTACACTACCAAAACGGGACTCGAGTTCGCGGAACGCGCACGGGAGTACAAGTGAGGCGTGTAAGTGTCAATTAAGATCATGAACAAGGTAGATTTAACTGAAAATTTTGAAACAAAATTAAAATAGTGTTTTTTTTATTGGGAGTTTTAGTGAAATTTTTACAAGTCAATAACAAAAAAGTGTTTTTCGCGAATTTGTTAGTTTTCCCTAGTGGGAACGTTTCAGGGAGCTAAGAAAAGATTTAAATAGCTGAAAACAGCTTGAAAAGTTTTGATGTTCAAAATGAGCTAAGCGCACGGGCGAGGTGTCAAAAGACGCGTCTCCGCGCGGGCTAGCGATCTATGGGAGTTCTGCAATTTACTCCGAAGGAAAATCGGGAGTTTTACTGAAAAACCTATTTTATCACCAACATAAAAACCTGGAATAACAGTACCAAAATGGGACTCGAGTTCGCGGAACGCGCACGGAGTACAAGTGAGGCGGGTAAGTGTCAATTAAGATTATAAACAAGGTAGATTTAACTGAAAATTTTGAAACAAAATTAAAATAGTGTTTTTTTTATTGGGAGTTTTAGTGAAATTTTTACAAGTCAATAACAAAAAAGTGTTTTTCGCGAATTTGTTAGTTTTCCCTAGTGGGAACGTTTCAGGGAGCTTAGAAAAGATTTAAATTGCTGAAAACAGCTTGAAAAGTTTTGATGTTCAATATGAGCTAGGCGCACGGGCGAGGTGTCAAAAGACGCGGCTCCAGGCGGGCTAGCGATCTATGGGAGTTCTGCAATTTACTCCGAAGGAAAATCGGGAGTTTTACTGAAAAACCTATTTATGACCAAAATCTATGTGAAAACCTGGAATTACACTACCAAAACGGGACTCGAGTTCGCGGAACGCGCACGGGAGTACAAGTGAGGCGTAAAAGTGTCAATTAAGATCATGAACAAGGTAGATTTAACTGAAAATTTTGAAACAAAATTAAAATAGTGTTTTTTTTATTGGGAGTTTTAGTGAAATTTTTACAAGTCAATAACAAAAAAGTGTTTTCCGTGAATTTGATAGTTTTCCCTAGTGGGAACGTTTCAGGGAGCTAAGAAAAGATTTAAATAGCTGAAAACAGCTTGAAAAGTTTTGATGTTCAAAATGAGCTAAGCGCACGGGCGAGGTGTCAAAAGACGCGTCTCCGCGCGGGCTAGCGATCTATGGGAGTTCTGCAATTTACTCCGAAGGAAAATCGGGAGTTTTACTGAAAAACCTATTTTATCACCAACATAAAAACCTGGAATAACAGTACCAAAATGGGACTCGAGTTCGCGGAACGCGCACGGAGTACAAGTGAGGCGGGTAAGTGTCAATTAAGATTATAAACAAGGTAGATTTAACTGAAAATTTTGAAACAAAATTAAAATAGTGTTTTTTTTATTGGGAGTTTTAGTGAAATTTTTACAAGTCAATAACAAAAAAGTGTTTTTCGCGAATTTGTTAGTTTTCCCTAGTGGGAACGTTTCAGGGAGCTTAGAAAAGATTTAAATTGCTGAAAACAGCTTGAAAAGTTTTGATGTTCAATATGAGCTAGGCGCACGGGTGAGGTGTCAAAAGACGCGGCTCCAGGCGGGCTAGCGATCTATGGGAGTTCTGCAATTTACTCCGAAGGAAAATCGGGAGTTTTACTGAAAAACCTATTTATGACCAAAATCTATGTGAAAACCTGGAATTACACTACCAAAACGGGACTCGAGTTCGCGGAACGCGCACGGGAGTACAAGTGAGGCGTAAAAGTGTCAATTAAGATCATGAACAAGGTAGATTTAACTGAAAATTTTGAAACAAAATTAAAATAGTGTTTTTTTTTATTGGGAGTTTTAGTGAAATTTTTACAAGTCAATAACAAAAAAGTGTTTTCCGTGAATTTGATAGTTTTCCCTAGTGGGAACGTTTCAGGGAGCTAAGAAAAGATTTAAATAGCTGAAAACAACTTGAAAAGTTTTGATGTTCAATATGAGCTAGGCGCACGGGCGAGGTGTCAAAAGACGCGGCTCCAGGCGGGCTAGCGATCTTTGGGAGTTTTGGAATTTATTCATAAGAAAAATCGGGAATTTTACTAAAAAAAACCTATTTATGACCAAAATCTATGTGAAAACCTGGAATTACACTACCAAAACGGGACTCGAGTTCGCGGAACGCGCACGGGAGTACAAGTGAGGCGTGGAAGTGTCAATTAAGATCATGAACAAGGTAGATTTAACTGAAAATTTTGAAACAAAATTAAAATAGTGTTTCTTTTTATTGGGAGTTTTAGTGAAATTCTTACAAGTCAATAACAAAAAAGTGTTTTCCGTGAATTTGATAGTTTTCCCTAGTGGGAACGTTTCAGGGAGCTTAGAAAAGATTTAAATTGCTGAAAACAGCTTGAAAAGTTTTGATGTTCAATATGAGCTAGGCGCACGGGCGAGGTGTCAAAAGACGCGGCTCCAGGCGGGCTAGCGATCTATGGGAGTTCTGCAATTTACTCCGAAGGAAAATCGGGAGTTTTACTGAAAAACCTATTTATGACCAAAATCTATGTGAAAACCTGGAATTACACTACCAAAACGGGACTCGAGTTCGCGGAACGCGCACGGGAGTACAAGTGAGGCGTGTAAGTGTCAATTAAGATTATAAACAAGGTAGATTATACTGAAAATTTTGAAACAAAATTAAAATAGTGTTTTTTTTATTGGGAGTCTTAGTGAAATTTTTACAAGTCAATAACAAAAAAGTGTTTTTCGCGAATTTGTTAGTTTTCCCTAGTGGGAACGTTTCAGGGAGCTTAGAAAAGATTTAAATTGCTGAAAACAACTTCAAAAGTTTTGATGTTCAATATGAGCTAAGCGCACGGGCGAGGTGTCAAAAGACGCGTCTCCGCGCGGGCTAGCGATCTATGGGAGTTCTGCAATTTACTCCGAAGGAAAATCGGGAGTTTTACTGAAAAACCTATTTTATCACCAACATAAAAACCTGGAATAACACTACCAAAACGGGACTCGAGTTCGCGGAACGCGCACGGGAGTACAAGTGAGGCGTGTAAGTGTCAATTAAGATTATAAACAAGGTAGATTATACTGAAAATTTTGAAACAAAATTAAAATAGTGTTTTTTTTATTGGGAGTTTTAGTGAAATTTTTACAAGTCAATAACAAAAATGTGTTTTCGCGAATTTGTTAGTTTTCCCTAGTGGGAACGTTTCAGGGAGCTAAGAAAAGATTTAAATAGCTGAAAACAGCTTGAAAAGTTTTGATGTTCAATATGAGCTAGAGGCACGGGCGAGGTGTCAAAAGACGCGGCTCTAGGCGGGCTAGCGATCTTTCTGGTTTTTGGAATTTAGTCGTAAGAAAAATCGGGAATTTTACTAAAAAAACCTATTTATGACCAAAATCTATGTGAAAACCTGGAATTACACTACCAAAACGGGACTCGAGTTCGCGGAACGCGCACGGGAGTACAAGTGAGGCGTAAAAGTGTCAATTAAGATTATAAACAAGGTAGATTATACTGAAAATTTTGAAACAAAATTTAAATAGTGTTTTTTTTATTGGGAGTCTTAGTGAAATTTTTACAAGTCAATAACAAAAAAGTGTTTTTTGCGAATTTGTTAGTTTTCCCTAGTGGGAACGTTTCAGGGAGCTTAGAAAAGATTTAAATTGCTGAAAACAGCTTGAAAAGTTTTGATGTTCAAAGTGAGCTAAGCGCACGGGCGAGGTGTCAAAAGACGCGGCTCCAGGCGGGCTAGCGATCTATGGGAGTTTTGGAATTTATTCATAAGAAAAATCGGGAATTTTACTAAAAAAAACCTATTTATGACCAAAATCTATGTGAAAACCTGGAATAACATTACCAAAACGGGACTCGAGTTCGCGGAACGCTCACGGGAGTACGGGTGAGGCGGGTAACTGTCAATTAAGATCATGAACAAGGTAGATTTAACTGAAAATTTTGAAACAAAATTAAAATAGTGTTTTTTTTTATTGGGAGTTTTAGTGAAATTTTTACAAGTCAATAACAAAAAAGTGTTTTCCGTGAATTTGATAGTTTTCCCTAGTGGGAACGTTTCAGGGAGCTAAGAAAAGATTTAAATAGCTGAAAACAGCTTGAAAAGTTTTGATGTTTAAAATGAGCTAGACGCACGGGCGAGGTGTCAAAAGACGCGGCTCTAGGCGGGCTAGCGATCTTTCTGGTTTTTGGAATTAAGTCATTAGAAAAATCGGGAATTTTACTAAAAAAACCTATTTATGACCAAAATCTATGTGAAAACCTGGAATTACACTACCAAAACGGGACTCGAGTTCGCGGAACGCGCACGGGAGTACAAGTGAGGCGTATAAGTGTCAATTAAGATCATGAACAAGGTAGATTTAACTGAAAATTTTGAAACAAAATTAAAATAGTGTTTTTTTTATTGGGAGTTTTAGTGAAATTTTTACAAGTCAATAACAAAAAAGTGTTTTTCGCGAATTTGTTAGTTTTCCCTAGTGGGAACGTTTCAGGGAGCTAAGAAAAGATTTAAATAGCTGAAAACAGCTTGAAAAGTTTTGATGTTCAAAATGAGCTAAGCGCACGGGCGAGGTGTCAAAAGACGCGTCTCCGCGCGGGCTAGCGATCTATGGGAGTTCTGCAATTTACTCCGAAGGAAAATCGGGAATTTTACTAAAAAAAACCTATTTATGACCAAAATCTATGTGAAAACCTGGAATTACACTACCAAAACGGGACTCGAGTTCGCGGAACGCGCACGGGAGTACAAGTGAGGCGTGGAAGTGTCAATTAAGATCATGAACAAGGTAGATTTAACTGAAAATTTTGAAACAAAATTAAAATAGTGTTTCTTTTTATTGGGAGTTTTAGTGAAATTCTTACAAGTCAATAACAAAAAAGTGTTTTCCGTGAATTTGATAGTTTTCCCTAGTGGGAACGTTTCAGGGAGCTTAGAAAAGATTTAAATTGCTGAAAACAGCTTGAAAAGTTTTGATGTTCAATATGAGCTAGGCGCACGGGCGAGGTGTCAAAAGACGCGGCTCCAGGCGGGCTAGCGATCTATGGGAGTTCTGCAATTTACTCCGAAGGAAAATCGGGAGTTTTACTGAAAAACCTATTTATGACCAAAATCTATGTGAAAACCTGGAATTACACTACCAAAACGGGACTCGAGTTCGCGGAACGCGCACGGGAGTACAAGTGAGGCGTGTAAGTGTCAATTAAGATTATAAACAAGGTAGATTATACTGAAAATTTTGAAACAAAATTAAAATAGTGTTTTTTTTATTGGGAGTCTTAGTGAAATTTTTACAAGTCAATAACAAAAAAGTGTTTTTCGCGAATTTGTTAGTTTTCCCTAGTGGGAACGTTTCAGGGAGCTTAGAAAAGATTTAAATTGCTGAAAACAACTTCAAAAGTTTTGATGTTCAATATGAGCTAAGCGCACGGGCGAGGTGTCAAAAGACGCGTCTCCGCGCGGGCTAGCGATCTATGGGAGTTCTGCAATTTACTCCGAAGGAAAATCGGGAGTTTTACTGAAAAACCTATTTTATCACCAACATAAAAACCTGGAATAACACTACCAAAACGGGACTCGAGTTCGCGGAACGCGCACGGGAGTACAAGTGAGGCGTGTAAGTGTCAATTAAGATTATAAACAAGGTAGATTATACTGAAAATTTTGAAACAAAATTAAAATAGTGTTTTTTTTATTGGGAGTTTTAGTGAAATTTTTACAAGTCAATAACAAAAATGTGTTTTCGCGAATTTGTTAGTTTTCCCTAGTGGGAACGTTTCAGGGAGCTAAGAAAAGATTTAAATAGCTGAAAACAGCTTGAAAAGTTTTGATGTTCAATATGAGCTAGAGGCACGGGCGAGGTGTCAAAAGACGCGGCTCTAGGCGGGCTAGCGATCTTTCTGGTTTTTGGAATTTAGTCGTAAGAAAAATCGGGAATTTTACTAAAAAAACCTATTTATGACCAAAATCTATGTGAAAACCTGGAATTACACTACCAAAACGGGACTCGAGTTCGCGGAACGCGCACGGGAGTACAAGTGAGGCGTAAAAGTGTCAATTAAGATTATAAACAAGGTAGATTATACTGAAAATTTTGAAACAAAATTTAAATAGTGTTTTTTTTATTGGGAGTCTTAGTGAAATTTTTACAAGTCAATAACAAAAAAGTGTTTTTTGCGAATTTGTTAGTTTTCCCTAGTGGGAACGTTTCAGGGAGCTTAGAAAAGATTTAAATTGCTGAAAACAACTTCAAAAGTTTTGATGTTCAAAGTGAGCTAAGCGCACGGGCGAGGTGTCAAAAGACGCGGCTCTAGGCGGGCTAGCGATCTTTCTGGTTTTTGGAATTAAGTCATTAGAAAAATCGGGAATTTTACTAAAAAAACCTATTTATGACCAAAATCTATGTGAAAACCTGGAATTACACTACCAAAACGGGACTCGAGTTCGCGGAACGCGCACGGGAGTACAAGTGAGGCGTATAAGTGTCAATTAAGATCATGAACAAGGTAGATTTAACTGAAAATTTTGAAACAAAATTAAAATAGTGTTTTTTTTATTGGGAGTTTTAGTGAAATTTTTACAAGTCAATAACAAAAAAGTGTTTTTCGCGAATTTGTTAGTTTTCCCTAGTGGGAACGTTTCAGGGAGCTAAGAAAAGATTTAAATAGCTGAAAACAGCTTGAAAAGTTTTGATGTTCAAAATGAGCTAAGCGCACGGGCGAGGTGTCAAAAGACGCGTCTCCGCGCGGGCTAGCGATCTATGGGAGTTCTGCAATTTACTCCGAAGGAAAATCGGGAGTTTTACTGAAAAACCTATTTTATCACCAACATAAAAACCTGGAATAACAGTACCAAAATGGGACTCGAGTTCGCGGAACGCGCACGGAGTACAAGTGAGGCGGGTAAGTGTCAATTAAGATTATAAACAAGGTAGATTTAACTGAAAATTTTGAAACAAAATTAAAATAGTGTTTTTTTTAATGGGAGTTTTAGTGAAATTTTTACAAGTCAATAACAAAAAAGTGTTTTTCGCGAATTTGTTAGTTTTCCCTAGTGGGAACGTTTCAGGGAGCTTAGAAAAGATTTAAATTGCTGAAAACAGCTTGAAAAGTTTTGATGTTCAATATGAGCTAGGCGCACGGGCGAGGTGTCAAAAGACGCGGCTCCAGGCGGGCTAGCGATCTATGGGAGTTCTGCAATTTACTCCGAAGGAAAATCGGGAGTTTTACTGAAAAACCTATTTATGACCAAAATCTATGTGAAAACCTGGAATTACACTACCAAAACGGGACTCGAGTTCGCGGAACGCGCACGGGAGTACAAGTGAGGCGTAAAAGTGTCAATTAAGATCATGAACAAGGTAGATTTAACTGAAAAATTTGAAACAAAATTAAAATAGTGTTTTTTTTTATTGGGAGTTTTAGTGAAATTTTTACAAGTCAATAACAAAAAAGTGTTTTCCGTGAATTTGATAGTTTTCCCTAGTGGGAACGTTTCAGGGAGCTAAGAAAAGATTTAAATAGCTGAAAACAACTTGAAAAGTTTTGATGTTCAATATGAGCTAGGCGCACGGGCGAGGTGTCAAAAGACGCGGCTCCAGGCGGGCTAGCGATCTTTGGGAGTTTTGGAATTTATTCATAAGAAAAATCGGGAATTTTACTAAAAAAAACCTATTTATGACCAAAATCTATGTGAAAACCTGGAATTACACTACCAAAACGGGACTCGAGTTCGCGGAACGCGCACGGGAGTACAAGTGAGGCGTAAAAGTGTCAATTAAGATTATAAACAAGGTAGATTATACTGAAAATTTTGAAACAAAATTAAAATAGTGTTTTTTTTATTGGGAGTCTTAGTGAAATTTTTACAAGTCAATAACAAAAAAGTGTTTTTTGCGAATTTGTTAGTTTTCCCTAGTGGGAACGTTTCAGGGAGCTTAGAAAAGATTTAAATTGCTGAAAACAACTTCAAAAGTTTTGATGTTCAAAGTGAGCTAAGCGCACGGGCGAGGTGTCAAAAGACGCGGCTCCAGGCGGGCTAGCGATCTATGGGAGTTTTGGAATTTATTCATAAGAAAAATCGGGAATTTTACTAAAAAAAACCTATTTATGACCAAAATCTATGTGAAAACCTGGAATAACATTACCAAAACGGGACTCGAGTTCGCGGAACGCTCACGGGAGTACGGGTGAGGCGGGTAACTGTCAATTAAGATCATGAACAAGGTAGATTTAACTGAAAATTTTGAAACAAAATTAAAATAGTGTTTTTTTTTATTGGGAGTTTTAGTGAAATTTTTACAAGTCAATAACAAAAAAGTGTTTTCCGTGAATTTGATAGTTTTCCCTAGTGGGAACGTTTCAGGGAGCTAAGAAAAGATTTAAATAGCTGAAAACAGCTTGAAAAGTTTTGATGTTTAAAATGAGCTAGACGCACGGGCGAGGTGTCAAAAGACGCGGCTCTAGGCGGGCTAGCGATCTTTCTGGTTTTTGGAATTAAGTCATTAGAAAAATCGGGAATTTTACTAAAAAAACCTATTTATGACCAAAATCTATGTGAAAACCTGGAATTACACTACCAAAACGGGACTCGAGTTCGCGGAACGCGCACGGGAGTACAAGTGAGGCGTGTAAGTGTCAATTAAGATCATGAACAAGGTAGATTTAACTGAAAATTTTGAAACAAAATTAAAATAGTGTTTTTTTTATTGGGAGTTTTAGTGAAATTTTTACAAGTCAATAACAAAAAAGTGTTTTTCGCGAATTTGTTAGTTTTCCCTAGTGGGAACGTTTCAGGGAGCTAAGAAAAGATTTAAATAGCTGAAAACAGCTTGAAAAGTTTTGATGTTCAAAATGAGCTAAGCGCACGGGCGAGGTGTCAAAAGACGCGTCTCCGCGCGGGCTAGCGATCTATGGGAGTTCTGCAATTTACTCCGAAGGAAAATCGGGAGTTTTACTGAAAAACCTATTTTATCACCAACATAAAAACCTGGAATAACAGTACCAAAATGGGACTCGAGTTCGCGGAACGCGCACGGAGTACAAGTGAGGCGTGTAAGTGTCAATTAAGATCATGAACAAGGTAGATTTAACTGAAAATTTTGAAACAAAATTAAAATAGTGTTTCTTTTTATTGGGAGTTTTAGTGAAATTCTTACAAGTCAATAATAAAAAAGTGTTTTCCGTGAATTTGATAGTTTTCCCTAGTGGGAACGTTTCAGGGAGCTTAGAAAAGATTTAAATTGCTGAAAACAGCTTGAAAAGTTTTGATGTTTAAAATGAGCTAGACGCACGGGCGAGGTGTCAAAAGACGCGGCTCTAGGCGGGCTAGCGATCTTTCTGGTTTTTGGAATTAAGTCATTAGAAAAATCGGGAATTTTACTAAAAAAACCTATTTATGACCAAAATCTATGTGAAAACCTGGAATTACACTACCAAAACGGGACTCGAGTTCGCGGAACGCGCACGGGAGTACAAGTGAGGCGTGTAAGTGTCAATTAAGATCATGAACAAGGTAGATTTAACTGAAAATTTTGAAACAAAATTAAAATAGTGTTTTTTTTTATTGGGAGTTTTAGTGAAATTTTTACAAGTCAATAACAAAAAAGTGTTTTCCGTGAATTTGATAGTTTTCCCTAGTGGGAACGTTTCAGGGAGCTAAGAAAAGATTTAAATAGCTGAAAACAACTTGAAAAGTTTTGATGTTCAATATGAGCTAGGCGCACGGGCGAGGTGTCAAAAGACGCGGCTCCAGGCGGGCTAGCGATCTTTGGGAGTTTTGGAATTTAGTCATAAGAAAAATCGGGAATTTTACTAAAAAAAACCTATTTATGACCAAAATCTATGTGAAAACCTGGAATTACACTACCAAAACGGGACTCGAGTTCGCGGAACGCGCACGGGAGTACAAGTGAGGCGTGGAAGTGTCAATTAAGATCATGAACAAGGTAGATTTAACTGAAAATTTTGAAACAAAATTAAAATAGTGTTTCTTTTTATTGGGAGTTTTAGTGAAATTCTTACAAGTCAATAACAAAAAAGTGTTTTCCGTGAATTTGATAGTTTTCCCTAGTGGGAACGTTTCAGGGAGCTTAGAAAAGATTTAAATTGCTGAAAACAGCTTGAAAAGTTTTGATGTTCAATATGAGCTAGGCGCACGGGCGAGGTGTCAAAAGACGCGGCTCCAGGCGGGCTAGCGATCTATGGGAGTTCTGCAATTTACTCCGAAGGAAAATCGGGAGTTTTACTGAAAAACCTATTTATGACCAAAATCTATGTGAAAACCTGGAATTACACTACCAAAACGGGACTCGAGTTCGCGGAACGCGCACGGGAGTACAAGTGAGGCGTGTAAGTGTCAATTAAGATTATAAACAAGGTAGATTATACTGAAAATTTTGAAACAAAATTAAAATAGTGTTTTTTTTATTGGGAGTTTTAGTGAAATTTTTACAAGTCAATAACAAAAATGTGTTTTCGCGAATTTGTTAGTTTTCCCTAGTGGGAACGTTTCAGGGAGCTAAGAAAAGATTTAAATAGCTGAAAACAGCTTGAAAAGTTTTGATGTTCAATATGAGCTAGAGGCACGGGCGAGGTGTCAAAAGACGCGGCTCTAGGCGGGCTAGCGATCTTTCTGGTTTTTGGAATTTAGTCGTAAGAAAAATCGGGAATTTTACTAAAAAAACCTATTTATGACCAAAATCTATGTGAAAACCTGGAATTACACTACCAAAACGGGACTCGAGTTCGCGGAACGCGCACGGGAGTACAAGTGAGGCGTAAAAGTGTCAATTAAGATTATAAACAAGGTAGATTATACTGAAAATTTTGAAACAAAATTTAAATAGTGTTTTTTTTATTGGGAGTCTTAGTGAAATTTTTACAAGTCAATAACAAAAAAGTGTTTTTTGCGAATTTGTTAGTTTTCCCTAGTGGGAACGTTTCAGGGAGCTTAGAAAAGATTTAAATTGCTGAAAACAGCTTGAAAAGTTTTGATGTTCAAAGTGAGCTAAGCGCACGGGCGAGGTGTCAAAAGACGCGGCTCCAGGCGGGCTAGCGATCTATGGGAGTTTTGGAATTTATTCATAAGAAAAATCGGGAATTTTACTAAAAAAAACCTATTTATGACCAAAATCTATGTGAAAACCTGGAATAACATTACCAAAACGGGACTCGAGTTCGCGGAACGCTCACGGGAGTACGGGTGAGGCGGGTAACTGTCAATTAAGATCATGAACAAGGTAGATTTAACTGAAAATTTTGAAACAAAATTAAAATAGTGTTTTTTTTTATTGGGAGTTTTAGTGAAATTTTTACAAGTCAATAACAAAAAAGTGTTTTCCGTGAATTTGATAGTTTTCCCTAGTGGGAACGTTTCAGGGAGCTAAGAAAAGATTTAAATAGCTGAAAACAGCTTGAAAAGTTTTGATGTTTAAAATGAGCTAGACGCACGGGCGAGGTGTCAAAAGACGCGGCTCTAGGCGGGCTAGCGATCTTTCTGGTTTTTGGAATTAAGTCATTAGAAAAATCGGGAATTTTACTAAAAAAAACCTATTTATGACCAAAATCTATGTGAAAACCTGGAATTACACTACCAAAACGGGACTCGAGTTCGCGGAACGCGCACGGGAGTACAAGTGAGGCGTATAAGTGTCAATTAAGATCATGAACAAGGTAGATTTAACTGAAAATTTTGAAACAAAATTAAAATAGTGTTTTTTTTATTGGGAGTTTTAGTGAAATTTTTACAAGTCAATAACAAAAAAGTGTTTTTCGCGAATTTGTTAGTTTTCCCTAGTGGGAACGTTTCAGGGAGCTAAGAAAAGATTTAAATAGCTGAAAACAGCTTGAAAAGTTTTGATGTTCAAAATGAGCTAAGCGCACGGGCGAGGTGTCAAAAGACGCGTCTCCGCGCGGGCTAGCGATCTATGGGAGTTCTGCAATTTACTCCGAAGGAAAATCGGGAATTTTACTAAAAAAAACCTATTTATGACCAAAATCTATGTGAAAACCTGGAATTACACTACCAAAACGGGACTCGAGTTCGCGGAACGCGCACGGGAGTACAAGTGAGGCGTGGAAGTGTCAATTAAGATCATGAACAAGGTAGATTTAACTGAAAATTTTGAAACAAAATTAAAATAGTGTTTCTTTTTATTGGGAGTTTTAGTGAAATTCTTACAAGTCAATAACAAAAAAGTGTTTTCCGTGAATTTGATAGTTTTCCCTAGTGGGAACGTTTCAGGGAGCTTAGAAAAGATTTAAATTGCTGAAAACAGCTTGAAAAGTTTTGATGTTCAATATGAGCTAGGCGCACGGGCGAGGTGTCAAAAGACGCGGCTCCAGGCGGGCTAGCGATCTATGGGAGTTCTGCAATTTACTCCGAAGGAAAATCGGGAGTTTTACTGAAAAACCTATTTATGACCAAAATCTATGTGAAAACCTGGAATTACACTACCAAAACGGGACTCGAGTTCGCGGAACGCGCACGGGAGTACAAGTGAGGCGTGTAAGTGTCAATTAAGATTATAAACAAGGTAGATTATACTGAAAATTTTGAAACAAAATTAAAATAGTGTTTTTTTTATTGGGAGTCTTAGTGAAATTTTTACAAGTCAATAACAAAAAAGTGTTTTTCGCGAATTTGTTAGTTTTCCCTAGTGGGAACGTTTCAGGGAGCTTAGAAAAGATTTAAATTGCTGAAAACAACTTCAAAAGTTTTGATGTTCAATATGAGCTAAGCGCACGGGCGAGGTGTCAAAAGACGCGTCTCCGCGCGGGCTAGCGATCTATGGGAGTTCTGCAATTTACTCCGAAGGAAAATCGGGAGTTTTACTGAAAAACCTATTTTATCACCAACATAAAAACCTGGAATAACACTACCAAAACGGGACTCGAGTTCGCGGAACGCGCACGGGAGTACAAGTGAGGCGTGTAAGTGTCAATTAAGATTATAAACAAGGTAGATTATACTGAAAATTTTGAAACAAAATTAAAATAGTGTTTTTTTTATTGGGAGTTTTAGTGAAATTTTTACAAGTCAATAACAAAAATGTGTTTTCGCGAATTTGTTAGTTTTCCCTAGTGGGAACGTTTCAGGGAGCTAAGAAAAGATTTAAATAGCTGAAAACAGCTTGAAAAGTTTTGATGTTCAATATGAGCTAGAGGCACGGGCGAGGTGTCAAAAGACGCGGCTCTAGGCGGGCTAGCGATCTTTCTGGTTTTTGGAATTTAGTCGTAAGAAAAATCGGGAATTTTACTAAAAAAACCTATTTATGACCAAAATCTATGTGAAAACCTGGAATTACACTACCAAAACGGGACTCGAGTTCGCGGAACGCGCACGGGAGTACAAGTGAGGCGTAAAAGTGTCAATTAAGATTATAAACAAGGTAGATTATACTGAAAATTTTGAAACAAAATTTAAATAGTGTTTTTTTTATTGGGAGTCTTAGTGAAATTTTTACAAGTCAATAACAAAAAAGTGTTTTTTGCGAATTTGTTAGTTTTCCCTAGTGGGAACGTTTCAGGGAGCTTAGAAAAGATTTAAATTGCTGAAAACAACTTCAAAAGTTTTGATGTTCAAAGTGAGCTAAGCGCACGGGCGAGGTGTCAAAAGACGCGGCTCCAGGCGGGCTAGCGATCTATGGGAGTTTTGGAATTTATTCATAAGAAAAATCGGGAATTTTACTAAAAAAAACCTATTTATGACCAAAATCTATGTGAAAACCTGGAATAACATTACCAAAACGGGACTCGAGTTCGCGGAACGCTCACGGGAGTACGGGTGAGGCGGGTAACTGTCAATTAAGATCATGAACAAGGTAGATTTAACTGAAAATTTTGAAACAAAATTAAAATAGTGTTTTTTTTTATTGGGAGTTTTAGTGAAATTTTTACAAGTCAATAACAAAAAAGTGTTTTCCGTGAATTTGATAGTTTTCCCTAGTGGGAACGTTTCAGGGAGCTAAGAAAAGATTTAAATAGCTGAAAACAGCTTGAAAAGTTTTGATGTTTAAAATGAGCTAGACGCACGGGCGAGGTGTCAAAAGACGCGGCTCTAGGCGGGCTAGCGATCTTTCTGGTTTTTGGAATTAAGTCATTAGAAAAATCGGGAATTTTACTAAAAAAACCTATTTATGACCAAAATCTATGTGAAAACCTGGAATTACACTACCAAAACGGGACTCGAGTTCGCGGAACGCGCACGGGAGTACAAGTGAGGCGTATAAGTGTCAATTAAGATCATGAACAAGGTAGATTTAACTGAAAATTTTGAAACAAAATTAAAATAGTGTTTTTTTTATTGGGAGTTTTAGTGAAATTTTTACAAGTCAATAACAAAAAAGTGTTTTTCGCGAATTTGTTAGTTTTCCCTAGTGGGAACGTTTCAGGGAGCTAAGAAAAGATTTAAATAGCTGAAAACAGCTTGAAAAGTTTTGATGTTCAAAATGAGCTAAGCGCACGGGCGAGGTGTCAAAAGACGCGTCTCCGCGCGGGCTAGCGATCTATGGGAGTTCTGCAATTTACTCCGAAGGAAAATCGGGAGTTTTACTGAAAAACCTATTTTATCACCAACATAAAAACCTGGAATAACAGTACCAAAATGGGACTCGAGTTCGCGGAACGCGCACGGAGTACAAGTGAGGCGGGTAAGTGTCAATTAAGATTATAAACAAGGTAGATTTAACTGAAAATTTTGAAACAAAATTAAAATAGTGTTTTTTTTAATGGGAGTTTTAGTGAAATTTTTACAAGTCAATAACAAAAAAGTGTTTTTCGCGAATTTGTTAGTTTTCCCTAGTGGGAACGTTTCAGGGAGCTTAGAAAAGATTTAAATTGCTGAAAACAGCTTGAAAAGTTTTGATGTTCAATATGAGCTAGGCGCACGGGCGAGGTGTCAAAAGACGCGGCTCCAGGCGGGCTAGCGATCTATGGGAGTTCTGCAATTTACTCCGAAGGAAAATCGGGAGTTTTACTGAAAAACCTATTTATGACCAAAATCTATGTGAAAACCTGGAATTACACTACCAAAACGGGACTCGAGTTCGCGGAACGCGCACGGGAGTACAAGTGAGGCGTAAAAGTGTCAATTAAGATCATGAACAAGGTAGATTTAACTGAAAAATTTGAAACAAAATTAAAATAGTGTTTTTTTTTATTGGGAGTTTTAGTGAAATTTTTACAAGTCAATAACAAAAAAGTGTTTTCCGTGAATTTGATAGTTTTCCCTAGTGGGAACGTTTCAGGGAGCTAAGAAAAGATTTAAATAGCTGAAAACAACTTGAAAAGTTTTGATGTTCAATATGAGCTAGGCGCACGGGCGAGGTGTCAAAAGACGCGGCTCCAGGCGGGCTAGCGATCTTTGGGAGTTTTGGAATTTATTCATAAGAAAAATCGGGAATTTTACTAAAAAAAACCTATTTATGACCAAAATCTATGTGAAAACCTGGAATTACACTACCAAAACGGGACTCGTGTTCGCGGAACGCGCACGGGAGTACAAGTGAGGCGTAAAAGTGTCAATTAAGATTATAAACAAGGTAGATTATACTGAAAATTTTGAAACAAAATTAAAATAGTGTTTTTTTTATTGGGAGTCTTAGTGAAATTTTTACAAGTCAATAACAAAAAAGTGTTTTTTGCGAATTTGTTAGTTTTCCCTAGTGGGAACGTTTCAGGGAGCTTAGAAAAGATTTAAATTGCTGAAAACAACTTCAAAAGTTTTGATGTTCAAAGTGAGCTAAGCGCACGGGCGAGGTGTCAAAAGACGCGGCTCCAGGCGGGCTAGCGATCTATGGGAGTTTTGGAATTTATTCATAAGAAAAATCGGGAATTTTACTAAAAAAAACCTATTTATGACCAAAATCTATGTGAAAACCTGGAATAACATTACCAAAACGGGACTCGAGTTCGCGGAACGCTCACGGGAGTACGGGTGAGGCGGGTAACTGTCAATTAAGATCATGAACAAGGTAGATTTAACTGAAAATTTTGAAACAAAATTAAAATAGTGTTTTTTTTTATTGGGAGTTTTAGTGAAATTTTTACAAGTCAATAACAAAAAAGTGTTTTCCGTGAATTTGATAGTTTTCCCTAGTGGGAACGTTTCAGGGAGCTAAGAAAAGATTTAAATAGCTGAAAACAGCTTGAAAAGTTTTGATGTTTAAAATGAGCTAGACGCACGGGCGAGGTGTCAAAAGACGCGGCTCTAGGCGGGCTAGCGATCTTTCTGGTTTTTGGAATTAAGTCATTAGAAAAATCGGGAATTTTACTAAAAAAACCTATTTATGACCAAAATCTATGTGAAAACCTGGAATTACACTACCAAAACGGGACTCGAGTTCGCGGAACGCGCACGGGAGTACAAGTGAGGCGTGTAAGTGTCAATTAAGATCATGAACAAGGTAGATTTAACTGAAAATTTTGAAACAAAATTAAAATAGTGTTTTTTTTATTGGGAGTTTTAGTGAAATTTTTACAAGTCAATAACAAAAAAGTGTTTTTCGCGAATTTGTTAGTTTTCCCTAGTGGGAACGTTTCAGGGAGCTAAGAAAAGATTTAAATAGCTGAAAACAGCTTGAAAAGTTTTGATGTTCAAAATGAGCTAAGCGCACGGGCGAGGTGTCAAAAGACGCGTCTCCGCGCGGGCTAGCGATCTATGGGAGTTCTGCAATTTACTCCGAAGGAAAATCGGGAGTTTTACTGAAAAACCTATTTTATCACCAACATAAAAACCTGGAATAACAGTACCAAAATGGGACTCGAGTTCGCGGAACGCGCACGGAGTACAAGTGAGGCGTGTAAGTGTCAATTAAGATCATGAACAAGGTAGATTTAACTGAAAATTTTGAAACAAAATTAAAATAGTGTTTCTTTTTATTGGGAGTTTTAGTGAAATTCTTACAAGTCAATAATAAAAAAGTGTTTTCCGTGAATTTGATAGTTTTCCCTAGTGGGAACGTTTCAGGGAGCTTAGAAAAGATTTAAATTGCTGAAAACAGCTTGAAAAGTTTTGATGTTTAAAATGAGCTAGACGCACGGGCGAGGTGTCAAAAGACGCGGCTCTAGGCGGGCTAGCGATCTTTCTGGTTTTTGGAATTAAGTCATTAGAAAAATCGGGAATTTTACTAAAAAAACCTATTTATGACCAAAATCTATGTGAAAACCTGGAATTACACTACCAAAACGGGACTCGAGTTCGCGGAACGCGCACGGGAGTACAAGTGAGGCGTGTAAGTGTCAATTAAGATCATGAACAAGGTAGATTTAACTGAAAATTTTGAAACAAAATTAAAATAGTGTTTTTTTTTATTGGGAGTTTTAGTGAAATTTTTACAAGTCAATAACAAAAAAGTGTTTTCCGTGAATTTGATAGTTTTCCCTAGTGGGAACGTTTCAGGGAGCTAAGAAAAGATTTAAATAGCTGAAAACAACTTGAAAAGTTTTGATGTTCAATATGAGCTAGGCGCACGGGCGAGGTGTCAAAAGACGCGGCTCCAGGCGGGCTAGCGATCTTTGGGAGTTTTGGAATTTAGTCATAAGAAAAATCGGGAATTTTACTAAAAAAAACCTATTTATGACCAAAATCTATGTGAAAACCTGGAATTACACTACCAAAACGGGACTCGAGTTCGCGGAACGCGCACGGGAGTACAAGTGAGGCGTGGAAGTGTCAATTAAGATCATGAACAAGGTAGATTTAACTGAAAATTTTGAAACAAAATTAAAATAGTGTTTCTTTTTATTGGGAGTTTTAGTGAAATTCTTACAAGTCAATAACAAAAAAGTGTTTTCCGTGAATTTGATAGTTTTCCCTAGTGGGAACGTTTCAGGGAGCTTAGAAAAGATTTAAATTGCTGAAAACAGCTTGAAAAGTTTTGATGTTCAATATGAGCTAGGCGCACGGGCGAGGTGTCAAAAGACGCGGCTCCAGGCGGGCTAGCGATCTATGGGAGTTCTGCAATTTACTCCGAAGGAAAATCGGGAGTTTTACTGAAAAACCTATTTATGACCAAAATCTATGTGAAAACCTGGAATTACACTACCAAAACGGGACTCGAGTTCGCGGAACGCGCACGGGAGTACAAGTGAGGCGTGTAAGTGTCAATTAAGATTATAAACAAGGTAGATTATACTGAAAATTTTGAAACAAAATTAAAATAGTGTTTTTTTTATTGGGAGTCTTAGTGAAATTTTTACAAGTCAATAACAAAAAAGTGTTTTTCGCGAATTTGTTAGTTTTCCCTAGTGGGAACGTTTCAGGGAGCTTAGAAAAGATTTAAATTGCTGAAAACAACTTCAAAAGTTTTGATGTTCAATATGAGCTAAGCGCACGGGCGAGGTGTCAAAAGACGCGTCTCCGCGCGGGCTAGCGATCTATGGGAGTTCTGCAATTTACTCCGAAGGAAAATCGGGAGTTTTACTGAAAAACCTATTTTATCACCAACATAAAAACCTGGAATAACACTACCAAAACGGGACTCGAGTTCGCGGAACGCGCACGGGAGTACAAGTGAGGCGTGTAAGTGTCAATTAAGATTATAAACAAGGTAGATTATACTGAAAATTTTGAAACAAAATTAAAATAGTGTTTTTTTTATTGGGAGTTTTAGTGAAATTTTTACAAGTCAATAACAAAAATGTGTTTTCGCGAATTTGTTAGTTTTCCCTAGTGGGAACGTTTCAGGGAGCTAAGAAAAGATTTAAATAGCTGAAAACAGCTTGAAAAGTTTTGATGTTCAATATGAGCTAGAGGCACGGGCGAGGTGTCAAAAGACGCGGCTCTAGGCGGGCTAGCGATCTTTCTGGTTTTTGGAATTTAGTCGTAAGAAAAATCGGGAATTTTACTAAAAAAACCTATTTATGACCAAAATCTATGTGAAAACCTGGAATTACACTACCAAAACGGGACTCGAGTTCGCGGAACGCGCACGGGAGTACAAGTGAGGCGTAAAAGTGTCAATTAAGATTATAAACAAGGTAGATTATACTGAAAATTTTGAAACAAAATTTAAATAGTGTTTTTTTTATTGGGAGTCTTAGTGAAATTTTTACAAGTCAATAACAAAAAAGTGTTTTTTGCGAATTTGTTAGTTTTCCCTAGTGGGAACGTTTCAGGGAGCTTAGAAAAGATTTAAATTGCTGAAAACAACTTCAAAAGTTTTGATGTTCAAAGTGAGCTAAGCGCACGGGCGAGGTGTCAAAAGACGCGGCTCCAGGCGGGCTAGCGATCTATGGGAGTTTTGGAATTTATTCATAAGAAAAATCGGGAATTTTACTAAAAAAAACCTATTTATGACCAAAATCTATGTGAAAACCTGGAATAACATTACCAAAACGGGACTCGAGTTCGCGGAACGCTCACGGGAGTACGGGTGAGGCGGGTAACTGTCAATTAAGATCATGAACAAGGTAGATTTAACTGAAAATTTTGAAACAAAATTAAAATAGTGTTTTTTTTTATTGGGAGTTTTAGTGAAATTTTTACAAGTCAATAACAAAAAAGTGTTTTCCGTGAATTTGATAGTTTTCCCTAGTGGGAACGTTTCAGGGAGCTAAGAAAAGATTTAAATAGCTGAAAACAGCTTGAAAAGTTTTGATGTTTAAAATGAGCTAGACGCACGGGCGAGGTGTCAAAAGACGCGGCTCTAGGCGGGCTAGCGATCTTTCTGGTTTTTGGAATTAAGTCATTAGAAAAATCGGGAATTTTACTAAAAAAAACCTATTTATGACCAAAATCTATGTGAAAACCTGGAATTACACTACCAAAACGGGACTCGAGTTCGCGGAACGCGCACGGGAGTACAAGTGAGGCGTGTAAGTGTCAATTAAGATCATGAACAAGGTAGATTTAACTGAAAATTTTGAAACAAAATTAAAATAGTGTTTTTTTTATTGGGAGTTTTAGTGAAATTTTTACAAGTCAATAACAAAAAAGTGTTTTTCGCGAATTTGTTAGTTTTCCCTAGTGGGAACGTTTCAGGGAGCTAAGAAAAGATTTAAATAGCTGAAAACAGCTTGAAAAGTTTTGATGTTCAAAATGAGCTAAGCGCACGGGCGAGGTGTCAAAAGACGCGTCTCCGCGCGGGCTAGCGATCTATGGGAGTTCTGCAATTTACTCCGAAGGAAAATCGGGAGTTTTACTGAAAAACCTATTTTATCACCAACATAAAAACCTGGAATAACAGTACCAAAATGGGACTCGAGTTCGCGGAACGCGCACGGAGTACAAGTGAGGCGTGTAAGTGTCAATTAAGATCATGAACAAGGTAGATTTAACTGAAAATTTTGAAACAAAATTAAAATAGTGTTTCTTTTTATTGGGAGTTATAATGAAATTCTTACAAGTCAATAACAAAAAAGTGTTTTCCGTGAATTTGATAGTTTTCCCTAGTGGGAACGTTTCAGGGAGCTTAGAAAAGATTTAAATTGCTGAAAACAGCTTGAAAAGTTTTGATGTTTAAAATGAGCTAGACGCACGGGCGAGGTGTCAAAAGACGCGGCTCTAGGCGGGCTAGCGATCTTTCTGGTTTTTGGAATTAAGTCATTAGAAAAATCGGGAATTTTACTAAAAAAACCTATTTATGACCAAAATCTATGTGAAAACCTGGAATTACACTACCAAAACGGGACTCGAGTTCGCGGAACGCGCACGGGAGTACAAGTGAGGCGTGTAAGTGTCAATTAAGATCATGAACAAGGTAGATTTAACTGAAAATTTTGAAACAAAATTAAAATAGTGTTTTTTTTTATTGGGAGTTTTAGTGAAATTTTTACAAGTCAATAACAAAAAAGTGTTTTCCGTGAATTTGATAGTTTTCCCTAGTGGGAACGTTTCAGGGAGCTAAGAAAAGATTTAAATAGCTGAAAACAACTTGAAAAGTTTTGATGTTCAATATGAGCTAGGCGCACGGGCGAGGTGTCAAAAGACGCGGCTCCAGGCGGGCTAGCGATCTTTGGGAGTTTTGGAATTTAGTCATAAGAAAAATCGGGAATTTTACTAAAAAAAACCTATTTATGACCAAAATCTATGTGAAAACCTGGAATTACACTACCAAAACGGGACTCGAGTTCGCGGAACGCGCACGGGAGTACAAGTGAGGCGTGGAAGTGTCAATTAAGATCATGAACAAGGTAGATTTAACTGAAAATTTTGAAACAAAATTAAAATAGTGTTTCTTTTTATTGGGAGTTTTAGTGAAATTCTTACAAGTCAATAACAAAAAAGTGTTTTCCGTGAATTTGATAGTTTTCCCTAGTGGGAACGTTTCAGGGAGCTTAGAAAAGATTTAAATTGCTGAAAACAGCTTGAAAAGTTTTGATGTTCAATATGAGCTAGGCGCACGGGCGAGGTGTCAAAAGACGCGGCTCCAGGCGGGCTAGCGATCTATGGGAGTTCTGCAATTTACTCCGAAGGAAAATCGGGAGTTTTACTGAAAAACCTATTTATGACCAAAATCTATGTGAAAACCTGGAATTACACTACCAAAACGGGACTCGAGTTCGCGGAACGCGCACGGGAGTACAAGTGAGGCGTGTAAGTGTCAATTAAGATTATAAACAAGGTAGATTATACTGAAAATTTTGAAACAAAATTAAAATAGTGTTTTTTTTATTGGGAGTCTTAGTGAAATTTTTACAAGTCAATAACAAAAAAGTGTTTTTCGCGAATTTGTTAGTTTTCCCTAGTGGGAACGTTTCAGGGAGCTTAGAAAAGATTTAAATTGCTGAAAACAACTTCAAAAGTTTTGATGTTCAATATGAGCTAAGCGCACGGGCGAGGTGTCAAAAGACGCGTCTCCGCGCGGGCTAGCGATCTATGGGAGTTCTGCAATTTACTCCGAAGGAAAATCGGGAGTTTTACTGAAAAACCTATTTTATCACCAACATAAAAACCTGGAATAACACTACCAAAACGGGACTCGAGTTCGCGGAACGCGCACGGGAGTACAAGTGAGGCGTGTAAGTGTCAATTAAGATTATAAACAAGGTAGATTATACTGAAAATTTTGAAACAAAATTAAAATAGTGTTTTTTTTATTGGGAGTTTTAGTGAAATTTTTACAAGTCAATAACAAAAATGTGTTTTCGCGAATTTGTTAGTTTTCCCTAGTGGGAACGTTTCAGGGAGCTAAGAAAAGATTTAAATAGCTGAAAACAGCTTGAAAAGTTTTGATGTTCAATATGAGCTAGAGGCACGGGCGAGGTGTCAAAAGACGCGGCTCTAGGCGGGCTAGCGATCTTTCTGGTTTTTGGAATTTAGTCGTAAGAAAAATCGGGAATTTTACTAAAAAAACCTATTTATGACCAAAATCTATGTGAAAACCTGGAATTACACTACCAAAACGGGACTCGAGTTCGCGGAACGCGCACGGGAGTACAAGTGAGGCGTAAAAGTGTCAATTAAGATTATAAACAAGGTAGATTATACTGAAAATTTTGAAACAAAATTTAAATAGTGTTTTTTTTATTGGGAGTCTTAGTGAAATTTTTACAAGTCAATAACAAAAAAGTGTTTTTTGCGAATTTGTTAGTTTTCCCTAGTGGGAACGTTTCAGGGAGCTTAGAAAAGATTTAAATTGCTGAAAACAACTTCAAAAGTTTTGATGTTCAAAGTGAGCTAAGCGCACGGGCGAGGTGTCAAAAGACGCGGCTCCAGGCGGGCTAGCGATCTATGGGAGTTTTGGAATTTATTCATAAGAAAAATCGGGAATTTTACTAAAAAAAACCTATTTATGACCAAAATCTATGTGAAAACCTGGAATAACATTACCAAAACGGGACTCGAGTTCGCGGAACGCTCACGGGAGTACGGGTGAGGCGGGTAACTGTCAATTAAGATCATGAACAAGGTAGATTTAACTGAAAATTTTGAAACAAAATTAAAATAGTGTTTTTTTTTATTGGGAGTTTTAGTGAAATTTTTACAAATCAATAACAAAAAAGTGTTTTCCGTGAATTTGATAGTTTTCCCTAGTGGGAACGTTTCAGGGAGCTAAGAAAAGATTTAAATAGCTGAAAACAGCTTGAAAAGTTTTGATGTTTAAAATGAGCTAGACGCACGGGCGAGGTGTCAAAAGACGCGGCTCTAGGCGGGCTAGCGATCTTTCTGGTTTTTGGAATTAAGTCATTAGAAAAATCGGGAATTTTACTAAAAAAACCTATTTATGACCAAAATCTATGTGAAAACCTGGAATTACACTACCAAAACGGGACTCGAGTTCGCGGAACGCGCACGGGAGTACAAGTGAGGCGTGTAAGTGTCAATTAAGATCATGAACAAGGTAGATTTAACTGAAAATTTTGAAACAAAATTAAAATAGTGTTTTTTTTATTGGGAGTTTTAGTGAAATTTTTACAAGTCAATAACAAAAAAGTGTTTTTCGCGAATTTGTTAGTTTTCCCTAGTGGGAACGTTTCAGGGAGCTAAGAAAAGATTTAAATAGCTGAAAACAGCTTGAAAAGTTTTGATGTTCAAAATGAGCTAAGCGCACGGGCGAGGTGTCAAAAGACGCGTCTCCGCGCGGGCTAGCGATCTATGGGAGTTCTGCAATTTACTCCGAAGGAAAATCGGGAGTTTTACTGAAAAACCTATTTTATCACCAACATAAAAACCTGGAATAACAGTACCAAAATGGGACTCGAGTTCGCGGAACGCGCACGGAGTACAAGTGAGGCGGGTAAGTGTCAATTAAGATTATAAACAAGGTAGATTTAACTGAAAATTTTGAAACAAAATTAAAATAGTGTTTTTTTTATTGGGAGTTTTAGTGAAATTTTTACAAGTCTTTAACAAAAAAGTGTTTTTCGCGAATTTGTTAGTTTTCCCTAGTGGGAACGTTTCAGGGAGCTTAGAAAATATGAGCTAGGCGCACGGGCGAGGTGTCAAAAGACGCGGCTCCAGGCGGGCTAGCGATCTATGGGAGTTCTGCAATTTACTCCGAAGGAAAATCGGGAGTTTTACTGAAAAACCTATTTATGACCAAAATCTATGTGAAAACCTGGAATTACACTACCAAAACGGGACTCGAGTTCGCGGAACGCGCACGGGAGTACAAGTGAGGCGTAAAAGTGTCAATTAAGATCATGAACAAGGTAGATTTAACTGAAAATTTTGAAACAAAATTAAAATAGTGTTTTTTTTTATTGGGAGTTTTAGTGAAATTTTTACAAGTCAATAACAAAAAAGTGTTTTCCGTGAATTTGATAGTTTTCCCTAGTGGGAACGTTTCAGGGAGCTAAGAAAAATTTAAATAGCTGAAAACAACTTGAAAAGTTTTGATGTTCAATATGAGCTAGGCGCACGGGCGAGGTGTCAAAAGACGCGGCTCCAGGCGGGCTAGCGATCTTTGGGAGTTTTGGAATTTATTCATAAGAAAAATCGGGAATTTTACTAAAAAAAACCTATTTATGACCAAAATCTATGTGAAAACCTGGAATTACACTACCAAAACGGGACTCGAGTTCGCGGAACGCGCACGGGAGTACAAGTGAGGCGTAAAAGTGTCAATTAAGATTATAAACAAGGTAGATTATACTGAAAATTTTGAAACAAAATTAAAATAGTGTTTTTTTTATTGGGAGTCTTAGTGAAATTTTTACAAGTCAATAACAAAAAAGTGTTTTTTGCGAATTTGTTAGTTTTCCCTAGTGGGAACGTTTCAGGGAGCTTAGAAAAGATTTAAATTGCTGAAAACAACTTCAAAAGTTTTGATGTTCAAAGTGAGCTAAGCGCACGGGCGAGGTGTCAAAAGACGCGGCTCCAGGCGGGCTAGCGATCTATGGGAGTTTTGGAATTTATTCATAAGAAAAATCGGGAATTTTACTAAAAAAAACCTATTTATGACCAAAATCTATGTGAAAACCTGGAATAACATTACCAAAACGGGACTCGAGTTCGCGGAACGCTCACGGGAGTACGGGTGAGGCGGGTAACTGTCAATTAAGATCATGAACAAGGTAGATTTAACTGAAAATTTTGAAACAAAATTAAAATGGTGTTTTTTTTTATTGGGAGTTTTAGTGAAATTCTTACAAGTCAATAACAAAAAAGTGTTTTCCGTGAATTTGATAGTTTTCCCTAGTGGGAACGTTTCAGGGAGCTTAGAAAAGATTTAAATTGCTGAAAACAGCTTGAAAAGTTTTGATGTTCAATATGAGCTAGGCGCACGGGCGAGGTGTCAAAAGACGCGGCTCCAGGCGGGCTAGCGATCTATGGGAGTTCTGCAATTTACTCCGAAGGAAAATCGGGAGTTTTACTGAAAAACCTATTTATGACCAAAATCTATGTGAAAACCTGGAATTACACTACCAAAACGGGACTCGAGTTCGCGGAACGCGCACGGGAGTACAAGTGAGGCGTGTAAGTGTCAATTAAGATTATAAACAAGGTAGATTATACTGAAAATTTTGAAACAAAATTAAAATAGTGTTTTTTTTATTGGGAGTCTTAGTGAAATTTTTACAAGTCAATAACAAAAAAGTGTTTTTCGCGAATTTGTTAGTTTTCCCTAGTGGGAACGTTTCAGGGAGCTTAGAAAAGATTTAAATTGCTGAAAACAACTTCAAAAGTTTTGATGTTCAATATGAGCTAAGCGCACGGGCGAGGTGTCAAAAGACGCGTCTCCGCGCGGGCTAGCGATCTATGGGAGTTCTGCAATTTACTCCGAAGGAAAATCGGGAGTTTTACTGAAAAACCTATTTTATCACCAACATAAAAACCTGGAATAACACTACCAAAACGGGACTCGAGTTCGCGGAACGCGCACGGGAGTACAAGTGAGGCGTGTAAGTGTCAATTAAGATTATAAACAAGGTAGATTATACTGAAAATTTTGAAACAAAATTAAAATAGTGTTTTTTTTATTGGGAGTTTTAGTGAAATTTTTACAAGTCAATAACAAAAAAGTGTTTTTTGCGAATTTGTTAGTTTTCCCTAGTGGGAACGTTTCAGGGAGCTTAGAAAAGATTTAAATTGCTGAAAACAGCTTGAAAAGTTTTGATGTTCAAAATGAGCTAAGCGCACGGGCGAGGTGTCAAAAGACGCGTCTCCGCGCGGGCTAGCGATCTATGGGAGTTCTGCAATTTACTCCGAAGGAAAATCGGGAGTTTTACTGAAAAACCTATTTTATCACCAACATAAAAACCTGGAATAACAGTACCAAAATGGGACTCGAGTTCGCGGAACGCGCACGGAGTACAAGTGAGGCGGGTAAGTGTCAATTAAGATTATAAACAAGGTAGATTTAACTGAAAATTTTGAAACAAAATTAAAATAGTGTTTTTTTTATTGGGAGTTTTAGTGAAATTTTTACAAGTCTTTAACAAAAAAGTGTTTTTCGCGAATTTGTTAGTTTTCCCTAGTGGGAACGTTTCAGGGAGCTTAGAAAATATGAGCTAGGCGCACGGGCGAGGTGTCAAAAGACGCGGCTCCAGGCGGGCTAGCGATCTATGGGAGTTCTGCAATTTACTCCGAAGGAAAATCGGGAGTTTTACTGAAAAACCTATTTATGACCAAAATCTATGTGAAAACCTGGAATTACACTACCAAAACGGGACTCGAGTTCGCGGAACGCGCACGGGAGTACAAGTGAGGCGTAAAAGTGTCAATTAAGATCATGAACAAGGTAGATTTAACTGAAAATTTTGAAACAAAATTAAAATAGTGTTTTTTTTTATTGGGAGTTTTAGTGAAATTTTTACAAGTCAATAACAAAAAAGTGTTTTCCGTGAATTTGATAGTTTTCCCTAGTGGGAACGTTTCAGGGAGCTAAGAAAAATTTAAATAGCTGAAAACAACTTGAAAAGTTTTGATGTTCAATATGAGCTAGGCGCACGGGCGAGGTGTCAAAAGACGCGGCTCCAGGCGGGCTAGCGATCTTTGGGAGTTTTGGAATTTATTCATAAGAAAAATCGGGAATTTTACTAAAAAAAACCTATTTATGACCAAAATCTATGTGAAAACCTGGAATTACACTACCAAAACGGGACTCGAGTTCGCGGAACGCGCACGGGAGTACAAGTGAGGCGTAAAAGTGTCAATTAAGATTATAAACAAGGTAGATTATACTGAAAATTTTGAAACAAAATTAAAATAGTGTTTTTTTTATTGGGAGTCTTAGTGAAATTTTTACAAGTCAATAACAAAAAAGTGTTTTTTGCGAATTTGTTAGTTTTCCCTAGTGGGAACGTTTCAGGGAGCTTAGAAAAGATTTAAATTGCTGAAAACAACTTCAAAAGTTTTGATGTTCAAAGTGAGCTAAGCGCACGGGCGAGGTGTCAAAAGACGCGGCTCCAGGCGGGCTAGCGATCTATGGGAGTTTTGGAATTTATTCATAAGAAAAATCGGGAATTTTACTAAAAAAAACCTATTTATGACCAAAATCTATGTGAAAACCTGGAATAACATTACCAAAACGGGACTCGAGTTCGCGGAACGCTCACGGGAGTACGGGTGAGGCGGGTAACTGTCAATTAAGATCATGAACAAGGTAGATTTAACTGAAAATTTTGAAACAAAATTAAAATGGTGTTTTTTTTTATTGGGAGTTTTAGTGAAATTCTTACAAGTCAATAACAAAAAAGTGTTTTCCGTGAATTTGATAGTTTTCCCTAGTGGGAACGTTTCAGGGAGCTTAGAAAAGATTTAAATTGCTGAAAACAGCTTGAAAAGTTTTGATGTTCAATATGAGCTAGGCGCACGGGCGAGGTGTCAAAAGACGCGGCTCCAGGCGGGCTAGCGATCTATGGGAGTTCTGCAATTTACTCCGAAGGAAAATCGGGAGTTTTACTGAAAAACCTATTTATGACCAAAATCTATGTGAAAACCTGGAATTACACTACCAAAACGGGACTCGAGTTCGCGGAACGCGCACGGGAGTACAAGTGAGGCGTGTAAGTGTCAATTAAGATTATAAACAAGGTAGATTATACTGAAAATTTTGAAACAAAATTAAAATAGTGTTTTTTTTATTGGGAGTCTTAGTGAAATTTTTACAAGTCAATAACAAAAAAGTGTTTTTCGCGAATTTGTTAGTTTTCCCTAGTGGGAACGTTTCAGGGAGCTTAGAAAAGATTTAAATTGCTGAAAACAACTTCAAAAGTTTTGATGTTCAATATGAGCTAAGCGCACGGGCGAGGTGTCAAAAGACGCGTCTCCGCGCGGGCTAGCGATCTATGGGAGTTCTGCAATTTACTCCGAAGGAAAATCGGGAGTTTTACTGAAAAACCTATTTTATCACCAACATAAAAACCTGGAATAACACTACCAAAACGGGACTCGAGTTCGCGGAACGCGCACGGGAGTACAAGTGAGGCGTGTAAGTGTCAATTAAGATTATAAACAAGGTAGATTATACTGAAAATTTTGAAACAAAATTAAAATAGTGTTTTTTTTATTGGGAGTTTTAGTGAAATTTTTACAAGTCAATAACAAAAATGTGTTTTCGCGAATTTGTTAGTTTTCCCTAGTGGGAACGTTTCAGGGAGCTAAGAAAAGATTTAAATAGCTGAAAACAGCTTGAAAAGTTTTGATGTTCAATATGAGCTAGAGGCACGGGCGAGGTGTCAAAAGACGCGGCTCTAGGCGGGCTAGCGATCTTTCTGGTTTTTGGAATTTAGTCGTAAGAAAAATCGGGAATTTTACTAAAAAAACCTATTTATGACCAAAATCTATGTGAAAACCTGGAATTACACTACCAAAACGGGACTCGAGTTCGCGGAACGCGCACGGGAGTACAAGTGAGGCGTAAAAGTGTCAATTAAGATTATAAACAAGGTAGATTATACTGAAAATTTTGAAACAAAATTTAAATAGTGTTTTTTTTATTGGGAGTCTTAGTGAAATTTTTACAAGTCAATAACAAAAAAGTGTTTTTTGCGAATTTGTTAGTTTTCCCTAGTGGGAACGTTTCAGGGAGCTTAGAAAAGATTTAAATTGCTGAAAACAACTTCAAAAGTTTTGATGTTCAAAGTGAGCTAAGCGCACGGGCGAGGTGTCAAAAGACGCGGCTCCAGGCGGGCTAGCGATCTATGGGAGTTTTGGAATTTATTCATAAGAAAAATCGGGAATTTTACTAAAAAAAACCTATTTATGACCAAAATCTATGTGAAAACCTGGAATAACATTACCAAAACGGGACTCGAGTTCGCGGAACGCTCACGGGAGTACGGGTGAGGCGGGTAACTGTCAATTAAGATCATGAACAAGGTAGATTTAACTGAAAATTTTGAAACAAAATTAAAATAGTGTTTTTTTTTATTGGGAGTTTTAGTGAAATTTTTACAAGTCAATAACAAAAAAGTGTTTTCCGTGAATTTGATAGTTTTCCCTAGTGGGAACGTTTCAGGGAGCTAAGAAAAGATTTAAATAGCTGAAAACAGCTTGAAAAGTTTTGATGTTTAAAATGAGCTAGACGCACGGGCGAGGTGTCAAAAGACGCGGCTCTAGGCGGGCTAGCGATCTTTCTGGTTTTTGGAATTAAGTCATTAGAAAAATCGGGAATTTTACTAAAAAAACCTATTTATGACCAAAATCTATGTGAAAACCTGGAATTACACTACCAAAACGGGACTCGAGTTCGCGGAACGCGCACGGGAGTACAAGTGAGGCGTGTAAGTGTCAATTAAGATCATGAACAAGGTAGATTTAACTGAAAATTTTGAAACAAAATTAAAATAGTGTTTTTTTTATTGGGAGTTTTAGTGAAATTTTTACAAGTCAATAACAAAAAAGTGTTTTTCGCGAATTTGTTAGTTTTCCCTAGTGGGAACGTTTCAGGGAGCTAAGAAAAGATTTAAATAGCTGAAAACAGCTTGAAAAGTTTTGATGTTCAAAATGAGCTAAGCGCACGGGCGAGGTGTCAAAAGACGCGTCTCCGCGCGGGCTAGCGATCTATGGGAGTTCTGCAATTTACTCCGAAGGAAAATCGGGAGTTTTACTGAAAAACCTATTTTATCACCAACATAAAAACCTGGAATAACAGTACCAAAATGGGACTCGAGTTCGCGGAACGCGCACGGAGTACAAGTGAGGCGGGTAAGTGTCAATTAAGATTATAAACAAGGTAGATTTAACTGAAAATTTTGAAACAAAATTAAAATAGTGTTTTTTTTATTGGGAGTTTTAGTGAAATTTTTACAAGTCTTTAACAAAAAAGTGTTTTTCGCGAATTTGTTAGTTTTCCCTAGTGGGAACGTTTCAGGGAGCTTAGAAAATATGAGCTAGGCGCACGGGCGAGGTGTCAAAAGACGCGGCTCCAGGCGGGCTAGCGATCTATGGGAGTTCTGCAATTTACTCCGAAGGAAAATCGGGAGTTTTACTGAAAAACCTATTTATGACCAAAATCTATGTGAAAACCTGGAATTACACTACCAAAACGGGACTCGAGTTCGCGGAACGCGCACGGGAGTACAAGTGAGGCGTAAAAGTGTCAATTAAGATCATGAACAAGGTAGATTTAACTGAAAATTTTGAAACAAAATTAAAATAGTGTTTTTTTTTATTGGGAGTTTTAGTGAAATTTTTACAAGTCAATAACAAAAAAGTGTTTTCCGTGAATTTGATAGTTTTCCCTAGTGGGAACGTTTCAGGGAGCTAAGAAAAATTTAAATAGCTGAAAACAACTTGAAAAGTTTTGATGTTCAATATGAGCTAGGCGCACGGGCGAGGTGTCAAAAGACGCGGCTCCAGGCGGGCTAGCGATCTTTGGGAGTTTTGGAATTTATTCATAAGAAAAATCGGGAATTTTACTAAAAAAAACCTATTTATGACCAAAATCTATGTGAAAACCTGGAATTACACTACCAAAACGGGACTCGAGTTCGCGGAACGCGCACGGGAGTACAAGTGAGGCGTAAAAGTGTCAATTAAGATTATAAACAAGGTAGATTATACTGAAAATTTTGAAACAAAATTAAAATAGTGTTTTTTTTATTGGGAGTCTTAGTGAAATTTTTACAAGTCAATAACAAAAAAGTGTTTTTTGCGAATTTGTTAGTTTTCCCTAGTGGGAACGTTTCAGGGAGCTTAGAAAAGATTTAAATTGCTGAAAACAACTTCAAAAGTTTTGATGTTCAAAGTGAGCTAAGCGCACGGGCGAGGTGTCAAAAGACGCGGCTCTAGGCGGGCTAGCGATCTTTCTGGTTTTTGGAATTAAGTCATTAGAAAAATCGGGAATTTTACTAAGAAAACCTATTTATGACCAAAATCTATGTGAAAACCTGGAATTACACTACCAAAACGGGACTCGAGTTCGCGGAACGCGCACGGGAGTACAAGTGAGGCGTAAAAGTGTCAATTAAGATCATGAACAAGGTAGATTTAACTGAAAATTTTGAAACAAAATTAAAATAGTGTTTTTTTTTATTGGGAGTTTTAGTGAAATTTTTACAAGTCAATAACAAAAAAGTGTTTTCCGTGAATTTGATAGTTTTCCCTAGTGGGAACGTTTCAGGGAGCTAAGAAAAGATTTAAATAGCTGAAAACAACTTGAAAAGTTTTGATGTTCAATATGAGCTAGGCGCACGGGCGAGGTGTCAAAAGACGCGGCTCCAGGCGGGCTAGCGATCTTTGGGAGTTTTGGAATTTATTCATAAGAAAAATCGGGAATTTTACTAAAAAAAACCTATTTATGACCAAAATCTATGTGAAAACCTGGAATTACACTACCAAAACGGGACTCGAGTTCGCGGAACGCGCACGGGAGTACAAGTGAGGCGTGGAAGTGTCAATTAAGATCATGAACAAGGTAGATTTAACTGAAAATTTTGAAACAAAATTAAAATAGTGTTTCTTTTTATTGGGAGTTTTAGTGAAATTCTTACAAGTCAATAACAAAAAAGTGTTTTCCGTGAATTTGATAGTTTTCCCTAGTGGGAACGTTTCAGGGAGCTTAGAAAAGATTTAAATTGCTGAAAACAGCTTGAAAAGTTTTGATGTTCAATATGAGCTAGGCGCACGGGCGAGGTGTCAAAAGACGCGGCTCCAGGCGGGCTAGCGATCTATGGGAGTTCTGCAATTTACTCCGAAGGAAAATCGGGAGTTTTACTGAAAAACCTATTTATGACCAAAATCTATGTGAAAACCTGGAATTACACTACCAAAACGGGACTCGAGTTCGCGGAACGCGCACGGGAGTACAAGTGAGGCGTGTAAGTGTCAATTAAGATTATAAACAAGGTAGATTATACTGAAAATTTTGAAACAAAATTAAAATAGTGTTTTTTTTATTGGGAGTCTTAGTGAAATTTTTACAAGTCAATAACAAAAAAGTGTTTTTCGCGAATTTGTTAGTTTTCCCTAGTGGGAACGTTTCAGGGAGCTTAGAAAAGATTTAAATTGCTGAAAACAACTTCAAAAGTTTTGATGTTCAATATGAGCTAAGCGCACGGGCGAGGTGTCAAAAGACGCGTCTCCGCGCGGGCTAGCGATCTATGGGAGTTCTGCAATTTACTATGAAGGAAAATCGGGAGTTTTACTGAAAAACCTATTTTATCACCAACATAAAAACCTGGAATAACACTACCAAAACGGGACTCGAGTTCGCGGAACGCGCACGGGAGTACAAGTGAGGCGTGTAAGTGTCAATTAAGATTATAAACAAGGTAGATTATACTGAAAATTTTGAAACAAAATTAAAATAGTGTTTTTTTTATTGGGAGTTTTAGTGAAATTTTTACAAGTCAATAACAAAAATGTGTTTTCGCGAATTTGTTAGTTTTCCCTAGTGGGAACGTTTCAGGGAGCTAAGAAAAGATTTAAATAGCTGAAAACAGCTTGAAAAGTTTTGATGTTCAATATGAGCTAGAGGCACGGGCGAGGTGTCAAAAGACGCGGCTCTAGGCGGGCTAGCGATCTTTCTGGTTTTTGGAATTTAGTCGTAAGAAAAATCGGGAATTTTACTAAAAAAACCTATTTATGACCAAAATCTATGTGAAAACCTGGAATTACACTACCAAAACGGGACTCGAGTTCGCGGAACGCGCACGGGAGTACAAGTGAGGCGTGTAAGTGTCAATTAAGATCATGAACAAGGTAGATTTAACTGAAAATTTTGAAACAAAATTAAAATAGTGTTTTTTTTATTGGGAGTTTTAGTGAAATTTTTACAAGTCAATAACAAAAAAGTGTTTTCCGTGAATTTGATAGTTTTCCCTAGTGGGAACGTTTCAGGGAGCTTAGAAAAGATTTAAATTGCTGAAAACAGCTTGAAAAGTTTTGATGTTCAATATGAGCTAGGCGCACGGGCGAGGTGTCAAAAGACGCGGCTCCAGGCGGGCTAGCGATCTATGGGAGTTCTGCAATTTACTCCGAAGGAAAATCGGGAGTTTTACTGAAAAACCTATTTATGACCAAAATCTATGTGAAAACCTGGAATTACACTACCAAAACGGGACTCGAGTTCGCGGAACGCGCACGGGAGTACAAGTGAGGCGTGTAAGTGTCAATTAAGATTATAAACAAGGTAGATTATACTGAAAATTTTGAAACAAAATTAAAATAGTGTTTTTTTTATTGGGAGTCTTAGTGAAATTTTTACAAGTCAATAACAAAAAAGTGTTTTTCGCGAATTTGTTAGTTTTCCCTAGTGGGAACGTTTCAGGGAGCTTAGAAAAGATTTAAATTGCTGAAAACAACTTCAAAAGTTTTGATGTTCAATATGAGCTAAGCGCACGGGCGAGGTGTCAAAAGACGCGTCTCCGCGCGGGCTAGCGATCTATGGGAGTTCTGCAATTTACTCCGAAGGAAAATCGGGAGTTTTACTGAAAAACCTATTTTATCACCAACATAAAAACCTGGAATAACACTACCAAAACGGGACTCGAGTTCGCGGAACGCGCACGGGAGTACAAGTGAGGCGTGTAAGTGTCAATTAAGATTATAAACAAGGTAGATTATACTGAAAATTTTGAAACAAAATTAAAATAGTGTTTTTTTTATTGGGAGTTTTAGTGAAATTTTTACAAGTCAATAACAAAAATGTGTTTTCGCGAATTTGTTAGTTTTCCCTAGTGGGAACGTTTCAGGGAGCTAAGAAAAGATTTAAATAGCTGAAAACAGCTTGAAAAGTTTTGATGTTCAATATGAGCTAGAGGCACGGGCGAGGTGTCAAAAGACGCGGCTCTAGGCGGGCTAGCGATCTTTCTGGTTTTTGGAATTTAGTCGTAAGAAAAATCGGGAATTTTACTAAAAAAACCTATTTATGACCAAAATCTATGTGAAAACCTGGAATTACACTACCAAAACGGGACTCGAGTTCGCGGAACGCGCACGGGAGTACAAGTGAGGCGTAAAAGTGTCAATTAAGATTATAAACAAGGTAGATTATACTGAAAATTTTGAAACAAAATTTAAATAGTGTTTTTTTTATTGGGAGTCTTAGTGAAATTTTTACAAGTCAATAACAAAAAAGTGTTTTTTGCGAATTTGTTAGTTTTCCCTAGTGGGAACGTTTCAGGGAGCTTAGAAAAGATTTAAATTGCTGAAAACAACTTCAAAAGTTTTGATGTTCAAAGTGAGCTAAGCGCACGGGCGAGGTGTCAAAAGACGCGGCTCCAGGCGGGCTAGCGATCTATGGGAGTTTTGGAATTTATTCATAAGAAAAATCGGGAATTTTACTAAAAAAAACCTATTTATGACCAAAATCTATGTGAAAACCTGGAATAACATTACCAAAACGGGACTCGAGTTCGCGGAACGCTCACGGGAGTACGGGTGAGGCGGGTAACTGTCAATTAAGATCATGAACAAGGTAGATTTAACTGAAAATTTTGAAACAAAATTAAAATAGTGTTTTTTTTTATTGGGAGTTTTAGTGAAATTTTTACAAGTCAATAACAAAAAAGTGTTTTCCGTGAATTTGATAGTTTTCCCTAGTGGGAACGTTTCAGGGAGCTAAGAAAAGATTTAAATAGCTGAAAACAGCTTGAAAAGTTTTGATGTTTAAAATGAGCTAGACGCACGGGCGAGGTGTCAAAAGACGCGGCTCTAGGCGGGCTAGCGATCTTTCTGGTTTTTGGAATTAAGTCATTAGAAAAATCGGGAATTTTACTAAAAAAACCTATTTATGACCAAAATCTATGTGAAAACCTGGAATTACACTACCAAAACGGGACTCGAGTTCGCGGAACGCGCACGGGAGTACAAGTGAGGCGTGTAAGTGTCAATTAAGATCATGAACAAGGTAGATTTAACTGAAAATTTTGAAACAAAATTAAAATAGTGTTTTTTTTATTGGGAGTTTTAGTGAAATTTTTACAAGTCAATAACAAAAAAGTGTTTTTCGCGAATTTGTTAGTTTTCCCTAGTGGGAACGTTTCAGGGAGCTAAGAAAAGATTTAAATAGCTGAAAACAGCTTGAAAAGTTTTGATGTTCAAAATGAGCTAAGCGCACGGGCGAGGTGTCAAAAGACGCGTCTCCGCGCGGGCTAGCGATCTATGGGAGTTCTGCAATTTACTCCGAAGGAAAATCGGGAGTTTTACTGAAAAACCTATTTTATCACCAACATAAAAACCTGGAATAACAGTACCAAAATGGGACTCGAGTTCGCGGAACGCGCACGGAGTACAAGTGAGGCGGGTAAGTGTCAATTAAGATTATAAACAAGGTAGATTTAACTGAAAATTTTGAAACAAAATTAAAATAGTGTTTTTTTTATTGGGAGTTTTAGTGAAATTTTTACAAGTCTTTAACAAAAAAGTGTTTTTCGCGAATTTGTTAGTTTTCCCTAGTGGGAACGTTTCAGGGAGCTTAGAAAATATGAGCTAGGCGCACGGGCGAGGTGTCAAAAGACGCGGCTCCAGGCGGGCTAGCGATCTATGGGAGTTCTGCAATTTACTCCGAAGGAAAATCGGGAGTTTTACTGAAAAACCTATTTATGACCAAAATCTATGTGAAAACCTGGAATTACACTACCAAAACGGGACTCGAGTTCGCGGAACGCGCACGGGAGTACAAGTGAGGCGTAAAAGTGTCAATTAAGATCATGAACAAGGTAGATTTAACTGAAAATTTTGAAACAAAATTAAAATAGTGTTTTTTTTTATTGGGAGTTTTAGTGAAATTTTTACAAGTCAATAACAAAAAAGTGTTTTCCGTGAATTTGATAGTTTTCCCTAGTGGGAACGTTTCAGGGAGCTAAGAAAAATTTAAATAGCTGAAAACAACTTGAAAAGTTTTGATGTTCAATATGAGCTAGGCGCACGGGCGAGGTGTCAAAAGACGCGGCTCCAGGCGGGCTAGCGATCTTTGGGAGTTTTGGAATTTATTCATAAGAAAAATCGGGAATTTTACTAAAAAAAACCTATTTATGACCAAAATCTATGTGAAAACCTGGAATTACACTACCAAAACGGGACTCGAGTTCGCGGAACGCGCACGGGAGTACAAGTGAGGCGTAAAAGTGTCAATTAAGATTATAAACAAGGTAGATTATACTGAAAATTTTGAAACAAAATTAAAATAGTGTTTTTTTTATTGGGAGTCTTAGTGAAATTTTTAGAAGTCAATAACAAAAAAGTGTTTTTTGCGAATTTGTTAGTTTTCCCTAGTGGGAACGTTTCAGGGAGCTTAGAAAAGATTTAAATTGCTGAAAACAACTTCAAAAGTTTTGATGTTCAAAGTGAGCTAAGCGCACGGGCGAGGTGTCAAAAGACGCGGCTCTAGGCGGGCTAGCGATCTTTCTGGTTTTTGGAATTAAGTCATTAGAAAAATCGGGAATTTTACTAAGAAAACCTATTTATGACCAAAATCTATGTGAAAACCTGGAATTACACTACCAAAACGGGACTCGAGTTCGCGGAACGCGCACGGGAGTACAAGTGAGGCGTAAAAGTGTCAATTAAGATCATGAACAAGGTAGATTTAACTGAAAATTTTGAAACAAAATTAAAATAGTGTTTTTTTTTATTGGGAGTTTTAGTGAAATTTTTACAAGTCAATAACAAAAAAGTGTTTTCCGTGAATTTGATAGTTTTCCCTAGTGGGAACGTTTCAGGGAGCTAAGAAAAGATTTAAATAGCTGAAAACAACTTGAAAAGTTTTGATGTTCAAAGTGAGCTAAGCGCACGGGCGAGGTGTCAAAAGACGCGGCTCTAGGCGGGCTAGCGATCTTTCTGGTTTTTGGAATTAAGTCATTAGAAAAATCGGGAATTTTACTAAGAAAACCTATTTATGACCAAAATCTATGTGAAAACCTGGAATTACACTACCAAAACGGGACTCGAGTTCGCGGAACGCGCACGGGAGTACAAGTGAGGCGTAAAAGTGTCAATTAAGATCATGAACAAGGTAGATTTAACTGAAAATTTTGAAACAAAATTAAAATAGTGTTTTTTTTTATTGGGAGTTTTAGTGAAATTTTTACAAGTCAATAACAAAAAAGTGTTTTCCGTGAATTTGATAGTTTTCCCTAGTGGGAACGTTTCAGGGAGCTAAGAAAAGATTTAAATAGCTGAAAACAACTTGAAAAGTTTTGATGTTCAATATGAGCTAGGCGCACGGGCGAGGTGTCAAAAGACGCGGCTCCAGGCGGGCTAGCGATCTTTGGGAGTTTTGGAATTTATTCATAAGAAAAATCGGGAATTTTACTAAAAAAAACCTATTTATGACCAAAATCTATGTGAAAACCTGGAATTACACTACCAAAACGGGACTCGAGTTCGCGGAACGCGCACGGGAGTACAAGTGAGGCGTGGAAGTGTCAATTAAGATCATGAACAAGGTAGATTTAACTGAAAATTTTGAAACAAAATTAAAATAGTGTTTCTTTTTATTGGGAGTTTTAGTGAAATTCTTACAAGTCAATAACAAAAAAGTGTTTTCCGTGAATTTGATAGTTTTCCCTAGTGGGAACGTTTCAGGGAGCTTAGAAAAGATTTAAATTGCTGAAAACAGCTTGAAAAGTTTTGATGTTCAATATGAGCTAGGCGCACGGGCGAGGTGTCAAAAGACGCGGCTCCAGGCGGGCTAGCGATCTATGGGAGTTCTGCAATTTACTCCGAAGGAAAATCGGGAGTTTTACTGAAAAACCTATTTATGACCAAAATCTATGTGAAAACCTGGAATTACACTACCAAAACGGGACTCGAGTTCGCGGAACGCGCACGGGAGTACAAGTGAGGCGTGTAAGTGTCAATTAAGATTATAAACAAGGTAGATTATACTGAAAATTTTGAAACAAAATTAAAATAGTGTTTTTTTTATTGGGAGTCTTAGTGAAATTTTTACAAGTCAATAACAAAAAAGTGTTTTTCGCGAATTTGTTAGTTTTCCCTAGTGGGAACGTTTCAGGGAGCTTAGAAAAGATTTAAATTGCTGAAAACAACTTCAAAAGTTTTGATGTTCAATATGAGCTAAGCGCACGGGCGAGGTGTCAAAAGACGCGTCTCCGCGCGGGCTAGCGATCTATGGGAGTTCTGCAATTTACTATGAAGGAAAATCGGGAGTTTTACTGAAAAACCTATTTTATCACCAACATAAAAACCTGGAATAACACTACCAAAACGGGACTCGAGTTCGCGGAACGCGCACGGGAGTACAAGTGAGGCGTGTAAGTGTCAATTAAGATTATAAACAAGGTAGATTATACTGAAAATTTTGAAACAAAATTAAAATAGTGTTTTTTTTATTGGGAGTTTTAGTGAAATTTTTACAAGTCAATAACAAAAATGTGTTTTCGCGAATTTGTTAGTTTTCCCTAGTGGGAACGTTTCAGGGAGCTAAGAAAAGATTTAAATAGCTGAAAACAGCTTGAAAAGTTTTGATGTTCAATATGAGCTAGAGGCACGGGCGAGGTGTCAAAAGACGCGGCTCTAGGCGGGCTAGCGATCTTTCTGGTTTTTGGAATTTAGTCGTAAGAAAAATCGGGAATTTTACTAAAAAAACCTATTTATGACCAAAATCTATGTGAAAACCTGGAATTACACTACCAAAACGGGACTCGAGTTCGCGGAACGCGCACGGGAGTACAAGTGAGGCGTGTAAGTGTCAATTAAGATCATGAACAAGGTAGATTTAACTGAAAATTTTGAAACAAAATTAAAATAGTGTTTTTTTTATTGGGAGTTTTAGTGAAATTTTTACAAGTCAATAACAAAAAAGTGTTTTCCGTGAATTTGATAGTTTTCCCTAGTGGGAACGTTTCAGGGAGCTTAGAAAAGATTTAAATTGCTGAAAACAGCTTGAAAAGTTTTGATGTTCAATATGAGCTAGGCGCACGGGCGAGGTGTCAAAAGACGCGGCTCCAGGCGGGCTAGCGATCTATGGGAGTTCTGCAATTTACTCCGAAGGAAAATCGGGAGTTTTACTGAAAAACCTATTTATGACCAAAATCTATGTGAAAACCTGGAATTACACTACCAAAACGGGACTCGAGTTCGCGGAACGCGCACGGGAGTACAAGTGAGGCGTGTAAGTGTCAATTAAGATTATAAACAAGGTAGATTATACTGAAAATTTTGAAACAAAATTAAAATAGTGTTTTTTTTATTGGGAGTCTTAGTGAAATTTTTACAAGTCAATAACAAAAAAGTGTTTTTCGCGAATTTGTTAGTTTTCCCTAGTGGGAACGTTTCAGGGAGCTTAGAAAAGATTTAAATTGCTGAAAACAACTTCAAAAGTTTTGATGTTCAATATGAGCTAAGCGCACGGGCGAGGTGTCAAAAGACGCGTCTCCGCGCGGGCTAGCGATCTATGGGAGTTCTGCAATTTACTCCGAAGGAAAATCGGGAGTTTTACTGAAAAACCTATTTTATCACCAACATAAAAACCTGGAATAACACTACCAAAACGGGACTCGAGTTCGCGGAACGCGCACGGGAGTACAAGTGAGGCGTGTAAGTGTCAATTAAGATTATAAACAAGGTAGATTATACTGAAAATTTTGAAACAAAATTAAAATAGTGTTTTTTTTATTGGGAGTTTTAGTGAAATTTTTACAAGTCAATAACAAAAATGTGTTTTCGCGAATTTGTTAGTTTTCCCTAGTGGGAACGTTTCAGGGAGCTAAGAAAAGATTTAAATAGCTGAAAACAGCTTGAAAAGTTTTGATGTTCAATATGAGCTAGAGGCACGGGCGAGGTGTCAAAAGACGCGGCTCTAGGCGGGCTAGCGATCTTTCTGGTTTTTGGAATTTAGTCGTAAGAAAAATCGGGAATTTTACTAAAAAAACCTATTTATGACCAAAATCTATGTGAAAACCTGGAATTACACTACCAAAACGGGACTCGAGTTCGCGGAACGCGCACGGGAGTACAAGTGAGGCGTGTAAGTGTCAATTAAGATCATGAACAAGGTAGATTTAACTGAAAATTTTGAAACAAAATTAAAATAGTGTTTTTTTTATTGGGAGTTTTAGTGAAATTTTTACAAGTCAATAACAAAAAAGTGTTTTCCGTGAATTTGATAGTTTTCCCTAGTGGGAACGTTTCAGGGAGCTAAGAAAAGATTTAAATAGCTGAAAACAGCTTGAAAAGTTTTGATGTTTAAAATGAGCTAGACGCACGGGCGAGGTGTCAAAAGACGCGGCTCTAGGCGGGCTAGCGATCTTTCTGGTTTTTGGAATTAAGTCATTAGAAAAATCGGGAATTTTACTAAAAAAACCTATTTATGACCAAAATCTATGTGAAAACCTGGAATTACACTACCAAAACGGGACTCGAGTTCGCGGAACGCGCACGGGAGTACAAGTGAGGCGTGTAAGTGTCAATTAAGATCATGAACAAGGTAGATTTAACTGAAAATTTTGAAACAAAATTAAAATAGTGTTTTTTTTATTGGGAGTTTTAGTGAAATTTTTACAAGTCAATAACAAAAAAGTGTTTTTCGCGAATTTGTTAGTTTTCCCTAGTGGGAACGTTTCAGGGAGCTAAGAAAAGATTTAAATTGCTGAAAACAGCTTGAAAAGTTTTGATGTTCAATATGAGCTAGAGGCACGGGCGAGGTGTCAAAAGAGGGGTGCCAGGGCAGAAAACCTCCACGTGCGCCTGGACACTGGAGTTCCCTTCTGGATACGTCCGGGGGGAAGACTAGTGTTCGGGCCGGTGCATCCCGGGGTGCGGGCAGCGATTTCTTGTTGGGATTATTTCCCAATGAGATCTCGCTGCCCGCATGCTAATGTTCTGCCAAGAGGAGCGCTCCACACATGTCGCTATGAGGAGCAGAGCGGCAACTGTTGTGGAGTAAGAGCGGGCCCGGTGTGCACTTACCCTGCCGCCGGGCAGGCAGGAGGGGTAACCCCCCCCTCCTGCCACCGTTAATCTCGTAGCCCCAAAGACTGTCATGGTCATGTCTCTGACATTTGACGGGGGTCGAGGGTCTTGGCTTAACCGCCCGGACCGCGAGGAAGATTAACCTCTATAAAAAATTCCCCAAACCTCCAAGCGGCGGCGCACCGTGAGGGAGGTAAGAAGCTTGACTAATGGGTAGCTTGGTTTAGTCGCTAGTGCGAACCACCTTTATTTGAGCAAGTACAAAAAGTTTTTTACTCGTGGGAACAACTATGAAATATTTGAAAAAACCCAAAACGACAATGAAGGAGGTGAGGAGTGATGCGGGGTCGGAGTCCGACGCTGCATCTGGAGGAGCGAGCACGGTAGGCTCAGGGAGCCTCTGCCGTGCCCAGGAGACGGCCGCTGCAAAAAGACAGGGACGAAGCAAGCGGCCAAGGTCACTGGACGGCCAGGGGTCGTCCTCTGACTGGGAGCTGGCCTCGGCGCGGAAAATCTCCACCGGTAGGCGGGGAAGTGCCCGGGAGAGAGGCAAAGGGAGGGGGCTCACTGCTCGGGAGGCGGCAGAGCGAGCGGAGGAGCCCGCAAAGGAGGGGGGGACGGCTTCGGAGCCCTCAAGCGACGAGGCGGTTGAGGTTGGCGGCCCCGAGGCGGACCGCAAGAAGAGCTTTGCGGCGGTAGTGGAGGCCGCAATCCGGGTCGTGGCCTTGAAGAAGCGCCAGGACTCGAAGAACAAGGCCATGGACGCGGCAATGGCCTCCATTATGGCGGCAGCGGAGGCGGCCAACTACGCCGGTCCTTCGGCTGGGGAAGTGGCCGAACTGCGGGCGGATGTGGCTCGCCTGACGGCTGCCACGGAGCTTCTCTAAGAGGAGAACCGGAGGCTCCGTGCAGACCTGGCCGGCCTGAAGGTCCCCGATAAAGTGCAGGCGGAACCTCCAAGCCGGCCCGTGCCGGTGGAGAACCAGGTCTTGGACCTGGTTCGGCAGGAGCTGGCGACCTTCCAGGCGCGGTTCGCCGTCCTGGAGGGGATCGTTTTGCGCCCCCCCTTGGCGGGTAGGACGGATCCGGGGCCGAAGGCGACCTCATACGCGACCGCTGCCGCCCCTAAGCCCGGGCCGTCCGGCCGGGCCCAGGCGCCGGCCAAACCAACGTCGGCAGGTGGAGCCCCGGCGTCGGCGAAACCGGCGTCGGCGAAACCAGCGCCGGCGAAACCAGCACTGGCGAAACCGGCGTCGGCTGGCGGAGCCTCGGCGCCGGACAAACCAGCGCCAGCCCAGAAGAAGGGCAAAGCGGCAGGGAAGGCGAGGGCCCCAGAGCCTTCGCCTCTCCCAGAAAAATCTCCCACGACCACCGCAGAGTGGCAAGTGGTCGGGGAGAGGAAGAAGGCGGCCAGGAAAAAGGCGCAAAGGCGGCGCCGCAAGGAGCGAGCCGTGGCGGCTAGGCTTCGCTCCCCTAAGACCGCGGCTGTAGTCATAACACTACAGCCAGACGCGGTCAAGAGGGGAGTGACCTACTGTGACGTGCTCACAAAGGCAAAAGCGACGGTGAACCTCCAGGAGCTGGGGATCACCGGAGGCCTCCGGCATAGGGTGACCGCTACTGGTGCCCGCATGCTGGAGATCCCCGGTGCGACGAGTGGCCCCACCGCTGACGCCCTAGCTGAGAAGCTAAGGGCGTCCCTCAACGCGGACGAGGCTCGAGTCTCCAGGCCCGTCAAGTGCGCAGATATGCGCATTATGGGCCTGGATGACTCTGTTACGGAGAAGGAGGTGGTAGCCGCCGTCGTCGGGACGGGCGGGTGTCTGGCCGACCAGGTGAAGGCGGGCACCATACGTCCCGACTTCACAGGCATGCGAACCATAACGGTAAGCTGTCCTGTGACGGCGGCGAGACAAATAGTGGAGGGCGGAAGGCTCCTGGTGGGCTGGGTGTCAGCGCAGGTCAAGCTGCTGGAGCCCAGACCTCTGAGGTGCTATCGATGCCTCGTGGGGTACCACGCGAGCGCCATGTGCACCTCGGAGGACCGCAGCACTCTGTGCTTCCGCTGCGGTATGCCCGGACATAAGGCCGGCTCGTGCAACGCCACGCCGCACTGCGTCGCATGTGCGGCTGCTGGCAAGCCGGCCGATCACCGGGCGGGGAGCAAGTCCTGCGCCCCATCCACCGAAGCCAGGAGGAAAGGCAGGCCCTCCGCCGCCGTCGCCACCACCACCACCGTCGCCACCGCCACCGCCGCCGCCACCGCCGCCGCCACCGCCACCGCCGCCGCCGCCGCCACCGCCGCCGCTGCTGAAGGGCCTCCTCAAGAGGCCCGGGAGGGGACTGAAATGGAGGAGTAATGGCTCCGCTACGTCTCCTCCAGGCGAACATCAACCACTGCGTCTGCGCTCAGGACTTGTTGCTCCAGAGCATGGCGCAGTGGTCGATTAACATCGCCGTGGTCGCTGAGCCGTACTTTGTCCCGCCCAGAGATGACTGGGTGGAGGACCTTAACGGCTCAGTGGCTATAATTTCGTCGGCTGCCGCCGGCACCCCGTCCCTCGAATGTGTCACGAAGGGACAGGGGTGCGTAGCAGCACGGTTCGGAGAGATTGTTGTAGTGGGAGTTTACTTCTCTCCGAGCCGAACTCTCGCCGAGTTCCAGAACTCTTTAACAGAGTTGAGTGTCGTCGTCGCCAGGAACCATCCCTTCTCCGTGCTAGTGCTCGGGGACTTCAACGCCAAGAACTTGGCCTGGGGTTCCCGGTGCACGGACGTGCGGGGCAGGATGGTGGAGGACTGGGCTCTGGAAACAGGCCTGGTCGTCCTAAATCGGGGTTCTGTTCCTACGTGTGTGCGGATGCGGGGCGAGTCGGTAGTGGACATCTCGTTCGCCAGCCCCGCTCTGACGCAGCAGGTCATTGACTGGCGCGTCATGGAGGAGGTGGAGACCTACTCCGATCACCGGTATATCCGGTTTGATGTCTCCACCCAGACCTCTAGCGCGCTGGTCCAACAGGCCCCGAGTGGTCCGCGGTGGGCGCTGAAGCAGCTGGACCGGGAGCTTCTCCTGGAAGCCTCGATCGTGCAGGCCTGGGTGTATTCACCGGACAGGCCTGCTGATATTGACGATGAGGCGGAGTGGTTCCGGGAGGCCATGTCCGAGATCTGTGACGTGGCAATGCCCCGAGTCCGGCCAGGACGCGCCCGACGTCAGGTGTACTGGTGGTCGCAGGAGATCGCGGCGTTACGCAAGGCATGCGTCGACGCGCGACACCGGTATACCAGGCACCGCAGGCGCCGCATCCGCCCTCCGGATGCGGAAGCCACGGAGGCGGAGCTGTACGAGGGGTACAGAGCGGCGAAGACCGCCCTCCGAGAGGCAGTCCAGCGGGCCAAGGATATGGCCCGCGAGGAGATGCTGGAGACTCTGAACAGAGATCCATGGGAGCGCCCTTACAAAATGGTGCGGAATAAACTCCGCACCTGGGCCCCCCCGCTGACGCAGAGTCTCCGCCCTCAGCTGGTGGAGGAGGTGGTGAGCGCTCTGTTCCCTTCACGGGGGGAGCATACTCCCCCGCCTATGGCTCCGCCAATAGCGGTGTCCGAAGCGGACCACACGGACGACGACGACGACACCCCTGAAGTGACCGGGGTAGAGCTGGGAGCGGCGGTAATCAGGCTGAAGGCCAAAAATACCGCCCCAGGACCCGACGGCTTGCCAGGTAAAGCCTGGGTCCTGGCCTCGACGGCTCTCGGGCCTCGACTGGAGGCGCTCTTAAGCGCATGCATGGAGAGAGGCCAGTTTCCACTGCGTTGGAAGACGGGGAAGCTGGTCCTCATTCAGAAGCCAGGGCGCCCTGCGGACTCTCCGTCCGCATACCGGCCCATTGTGCTGCTCGACGAGGTTGGCAAGCTCTTCGAGAGAGTGATTGCGGGCCGCCTCGTCGGGCACCTGGTGGGGACGGGGCCGGATCTTGCGGATAGCCAGTTCGGCTTCCGCAAGGGGCGCTCGACGGTGGACGCCATCATGCGCGTTAGAGCCCTCACGACGGGGGATGCGGTGTCCCGGGGTGGGGTCGTCGTGGCGGTGTCACTCGACATCGCCAACGCGTTTAACACCCTGCCCTGGAGTTGCATTGGGGAGGCACTCCGGTATCACCGGGTGCCGACCTACCTCCGTCGAGTAGTCGGGGCGTATTTGACGGACAGAGCCGTCATCTACCCCGGTCGCGACGGGAACTGGAACCGGCGAGAGATGTCGTGCGGTGTCCCACAGGGATCGGTTCTGGGGCCGCTCCTGTGGGACATCGGTTACGACTGGGTGCTGCGGGCAGACCTCCCTGATGGCGTCAGCGTAGTTTGCTACGCTGACGACACGCTGGTCCTTGCGCAGGGGAAGTCGTATCAGGCGGCGGCCGACGCGATGACACGCGGGGCTGCGATAGTCGTGGATAGGATCCGGCGGTTGGGTCTCGAGGTGGCATTGCACAAGTCCGAGGCCATGTCCTTTCATGGGCCCCGGTACGGGCCACCTTCGGGATCCCAACTGATGGTAGGAGGGGTTCACATCGGCGTCGAGGCAACGATGAGATACCTGGGTCTCGTCCTCGACTGCCGGTGGAACTTCGTCGAGCATTTCCGACGTTTGGCCCCCAAACTGGAACGGGCCGGGGCCGCCTTAAAGCGGCTCCTGCCCAACCTGAGGGGGCCAAACGCCTCCTGCCGGAGGCTTTACGCGGGGATCGTGCGGTCCATGGCCCTATATGGGGCCCCGGTGTGGGCGCGTTCACTGCGGCTTCGAGCCGCACACTACATGAACGCGCCCCAGAAGGTGGTAGCCGTAAGGCTGATCCGGGGCTACCGCACGATCTCGCGCGAGGCAGCAAGCCTCCTTGCCGGACTGCCGCCATGGGATCTGGAGGCGATAGTGCTCGCGCGCCTGCATGATTGGCGCGCGGAGGCACTAAGCCGGGGGGAAACTCTGCACCCGCGGCAAATCGCTGCGGAGCGGACGGACCTCCGGCGCGATCTCATGGCGGAATGGAAGGCGCGACTATCGCAACCCAGCGCAGGGCACGCCGCGATAGCGGCGATAAGACCCCTCTTTGAGGAGTGGCTAGAGAGGCGTCACGGCGCTCTCACGTACCGCCTGACGCAGGTCCTCTCCGGACACGGATGTTTCGGGAGGTTCCTGCATATCATCAGGCGGGAGGAGACGCCCGGGTGTCACCACTGCCAGGATCGCCCAGAAGACACGGTGGAGCATACGGTGGAGGTCTGCCCTGCTTGGGCGGAGCCCCGCCGTGTCCTCGTAGAGGCGATCGGCAACGGCGGCGACCTCTCGCGTCCGGCCCTGGTGCAAGCCATGGTCCGGGGCGAGAGGGAGTGGGAGGCAGTCACCTCCTTCTGCGAAGCAGTCATGCTAGCGAAGGAGGTGGCGGGGAGGCTGAGGGAGAGAACCTCACGCCTCAGCCGCCGCGGGAGACGCTCCGGGCGTCGGGAGCCGCGTGACGACTCCCGGCCACCGTAGGCGCGGGCCTGCGGGCGGTGAGTAATGGGTAGCTCACCGTCCGATCAGGACCAGGCCTGTGCCGGACGGCGCGTTGTGTTCCACGCGCGCCTCAAAGAGATGTCAGCAGAGGACGGGGGCCCCACAGGGCCGAAGCCTGCCGGGGCGGCGGGATTTTCCGAAAGGTTAACCGCTGCCCTGGAACAGAAAGGGCTAAGGACGGAACACGGGTGGGTTTTAGTCAGTAAAAGTCTGACACTCCCTTCCGCTCCACCCAGAGCGGGAGGGGTCATTTGATGATTTCCCATCCACAAAAAAAAAAAAAAAAAAAAAAAAAAAAAAAGACCTGGTCAATTATAATGCGGAGAGGTATGAGTCTTTGATAAATAACCTCTCTTTTAGCTGTACCTGCTCCCGGGGACCCCAACTTATTACACCCACACCCTCAGTAGCTCAACCAGTAGGTAGCTGTATTAGTGATGATAGCAATAGTACGAATAATTTGATTAATACTACTTATATTTTTTCTGATAAATTTGGTCAAGGTTTTGGTAGCTTGTTAAATCAGTGTTCGCAACAATATGTAATTAATCATTGTTTACCCGGTGCCAGTATTAGCCAATTATTAATTATTAATATCAAATTGACAAAAATAAACCCCAGTTCAACTGTTATATTATTATTTGGGGATAGCTTAAATGTAAGTTGAGTGGCAATTTTGTGAACCCCAGTGTCTAAAACTAAAAAACAATAAACAATTAATACCGTTTCGAAAAGATATTTAAAAAAAAAAAACCGACTTCAAAAAACCCTAAAAGCACTAAAAAGTTAAAAATAATACTATAACCTACCTATACAGGGTGTCAGGAGAACGCTTCCGAAGCCAGAACGTAGATTATATACAACCTCTATGCAAACGGATACCACTAACCTTTCGCTTTAAATTGATTATTTTCAAGACTTCATATTTCACAAACACGCAATGGATACCGTACAAAACGTGAGGTCACTGACACGCATGGCAACGTCGCGCCACCGCGCGTCGCGGGCGCCAAGCGCTCCGTACGGCCGGCCGAGTCACCGGATTTATACGGAATTTACAAACACCACTTTCAAAATACCTACCTACCCCTACAATACTTCACAAAATTTTGAATTTTAATCGCAATCGCGGTATCCCACTGGTAAACATTAAAGTTGACAGGCATTTTACGTACCTGTCTAAATCCTTTGCGACCTTATGAGGTTTGGCTCGAACTGCGCTCCATCCATTTCAATACATAGTCGGGCCCGTCGCTGAGTCGATCCGTGAACACGAGGCATTAGTGTAGGATCCTCAACACATTCTGCACGTAGTTTGTTAAACACGCTCACTATTCTGCCCCGCATTTCATCAGCACTGTCACATTCCCGATCAAACACTCTTTCCTTCACATACCCCCACAAAAAAAAGTCCAAAGGTGTTAAGTCGGGTGAACGAGCTGGCCAGGCGTGCGGCCCCAGCCTTCCGATCCAGCAGTCACCAAAAAGCTCAGTGAGACGCTCGCGGACGGGGCGCGTAACATGCGGTGGAGCGCCATCGTGCTGGAACCATGCTCGACGAAATTCAGCCAGCGATACATTATCTAGCATATCATCTAAATGTCCATTTATAAAATTAAGATATGCTGGTCCATTGAGGCGCCGCGGTAGAAACACTGGTCCTAGAATTCGTCCATTAAAAACACCAGCCCATACGTTGACGGACCATCTGGTCTGATGGCCGGTTTCTTGAGTGGCGGACGGGTTCACGTCTGACCATACATGGGCATTCCTTCTGTTCCACATCCCGTTTCTCGTGAATGTGGACTCGTCCGTCCAGATAATGTGCTCAATGAAGCCAGGCGCACGTTGTTGTTGATCTAGCAGCCAACGACAGTACGCACGACGACGAACGTGATCATCAGGTAGCAAAGCTTGTACTTTGTGTATTTTGTAGGGCCGCATTCTGTTCCGGCGCAAGATTTTGTGAACTGTCCAGTGAGAGACTGTCGATACGCCCCGGTGCCGTATTAATTTCGCCGCACTTCGTGTGCCCAGCCGTGGATTTTGGCGAATCATATTTAAAATACGCTCCTCGGTCTGAACATTCACTTGTTGTCCACCACCTGCCGCCATCGGAGCAATTGGTCGATTTTCTAAGACTCTCTGAAAAGCAGCCGTTATCATGCGAGAATCAGACGGATGTCGGACGTTCGGAAATCTGTCTCGGTAAATTCTCAACGCTAGAGAAGCATTGCCACGGGCTTCTCCTAAACACATCAACATATTGCCGTATTCACGAGCACTGTACACGTATGCATCAGGCATTGTTAAAAACAACAAAAAATTATAACTACAAAACAATAAAACAGCACTAAAAACGTAACAATAATAACTAACACACAAAACTAACAAAACAGTAACAAATACGATTCAATGGCTATCGATCGATTAACGCACGTTCGCTCACGAACCGAGTCGGAAAGGAACTAACTAAGTAACTAGATTACTGAAGAAGTACTATGAAGATCAAACATGCCGCCTGCATGTGATTCCGGCCGACAAAAGGTACCGCCGCGCGCGCCGCCGGCGCGGCAACGAGGAGTCAGATAGCGGTGTCTTTTGATGTGCAAATATCAACGAAAAATTACAGAGGAGAAAATGTTAAAAGAATAATTATGAAATCAGAAACCAATTAATTTTAATTGTTATGAAATTGTAGATACTTATGCTTTATTAGGTACAAACAGTTTTCATTTTCAAATTTTTAAATAAGATTAAACGAGTTTCTTAGATTAAATTAATTTAATTATCCACTTTAAATTGATTGGGTTTACTTACTAAATGAAGGATACAGTTATTTTAATAAAAAAGGGCGCGTCGTGTGACTCTAATCACATTGACATAAAGTTCAAATTCAATTGAATCACTCGCGCTAGTTGCTTCAAACTGTACACGCGATCTTTAACTTTATTTCATTCACTATTGATTAACGGCTTACATACAAAACTGTTATTAAATACACGACACAGTGCATCAATTTAATACTGTTGACGCCTCTGTTATTTTTTTACCTATTCTTCTTATTTACCTAATTTTGGCGGCGCTTTACAAAAGATGCCTAAGGTCGCCGCGCCGCCGCGCCGCGCATAGTCGTGGGCGCCTCTCTCTCTAACTAGGTAACCCGGCCCGGGTTCAAACCTCGGCCTATACCAATGAATTTTAACCAAGGATATTAGTACTGACTTGAGCACGTGAGTGCAGACAGCTGGTACAACACGGTCCACGGTCACAATTATCTCTGTACCTCGCTGGAATGCTATGCCCATCTCGCCTCCCCCTTAACTCCACATGTACGCCGCGTCGCTCGCGTCGCGCGTCACGTGGATTTGGGGTCGTCGGCCCGCGGCCGCACGGCTGTCGGCGAGCGCGCGCGCACTTTGAACTCGAGGTCAGGCGCAAGCATCAGATGATATTTATTTACGAATACATTGCTTGTTAGAGTTTTAAAGAAAAAAAATGTGTTTTATCGCAAATAATGGTTTCATTTAACTGTTCTCACAGCTTAGTGTACGAAAAATGCTAAAAAAAATAGGTTAAATTGTTAAAAAAAAAAACAAAAAAACAATTTTTTGATGGTATCGTATCGAGAATCAGTAGCCCTATCAGCTGTCTTCGTTTTCGGAAGCGTTTCCCTGACACCCTGTATTAATAAACCTAACCTAACCTACGATTAACCTATACTAAAATTTAACAATTTTTTTGAGTCGGTGCCAAGCTAAGTAATGAAACGACTGGTAATTCCAGAGTATATTTCCGTTTTAGTACAACAAAGCTCGATAGATGGCGTTGTTCATTGAGGCCTCATTTCTGAATCGCGCTATGGTTTCGTTACCGAAATTTCTACAAGTAAGGTTGCTACACAATTGCTCATTATGTTCACGTGACTCAAGATCTTGAAGTTAATCGTCGAACTCCTTGCTTTTCTTGCGTCGTTGCATTGTGTAAACTGTGTTTGCTCTGATTTTATTGATTTGTATGTAAAAATATATTATTATTATTAAGTTGGTTAATTAACGTTAGTATCTTTTTTCTTTGGGTAAATTAAATACCTATTAGGTATTAGGAAATCTATCTTAAAGTATTTTTGTTGTTTTCCGATTTGAATGAATATTTAGAAGCTGTAAGATTTATGTTTTGTTTTTTCTGGCCTTAGTCTGTAGGTATATTAGTAATTTAGTTATCGTATATTGCTTGGAACCGACTTCAAAAAATTGTTAAATTTTAGTATAGGTTAATCGTAGGTTAGGTTAGGTTTATTAATATAGGTAGGTTATAGTATTATTTTTAACTTTTTAGTGCTTTTAGGGTTTTTTGAAGTCGGTTTTTTTTTTGCAAAAAAAATTTTTATTTGTTAATTTTTAGTGACATATTTTTAATCTTATAAAAATATGGGTAGGCCTAGTAAAGATGCTTCTCGTATGAGAAAACGGCGTCGAACTGAAACTGATAATGAGAAAGGAAAACGATTAAAAGAAATTAGAGAAAGAAATGCTCAACGCATTTCGAATGAGAACCCTGACCAGCGCGAAAACAGACTGTCAAAACAGAGGACCTACATGTTACGTAGGTTGAATGAGGAAAGTCAAGAAGGTTATAATCGTCGTCTTAGTTTGATTCGTACTCGATTGGCCACTGAAAGCCAAGAAGATTACGATCATCGTATATCTTTAATTCGCAATCGATTAGCTAACGAGAGTCAAGAAGATTACGATCGCCGTCTATCTTTAACACATACTTGATTGGCTAATGAAAGTCAAGAAGATCACGACCATCGTCTTTCTTTAATACACGCTCGACTAGCCAATGAAACTGAAGAGGAACGTTCACAACGATTGAGTGGCCTTTTTTTTTTTTTGGATGGGAAATCATCAAATGACCCCTCCCGCTCTGGGTGGAGCGGAAGGCAGTGTCAGACTCTTACTGACTAAAACCCATCCGTGTTCCTTCCTTAGCCCTTTCTGTTCCAGGGCAGCGGTAACCCTTTCGGACTATCCCACTACCCTGGCAGGCTTCGGCCCTATCGGGCCCCTCCATTTGCTGACATCTCTTTGAGGCGCGCGTGGAACACAACGCGCCTTCCGACACGGGCCTGGTCCTGATCGGACGGTGAGCTACCCATTACTCACCGCCCGCAGGCCCACGCCTACGGTGGCCGGAAGTCGGCTGTTGACTCCCGTCCAGGGCGTCTCCTGCGGCGGTTAGGGGCGTGAGGGCGCCGAGATTGCCTCTCCCTCACGCGCTCCGCCTCCTCCTTCGCGAACATTACTGCTTCGCCGAAGGAGGTAACGGCCTCCCATTCACTCTCGCTCCGTACCATGGCCTGGACCAGGGCCGGACGCGAGAGATCGCCGCCGCCGATCGCCGCCACGAGGACACGGCGGTGCTCCGCCCAAGTCGGGCAGACCTCCACCGTATGCTCCACCGTGTCCTCCGGGCGATCCACATCACACAGCACCATTTGTCCCAAGCTAAGCAACCTAATGCTTGTGTTATGGTAACAAGATGGCTGATAAACTACTTATATACAATTTTTTTTTTGTTGTAACTCTCGGAACAAATACATGTAGGTCATACAAATATTTGTTCCGAGCGGGAACCGAACCCGCGACACGCAGCGCAGCAGTCAATCGCTTAACCACTGCGCCAACCATGCCGTCAAAGTGGGGACACCCTGGGGTTTCCTCCCGCTTTATCCTGAACAGGAACCTCCCGAAACAACCGTGTCCGGTGAGGACCTGCGTCAGGCGGAAGGTGAGGGCGCCGTGGCGCCTCTCTAGCCACTCCTCAAAGAGGGGACTAATCGCTGCTATTGTGGCGTGCCCAGCACTGGGTTGCGACAATCGCACTCTCCATGCCGCCATGAGATCCCGCCGCTCTCCCGCCAACTCTGTCCGCTGTACCGTGATTTCTCGCGGCAGCGGAGTAACGCCCCGGCGTTTTGCCTCCTCTCGCCATTCCCATATGTGGGTGAGGACTTTGGCCTCCAGATCCCATGACGGCAATTCGGCAAGGAGGCTCGCCGCCTCCGCGGAGACCGTGCGGTATCCTCGGATCATTCGGACAGCCATGACCCTTTGGGACGCTTTCAACCGGCGGGCTGGTCGAAGCCGCAGTGAACGCGCCCACACCGGTGCCCCATAAAGGGCCATGGACCGCACGACCCCCGCATAGAGCCTCCGGCAGGAGGCGTTTGGTCCCCCTAGATTGGGCAGGAGCCGCCTCAAGGCAGCCCCGGCCCGCTCCAGTCTGGGAGCCAGACGTCGGAAGTGCTCCACGAAGTTTCACGTAATCTGCACGGAATTTTAAACAAAAAATTTTTAGATTTTTGATGATTTTTCAAAAACCGCTTGTCCGATTTCGATAGAATTTTCATGGGACCATTTGGGAAGTATACCCTATCTAAGAAAAAAAGAATTTTTCAAATCGGTTGGCAAGCGACCGAGTTATGCGCGAACAAACATAAAAAAAATACAAACATCCGAATTGAGAACCTCCTCCTTTTTTAGAAGTCGGTTAAAAAATGGACTTTGAACCCTAAAGATTGTACGACAACTAGCTCCAAAACGGCCACAAGCGCTAACTAGGCGAACTAAAAGAACTACGCTACTCGCCGCCAGAGGGCCAAACCTACTATTAGTGTTGCCAACGTAGGAATAATTAAATATTTGTACTTAAATATACTAGCATGGGGGACGAACACATAACGCTGAGAAAAAAACAAATCCAGTCTACCTCGTTCTCAGAAACGTCACCTTTCGATGCTACAGTTATGAGTATGCCAGAAACTTCACTACGGGATGACGAAACCATTACGACGCTACAGGAAGAGATCAATGATTTAAGGATTAAGTTGCAAAGCGCGAATCAGGAAGTTGACAACTTGCTCAGTGAGAATGCAAATTTAAAGTCAGATCTGGATAAATGTAATCGTGTCATAGAATTATATAAGAAGGTGGGTGCAGGAGAAGCCAAGTGTGCCACTCCAGGTTCTAAACGAAAGGTTTCAAACACGAAACACCAAGTGAATAGCCTAACATCAACCCCAATAAATAAATATTTTGGAAATAAATCTACATGCCGAAGGCAAACCTTGAATAAGGAGACCCAAACCACTAATCTCACGGCTCATACGCCAGCAAAATTAACACGCCAAACATCGACAGCCTGTAATACTATACAACTAGGAACGGAAAATGCATGCAAACAGACACAAACAGATATTGGCAATACCACTTCTATACACCAAGACAGCAAAAACAAAAAAGTAAAAAAGTACTTGTTCAAGTCGGTCATGTTGCTAAGCGTTCCGTAAATAAAATTGCCAAAGTGAACAAAAAGTGCATAATACAACTAAAAACTTACATAGTGACATTCAGTATCTTACGCCGCATCGATCAATATGGATATTAACTGTGTTATGTGAAAATAAGTGCAAAAAAACACACAAAAACTTAATTACAAATCTGTTAAAATTCAAAATTCCTATCTGCAGTGCTCACGGCAAACAAAAGACTGGACTTTGGACCCATCAGCACTTCAACTCGTCAACAATCTAATTGGGTTAATACTCGCCATACAGCTACTTTTTTAAGCGCGTTTATCAGTAGCGCTTGTAGCGCATACAAAAACAGTGAGATTGCTGTGGTGTGTGTCTCGAGTTCAATTCCGAGTGAGGATAATATCACTTTTTGTATTTTTTTTTTCTTTTTCTCCTCGCTGTTTGCATTTCTATCGGAAATCGATGTCTCAAAACAGTGTTACCTCTCCAAAAACCAACACTAGTATTAATTTTAACCATGCTCAGTCCGAACCTGACATGCTAAAGGCACTGTCTGACTTGCCTGGTATCACCAGCGTTTCAACAAGACAGAAACAGTCCGAGTCTGACATGCAAAAAGCATCGTCTGACTCGTCCGGAATCGCCAACGTTTCAATTCGACAGAAACGTGCACGTATAGACTCCTCCCCCGACATCGACCACGCAGCCAAGCCGTTAACTGAGGAACTTATGCAGACCATTCGCCGTGAAATAAGAGATGTAATGTCAACAGAGATTTCAAAATCCATAAAATTTTCTATTGCGGAGGAACTTGGGGATTTAAAGGAGGCTGTGTCTCTCATCCGTAAACTCGAAGCCTCGGTTCAATTCATGAGTGACGAGTTCGACCAGGTGAAAAACGAACTTCAGGACTATAAGAATGCCAACAAAGGCATTCTAAAAGAAAATGAGCTTCTTAAGCATACTGTGTCCGATTTGTCTATTAGAGTTAACCTTCTAGAACAAAACACTCGTCAACAGAACATTGAAATCAACGGAGTGCCGGAAAACAAATCCGAGAAATTGATCAGTACTGTAGTGCAGCTAGGAAAGGCCGTTTCAAGCACATTAAAAGAGAATTGCATTATAGCCGCTGTTCGTGTCAGGAAACTGGACCCGCAAAGTACTTCTCCGCGGGCAATAATTGTCAAGTTGAATAATACATCAAATCGTAATGAAATCTTAGCGTCCGTTATGAATTATAATAAAAAACATCCGGACAACAAGCTAAACTCCCATCTCTTAGGATATGGAGGTGCGAAAAAACCAATATTTGTGTCAGAACACCTCTCACCACTCAATAAACAGATTCACGCAGCTACTAGGAAAGCTGCCCGTATCAAAGAATACAAGTATGTGTGGGTCCGTGACGGCCGAATCCTTGTTAGAAAAGCTGATGGGATGCAAGCCAGACAAGTGCGGAGCCTCGAAGCTGTTGAACTGCTCTAACAAACACTCGACTATGGCTTTATTAAGAAACAAATAATACATTACCTTTGATTTCAAAACTCCCATTCAAGATCTACTACCAAAATTTTAGAGGAATAAGAACCAAACTGAGAAACATTATGCTCACAGTGCAACGCCATCAATATGACGTTATTATTGCTACAGAAACTTGGCTCGATGATGCAATAAGTGACGGCGAAATATTGGACTCTAGGTACACAATATATCGTAGAGATAGATCCTCAACTCTCCTGGGACATAAAAAGGGTGGAGGCGTGCTAATCGCTGTATTGAAGACAATCGGTATTTCGCATGGCAAAATGGGAAACTGACTCTGAAAATTTGTGGCTGAGACTAATGATTGCGGTAGGAAAAAGGACACAATACTTGAACGTCTGTGCAGTATACTTGCCTCCGCCAGTACAACTACAAACACTGGACGCGTTCCTGGATAAGGTTACCTCTGTAATTGATTTAACGGGTAGCCATACATTCATAGCTGGAGACTTCAATTTGGGATTCATCAAGTGGGAGCTGGATAACACTAACCCTCAGTCTGCAAGTATGTCCGCAAGCAATTATAATAACTCGTTAGGCTACTCCTTTGTAGATTGTTTATCTCTTAACAGCTTACAGCAGCTAAATCATGTAAAAAATCACCAATGTAAATCTCTAGACCTAATATTGTCTAATTTTCAAGGTGTACTAGTCCATGAATGTACTGAACCTTTGTCAACAATAGACCCTTACCATCCCCCCTTGTGTATTGAGATTACCAGTGTATCGCCGTCATTTCTAAAATCCAAGCTCTCTGCAAAGTTTAACTTCGGCAAAGCAAATTACCAAATAATTAACGAGAGAATAAATCAGGTTAATTGGACTGAAAACTTTGCTCAATGTCAGGATGCTAATGCTATGGTAGAAGAGCTCTATAAGATATTGGACAACATCATAGGTTCATTTGTGCCAAAATCAAAATTTAAATGTAACAAATACCCCATATGGTTCCCTAAAAGTCTTATAAACATTCTGAACGAAAAGGAAAAACTTAGAAGGCGTTACAAAAAGTACAAAAATCCCCGTGACGACTACGAGTACAAATTATTGAGCCAGAGAGCCAATCAAGTTATCAAAAGTAGCTATGATAACTTTTCTAGGAAGATGGAGGAGGGCATAACTCATAATCCCAAGCTCTTCTGGTCCTTCGTCAAAGCAAAAAAATCAGGCTCAAATGAAATGCCGTCGGAATTGAAGTTGGGCACTGAGGTAGCCACTTCGGGTGACGGCATCTGCGATCTTTTCGCGCGTCACTTTTCGTCGACATTTACTCAATCTGGAGCCTTATACGCTGAACATCACTCTAATGATAAACTTATCTACTCTAGCAATACGTTAGGCAGCGTTACATTCTCGGAAAAAGACGTAATCAGAGCACTGAGAAAGCTTAATGTATGCAAAGGTGCAGGTCCAGATGGTCTTCCACCTATATTTGTCAACAAATGTGCAGTCAGTCTATCTCTTCCACTCAGAATAATATTTAACCACTCTATTAAAACTTCTCAATTTCCTGATAAGTGGAAGTTAGCAAATGTAGTGCCCGTTTTTAAAAAAGGGGAGGCTGATAACGTAAAGAATTACCGACCTATCTCTATTTTGTCTGTATTTTCAAAAGTTTTCGAGTCTCTCTTGTGTCCTATTATAACCGCTCATTCGAAAATAGAGATAGCTCCGCAACAACATGGTTTTTGCGCTCAAAAATCCACTACGACCAACTTGGTTCATTACGTTAATGATCTTTGCAAGTTTGTAGACTCACGCAAGCAAGTCGACTCTATTTACACCGATTTTAGTAGTGCATTCGACAAAGTAGACCACAAAATATTGCTGCAAAAGCTGTCAAACCTCGGAATATTTGGTCAGTTTTGGCTGTGGTTTAAGTCTTATCTGATCGACAGCAAACAGAGAGTTGTAGTAAAGGGTTATCAGTCACTACCTTACCCTTCAACATCCGGAGTCCCACAAGGTTCCCATTTGGGCCCAATACTCTTTATTATATTCGTCAATGATATAGCAAACTGTATCAAATACAGTACCTGTGCCCTCTTCGCAGATGACTTGAAACTATATCGGGTCATTGATTCAAGTACTGACATTGCCCTACTCCAGGAAGATCTCAACTCTTTACATAACTGGTGTACTAAAAAATTTTTTTTGCAAAAAAAAAACCGACTTCAAAAAACCCTAAAAGCACTAAAAAGTTAAAAATAATACTATAACCTACCTATATTAATAAACCTAACCTAACCTACGATTAACCTATACTAAAATTTAACAATTTTTTTGAGTCGGTGCCAAGCTAAGTAATGAAACGACTGGTAATTCCAGAGTATATTTCCGTTTTAGTACAACAAAGCTCGATAGATGGCGTTGTTCATTGAGGCCTCATTTCTGAATCGCGCTATGGTTTCGTTACCGAAATTTCTACAAGTAAAGTTGCTACACAATTGCTCATTATGTTCACGTGACTCAAGATCTTGAAGTTAATCGTCAAACTCCTTGCTTTTCTTGCGTCGTTGCATTGTGTAAACTGTGTTTGCTCTGATTTTATTGATTTGTATGTAAAAATATATTATTATTATTAAGTTGGTTAATTAACGTTAGTATCTTTTTTCTTTGGGTAAATTAAATACCTATTAGGTATTAGGAAATCTATCTTAAAGTATTTTTGTTGTTTTCCGATTTGAATGAATATTTAGAAGCTGTAAGATTTATGTTTTGTTTTTTCTGGCCTTAGTCTGTAGGTATATTAGTAATTTAGTTATCGTATATTGCTTGGCACCGACTTCAAAAAATTGTTAAATTTTAGTATAGGTTAATCGTAGGTTAGGTTAGGTTTATTAATATAGGTAGGTTATAGTATTATTTTTAACTTTTTAGTGCTTTTAGGGTTTTTTGAAGTCGGTTTTTTTTTTGCAAAAAAAAATTTTATTTGTTAATTTTTAGTGACATATTTTTAATCTTATAAAAATATGGGTAGGCCTAGTAAAGATGCTTCTCGTATGAGAAAACGGCGTCGAACTGAAACTGATAATGAGAAAGGAAAACGATTAAAAGAAATTAGAGAAAGAAATGCTCAACGCATTTCGAATGAGAACCCTGACCAGCGCGAAAACAGACTGTCAAAACAGAGGACCTACATGTTACGTAGGTTGAATGAGGAAAGTCAAGAAGGTTATAATCGTCGTCTTAGTTTGATTCGTACTCGATTGGCCACTGAAAGCCAAGAAGATTACGATCATCGTATATCTTTAATTCGCAATCGATTAGCTAACGAGAGTCAAGAAGATTACGATCGCCGTCTATCTTTAACACATACTTGATTGGCTAATGAAAGTCAAGAAGATCACGACCATCGTCTTTCTTTAATACACGCTCGACTAGCCAATGAAACTGAAGAGGAACGTTCACAACGATTGAGTGGCCTTTTTTTTTTTGGATGGGAAATCATCAAATGACCCCTCCCGCTCTGGGTGGAGCGGAAGGCAGTGTCAGACTCTTACTGACTAAAACCCATCCGTGTTCCTTCCTTAGCCCTTTCTGTTCCAGGGCAGCGGTAACCCTTTCGGACTATCCCACTACCCTGGCAGGCTTCGGCCCTATCGGGCCCCTCCATTTGCTGACATCTCTTTGAGGCGCGCGTGGAACACAACGCGCCTTCCGACACGGGCCTGGTCCTGATCGGACGGTGAGCTACCCATTACTCACCGCCCGCAGGCCCACGCCTACGGTGGCCGGAAGTCGGCTGTTGACTCCCGTCCAGGGCGTCTCCTGCGGCGGTTAGGGGCGTGAGGGCGCCGAGATTGCCTCCCCCTCACGCGCTCCGCCTCCTCCTTCGCGAACATTACTGCTTCGCAGAAGGAGGTAACGGCCTCCCATTCACTCCGTACCATGGCCTGGACCAGGGCCGGACGCGAGAGATCGCCGCCGCCGATCGCCGCCACGAGGACACGGCGGTGCTCCGCCCAAGTCGGGCAGACCTCCACCGTATGCTCCACCGTGTCCTCCGGGCGATCCACATCACACAGCACCATTTGTCCCAAGCTAAGCAACCTAATGCTTGTGTTATGGTAACAAGATGGCTGATAAACTACTTATATACAATTTTTTTTTTGTTGTAACTCTCGGAACAAATACATGTAGGTCATACAAATATTTGTTCCGAGCGGGAATCGAACCCGCGACACGCAGCGCAGCAGTCAATCGCTTAACCACTGCGCCAACCATGCCGTCAAAGTGGGGACACCCTGGGGTTTCCTCCCGCTTTATCCTGAACAGGAACCTCCCGAAACAACCGTGTCCGGTGAGGACCTGCGTCAGGCGGAAGGTGAGGGCGCCGTGGCGCCTCTCTAGCCACTCCTCAAAGAGGGGACTAATCGCTGCTATTGTGGCGTGCCCAGCACTGGGTTGCGACAATCGCACTCTCCATGCCGCCATGAGATCCCGCCGCTCTCCCGCCAACTCTGTCCGCTGTACCGTGATTTCTCGCGGCAGCGGAGTAACGCCCCGGCGTTTTGCCTCCTCTCGCCATTCCCATATGTGGGTGAGGACTTTGGCCTCCAGATCCCATGGCGGCAATTCGGCAAGGAGGCTCGCCGCCTCCGCGGAGACCGTGCGGTATCCTCGGATCATTCGGACAGCCATGACCCTTTGGGACGCTTTCAACCGGCGGGCTGTTCGAAGCCGCAGTGAACGCGCCCACACCGGTGCCCCATAAAGGGCCATGGACCGCACGACCCCCGCATAGAGCCTCCGGCAGGAGGCGTTTGGTCCCCCTAGATTGGGCAGGAGCCGCCTCAAGGCAGCCCCGGCCCGCTCCAGTCTGGGAGCCAGACGTCGGAAGTGCTCCACGAAGTTTCACGTAATCTGCACGGAATTTTAAACAAAAAATTTTTAGATTTTTGATGATTTTTCAAAAACCGCTTGTCCGATTTCGATAGAATTTTCATGGGACCATTTGGGAAGTATACCCTATCTAATAAAAAAAGAATTTTTCAAATCGGTTGGCAAGCGACCGAGTTATGCGCGAACAAACATAAAAAAAAAAAAAAAATACAAACATCCGAATTGAGAACCTCCTCCTTTTTCAGAAGTCGGTTAAAAAAACTATACATAAATGTGAACTTTGCCACTACATCACACCTCATAGAAATGTCCAAGGACTCCTGAAAGGCATCAAAGAAAAACTAGCAAACTTCACCGTGCAGGACTACTGCATTATATTGATAGGTGGCGAGGACTTCCTAGTCACATGTAAATATTATGACAGTATTTTATTAATAAGGAAAGTTTTACAAGAAATCACAAATACAAACATAATTATATGCGCACCAACGTACAAATTCTTCAATAATAATCTATATATATAAAATTCAAAGTCCTGACTGACTGGCTGACTGACTGAGACATCAGTAGGTATCTACTAAGAAGGGATTTTTCGAAATTCCACCCCTAAGAGGGTGAAATGGGGGGATTTTGTTTGTATGAAAAATCTTATTGCTTGAGTTAACAAACTTGAAACTTGGCGCGAATACTTATCTAAGTAAATTATGAAGTTGGGCATTTTTTTTTTTTTATTAACTACCCCCTAAAAGGGGATTGGGGGGTTTCAAAGTTTGTATGGAAGAATTTTAGCGCGCGGTCCGATTTAATCGAAACTCAGTATTTATACCTAAAATTGAAAGGAAGGAATAATGTGTATCAGGGTTTTTCGAAAATCTACCCCTAACGGGATGAAAAGGGGTATAAGTTAATTTTACAGGGGAGGATAAGTACCTTGATAATAATAAGTAATAAGTGGCTTGATTCATTTTAAAATTGGTAAATAATCTTTATTTATTTTATTTTTTTTTATTAAATAATCTTTGAGTCAAGTTATGAATTTTTATGATTTTTTTTTTAAATTCCACCCCTGTGAGGGTGAAAAGCGGGGATACAGTTAATATGAAAAATCTTATTAATTTAGTTAATAAACTTGAAACTTGGCAACAATACTTGCCTAAGTAAGTAATAAAGTTTATCATTATAAGTTTTTCAAACCACCCCTCAAAGGGGTTTAGTGTTCTATGCAGGTACACTAATTATTGTGTTTGTGTCGTGAGCGAGGGTAAATAAAAGTTGTTGTTTACTACTCACGGTTATAATGCACAAACACATATCACATAAACGTTCACAGAAGAAAGGCACATAGATTGGTACGCACAAGGATAGTTATACGCGAAGAAGAAAGTTTATATTATCGTTAACAGTATAACAGTTTGCACACTAGATATACAGTGACACTTCGATAACACTGGACGGTTACGGTGGTAAAATAACACTACCGGGATTATTCAGAGTTGCGCAGGCTTCGCGTCGCGATAGCGAGATCGGACTAGCGGTCAAGCAAGGTGAACGAACGCGCGCTGCGTGGCGCGACCCCACTCATGCGCCTCGACTACGTCAGCGCGTCGTCACCGCGTGACGTAGACGAGCGCGCTTCCACTGTACCTGTATGGTGTTGTTGTGGACGACGGTGAATTATTATAAACTATATTAGAATATTAAAAGTGTATATGTCGTGATCTGTAGATATGTGTATAATGTATATGTTGTGTTTATGTATGTATATATTGAGATTGCTTAGTGTAAGATACATGTTAAGGATCGCTACATCACTCCCCTCCAGAGACCGTCCTACGGGCGATAATAATCTGGAAATCGAACCCTTCGACCAGACCTGGTAGTTCTGACAGGAGTGTCCGTGGGCAGTATTTCCTCTTCTTGAACATCCTGGTCGGCTGGTGGAGTGTCTGCCAGTATGTAGGCGGGTTTGAGGCGGTCCACGGAAACTTTTACCTTTTTACCTTTTAGTAGTATTGTAAATGTTTTGTCGCCTTTTTGAACAACTTCATGGGGACCGGTATATGCTGGCTGCAATGAACCTCGAAGCGCATCGTCCCTGAGGAATATGTGACTCGAGGTAGTGAGGTCCCTATGGACAAATATTTTGTCCCTGGAATGGCGTGCAGCTGGAGTGGGCTGCAATTTTGCGGCAAACGAGCGTAAGCGAGTGGTGAACTCCGAGATGTCGGTGGTGCCGGTGTCACCGGGAATGAAAAATTCTCCCGGAAGTCGCAATGGCTCACCGTATAGGAGTTCCGCAGAAGAAGTTTGAAGATCCTCTTTAAAAGCACTCCGGACACCCAGTAGAACCAAGGGCAGAGATTCTGTCCAGTTATGGTCAGCGTGGCACATTATCGCCGTTTTGAGTTGCCTGTGGAATCGTTCCACTAGGCCGTTGCATGCTGGGTGGTAGGCTGTGGTCTTCCGGTGTTTGAACCCGACTATTTTGGCTAAATATTGGAACAGTGCGGATTCAAATTGCCGTCCTCTGTCTGTGACAATGTCCGTTGGACAACCGAAGCGTGAGATCCAGTTGGTCAGCAACGCTTTACCGACTGTCTCAGCTGTGATGTCTGCAATCGGTACCACTTCTGGCCACCTAGTGAAACGATCCACGGCCGTCAAGCAGTATCGGTACCCCTGTGATGGAGGAAGAGGACCTATTAGGTCAATGTGCACAAAGGCAAATCTAGCACGGGGTAATTCGAATGTGCCCAATGGTGATGACACATGGCGATTGACCTTTGTGCGTTGACAGCTGAGACACGTTCGTGACCATTGTCGACAGTCCTTGCGGACTCCAGGCCAAACGTATCGCTGTGCAATTAGTTTTGCGGACGTGTTTGCTCCTGGATGGCTGAGGCTATGAAGGGTCTCAAATATTTGCCGTCGTAATGGTTTGGTCACGAATGGTCTGGGAGTGGCTGTACTCACATCACAGAGTAACTCGACGGGACTGCCGTCGATTTTAAGCCTCTTTAGTTGAAGAGATGTTTCTGACTGTTGAAGTTGCAACAGTTCCGGGTCTGAAGCTTGGGATTTTGCGAGAACCTCATAATCCACTGGAGTTTGCAGTTCACTGACACGGGACAATGTGTCGGCGACGATATTGTCCTTGCCGGAAATATGCTGAATGTCAGTGGTGAACTGCGAAATAAAGTCAAGGTGTCTATACTGACGCGGAGCACAGTTGTGCTTTCGCTCATGGAAAGCGTACATCAATGGCTTATGGTCAGTATAGACAGTGAAGTGTCTCGCTTCCAACATATGGCGGAAGTATTTTATGCCTTCATAGATCGCAAGTAGCTCACGATCGTATGGCGAGTACTTCTGCTGAGCGGGGCTCAACTTGCGTGAAAAGAAGGCAAGCGGTTGCCACTGCTCGTCCCTGAACTGTTGCAAAACTGCACCCATTGCCAGATCAGACGCATCTGTAACTAGGGCGAGCTTCGCTTGGTAGTCAGGGTGTGCAAGCAATACAGCCTTGCAGAGGCTGTCTTTGCACATATTAAAGGCGGTGAGCGCCTCGTCTGTTATTTCCACGGGATGTTGACCTTTTACTGAGCACTGGCTCAGTAAAAGGTCAGCAGGGCGTTAAGGGGACCTTGAATCTTTGCTGCTTTAGGTATAAACCGCCTATAAAAGTTCAACATCCCTAAGAAACGCCTCAGTTCCCTGACCGTTTTTGGCGTAGGGAAGTCCTTGATGGCTTCCACCTTCGACTCCAAGGGTCTGGTTCCAGCTGCAGAGATGCGGTAACCTAAAAAAGTGACTTCGTCTGCTCCGAACACACACTTCGAGGTGTTGATGACGATGCCATATTTCTGCATCCTGGTGAAGAGCTGGTGCAGGTGATCCTCGTGCTGCTCCTGGTCTTTCGAGAAGATAAGGAAATCGTCGAGATAGCAATAGCAGAAGTCGAGGCCGCGCGTCATTTCATCGACAAATCTCTGAAATGTTTGACCTGCGTTCCTTAGACCGAAGGTCATGTAAGGAAATTCGTACAGGCCAAACGGAGTTGTTATCGCCGTCTTCTGGATGTCGTCCTCACTGACTGGTATCTGGTTATATGCCTTAACCAGGTCAATAGTTGAGAAGACCTTGCAACCAGCTATGCTGTGGGTAAGGTCGTGGACATGTTTAATTGGATACCTGTCGGGTATAGTCCTGGCGTTAAGCAGCCTGTAGTCACCACAGGGTCGCCAGCTGTTGTCCTTCTTCGGTGCTAAATGAAGGGGTGAAGACCAAGGGCTTTCAGATGGTCGAGCAGTGCCGTTGCTAAGCATGACCTCAAATTCTTGCTTAGCGATCTGCAGTTTGTCTGGAGCTAGCCTGCGAGGGGAACAAGAGATGGGCGGGCCGGGTGTGGTGCGTATGTGGTGTACTGTGTGGTGTGTGGTTTTTCGGTGTGTGCCAGCGGGTCGCGTGATCTCGGGGTACTTATTAAGTATTAAGTGATACCTGGAATCACCAACTGAGACCTTCACTGAACACGTCGCTGAAGCCTTTGCAACGGAAGCTGTGACAAACATTGAGGTGGTTTTGTCCACCAAACGTTGATTTCTGATGTCAACAAGCAAATCGTAAAAGCTTAAAAAATCTACACCAATGATTGGCTTGGTGACATCAGCTACAATAAAACGCCATGGGAAGTTACGGCGCAAACTTAAGTCTAAGTTTAGCTGAAGATAGCCGTAAGTGTCAATAATAGACCCGTTAGCGGCCGACAATTGATAGTTCGACTTGACACGCTGTTCACGTAGAACATGACGCGGAAACACACACAAATCACTACCAGTGTCCACTAAAAACTGTGTCCTCGATGTTCGGTCCGTGACGAAGAGGCGACCTGTGGTCGTCGGACAGTCGTCAGCCGCCATTACCGACTGCCTTTGGAGTTTCCCGACTTGTCGTATTCGCATGGCTTAACGCATTTGTGAGCGTTGGCCCCATACTTAGCGTGGTAAAAGCAGAACGGTTGCTTCTGGTGGCTAGACTCTGACCGCTGTCTGGAACGACGACGATGTTGATGGTTCGAACGCGATTGCGAACGAGGTCTCCTACTCAGCTGCGTTGTCAGGTTCTTCACGGCCTTCTTTAGTTCGGCGATCTCATTCGCCATCTCATGCATGCTAGGGCCCGTCGTCGATGTTGCGGCGACTTGGCATGGGGTCACGATGTCCTGGACCCTGTCCGCCAGGTCTGCTAGTCCTTCCAGAGAAGTATGTGGTTGTGAAGCCAGAAGGGTCTGGACGTTGCTTGGCAGGCGACTGCTCCATATTGTCCGGAGAAAGTCCTCTGGGACATTCGGTCCGGCCAAACTTTGGAGATGTCGCAGGAACTGTGAAGGCTTGCGATCTCCGAGCTCTTCATGTAAGAGAAGCTGCTTCACTCGCTTCTCATGTGAAGCAGTAAGCCTCTTAATGAGTTCGTGTTTGAGCTTCTCATATTTGTTCTGCTCTGGCGGGTTGAGGAAAATATCCCGTACTTGTTTGGAGTATTGGTGTTCCAAGTTGCCGATCACGTGATTAAACTTCGTCGCGTCGCTGGTGATGTTCGCGTTCGCGAACTGAGCCTCCACTTGTGCGAACCAAACCTCTGGGTCATCCGGCCAAAATGGTGGTATACGTACCGCAACACGGCAAATGCCGGATGGCTCGTCAATGGACACGCACTTTGCGCGTCGAGGTTGCTGACGCGAACGGGTGGATCCGAACGATTTTGCGGAGTCACTGCTATCACTCATCGTGCCACTGTGATTTTCTTTCGTCTTTCTAACTATGGAACGGCCTTTTAGGGCACACGTTGTTATCGAGCCTTTCTGGCGTGTTATAGGCGGGGTCACCAATTTAGTGTTCTATGCAGGTACACTAATTATTGTGTTTGTGTCGTGAGCGAGGGTAAATAAAAGTTGTTGTTTACTACTCACGGTTATAATGCACAAACACATATCACATAAACGTTCACAGAAGAAAGGCACATAGATTGGTACGCACAAGGATAGTTATACGCGAAGAAGAAAGTTTATATTATCGTTAACAGTATAACAGTTTGCACACTAGATATACAGTGACACTTCGATAACACTGGACGGTTACGGTGGTAAAATAACACTACCGGGATTATTCAGAGTTGCGCAGGCTTCGCGTCGCGATAGCGAGATCGGACTAGCGGTCAAGCAAGGTGAACGAACGCGCGCTGCGTGGCGCGACCCCACTCATGCGCCTCGACTACGTCAGCGCGTCGTCACCGCGTGACGTAGACGAGCGCGCTTCCACTGTACCTGTATGGTGTTGTTGTGGACGACGGTGAATTATTATAAACTATATTAGAATATTAAAAGTGTATATGTCGTGATCTGTAGATATGTGTATAATGTATATGTTGTGTTTATGTATGTATATATTGAGATTGCTTAGTGTAAGATACATGTTAAGGATCGCTACAGGGGGATATAGGAGTTGAAGTTGAAAGTTGAAGTTTGTGTGGAAGAAATTGAATGCGCGGTCCGATTACTCCCAACTCAGTATTAATACTTTCGACAGAAAATAATTAATAACAAGTATGTAAAGCTGTTGAAAATTGACCCCTGGCAGGGCAAAAGGGGTAATTCGGTTCTTAGGGGAGGATTTGAACTTGAAACTGTATGTTACATTTTCACGCCTAAACCACTGAACTTCTGATTTGGCAAAGAAATAGATCGCATCCTGGGGAAGCACATACTTTTTATCCTGGTACTCGTAGCACGTTCCCGTGGGATAACTTCCGACATCCACGCGGGCGAAGCCGCGGGCAGAAGCTAGTTACCTATATAATTCGAGGGTAGAAACTTTCAATAACTTGTTATATCTGGATACAGTAACTCATAGACATGCATATTTTCTGGATAGCAACAACAATTTAAAATACGATGATACCATGTTCAATAGACGCACAGGCATGATAAATTACTCCGGAATGAAATCTATTTTTAATGATATTTATGATATGATTGTTTATATTCAAAGTGTCAATACTGAGTATGAAATATGTGGACTTGACATAAATGACAAAATGCATGCTAATTACAATTCGAATATGTTTAAGACAACATCTGCGACTAGTACAGAGGGACAAAACTCGCAGTTCTTTCTGTAATACTTTATATAGTCTTCACCAAAATATTGCCGGTTTGCTGAACAAATCGGACTTATTGACTATTCAATTAAAAAACCTCGAAAATCAAGGAACTATTGTAGACATTCTCTGTATAACTGAACATTTTATTACATCTGGCCATGAAAGTTTATTGTACCTTCCTGGTTTCCAGCCGCCTTCTTTTGTCGCAAAACAAATCGCGGAGGGACTTGTATTCTAGTTAGAACTGGACATCAATATAAAGAACTACCAGATATTGCTAAGCACTCTGTGTCAGGCGTTTTTGAAATTTGTGGAATTGAATTGACAACTCATTCTATTATTGTAATTTGTGTTTATAGAATTCCTAAATAGAATTATTTGACATTTTATGATAAGCTTGACATTGTTTTGAGTAAGTTATGTTTATTAAATAATAAAAAAAAATGTTATTTGTGGCGATTTAAATATTGATACGTTAAAAAGGAATTGGACTACTCTGGAACTAGAGAATTTTCTACTGAGCTACAACTTGACATTACAAATAAATCAACCTACCAGGCTTAGTAGTAATACATGTATCGATCATTTCGCACATAACATACAAAGAGGATGTAAAGCTGAAATTATAGACCTCATCCTTTCTGATCACACGGCACAAATACTCAGGGTTCCCATAAATAGAACATGCCGATTAAAATTCTGGAAAATTTTAAGAAAAGACTACTCTACAGAGAACCTTAAAAAATTCCAAGAATGCATTCGAAGCTTAACTTTTAAGGATGTGTATGAAAGTAACGATGCCAATAAAGCTTATAAAAGATTTTATGAAACGTTCTTCTTATTCTACAAACTTTGCTTCCCTGATAAAATTATAACTATTCATACTAATAAAAACGTAAAATGGGTATCGCGTGGCATGAAAAGCTGTAGTAAAAAACAAAGAAAATTACTGTGGACATACAGACTAAATCCTGTATTAAAAAATAAAACTAATTTTAAAACATACTCTTTACAATATAAGACTAACTCAAAAAGCTCAAAATGATTACTTTATAAAAACCTCGCAGAATAAGTCGAAAGCTACATGGCAAATAGTCAATAGACCTAAACATAACTCTCCTCAAGAACAAATAATGACCATTAATAAATGTGACCTGACCTTTTCAAAACCCATTGACATTGCAAATGCATTTAATAATTATTTTATAGATGAAATTGAGAATAATATGAAAACTGATATAGAATTCGACAGTAAATTAGACAATATGACAAGGCAATCCATGTTTATGCAGCCTGTTCTAACACGTGATATTGCGTAACAATATCACTTGTTAGAACAGGCTGCAATAAAATCACTTAAAAATACAAGTACTGTAGGATTTGACGGTGTGTCAACAAAGGTGATAAAACTCGTAGCTGAACTTATAGCACCCGTATTAGTGCATATTATGAACCTCAGCATTATTGACGGAGTTTATCCTGAAGACTTGAAGAAAGTTATTATTAAACCACTTCATAAAAAAGATAACAAAACCGATATGAAGAACTATAGGCCAATAGCTAAAATTTCTATATTTTCTAAAATTTTCGAAAAAATCATTTATAAGTCTCTGTATTACTATCTCAATAAATTTAACTTATTTTGCAAATAAGGACTGGAAGTTAGCCAGACTTATGTATCGAATGGTGATCGTTCCGTGCATGATACATGGCTTGAAAGTATCGGCACTTACTAAAGCTAACAGGTCAAGACTCAGAAAATATGAGCGAGTTATCATGAGCGATTTGATAAACCACTCCAGGAACAAACCGAGACAAAAGAAAATGCATGAAATCTTAGACGGAAAAACAGTAACCAAACGTATCAAGAACCACAGGATGTGCTACCTCGCACATGTTTACAGGCGCCGCGTACCACATCTTCTGCATGCAGCAATGGAGTACAAGGTCAAGAGCAAGAAGGTCGGTCGACCTATATACACGTGGAACGTCAACCTAAAACAGGACATGAAGTACTTCGACAAAGGAATCGACTTTTGGATGGATACGGCTGAAGACAAAAACAAGATCAAGACTGCTGCTAGTGAAATATACAAAAAACCGGAAACGGAGAGTAGCGAGAACTCCGACGATGACATTGAAAACAGAAACATCTAACACAACTTAACACAGCAGAGCAAGGACATACAAAAGAACCGAGAAAGCAGCAGAACCTCGCCAAAAGATTCACGGGTGAAGCTCGACCTGAAGCATCTGGCCGCGTAGTCTTTAAAAGATGCCCATCCATAGACAAATATCACCCATCTCTCCACTGATCCAATGCTTGCTCTAGGATGCATATCCGGTAGGCTCTTAAATCCTACCCTTTCCTACGGGCACATCCTCCTTACAAAAACCGATCCCCCCGGTCTACTTCTTGATATGCAATGGTCGCTGTAGCACCATGAACATGAGGCTACAGGAGCTAGTGTGAATCTTAGGGTTCATTCGAGTAATCGAGTCTGGTCAAACCATGCTGGGATCGGTGCCTTTCATTCATTCATTCATTCATATAAGTCTCTGTATTACTATCTCAATAAATGTAACTTATTTTGCAAGGAACAAAATGGCTTTAGAAAGAATACCACGATCAACATGGCTATCTTTGATTTTTTGCGTAGCATTTTGTTAGCAGTAGACCAAAAAGCTCCTATTTGTGCTATCTACACAGATATGACCAAAGCCTTCGATTACGTAAAGCACGACGTCTTATTAGGCAAACTGCGTAGCTATGGTATCAGAGGTAACATTTTAAGACTACTCGAATCCTATCTCTCCAACAGAATGCAATGTACAGAGATTGAAAGAGTATGTGAAAAAACAAAATTTGAAAAGAGTTTTTTATCTCACTCTAGATTGATAAAGTTTGGTGTCCCACAGGGTAGCGTCCTTGGGCCACCTCTCTTCTTAATCTATATAAATGATCTGCCAAAGGTGACTCAACATCAAATGGTCATGTTTGCAGACGACAGTACTGTCATAGTGAAATGTATTGATCGCAATATTTATCAAGATGACATAAATAATACACTATCGGACATAATTAATTGGCTTAGTAAAAATAATTTAGTTATAAACTTAAAGAAAACCAATATAATGAACTTTCACCAAAGAACTGTAGTACCAAAAGTAAATATCAGACATAGTAACTGTGAAATTGAAGAAGTTAAAGTAGCAAAATTCTTAGGTTTATTCCTTGATAACCAGCTTAACTGGAAGGCCCACATAGATGACCTGAGTAAGAAAATAAATAAATCAGCATACGCACTTTTCCAAATTGCTAGAAAAATAAATATGGATGCGCTACTAGTTGCATATCACGGCTTAGTAGCCTCAATTTTGCCATATGGTATTATTTTCTGGGGCAATTCTACTGAAAAAGATATCATCTTTAAGGCACAAAAAATGTGCATAAGATCAATGTGCGGTTTGAAAACTGATGTTAGCTGTGTACCATTCTTTAAATTGCTGAAAATACTTACCTTACCCTCATTATATATTTTTTAAATTAGTGTTTTTGTCAAAACAAACATGAGGTTGTTCGAAAAAGTGTCAACGTTACGAGATGTTGAAATTCGTAGCCAATACGCAAACTCTTTAAGCCATCAGCGCTGTAAGACTGCCTTAGTGAGAAAGAGCGTTTTAGGTATGGCACCGCGCATTTACAATAAATTACCAGATGTCATAAAAAATTTGAATGTTACTCAATTCAAAAAAAAAAATAAAACTGTTATTAATTGAAAAATGTTATTATACGACTGATGAATTTCTGAATGATAAATTAATGAAGACTTTTTTTATTTATTTGACTGGAGAAACAAAGTTTTATTGAATATTGTGACTAATTCTAATTTATGTTATTTTATGCATTGACTGTAAAAAAGATTCCATATTGTTTTTTGTTTAGCATGCAACCATATTTGTACGCCTCTTGGCATAACATAGCGACCTATGAACCTTAATATAAGAACTGTATTCACTACCTATGTTACACAAATAAAAAATGATTATGATTATAAGGAAAAAGGACTTAATTGAATGTGTCCATTTGATGTTGCATCTTAATGAGACTAATAATTGTAAATTTATTTTTTGTGCCTTGCCTTATTCCCATTATATAACTGATGAGCAAAATAAGCATATTTATAATTTAAATATGTTCATTTAGAATAGGACTTGTCGTCACAGTGATGCTATTTTATATTTTGATTGTAATCAATTCATTACTGATTACAAACTGACAAATTATACTATGTATTTGCCACCTAGTTGTAGGAGACAAATTGCTAATCTTTTAGCATACAATATACTCAGTGACACTGGTACTTGTAGTGTACCATCGATTACTGTTAGTACTGATACTAATACTACTTTTGATACGCCTTGTAGTTTAAACTATTAGGTGCGACAACGGGTCAGCCACATATGTTGAATGTTGTACATCAAAATATGCAGGGTCTGTCCGGCAAAGAGCTAGAATTAAGTTTATTTATGGAGAACTATGATGTTCAGGTGTTATGTTTGACTGAACACTGGTTGAAGGAACATGAAGTAGTGTTTATAAATGATGAAAACTTTACCGTACAGAGTGCATTTGTGAGAAAGTGCTATTCGCGGTGGCTCTTTAGTTCTTGTTTCAAACAAGTTGAAATGTAAACAACGTTTAGATTTAGTTAATCTTTCAATCGAGCGCACTATAGAGTTGTCTTGTGTTGAACTTGAGCGATATGTTATAATTTGCGTTTATCGACCCCCCTCTGGGGATTTTATTAGTTTTGAATCGGTAATGGAAGATACTCTCAATAGTTTAAAATCAAATAACAAAAGTATTATTTTATGTGGAGATTTCAATATTAATATTTTAGATGTTACTCCATTAAGTATTAGACTTCTCAATCTTTTGAGGTCTTATAATTTAATTAACTTGTTTTTTGAACCTACTAGGATCACAGCTTCTTCGTCAACTTGTCTTGATAATATATTTAGTGATTGTGATGCCAAAAATAAATTTGTGTTAACTGACTTAACGTCCGACCACTGTGGTTTATTAGCTAGCTTCCCCATGCCATTACATAAAAAGCAACATAAACTTGAATGCAGGCCTTATACAGCTAGTCGTTGCAAAATGTTTAAAAATAATATAGCTCATAGAATTACACCATCAATAGTAGAATACGAGAATCCTAATGAAATTTATGGTGCCCTTTTTGATGTTGTGCAAAAAGAGTACCAATCCACTTTCAAGACCAAAACTATTAACATTAATGGATCCTCTGTTGGCTTTAACCAATGGGCTACTCCCGGTATTTATAAAAGTAGAGCGAGACTATACGAGTTATATGGTTTGAAAAAATACAGGTTTGATACTCCTTTCCTAGAGTATGTCAAAACTTATTCAAAATTATTCAAAAAGATTAGTGCTTTTGCTAAATCAAAATTTTTAGGCGATACAATAAAAAATTCTACTAATAAAGTAAAAACCACTTGGAAAATTATTAATAATGAAACGGGAAAATCGGTTAAACAAGAAAAACTACTTGAGATTATGGTCGACAACAAATTAGTTAATAAAGCAGCTGACGTAGCTGAGGCATTTAATGAGTTTTTTGCCAACATACCGATAACTACGACTCGCTCCTAAAAATTCGTCCTCGTCTAAAGCTGAAAACCTTTTGCACAGTAGTGTACCTAAATGTAGTCCCTTATTTAGTTTCGAACATGTAACCCCGCGTGATGTAGTTAATGTTTTTATTACACTTAAGTCTAAAAATACCGGTACTATTGGGGCATCTCCACTAAGCTTATAAGTAATATAATAGACATCGTAGCCCCCTACCTAGCTGTTACTTTTAATAAATGTGTTGATTTAGGAACTTTTCCTGACCTCATGAAGAGTAGTAAAGTCATACCATTATTTAAATCAGGTAATAAGAATGACGTTGGCAATTTCAGGCCTATTTCTATCTTACCTGCATTTAGCAAAATATTTGAAAAGTTAATACTCAAGCAGTTGCTAAGACATTTTAATTTAAATAGCCTCCTCCATAATGAGCAATATGGCTTCACAAAAGGTCGTTCAACTACAGATGCGGGTGTTGCACTGTTGAGACATATATTTGACGCATGGGAGAAATCACAAAATGCTATTGGAGTTTTCTGTGATCTCTCCAAAGCCTTTGATTGCGTGCACCATGACACGCTTTTGCGTAAGTTACGTCATTACGGTGTTCAAAACGAAGCTCTCAATGTAATCATTTCTTATTTACATAATAGGGTCCAATGTGTAGATATTAATGGTGTTAAATCTTCCGGGTTACCAGTTCAGTTAGGTGTTCCGCAAGGCTCAATACTGGGTTCATTCTTGTTCTTAGTTTATATCAATGATTTACCATTCCATTTGAAGAGCATCTGTGACGTTGTACTGTTTGCAGATGATACCTCTCTTATTTTTAAAGTAGACAGGAATAGACAAGATTTTGACGACGTAAACAGTGCACTCTCAATAGTTACAGATTGGTTTACGTCAAAAAACCTAGTTCTCAATGCCAAGAAAACCAAATGTGTAAAGTTCGCCCTACCAAATGTTAGAAACCTAGGACCCAACATCGTCTTAGATAAAGAGGTGCTTGAAACTGTAGGCTCGGAAATTTTTCTAGGACACTTGTACACTAACAATAGTGATATTCACAGTGTTAACACTAGAAATAAGGACAAACTACGTGCCCCCTTTCACCGGCTTCATAAGGTTCATAACTCATTTGTTGGGCTTGGTATAACCTTTTATAACAAGATACCCTCTTCTTTTCTAGACTTGCCTTTTAATGCGTTTAAAGCTCAACTAAAATCCAACCTTTGTTCAAAGGCATACTATTCCATCAACGACTACTTAGACGATAAGAATAGTTGGTCACCCTAGTTTAATGCAAGACAATTTTTTTGATCTGGCAACACTGGTAGCCGGCCGTCAAAAAACGGTCTCTAGGTTAATTAATTTAATAAATTAATAAAACTGTATATTTAGGGAATAGGTTTCTATTGCAAAATTATGTCTATAAAAGGCAGCGAGCGCGGCTGTATCGGTCATTTGCTCGCTGGCTTTCTTCGTGTGCGGTAGTTGTCGACGTGATTTGTTACTGTCCGTTTACTTTAATTCAAGTCGGTAAGAGTGTAATTAAGCTCTGTAAGTACGTACAATTTTTGTTATTGAGTGATTGGTGTCTTATTTTTTGTAATTAATCGTGTTAAATGCAAGTAAGATCAGATTTGTAGAATACTTTTCTTTTTTTATTAAAATTATTGAATGTGTCTAAGATCGTTGTTTTTTTTAAATAAATTTTCCTTCTGAAACCTTAGTTCAGAAGTGGGATACTTTTCCTAAAACGCCTACTAAATCCTGCTCTTGATTTTGTATCGTCTGTTATAAAAAATAAGACACCAAACGACCGTTTTATTTCGAAACCTTAGTGCTTGTTTTGTGAGTAAATATGGCCGATAGGCAGCATGAACCTCGTGACAAGTCACGTCGACATGATAGGTACCGTAGATCTCGGGATAGATCTCGTTCGCGAAACCGTTCTCGCTCCAGGAGTGGAATTTATCACACGAGTAGATCTCGATCGAACAGTAGGGCGCGCTCGCGATTGAATTTAGGCGATCAAAACGTAATAATGCAACAAACGTTACAATCGATTCTATCTCGTTTAAATACGTTAGAAACAGAACGTTCTACCTTACGTAACGCGACCGTGTGCCATAGTCAGCTAGTTCAGAATAGCACGCCCATAAGGTCTCACACTCCCCCGATTAGTGAATTACAGAACGGTCACGCCCTTCAGGCCAGAAACCCCATATCTAAAACCTTGTTACCTAGTTCAACAGCCACGTTAAGTACACCTACGGCCGCGAGTATTACGACCGAGGGACCGAGTGTCGACACACACCTCCGCAGCGAACAATCTGTGACGGATTCGGCGCGGATATTAGCTGAAGCAATAAGGTCAATAAATTCAGACAAAACTCAAAAATATTTTGTATCTAACTTCGATCCTACTATCAATGACATAGACGTTTGGTGTGAGGAAGTTGATCGAGCTAGAATCTCTAATAACTGGGGAGACTCGGAGTGCCTGTCGCGCGTATCGATATGCCTTAAAGGTGACGCACGCACCTGGCTAAATGAGTGGGTGACCAGCGACCGAACGTGGACTAATTTCGTTACAGAATTTAAGCCCTTGTGCCCACGAAAACTTGATTACGCAAATATTCTTTATGATACGATGCACACGACTTCTGATAAGTATAACACATACGCTGAGTATGCTAGAAGGACGTTACTGCGCCTCAAAATAGTTAAGGGACTAAGCGACGAATTGAGAACTTTGATAGTCATTCGCGGTATAACAGACGCTCAGGTTAGGGCTGCGGCTGCCAACGCTAATCTACAGTTACACGATCTAATTTCATTTTTATCCATTTATACTAAACCTACCCGCACCAAATTAGAAAATCGGAACCATCCTTCCAAGCCACCAAACAATAATCGTTCATCAAGCTTAAAATGTTTTGTCTGCGGACAACCAGGACATAAATCTCACTCTTGCCCCAAGAAGCCCAAAGTTGATCAGGCGTCTAATACTACTAAGAATGATGCCAACAAACTAACCTGTAATTTCTGTAAAAAACCGGGACATAGTGAAGACGTTTGTTTTGCTAAGGAAAGATCGGGCTCGCGTAATAAGCGAAACATTAATTTATGTACTACCCCCTTAGCTGGTTCCTCGCAAAATAGCGACCTTAAGACTGCAATTATCCAGGGTATCCCTGTGGATGTTCTTATCGACAGTGGAGCCTTAAATGTCTCATTAGTCTCGTCCGATGCATTGAAACACTTAACTTGTGAACGGAAACCTAGGCAATGTGTTTTGAAAGGAATTAGTGACGCCGCTATCCAAGCCGACTCCTACGTTACATTAACGATTGAGTTTGATGAAATCTCCATCGAGGCCGACTTTGTTGTAGTACCTGGGTCTTGTATGAGTACCCCCGTTGTGATAGGAACTGATATTCTTAACCGTGACGGCATCACATACGTGCGCACTAGGGATAGACAGTGCCTAACTCGAACCGTTGGAACAGCTGTTCATGCAGTGTTCAATGGTGAATTACAGATTAACACACCCCTTCAGGGTGACCAACTTGAGTGTCTCAAAGACTTAATAAAGCTATTCTCGAAATACCTCATAACTGGCACTGCTTCGACTACTGTCACAACCGGTAAAATGTCTATAAAGCTTACGGACGATACACCCGTTGCTTACCGACCTTACAAGCTGTCACACTCGGAAAAACTTAAAGTCCGCGAAATTGTGCGCGATTTGAAGGACAAGGGTATCATCCGCGATTCCACCTCTGAGTATGCCAGCCCCATAATATTAGTAAAGAAGAAGGATGGTAGCGACAGGATGTGCGTTGATTATAGGGCGCTTAATCGACTAACTGTTAGAGACCGGTATCCATTACCACTGATTGACGACCACATAGATAGGCTAGGCAATTTTAAATACTTCAGCAGCCTCGATATGGCTAGAGGATTTCATCAAATTGCTATTGAAGATGATTCAATTCACAAGACTGCGTTCGTCACGCCGGAAGGACATTATGAGTATCTTCGAATGCCTTACGGTTTGACGAACTCTCCCATAGTATATCAAAGAATTATCAATGACACCCTTCGTGATCATATCGAGGCTGGCAACGTGTTGGTATACGTCGACGATGTACTCTGTATGAGCAACTCTGTCAATGAGGGGATCTGTTTATTGAAAAAGGTTCTAGAAACACTAACAAAATCGGGGTTTTCGATAAACTTAGGAAAGTGCTCTTTTCTGTCCACTGAAGTTGAGTATTTGGGGCGCGTCATAAGTCAGGGTCAGGTTAGGCCGAGCCCCCGAAAAATTCAAGCACTTGTGGATGCGCCAACACCGCGTAACGTAAAACAAATCCGGCAGTTTCTGGGTCTGGCTGGCTATTTCAGACGATACATTAAGAATTACGCGACTAAAACCGCTTGCATAGCACGCTTAATGAAAAAAGACGTTACCTTTTGCTGGGGCCCAGAGCAGGAAGGGGTTAGGCGAGAGATAATAGATTGCTTGACTAAATCACCTATACTGTCCATCTTCGACCAGTCCCTACCTACTGAGGTACACACTGACGCCAGCAGTATTGGTTATGGCGCAATATTAATGCAGAAGAAGGCCGATGGTACGAAGCATGTAGTCGCTTACTATAGTAAAGCCACGCAGGGCGCCGAAAGCAGGTACCACTCTTACGAGCTGGAAACTTTAGCTGTAGTAAGGGCATTGCAGAATTTTCGCCATTATCTTGTTGGCATAAACTTTAAAGTCATCACAGACTGCAACGCTCTTAAAGCCACCGAAAAGAAGAAGGACCTGCTTCCGCGCGTCGCCAGGTGGTGGATCTACTTACAAGATTTCCATTTCAGCATCGATTACAGAAAAGGTACTATGATGACACATGCAGACTACCTTAGCCGAAACCCAGTCCCAGATGCCAAAGTGCATCAAATATCTAAGCCACGCAATTGGGCACAAATCGCTCAGTCTGCAGACGATGAGACACAAAGTCTTCTGCAGAAATTACAGGATGGAGAGTTAGACTCTCAACGGTACGTCCAACAAAACGAACTCCTTTATTATCGTTACACACCAGTGGGCGAGGAAGCTAGACTCCTTTGTTTCATCCCCAAAGGGCACCGGCTAAGCTTACTAAGAATTTTCCATGACGAGCATGAGCACATCTGCGCAGAGAAAACTGTCGACTTAATTCTCAAATATTTCTGGTTCCCCGGGCTTCGGCAATTTGTAGCAAAATACATAAAACACTGCCTCGCGTGCATATCAAATAAACGTGTCCCTAGAGCCCCTTACCAACCAATTACATCCTGGGAAAAGCCTAGTACCCCTTTCGAAACATTACATACGGACGTACTTGGTCCATTACCCGAATCTGAAGGATATAAGTTTGTCTTATTAATAGTTGACTCTTTTACAAAATATTGTTTGTTATATCCCATTTATAAACAAGATGTGAGTGAGCTTAAACGAACGTTTAGTAACGTAATATCACTCTTTGGCGCCCCTAAGCTTGTAGTAGCTGACCGCGGGCGAATGTTTGAATCCTCAGGATTTTCTAAACTTTTAACTGAACTTGGCTGTAAAATTCATTTCATTACGCCGGAAATGCACAATGCCAATGGACAGGTAGAAAGGTACGTCAGAACTGTTCTAAATATGATTCGTGTTGAAACAAATCATAGGCACTCAAAATGGTCGGAACAACTGTGGAAGCTCCAACTCGTTCTAAACATTACCAAGCACAAGACGACACAAACTTCAGCTCTGAAGCTCCTGATTGGCACGGAAGCCACCATACCTGTCGTTCGGACACTAATCCGCGATGTCGCCGTCGAGATGTCCCAGAACCACGAAGGCCGGCGGGAGCTGGTCAGAACAAGAGCTCACCAACTGCTGACCCGAAACCAAGCCAAACAAGACGATTATGTGAACCGACAGCGGCGAGCACCACGCACTTTTAACGTCAACGATCTGGTTTTCGTAATCAAATACTCCCAGTCTACAGGAAAACTAGATCCTGGAATGCGTGGACCATATCGAGTGATTAAGGTACTACCCAGTGGCCGTTACCAGCTGAAATCCATTAGTGGTTCATACGGCAAGACCACCCAGGCAGCCGCTGAGTATATGGTACCCTGGAACGGAGAATGGTGTCCAGAGTCATGTGCAGCCTTTTTTGAGGGTGAGTTACAATGGCCCTACGTATGCGCAGACTTGGTGAGTCGCTTTGCCATCAGTTTAGCTTGTTCATTTTTAATCACTTTTAGCTACATTCACTAAGACATTATAATGTTTCAGTTTCTTAATTTAAACTATCTAGATGTTCAAATATGAATAGTTAAATGGTGGCAGGTCGGCTTACTAGCCCGTACATGCACCCTAATTTTGACTGTTTGGGTTGGACGTGCGATTCAGTGATGCCTCCGTCCGCATTGGTACGTGATCAATGATCTTGTGTGAAGGACGTGCGATTCAGAGATGCCTCCGTCCACCCTAAATTAATGAGTTATTGACTTATGAGAAATATGTGATAGGACGTGCGATTCAGTGATGCCTCCGTCCTAATAGACATGCCCATAGTGAGAGGTATTGGTCTAGGATGAAAGTGTTGACGTGCGATTCAGCGATGCCTCCGTCAACTTCAGACAGTGGGGACGCCTTCTGTCTGATTTGTTCACAGATGCAGTGCTACACAGCAGATAACGCGTCATGGGCCGATATGAAGACTGAGTAATAAAACAATGAAAGCCCTCTTGACGTCAAATGCTTATTTTGTTGATTGCATGTTGTATGTGTCCTACATTTGATAAACCTAAGGCAAGTTTTTAATCGTGGTAATATTTCAGATGATGAAGTATGTGATCCCGGTGCAGGGTCATCATCAGCATCCATACCACCTAGAGCAGAGGTGACCAGCAGACCAGGTGACCAGGGGAACAGCGGTGAACCCACATCTGCAGACTTGGCCCCGGTACGGGACGACTATCACGAGGACCGCGCCGAGGACGACGCTACGTCAGGATAGGCCGATTTAGGGAATAGGTTTCTATTGCAAAATTATGTCTATAAAAGGCAGCGAGCGCGGCTGTATCGGTCATTTGCTCACTGGCCTTCTTCGTGTGCGGTAGTTGTCGACGTGATTTGTTACTGTCCGTTTACTTTAATTCAAGTCGGTAAGAGTGTAATTAAGCTCTGTAAGTACGTACAATTTTTGTTATTGAGTGATTGGTGTCTTATTTTTTGTAATTAATCGTGTTAAATGCAAGTAAGATCAGATTTGTAGAATACTTTTCTTTTTTTATTAAAATTATTGAATGTGTCTAAGATCGTTGTTTTTTTTAAATAAATTTTCCTTCTGAAACCTTAGTGTATTATATAAGTTAAATTAGTGTAATACAGTATGTTAAATAACAGAGGGCGTTCCCTTAAACTCGCTAATCTATATCATTAATAGATTAAAATAAAAATATCAGCATATAAAAATAAGCATAAAATAATCCGAAATCAAAAAAATAATTAATTGACAATAATCTCGAAACCTCCTGTTTAACCAATTAGATCGCCGCACACGCAGCCCGTCATTCATAAATAAATTGCGACGTTGCCGTCCTTCAAGTACGCGTTCACAGAGTGTTTCTTTTACGTATCAATTTAACATTTTTTTGTGAATATTTTAATATTAAAAAAAAAAAAAACATTTTCTTTTCGAATGGTAATATTTTTTTTAGCATGTATGGATGCTATTCTATTGCGGGTTAACGGGAACGCCCTCTGTTAGTTAACATACTATATAGTCAAACCTAGGTATTAGGTATTCTAAAAAGTGACTATCAAGTGTTCTTTGTCGCGAAAATTTCGTAAAATAGAGGATTCAAAACCGGCTGTCAACTCAACGTACCAACGGTGACGGATTTCAAACTTTCATCAATCCTGGGGAGTATTTTGTTTTATTTATTTGCTTGTATTACAGACCACAGAACATCACAAAGTACTGCTCAGGTCTCTGAGCTACGTCCATCACACACTGGCACGGTTTATGTCTCCTTTTGCTTGACAACTAGTGGAAGCAAAATCGACGACGAAAACATTCGCCCAGACAATAAACACTACATAATTACTGCACAAAAATAGGCTCATTAGAGCTTATTCATACTATAAAACCTTTTAAGGGTCATAAACTTGTTATTGTCTACTAAGTTTCTTTGTGTTTTACAATAAAAGCAGTGCCTATTCCTTGTAACTTCACTTCTATTCATTTGTTAACATTTCACTACTTACTTATTTTTAACTTACTTTAATTTTATTTTTCCCTTCTACCTCCTACTAATCTAAATATTGGAACATCTTTTTCACACTGTTATTTAGCTGCCTAACTTCACACATTTCAGGTGACTGACATTTTGAAGCAAATGATGACCCGCAGTGCCACAATCCAGGAGATGGAAGCAAAACTGAGATCTACCTTGACAAAGCTAGAGGCTTCTGAAGCTACATGCAAACAGCGGCTCTGTGAAAGGGAAGACAGTGAGGTGGAAATAAAGCTTGTTATTGACAAGAGCACTGAGCTTAAGAACCAGCTGACTGAACTACATGTACAGCATATGGACATACTTGCCCAGCATCAACACCTCCGTCAACTAGTGTCGAATTTCCAGGAATGTAGTGACACCCACGAACTGGCTTTGAGACGCATATCTGAACTAGAACAGGAATTAAGCAAGGCCCACAACACAATACCCGCCTTGGAAACTCTCAAAGCCCGTGAAGAGTCTGCGATCACCTGCATTCTTTATGATGAGTTGGTTGGTAGCGGGTCGGGTCCCATACGTGTTGAGCCAGTTGTAAAAATAGATTTAACTGATGATACTATGATTAAAAATAAATTGTTTACTAGTCACAATAAGTTAAATATATTAAAATTAATAGATTAATTAGAAAAACTCAAAAATCTTTAAAATGCCAAAAAGTAAACAAATTAAATACAAAACTTAGGCAAAAAAAAGTAAATTTAATACAAGAATTAAAAAACTGTAACAGTGAATTAGAATTGTGTAATGCTATGTGTGACACAGACACTCAGCGCCTTCAGGATGAACTGTTTGTTAGGGAATACGCTCTAAAGGATATCTTTAGTAAATATGAGGCTTCTCAACAAGACCTGAGTAAGCGCATGCAGGAGGCTAATGAGTTGGCAGACCTGCACCCTAATTGCGTAACACACGATTTATCGGAATCGGTTTCAATTTGACAGTTCAACAACATTCATTGCGTTATTTGCGTGTCGAGCAGACAAACTTTTCGAACTTAGGAAGCAATGGATTAGCAATTTGCTTCAAAATGATTCAGATTCCGATTGATTGTGTGTTACGCAATTGGGGTGCTGGTCAATTATAATGCGGAGAGGTATGAGTCTTTGACAAATAACCTCTCTTTTAGCTGTACCTGCTCCCGGGGACCCCAACTTATTACACCCACACCCTCAGTAGCTGAACCAGTAGGTAGCTGTATTAGTGATGATAGCAATAGTACGAATAATTTGATTAATACTACTTATATTTTTTCTGATAAATTTGGTCAAGGTTTTGGTAGCTTGTTAAATCAGTGTTCGCAACAATATGTAATTAATCATTGTTTACCCGGTGCCAGTATTAGCCAATTAATTAATAATATCAAATTGACAAAAATAAACCCCAGTTCAACTGTTATATTATTATTTGGGGATAGTTTAAATGTAAGGAAAAAGGACTTAATTGAATGTGTCCATTTGATGTTGCATCTTAATGAGACTAATAATTGTAAATTTATTTTTTGTGCCTTGCCTTATTCCCATTATATAACTGATGAGCAAAATAAGCATATTTATAATTTAAATATGTTCATTTATAATAGGACTTGTCGTCACAGTGATGCTATTTTATATTTTGATTGTAATCAATTCATTACTGATTACAAACTGACAAATTATACTATGTATTTGCCACCTAGTTGTAGGAGACAAATTGCTAATCTTTTAGCATACAATATACTCAGTGACACTGGTACTTGTAGTGTACCATCGATTACTGTTAGTACTGATACTACTTTTGATACGCCTTGTAGTTTAAACTGTTAGGTGCGACAACGGGTCAGCCACATATGTTGAATGTTGTACATCAAAATATGCAGGGTCTGTCCGGCAAAGAGCTAGAATTAAGTTTATTTATGGAGAACTATGATGTTCAGGTGTTATGTTTGACTGAACACTGGTTGAAGGAACATGAAGTAGTGTTTATAAATGATGAAAACTTTACCGTACAGAGTGCATTTGTGAGAAAAAGTGCTATTCGCGGTGGCTCTTTAGTTCTTGTTTCAAACAAGTTGAAATGTAAACAACGTTTAGATTTAGTTAATCTTTCAATCGAGCGAACTATAGAGTTGTCTTGTGTTGAACTTGAGCGATATGTTATAATTTGCGTTTATCGACCCCCCTCTGGGGATTTTATTAGTTTTGAATCGGTAATGGAAGATACTCTCAATAGGTTAAAATCAAATAGCAAAAGTATTATTTTATGTGGAGATTTCAATATTAATATTTTAGATGTTACTCCATTAAGTATTAGACTTCTCAATCTTTTGAGGTCTTATAATTTAATTAACTTGTTTTTTGAACCTACTAGGATCACAGCTTCTTCGTCAACTTGTCTTGATAATATATTTAGTGATTGTGATGCCAAAAATAAATTAGTGTTAACTGACTTAACGTCCGACCACTGTGGTTTATTAGCTAGCTTCCCCATGCCATTACATAAAAAGCAACATAAACTTGAATGCAGGCCTTATACAGCTAGTCGTTGCAAAATGTTTAAAAATAATATAGCTCATAGAATTACACCATCAATAGTAGAATACGAGAATCCTAATGAAATTTATGGTGCCCTTTTTGATGTTGTGCAAAAAGAGTACCAATCCACTTTCAAGACCAAAACTATTAACATTAATGGATCCTCTGTTGGCTTTAACCAATGGGCTACTCCCGGTATTTATAAAAGTAGAGCGAGACTATACGAGTTATATGGTTTGAAAAAATACAGGTTTGATACTCCCTTCCTAGAGTATGTCAAAACTTATTCAAAATTATTCAAAAAGATTAGTGCTTTTGCTAAATCAAAATTTTTAGGCGATACAATAAAAAATTCTACTAATAAAGTAAAAAGCACTTGGAAAATTATTAATAATGAAACGGGAAAATTGGTTTAACAAGAAAAACTACTTGAGATTATGGTCGACAACAAATTAGTTAATAAAGCAGCTGACGTAGCTGAGGCATTTAATGAGTCTTTTGCCAACATACCGATAACTACGACTCGCTCCTTAAATTCGTCCTCGTCTAAAGCTGAAAACCTTTTGCACAGTAGTGTACCTAAATGTAGTCCCTTATTTAGTTTCGAACATGTAACCCCGCGTGATGTAGTTAATGTTTTTAATACACTTAAGTCTAAAAACACCGGTGATTATTGGGGCATCTTCACTAAGCTTATAAGTAACTAGCTTCTGCCCGCGGCTTCGCCCGCGTGGATGTCGGAAGTTATCCCACGGGAACGTGCTACCAGGATAAAACGTATGTGCTTCCCCAGGATGCCATCTATCTCTTTGCCAAATCAGAAGTTCAGTGGTTTAGGCGTGAAAATGTAACATACAGTTTCATGTTTATATCCTCCCCTAAAAACCGAATTATCCCTTTTTGCCCCGTCCAGGTGTCAATTTTCGACAACTTTGCATACTTATTATTAATTATTTTCTGTCGAAAGTATCAATACTGAGTTTCGAGTTAATCGGACCGCGCATTCAATTTCTTCCACACAAACTTCAACACCCCTATATCCCCCTTTGAGGGGTAGTTTGAAAAACTTATAATGATAAACTTTATTACTTGCTTAGGCAAATATTGTTGCCAAGTTTCAAGTTTATTAACTAAATTAATAAGATTTTTCATATTAACTGTATCCCCGCTTTTCACCCACACAGGGGTGGAATTTAAAAAAATTCATAACTTGACTCAAAGATTATTTATACCAATTTTATAATTAATCAAGCCACTTATTATAATCCTCCCCTGTAAAATTAACTACCTCATACGTGTTATTATTTATTTTTAGTCTTAAGTACACACACTGAGTTTCGAGTTAATTGGACCGCGCGTTCAAATTCTTCCACACAAACTTTAGCACCCCTATATCCCCTTCGAGGGGTAGTTTTGAAAAACTAATAATGATAGTATTATAATAATGATAGATATATATAGATAATTAATATAGTATTCATGCCAATTTTCAAGATTAATAACCTAACGAATAAGATTTTTCATATAAACTTTATCCCCGCTTTTCACCCCCACAGGGGTGAAATTTTGAAAAATCATTCGGAATGTTTTCATAACTTACTCAAAGATTATTTATACCAATTTTCGAGTTAATCAAGCCACGCTGTAAAATCCTCCCCTGTAAAATTGACTACCCCTTTTTAGACCGTCAGGGGTAGATTTTCGAAAAACCCTGATACACATTATTCTTTCCTTTCAATTTTAGGTATAAATACTGAGTTTCGATTAAATCGGACCGCGCGCTAATATTCTTCCATACAAACTTTGAAACCCCCCAATCCCCTTTTAGGGGGTCGTTTATAAAAACCAAAAATTCTCAACTTCATAATTTACTTATATAAGTATTCGTGCCAAGTTTCAAGTTTATTAACTCAAGGAATAAGATTATCCATACAAACAAAATCCCCCCATTTCACCCTCTTAGGGGTGGAATTTCGAAAAACCCCTTCTTAGTGGATACCTACCCTTTACGAAGAATACACCCTCCAAATTTCATGTCTCTAGGACCAGCGGTTTAGGCTGTGCGTTGATGTCTCAGTCAGTCAGTCAGGACTTTGAATTTTATATACAGTATGTTAATTAACAGAGGGCGGTCCCTTAAACTCGTTGATCTATATCATTAATAGATTAAAATAAAAATATCAGCATAGGAAAATAAGCATAAAATAATCCGAATTCAAAAAAATAATTAATTGACAAAAAATTCGAAACCTCCTGTTTAAAATCAAAATAGTAGCGCGGAATAGTACCTAGCGTACTAGCATTGCCCAAACCGGCAACGTCGCGCAATGCGCACACGATGCCGAGCGTCTCACGAATACTCACGAAGCCGAGTGAACCGGCCGCCCGCCGCCGGCCGCCCGCCACCGGCCGCCGCGCGCCGCGCTAAATGGTGAATGGCGAGCGGCGACTTATAAAAACAATGAATTAGAAATACACGTCGTCGGGTTGTTATCAGTAAAATTAAAAATTTATGTAAGAATGTTTAGTTTTAGCAATAACATTTAACAACCCGTCTCAAATGCCCGGCTGACAAAGGAACGCGTCACTTGGCACAGATTACTAAATAGTTACTAAGTACGTAACAGATGCTTCACTCAGTAGAAAATTTCCAATACCTACTGCTGTAATAGCCTACTCCGCCGCGTCAGCAACCGCTGCATGCTAAAATGTGCCTAAATGCTCAAACGTACAGTTGTGATTGCGTCGCATCGCGCGATCCCACAGCACTGAATTTGGTCCGCAAACGGCTCGAGCGCGCTCGGCCGGGCGGTAGGTAATTATAGCGCGCAAGTACATGGAGTGACGGAGGCCTGACTTTGGGCTTGGAAGGACCTATTCGCAAACATAGTAAATAAAAAAAAACATAAATTCATGTACCTACCTATCGAAGCCACGTTTCAATAACATTAAAATTAAAATACAGAGTATTAGAAAGTTATTCTGCACGCAGCGGCCGATTAATGAACGCGGGGTGGTGGCAGCGCTTCTGAGTTCTGCCGACACGTCGTCGCGGGCTCGTGGCCACAAAATAAACAGGTCCACTCACGGAACAACACATTTTTACACGAATTTGTTTTACCTAGCCAGTCAAACCGGTGCGGTGGTACGACAGGCTTACAGTGTTAATTATGAAAAAAATATTTTATCTAAAAAATAATGTACTGCTAATAGTGTGCGGTTAAGTTTGGAAAAAGTTTCATTTATTTAAACTACAGTTTAGGCTAGGATTTAAATGATAATGACGATGGTCGATATTACACGTTAGCAAGTGAATGTTTTCTCCAATAACAGAAATTTAAAAACTTTTACTTTACGCAGTTGCCTTCGTAATACCTAAGTACTTGCGTTTATTCATAGCAATCGTGTAACAAGTAAAAAAGCAGTTTTAGGAAAGAGTGGGCCTTCTGAACTCAGTCGTTAAGTGTTATTTTTTATTTTAATGTTTTCGAAATGTTTTAGGTATTATGATACATTTAGATAATGTTAAAAACTTACCTAGATTTTGAACTGCTCAATATGCTGACCTCCTCTGTCTACACATTGTTGCAATCGCCGACGGTTATTTTGGTGCACTCGTCGCATTAAAAGCGGGTCCTCGCGTATGCAGTTCCTGATAACACGAAATGCTGTGCGGATTCGCATTTCCATCTCCTCCCGCGAGTGGCTTTCTTTTTTATAAACGAGTTGTTTGACCCAACCCCAAAAAAAGAAGTCAAGTGGCGTTAGGTCAGGTGACCGTGGTGGCCACGCCTCGGGACCGTACCTCCCGATCCAGCGGCTATCAAACAACTCGTTTAACCGCGACCGCACTTCTGTTGAAATGTGAGGGGGTGCTCCGTCGTGTTGAAACCACACATTTCGGAGCTCGGCTAGCGGCAATCGGTCGAGGTAGCGCTCGACGGTGCCGTTAAGAAGAGCTAGATACCTCACACGGTTTAGAGTCCCTGGGATGAAGACAGGTCCTATTATTTTGTTTCCCTTTATCCCAGCCCACACATTCAGTGACCACCGTATTTGATGTGCTAACGGCCGAGTGGCACGCGGATTATGGCCTCTTTCTGCCCAGTGATGGCATACACGCCGATTCCACATACCATTGCGCGTAAATAGGCTTTCGTCTGACCATATGACGTTTTCGATGAAGTGGGTGTCCTCCGCGCATCGCTGCAGTGCCCACTGGCAATAAGTTAACCGGCGCTCGAAGTCAGCTGGACCAAGCAGACCTTGCACTTTTTGAAGTGAGTACGGGTGCTGCTTGTTTTTCTTTAAAATTTTAAAGACTGCGACGTGACTCATGTGTAACAGGCGGCCGGCTCTTCTAGTGCTTGAACCGGGCTCCTCTTCAAAATGTCTTAGCACGTTCTCTTCTCGCCGCACAGAGATCACGGGTCGGGGGCCACCAGAACGACGCGGCACTACCGGTTCATTGTTACGAATACGCACCAGGGCACTCACAATAACACGAGAATTCCGCGGTTGATGTGCATTGGGGTACCTCTCAGCATACATCCTCAGAGCACGTGCACCATCATAATTACACTCAGCATAAATGAGCACCATGTTCACATACTCCTGAGCACTGAACTGATAACGTGGCATTTTTCACACAAGAATGACGCAAGATGTTGCAATGCGAAAATAATGCGCGTCCGGTCAGCGCGTGAGATTAGTTCCGACTAAAATTAGGTGGACATCCGGGGGTAGGGGGCGGTTCTAGGCGCATCAATTAGATCGCCGCACGCGCGGCCCGTCATTCATAGATAAATTGCGACGTTGCCGTTCTTCAAGTACGCGTGTACAGAGTGTTTCTTTTACGTATCAATTTAAAATTTTTAGTGAATGTTTTAATGTAAAAAAAAAATAAAAACATTTTGTTTTCGAATGGTAATATTTTTTTTAGCATGTATGTGTGCTATACTATTGCGGGTTAACGGGAACGCCCTCTGTTAGTTAACATACTGTATATAGATATAATAGACATCGTAGCCCCCTACATAGCTGTTACTTTTAATAAATGTGTTGATTTAGGAACTTTTCCTGACCTCATGAAGAGTAGTAAAGTCATACCATTATTTAAATCAGGTAATAAGAATGACGTTGGCAATTTCAGGCCTATTTCTATCTTACCTGCATTTAGCAAAATATTTGAAAAGTTAATACTCAAGCAGCTGCTAAGACATTTTAATTTAAATAGCCTCCTCCATAATGAGCAATATGGCTTTACAAAAGGTCGTTCAACTACAGATGCGGGTGTTGCTCTGTTGAGACACATATTTGACGCATGGGAGAAATCACAGAATGCTATTGGAGTTTTCTGTGATCTCTCCAAAGCCTTTGATTGCGTGCACCATGACACGCTTTTGCGTAAATTACGTCATTACGGTGTCCAAAACGAAGCTCTCAACGTAATTATTTCGTATTTACATAATAGGGTCCAATGTGTAGATGTTAATGGTGTGAAATCATCCGGGCTACCAGTTCAGTTAGGTGTTCCGCAAGGCTCAATACTGGGTTCATTCTTGTTCTTAGTTTATATCAATGATTTACCATTCCATTTGACGGGCATCTGTGATGTTGTACTGTTTGCAGATGATACCTCTCTTATTTTTAAAGTAGACAGGAATAGACAAGATTTTGACGACGTAAACAGTGCACTCTCAATAGTTACAGACTGGTTTACGTCAAAAAACCTAGTTCTCAATGCCAAGAAAACCAAATGTGTAAAGTTCGCCCTACCGAATGTTAGAAACCTAGGACCCAACATCGTCTTAGATAAAGAGGTGCTTGAAACTGTAGGCTCGGAAATGTTTCTAGGACTAACAGTAGATGCCAAACTTCAGTGGGGACCTCATATATCAAGTCTAGCAGGAAGGCTCAGTTCGGCTGCCTACGCCTTCAGGAAAGTAAGACAATACACTGACGTTGATACAGCTCGTTTAGTCTATTTTAGTTATTTTCACAGCGTTATGTCCTACGGTATTCTGTTGTGGGGCAAAGCCGCTGATATACAAAATATATTTGTTCTTCAAAAGCGAGCTGTTCGAGCAATTTACCAGCTAGGTGCCAGAGTTTCTCTAAGAGATTTCTTTAAAGATATTGGTATTCTCACGGTTGCATCACAATTCATCCTTGCCAACATTTTATATATTAGGCAAAATTTACACTTGTAAACTAAAAATAGTGATATTCACAGTGTTAACACTAGAAATAAGGACAAACTACGTGCCCCCTTTCACCGGCTTCATAAGGTTCATAACTCATTTGTTGGGCTTGGTATAACCTTTTATAACAAGATACCCTCTTCTTTTCTAGACTTGCCTTTTAATGCGTTTAAAGCTCAACTAAAATCCAACCTTTGTTCAAAGGCATACTATTCCATCAACGACTACTTAGACGACAAGAATAGTTGGTCACCCTAGTTTAACGCAAGACAATGTTTATGTCCCTTCTCTAGAATTAGCTTACTGCCAGGTCTTAGAACCCAGCAATGCATAAATATGTAAGCTGTCACGCCCTTTATGCCTGGAGGCTTTTTATTTATTTATTTATTAGGGATAAAAAACAGTAGTACAATCACATGCTAGACACTATATATAAACTTAGAATACTAATTGCACTACCAACACTATTATCCACTGATCACTAGCTTTAAGATTAATGCTACGTGAGTTAAATTAATAAAAAATAATAATAATAAATTAAAAATAAACAGCGATTACGGACGTTCAAGTAAAATGACAGAATTAAGATGAATAAAAGTAAAAAAAAAAACATCTAAAACAAAGAAAACCAAATTACGAAGCTAGTAAACATTCAACTACAAATTCCCTAAATTTGTTAGCGGAAAGATTAAATACGTCAATGCTTTCAAATGTATTGTTGTAAGAGTCTACAAGTTGACGCAGAGAAGCTCGAGAACCAGCATTAGAGCGACAGACTTGGCTGGTGTTAGTAGACAGTAAACGGTATGGGCGCGCCTGTCTACGCACTACTGTTCTTGGAACAAGGTAACATAACTTATTGGATATTTCAGAGCAATCATATTTGTTATGGACAATACCATGAAGAAACATTGCTCCAAGCAGCAGTCTTCTGGACTCTAGAGAAAGCAGGTTAAAATTATTCAACAATACATCATACGAACCCTGGCTGCGACTACATCTCCAATGCATTGCTCGCAGGAACTTTCGTTGTACTGTTTCGATTGATTCAATATATTTTTTATAGCAGGGGTTCCAGATCATAGTTGCAAACTCCAGACATGGCCTTACTAAGGATATAAACAAATATCTATATTTTGATGGGCGTCTAAAATCTTTAGTGTTGTTAACAAAGCCGTACAAAACTCAAACTCAAACTCAAATCATTTATTTCAATTAAACCATTTACAGGCACTTTTGAATTGTCAAAATTAAATAGTCGGTCAGTTAGTCAGAAAGTTGAAGCTAGTCGCCCATTCCAAAAACGTAGATCTCTATGGAGAAGAACGGGTAAGAAACTCCACGGACACTCTTTTAAATCAAGATATTATTACAAAATCCTGGGTACATTATTCTTATTGCTTCTTTAAGTGAGAACAATGTAAAAAAAAAGAAACAATTTAAAATATAACATTAAAAATAAGCCCTGGCAGTTAAGAGATGATCAGTCTCAACCAACGGCGCCCGTTCACGAACAAGACGCGTGGATCAGCACCACCCAGCTCAACCATTTTGTAGGGAACCGAATGATCCAACACACGCGCCACCATCAGTGAGACATTTAAGTGAGCACGACATATTCTCAACTGCCATGCTCTTTCAAGTCAGCATCAAAATATCATAAAAAAAACGGATCCATGGTTCTTACATTTACAAAATTTAAAAAATGCTTCTAAATTATACAAAACTATAGTTTGCAACTTTCTTAACAGATAAGAGAAAAAAAATAATAAAAAGTTACTACCAATCTGGAAGAGGTATTTAATAACACAAAAAAAAAACAAAAAAAAAAAGGGGAAGCATCTCCTCCAAAATATAGAAATTGTGATCAACTAGTGAGCCCAAGTGCCTGTGGAGCAGGACCAGCATTAAGCCAAGCATTTTTATCTAGTATATACTCATCCAACTTATAATTATATGCTTGTCTACATAGTGTGCGTTTAATGCATGTTTTAAATTTCTTCTCATTTAGTTGAAGAATATCGAGTGGTATTTTATTGTTACGAGCTTCGGGTTCGTGACAATAAAACTGCCGATATAAATTACCAAAAATGACACTTTAATTAATCAACACAAACACACTAATTATAAAACACAATTATTATACTTAAGTCGCACTTGAAGATCGCTTCAGATGTATTCGCATGTATCGCTTCCAACACACTGTGTCGCATCAGTCAGTAGAAGTCGCGACGCCCCCGTTAGGGGGCGTGGCGAGCGGCGCCAGGGCTTCGCCCCCAGGCCGCAGATAGCCATACGGTGGCCCGCTACTACGGGCCCCTCGCTGTGTTGGCAACAATGGCCCCTGGTAGTATTTGACGCGCGTGAGTTGCGCGCGTCTATGTGAGTGATTGCTATTAGTATTTCTGTAGGCGCGCCGCGACGCCGACTCACAGCGTCGCTTTCTTCACGACACCTCGGCGGTCTGTCCCCGCCAGGTGAGACCCCCAGTTGCCTGGGGGAGGCCCGGCGGGGGACGACCAGCGACGAAGGTGCCGACTCGACGCTCCTACAGAGTAAGGGTGTTTTGCTCCCGCCCGTCCCGTTTCCAGAGCTAGCCGGTTACGTTCCGGGCTAAGGAGCAGTCATGTGTGTGTGAGCGGTATTGTATTGTGTAACACCGCTCAGTGTCTACGTGTGTCGCGGCCCGCGCTGCGCCCACACGTGTGAGTTTAGGCGTCTGTGTAGTAGTGGATGTCTGTGTTCGTCGCGTAACGTGCCTATATTAACTTAGCACACGCTACGCAGCGAATGTATGTAGTGTATGTGGAGTAATTTTTTGTTTCAAGTGAGCTGCGTGTAACCTGGGTGCAGCTCACTTGAGGCGTCAATCCGGTGCGGTGGGGTCGTCGTCCGCTACCAGGTCGCGGGGCAAGGGTCTCGCGTCAGGGGGGCGCGCGTGCCAGGGCGCAATGTGCTTGACATGAGGCCAAGCTGATGCGTCGGCACGCGCGAACATAGCCTTCGCGAGATGCCGCACAAACTCATCCAGGCTCTCGATCCCGAGGTCCCTCCGGATGACGTCGTTCCTCACAAAGCGAGGGGCGTCAACGATTGTCCGCAGCGCTAAACTTTGTTGCGCGCGGAGCAGCTTTCGGCTCGACTCGCTTGTGAGGGCGAACCATGCCGGAGCGGCGTACGTCAAGATAGGGCGGACGTACAATTTGTACACGCTCAACTTGACGCGCGCCGGGATGCGAGATGAGAGCACTGGTTTGAGTAAGGTGCGGGCTACCCTACCCCGTGCGGCGACCGAGCGGACGTGTGGCCCCATCGTGAGCCGACGGTCAATGGTGACCCCCAGGTATTTGACCCGGGGCGACCACGTGACGTCGGCTCCTTGTAGTTTCAAGGGTGGCGGGAGGGGCGCTGCTCCAGTGACCATCGCCTGCGTCTTACCCACGTTCACCGACAGCCGCCACTTGGACAACCAGTCGGGAAGGAGCTCTAGCGCGCGCTGCATCTTGACCGCCGCGTACTTCGCATTGAGCGATGTAGTAATGTACGCGGCGTCGTCGGCGTACAGCGCGAGCATCGCTTCCTGTGTCGTGGGGATGTCGTCCGTGTATCGTGAGTAACACGCCGGCGATATGCAGCTGCCCTGCGGCACACCCGCCAGCACCGGGTGCGTGCTTGACAGCGCCCCGTCGACCACCACTTTGAAGGACCTGTGGGACAGAAAATCAGAGACCACCTTTACGACGCGACGGGGCGCGCCTGACGTGGCCAACTTGTATATAAGGCCGTCGTGCCATACACGGTCGAAGGCCTTCTCCATGTCGAGGAATACTGCTACCGAGTATTCCTTTTTGTTTAGGGCAGCTGAGAGGTGGTGCAGTACCCTCGACAGCTGGAGCGTCGTGCTATGTTCCGCCCGAAACCCGAATTGCTCCGGGCGCGGCGCGATGTGTGGCTGGAGATGTCGCAGCAGGAGTGCTTCGAACACCTTGGAGACTGTCGGCAGCAGCGTGATCGGCCGATAGCTCTCCGGCTTCAGTATATCTTTCCCCGCCTTGGGCAGCATTATGACGCGCCCTTCCTTCCACGAGGCGGGAAAGGTCCCCGTGCGCAGCACCGCCGTAAACAGGCGCGCCAGCGCTGCTACCGTACGGTAGGGCAGGCGGCGCAGCACTGCATTGGTGATGCCGTCAGCACCGGGGGCCTTCCTCGGTTTCGTGTTGAGGATGGCGCGTCTGACTGCGCCAGGCGAGAAGAAAACAGGGTCTTCATCGGGAGCTATCGGCGTGGCGAAATAGTCTCCCAGGTGTTGCTCGACTGCTGCGACATGGTCTGTGTCGCTGGTCGGGTTGGGGCGGAACTGACGCTCCAGGTGTTCGGCGAAGACCTCCGCCCGGTCCTCCGCTACATACTTAAGCGCCCCGTCGCTGTCTCGCAGCGGCCGTACCGGGGCTGGGGTACTCGTTAGCTGTCGACACAATTTGTGTAGAGACGGCCAGTTGTCTGTGGTGGCGTCTATTCTTTTCTCCCAGTCCGCGGCGGCGTGTGCCTGTAGCTCGGCCTTTACCTTTTCCGCGAGACGGTTTAGCTGCTTCTTTAGGGTGGGACATCTAAGCTGCTGCCACTGCTTGCGAAGGCGCCTCTTCACGGCGATCATTGAATATATATGCGCCGGCAGGGGCGGCAATAGCACTCTCCCCTGCGGCTGCGTGCTCGTCGCCGCTTCTAAGGCGCTTTGTATGCAAGCAGTGATGTCCCCCGCCGTCTGGTCCACGTCCGCGGAAGTGGTTATGGGCCGAGTCGGCGTGGTGGTCTCTAATCTGTCCGTGAACTTATTCCAGTCCGTGATTTGACGTGGCGCTAATGGCTTCAGTCGGGTCGGCATACCCGATAGGACGACGAGTACAGGATGATGGTCCGACTGTAGCTCGTCGTCGATCACCTGTTGCGTGATCTGGCAGTGTAGCCCCCGGTGGACTACGATGTCCAGCACGTCCGGCATCCGCCGTGTGGCATCGGGGTAGTGTGTCGGCGTCTCTGGGCCGGACACCGAGTAGCCGAAGGCTTCCGCGTCCGCGAAGAGTCGGCTTCCCTCGGTATTCCTGTGCATAGAGTTCCACGCTGGGTGTTTACAATTAAAGTCACCGGCGAGGATGGTCGCGTTGCCGTTCGTTGGCGCGAGAAGCGCCCGCAGCTCCTGTAAGTCCAATCGGGCCGCGGGCGGCTTATAGAAGGCGTATATGTTTAGGTCCTCGCCGGCGATGTGCAGCTGGATACCCAGCGCGTAGCACGTAGCGTTCGGCGGCAAGGGAAGCTCTTGATGGACGACTCTTCGCCTCACTAGTACCGCCAGACCACGGTACCGTTGATGTGCCGACCTTTCGTCTTTTCTGTAGACGTGGTATACCGGAACCCTGACCCTATCTTCGGGTCCCAGGAGTGTCTCACTGATTAGCGCCACGTCAATGTCCTGTTCGCGCAGGAGATGGCGGAGGGGGGCGACCTTTCCCCTAAGGCCGCGGGCGTTCCAGTGGATCACCCTTAATGGCCTAGCCATGGTAAAGCGTTAGCAAAGTGGCCAGGCCATCAAGGATGACCGTCTCGATGTCATGACCCTGCCTGATGGCCTTGATCAGGTCCATCAACAGTTGGATGGCGCAGGTCGTAAACTCCTTCTTGGTCTCGGGCTTAGTGTCAATTTTTGTTGTAGCGCCGGAGGCGCCGCGGCTGGCTTTCTGTGCCAACTGTTTTAGTTCCGCCGTTTGCCGCGGCGCTGTGCCGGTGCTAGTTGCGGGTTCGCCCTTGTTTACGGCCTGCGCCCCACTTGAGGCAGGGTCGGCCTTAGGCGCGTCTTCCTGGGTCGCAGGGGGGTTTGGCTTCTTGCCTTTCCCCTTACCCCCGCGCCCCTTCTTCCTCCGCTTCGAGGAGGTGGCTTGGCTCCTATGTGTGGGCCCGTTTGCTGCCGCCATAAGCGTCGCTGTTTGGGCCTCTTCTTCCACCATTTGCGGCCCCTCGATGGCCGCTTGGGGCCGACGCGTGGTGGCCGTGATGGCGGCAGTCCCCGCTCGCTTGTTTCTGGTCTCTGCCATAAACACGGGGCACTTCACATTGCACGCGGGGTGCGGGCCACCGCAGTTTACGCAGGTGGCCGGCTCCTCCCGCGGGCGCGGGCAGTCACGTGCCGCGTGCTCGCCTCCGCATCTGACGCAAGCGAGCGGTCGGTGGCACTGGTGCGAACTGTGTCGAAACTTCTGACACCGGTGACACTGGGCGGGCCCACGTTTGCCCCGCCAAGCCTCTATCTTCACACCACGCATATACATGAATATGGTGGTGTCGAAGATAGCCCGGACGTCCGGTGTCCTCTTTATGATGGCGTGGAATACACAGCCGGGTCTTCCTTGTGCGCCCTTTATATGGCGCACGTACTCCGGCTGGTACCCCAGCGTCCGGAGTTCCTCCTCGATATCCTGGGGGTCCGTGTCAGCTGGCAGCCCCCTGATGGCGACCTTGAAACTCTTGTCCGCTGGTAGCGAGTAGGCGAACCAGGAAACGCCGCTGTCCTTTTCAAGGCCCGTCAAGTACCGCTGGACCAGCCGGTACTCTTCCTCGCTGTCTGGGGTGAAGCGTACTCCACCCCCGTATGGACGAGCGTTTGGCGGCCGGCCCAGTTTGGCACTGATGGCCCTGAAATGTGTTGCCCAGTTCGGCAACTTCTCGACTACCAGCGGTGGGTAGCGTAGCTTTTTCCCCGGCTTTTGTTTAGAAGCGGTGCCGGGGGCGGCAGCATGCTGTGCGTTGGGTGCTGCATCGGGGGCGGGGGGTAAGGTTGGTTGACTTACCCCCGAGGTTGATGGCTGTGGCGACGGTGATCGAGGCGGCGTACGACGCGCCACCGCGGCGAAACTGGGCGACGCCGGTGCGTCCCGACCCCGCGGCGCGCGTTCGCGCTGTGGCCGCGGCGGGTCGAGGCAGTAGCGCTTCGCCTCCTCCTCCGTCGAGTCGTCAGTGCTCCGCCGGCGCCGCTGGGGTCTGGCCCCGAGCTGGAACTCGAAGTCGAATCCCAGCGGCGGCATCGGCGAAGCTGGCGTGGGTGGTGCTGAGTCCGCTCCTCCCTCGGTGGGCCGTCGCCCGGATCGCGGGGTCGTGTCGGGTGACACGTCGCCGCGACCGGACACGGCCGAGCCCACTGACGCTAGCGACATGCTCGACCCTACGTTCGAGGAGCATGCCGACAGCATCGCGGGCGAGTCGAAGGCGGAGGCCCTGGGGGGCGCCGGCGAAGCGGGCGCCTGCGGCGTCATCAGCGCCGGCCGGAAGAAGGGTCCGGTACTGGCCGGCCGCTCCCACTCGGCCGTCACCGGTCCCGCCAGCGAGAGGCGGGGACTGGGTGTGGCCGTGCGTGGAGCTGGCACAGCATGGGTATTTCGGGTCCCCACCAACGCAGCCCCAGTGGGCGCGGGCGGGGACGCAGCGGTCGGCGTCGGCACGTTAATACGCGCCGGAGGTGCGCGAGAGCGCGTGGATGCTCCCGGGGTAGGCGCGGGTGGCGCGGGCGGCGACGTGTGCGTCACCGCGGTGCGCGCGGCAGGCACGGCCGAGCGTGCAGGCGGCGCAGGGGTGTGCGCGGGGAGCGCGGGCGGCGCACGCTGCGCAGCGGCACGCGTAGTCGGCGCGGTGGTGTGTGCGGTCGGCGCGGCAGAGCGCTCAGTCGGCGCCGCCCGCACAGCGGGGGCAGTCGTGCGCACGGGTGCGGGTACGCGGGCGGACGGCACTGTGGCGCGCGCTTGCTGCGCGCGGCCTGGGTTCGCGGCGGGCCCCGGCGCCTGAATAGGCACCGGGCGGAACGCGGCGGGGCGGATGGGGACCGCATGCTGTCGGCTCGACGACGGCGTTGGCGCAACGCGCGCAGGCGCCGATGTCGTCGGTGGGCCGGCGGCTGCTACGGTTCCCGATCCTCCCCCTCCTCCTCTTACCTCCTTCTCCTTCTTCGGTCGGGTGGCTGGCCCGGCCGATGGCGCACCGGACGACGCGTCGCCGATGTTCGGCAGCGACGTCGCCCGGTCCAACACCGGACGGGGGTCCTCGGACCCGGCATCGCGGCCCAGCGAGCCGCGGTTGCCGGGTTTAGGCATCCCGGGGGCGTGTGGTCCCGCGACCGCTGCGGCGGCGATCCGCCGAGCAGCACGGAGGGGCTCCCCCTGTGTTTGCACTAGTAGGCACCTAATGCAAACACAAGAGAAACAAAACACTTAACGGTCCGCACGGGCACTGCACTGTCACTCACTCACTCACTCACGTACTTGATGTCAGAACAGTGTTACCACGAAGCCAATCCTGTGTCGCATCGCGGTTATTCCCGGCCTTATATAGTCCAGCAGATTGTTCTAGTACCTTCTACTGTAGAAACATCTAGAGTGTTCGGGTATATACTGGCCCCGACTGACCTCTGTCGATAGTTCTAGTATGGAAATTTCTAGAAGGATCTATTTGTTCTACTACTCGATACTAGATGGCGCTTGTGGTAATAATTCTGCTACTTGATAATAGATGGCGCTAGTGGTAACTAATGTTGCCATGTATCAGGCATTAATCGTGGCGCGCAACACTGCCCCCTCCTAAGACATGCTCGTCCCGAGCATTATCAGCTCCATTATAACGCGCCAGTCGATCCACATGGACGATCTTAGGAGTGCCTCTTGCACCTTTCTGTATCCGGTATGTTACGTCGTTGATCTTTGTCACAATCCGGTACGGTCCATCCCATTTAGCTTGAAGCTTAGGAGATTTCCCTTTGCTGCGGACTGGATTGTGCAACCACACTAGTGAACCTTCGTCGAACCCTTCATTGTTCATTTTGCGGTCATATCGGTTTTTCATCTCCCATGGTGCACCAACATTGTGCAATTTCAATGCACCTCTATTACGAGTCTGAGGTCCCTTTACAGCTGCACAACTTGTACATTTGCGACACCAGTCCTTGACATCGTCCCGACAGTGGACCCAGTAAAACCGTTCCCGTATCTTCAGTAGAGCCCGTTTTACTCCCAGATGTCCTCCTGAACAACCATTATGGTACAGCTGTAGAACATCCGGTACTTGAGCCTTAGGGACAACCATTTGCAAATGACAGCTGTTTCCCCGAGCATTTTCCCATTTACGGCACAGGACTTCATTCTGAATCACCAAGCTGTCCCATTGGGCCCAATAGCTTTTTGTGATCGAACTCATCGCCGAGACGTCACTCCACCTGGGCTTAGGAGCTCTGGCCTTCATCCACTCCAGAATCGGCTTGATGTCCCAATCTTCCTGCTGTGCACGCTGTACGCTTTCCTTCCACTCGTCACTGAGGTCTGTCTTGAGCATCCTCACAGGTACGACTTCTTTACTTTGCCTAGTCTTCAAGGCGGCAATCTCATCCTTCAGCTGGTTGACATAAATACGGTCCTGTTCGGACCGCGCATGCGCTTCGCGTCGCAGTCGCTCCATCTTGTTCTGTTGCATGTCAAACGCGCGCTTCAATTCTTCTAAACGTTCTAGAAGGGCTTGCTGTTCCTGGCGAGCAATAAGCAACGCCTGCTGCTGGTGCTGGGCGGTGCTGTTAGCTGCACTGCCTTCTGGAGATCGGCCCTCTTCTCTTTCTGCAGTTCGCTTGGGGCAACTGGATCGAAGGTGGCCCCTTTCGCCACAGCCGTAGCACCTAGGGCTGTATCCTTTATTGCGGTCGTGAACTGTAGCCGCTGCAACCTCCCTGACGCGATGGGAACGATGATCCTGCCGCACGGCTTCCACCTCCAGTGCATGGGCCAAGGCGTCCTTAAGCGTCCCGTGGTGCCCGAGCCTCACAGCAGCTCTAACTTCGAGGTCACGGATGCCGTCGATGAATGCCTGCACCAGGTTCCCATCAATAAGCGCAGATACGGACTGGTAGGCTTTACGCACCAGCTTCTCCACTTCAAGGGCCCACTGCTGCAGGTTTTCGTTACTGCGCTGCACGCGATCCTTGAGCTGCGCACGAAACACGTGTTCCAGGTGAGCGTCGCCATACCGAGCCTCCAATGCCTCAAGGAGCTGCTCGTAAGTCACTTCCTTACCGAGAGCTTCCAGAACGGTTAAGGCCTGGTCGCGTAGGCCTAGGGTGAGGGCAGTCATGGCCTGACTTTTGTTCCAACCGTTCGCCTTCATGACAGCCTCAAACTGGATTTTGTAGGCCGACCAGGAAGAAGTTCCGTCGAACGGTGGCACTTTGAATCCACGTAGCGAAGGTGTTGTAGCTACGGGAGCTGCGATTCCATCCCCAAGTTTAAGGTAATCCAGCGTTTTCTTTACGTCAGCCATCACGGTTGTCTTCACGTCAGCCATCACGTTGTCAACTCGATTATTCACTTGGTCGATCCGGATTTCAGCTTCCGACAGGCGGTTGTCGTGTCGAGCAACCCTATCCTTCACCTCCTTCATGTCTTTCCCGAAGGTAGCGTGAAGGTCCTTCATAAGGAGCATCTGCTCTTCCTGGCGGCGCGCTTGCTCCTCCTTATCACGTTGGAGCTGTTCTTCCAACCGACGAGCCTGTTCCTCCTGTCGGCGAGCCTGTTCCTCCTGTCGGCGAGCCTGTTCCTGCTGTCGGCGGGCCTGTTCCTCCCTGTCACGCAGCAGCTGCTCTTCCAACCGACGGGCCTGTTCCTCTTAGTCCCGCTGGAGCTGTTCTTCCAACCGACGAGCCTGTTCCTCCTGTCAGCGAGCCTGTTCCTCCTGTCGGTGAGCCTGTTCCTCCTGTCGGCGAGCCTGTTCCTCCTTGTCCCGCTGGAGCTGTTCTTCCAACCAACGAGCCTGTTCCTCCTGTCGGCGAGCCTGTTCCTCCTGACGGCGGGACTGCTCCTGCAGCATCATCATCAGGGCAGCAAAGTCTGGTGCTGCTGATGCTGAAGCGGCTGCGGACGGGTCGGCCTCCGTGGTTGGTAGCTGGCCCTCCAACCTCTGCGGCATAGTTCCACCAAAACGTCTCTGGTCCGTCTCCTGTTGGCGTTGACTCCGGGTACGGATACCCTCCGTGTCGTCGTCTTTAGGTAAAATCGGCATGATTAATCCTTGCTTCTGACACCAATTGTTACGAGCTTCGGGTTCGTGATAATAAAACTGCCGATATAAATTACCAAAAATGACACTTTAATTAATCAACACAAACACACTAATTATAAAACACAATTATTATACTTAAGTCGCACTTGAAGATCGCTTCAGATGTATTCGCATGTATCGCTTCCAACACACTGTGTCGCATCGCGGTTATTCCCGGCCTTATATAGTCCAGCAGATTGTTCTAGTACCTTCTACTGTAGAAACATCTAGAGTGTTCGGGTATATACCGGCCCCGACTGACCTCTGTCGATAGTTCTAGTATGGAAATTTCTAGAAGGATCTATTTGTTCTACTACTCGATACTAGATGGCGCTTGTGGTAATAATTCTGCTACTTGATAATAGATGGCGCTAGTGGTAACTAATGTTGCCATGTATCAGGCATTAATCGTGGCGCGCAACATTATTATAACATTTTACACAGTACCCCATAAAAGAAGTTTTTACTTTAGACAATCTGAAGCGCGGTTGATCTAGTTTGTTCCTATTCCTAGTGTTAAAATTATGCCTGTCACTTATCTTACTAAAAAGATGTAGATTTTTTCGAACGTACATAATGTTTTCGAATTATATTGACAAGGAACCGTCATGATGTTAATTTTTTTAAACAGCTCTCTTAGAGATTCGCGTCTGCTGAGATTGTAGATGGCTCTGACAGCCCTCTTTTGCAGAATGAAGATAGAATCAATATCTGCAGCACGTCCCCACAGCAAAATACCGTAAGACATGATGCTATGGAAGTAACTAAAATAGACTAGTCTCGCGGTATCCAAGTCTGTCAATTGACAGATTTTCCAAACAGCGTAAGCGGCTGAACTTAGCCGCCCTGCAAGTGATGTTAGGTGAGGACCCCACTGCAGCTTTGAGTCAAGCGTGATCCCCAAGAAAACCGTATTTTCGACGAATTCAAGTATTTCCTTATTCAATACAACGTGACATAAACTACTTCTAACATTCGGTAAAGCGAATCTAATGCATTTAGTTTTTTTCTCATTTAATACTAAATTATTTACAGTAAACCAATTATGGACCATAAGCATAGCGTTATTTACGTCGTCAAGCTCTTGTGCACGTCTGTCTACTTTAAAAATCAATGATGTGTCATTAGCAAATAACACCATTTGTAGTCGGGTTTTTAGTAAATGAGGTAAATCATTTATATATACTAAAAATAGGAACGGCCCCAATATTGAGCCCTGTGGTACACCCATTTTGACTTTTAACCCCAATGAATTCACACCGTTTATTTGAACTCGCTGAAGTCTATCATTTAAATATGATTTAATTAAGTAAAGAGCTAGTTTACCCAGTCCGTAATGCTCAAGTTTCAAAAGCAGTGTTTCGTAATTAACGCAGTCAAATGCCTTGGATAGGTCACAAAAGATACCTATTGCATCTTGTGCCTCTTCCCATGCGTTAAAGATGTGTTTTAATAAAGTGACACCGGCGTCTGTTGTACAACGTCCTTTGGTGAAACCATACTGTTGATCGTGTAGATGTTGTTACGATTAAAATGATTGAGCATTTGATCCAACATTACTTTTTCAAACACCTTGCTGAAAACCGGCAAAACCGATACGGGTCTATAATTATTTGTGTCTTTGCTGTCCCCAGATTTAAAAAGTGGAATAACCTTACTGAACTTCATTAAATCCGGGAATACCCCTTGATCTACACACAAATTAAATATTAAAGCTAAGTAGGGTGCAATTGTCTCAATAATGGATTGACAGACTTTAGTAGACATGCCCCACAGATCTTCGGTAATTTTGATCTTAAGTTGCTTAAATGCTTTTATAATGCCTATAGGGTTAATATGTTTAAATTTAAATTCCACAGTACAGGCTGAAACATTCGCTCTTAATAATTCTATAGCTAGTGCGGGCGAGGAATTTAAAGTTTCTGTAGTTTTAATTGGGATATTGGTAAAGAAAGTTGTAAATTCCTGAGCAACATCGATGCTATCGCTAATTAGACCGCGGGAAGTGTTCAGAGTGTAATCAGTATTACGTGTTTTGTTCCTGTTTGTTTCATTGTTAATAATTCTCCAAACTGTCTTTATTTTGTTGTCTGCTGATTTAACCTTGTTACTAATAAATGAAGCTTTAGCTGCTTTGCAGATATTTCTAAAAGTTTTAGAATAAGTAGCAACATACTTATTAAAAGTATCCGTGTTAATATACGGCTTAAGGCCATACAGTTCAAATAATCTTTCCCTACTCTTTCTGATACCTTTAGTTGCCCAGTCACTGAATAAAAACTTAGGGCAAATAGTTTTAGAGTTCTGTTTAAAATAATTATTGAACTCCGTTTGTACTAATGAAAAAAATTCTTCATACAAAATATTTCCATTAGTCATACTTAGGCCCTGAGCACTTAACTTGTTATTTAAAGTTATATTAAACTTATTTAAATTACCCGATGTTATTGGTCTAGTTTGAATCTGCACTTTTTGTATTGGTGTGTTGGACTTAAAATAAACGGTTTGACCGCTGTGATCAGAAGGGAGATAATTTACAATGGCCTTCTCTAAGTATTCGCAGCAACAGAAAACATTATCAATACATGTAGCAGTAGCCGTAGTTATTCGTGTTGGTTCCAAAAACACATTTGACAGATTGAATGATTTAAAAAGGCTTACTAATCTACTGCTATTTGAATTAATTTCCAAAATATTAATATTAACCCTTAGCCACCTGACGTGTTTTTAAGTTACACTACCACCTGACGTCGGTCCTGGAGACCGGTTGCGTATTTTCCATGTTTAATAACCATTGTTTAAAATAATACATTAAATAAAAGTCACATCTGTATTTTCATTATATTTTTATTCATTATAAGTTTTTAAACTTTGCAAAAGTATGCATTTACTTATCAAAAATCAACGGTTAACATAATTATATAAATTTTAGCAAAAAATCTAGGAACTTTGAAAATCTGAGATCTGAGTAGGAAATTTTACTAGAACTCAATAGTTTTTACTTATAATATATAATCTCTAACTTAAAATAATTTATGGCACGATTAAGGCACAATTATTACAAAATCACAACCCACAAACTTTCACAACTTGCGACGACAATTAAAGCACATTTTTGGCTGCATTCAATGCAAATCGGATTCTTACATGCAAAAAACATGACGCATTTTTTCTTAGGGTCATGGGATGAACATGTCTTGCGTTTGTCAAATTTTTCAGAATTTTCTGCAACAGTTTCTACGTCACTGCAATCTTCATTCGGAAGTTCTGGTACACTCAGGTTTTCCGAATCTGAATCAGCTTCCTCTAGCCATCGTAGTACATTTGATTCAGACATTATAAACTTATAAAATCAAAAATATACAGTCTATCCAAACTAACGTAACTACCTGACGTCGGTCTCACGGACCGCGCGCGAAATATAAATTACCTATAATGTTTAATGCGCGCACATCTGGAGCTGCCTAGCGCACGGAGAGTACTGACGGGGGAGGGGAAAAAGTACATGGACACACAATTGCGTTGCGAGCATAGTAACGGAATAATTTGAAAAATAAAATCGCCAGAGTCTCTGAGACCGGCGTCAGGTGGTTAAGGGTTAAAGTCACCACAAATAATTACTGATTTATTGCTAGTTGCAAGTTTTGCCAAGACATCTTCCATTACGGACTCAAAAAATAGAGTAGTTTTGATAGTTTGGAGGTCTGTATACGCACACTATAAAATGCTTATCTAGCTCAACACAGGACAGTTCGATGCTATGTTCCACCGATAGTTCCACTATGTCTTTACGAGTCTTATATTTTATAGAATTTTTAATTAAAATTAATGAACCTCCACGCTGCATGGATTTTCGGTTAAAGCAACTGCCCACACTATAGTTCACATAATTAATCAGCATTTCATAATCTTTCAACCAGTGTTCAGTTATACAAATAATATCAAACATTGTTTTTTCTAAAAACAATTCAATTTCTAATAATTTGGAAGAAAAACCTTGAATATTTTGATGAAACAATTTCAAGGAATTCTGCTTAGCCCCTTTTTTACACTTAACTAATTGAGTGCTAGAAGATACCATAGTGGAGGTGAGATTAACAATATTGTTATTGGTACCTTCTGTTGTCTTACCAACTAGTTTAAACTATTGTTGCTAACCACCTTAATATTAGTATTATTACTAATTTTTATGGTGCTAATTACATCAGACTTCGACATACTACTTATGTCTGAGTTAATAATAAAAGCTAATAGCCCTGCTATTTGACGTCTAGAACTAATAGGCAGATACGCTGTATCCCTAGTCGATTTGAAAGTCTCAACGAAAGTGTTGGTGTCAAAAAATATGAGTTTGTCACTATAGTGATTTACTAAGAAATGCATATGGTTATTTAGCATATGTATATAATAATTTTGCCTACTTGATAAGTGCTCAAAGTATGGAAAAGCACACAATATTATTTTCTGACAATTAATTTTCAAGATTTCAGTGACACTGTCAGTGATGTCATCTATTTTTACCTTAGCACTATTACCTACAAATACAGAAATAATGGCATTTGGATCATATTTATTGCTAGTTATTGAAGACATTATATCTTTGTAGGATTTCCCAGGCATACAATAATTAACAGCAGATTGACTCAGGTTGTTACTCAATAATTTACCTAACCCTCTCCCTAAACTATCTGAAAACATAACAGAACAACAACAAGCACATTGTACATTCTGAGCGCGTTGTTGATGATGGTATATATATGTGTGTTAAAATAAAGTTTTGAGTCCAATATCACCCCGAGGTCCCGCAGTGAATGCACCCTATTTAGTTTTACGTTAGATAGATGTAGCAGCAGCGGTGAGGTTTGTGAAAACTTAGGTTTTATATTTGACTAGCTTCTGCCCGCGGCTTCGCCCGCGTGGATGTCGGAACTTATCCCACGGGAACGTGCTACCAGGATAAAAAGTATACGTGCTTCCCCAGGATGCCATCTATCTCTTTGCCAAATCAGAAGTTCAGTGGTTTAGGCGTGAAAATGTAACATACAGTTTCAAGTTCAAATCCTCCCCTAAAAACCGAATTACCCCTTTTTGTCCCGTCAGGGATCAATTTTCGACAACTTTACATACTTATTAATAATTATTTTCTGTCGAAAGTATCAATGCTGAGTTTCGAGTTAATCGGACCGCGCATTCAATTTCTTCCACACAAACTTCAACACCCCTATATCCCCCTTTGAGGGGTAGTTTGAAAAACTTATAATGATAAACTTTATTACTTACTTAGGCAAGTATTGTTGCCAAGTTTTAAGTTTATTAACTAAATTAATAAGATTTTTCATATAACTGTACCCCGCTTTTCACCCCCACAGGGGTGGAATTTTAAAATATTCATGAAAATTCATAACTTGACTCAAAGATTATTTATACCAATTTTATAATTAATCAAGCCACTTATTATAATCCTCCCATGTAAAATTAACTACCCCTTTTCACCCCGTTAGGGGTAGATTTCCGACTTCCGGCCACCGTAGGCGCGGGCCTGCGGGCGGTGAGTAATGGGTAGCTCACCGTCCGATCAGGACCAGGCCCGTGCCGGACGGCGCGTTGTGTTCCACGCGCGCCTCAAAGAGATGTCAGCAGAGGACGGGGCCCCACAGGGCCGAAGCCTGCCGGGGCGGTGGGATTTTCCGAAAGGTTAACCGCTGCCCTGGAACAGAAAGGGCTAAGGACGGAACACGGGTGGGTTTTAGTCAGTAAAAGTCTGACACTCCCTTCCGCTCCACCCAGAGCGGGAGGGGTCATTTGATGATTTCCCATCCACAAAAAAAAAAAAAAAAAAAAAAAAAAGGGGTAGATTTTCGAAAAACCCTCATACGTGTTATTATTTATTTTTAGTCTTAAGTACACACACACTGAGTTTCGAGTTAATTGGACCGCGCGTTCAAATTCTTCCACACAAACTTTAACACCCCCACAGCCCCTTTGAGGGGTAGTTTTGAAAAACTAATAATGATAAACTTTATTGCTTACTTAGGCGAGTATTCATGCCAATTTTCAAGATTATTAACCTAACGAATAAGATTTTTCATATAAACTATATCCCCGCTTTTCACCACCACAGGGGTGGAATTTTGAAAAATCATTTGGGATGTGTTCATAACTTGACTCAAAGATTATTTATACCAATTTTCGAGTTAATCAAGCCACGCTGTAAAATCCTCCCCTGTAAAATTGACTACCCCTTTTCAGGCCGTCAGGGGTAGATTTTCGAAAAACCCTGATACAGATTATTCTTCTCTTTCAATTTTAGGTATAAATACTGAGTTTCGATTAAATCGGACTGCGCGCTAAAATTCTTCCATACAAACTTTCAAGCCCCCCAATCCTCTTTTAGGGGGTAGTTTATAAAAACAAAAAATGCCCAACTTCATAATTTACTTAGATAAGTATTCGTGCCAAGTTTCAAGTTTATTAACTCAAGGAATAAGATTTTTCATACAAACAAAATCCCCCCATTTCACCCTCTTAGGGGTGGAATTTCGAAAAACCCTTTCTTAGTGGATACCTACTCTTCACAAAGAATACACCCTCCAAATTTCATGTCTCTAGGACCAGCGGTTTAGGCTGTGCGTTGATGTCTCAGTCAGTCAGTCAGTCAGTCAGTCAGTCAGTCAGGACTTTGAATTTTATATATATAGATTGTGTTGAGGATTTTTATAATAAAACGATGCGGTAGGTTTAACGAGTAAAATCTGTATTCGCCATTTTACTTACAATATTCAAGGAGATACTGATGGGTGAGGGAACAATATTTGGGTAAAAACCAATCACGATCGAGAGTTAACTATTACGTAGCGTATGGTGTCGTTCTTTGCCTCGAGATGTCGCTATAAGTCGCTTTGTGAAAGTATGGAGTACAAGTTCACAACATGCCCCCGGCCTTGGAAGCAGTGGCTTTCAATGATCTTCAGTCACTGCATCAGCGTCGCACACGTCCTGTATTAGAGGACAAATCTTGGTGTATGCGCGTCTCACCACGCCCGATGATGTCTGTATATCAGCCACCCGGGATATGCCATCCTTTCCTGGGATAGTGCAAAGGACACGTCCCAAATGCCACTTCAAAGGTGGGAGGTTATTGTCCTTAATAACCACTAAGGAGTTTGGTTTGAGCTCGTCCTTATTCGCCGTCCATTTTGTCCGCACCTGCAGCTCGGAGATGTATTCCTTCGCCCACCGGTTCCAGAAGTGTTGGCGAAGTTGTTCTACCCTCTGGTATCGCTGGAGACGAGTAGCTGGAACATCACGTAGATCATCGCCGGCTGGCGCAGTTAGTGGTCGGCCAATAAGGAAGTGACCGGGAGTGAGAGGGGAAAAATCATGAGGATCGGGAGAAAGAGGAGACAGAGGTCGGGAATTTAGTACGGCTTCTATTTGAGCCAATATTGTGCTGTACCTACTCTTCGAACCTGAGGTGCGCGTTACCAATCACACGACGAAGATGGTATTTACTCGACTTGACTCCTGCTTCCCACAGACCACCAAAATGCGGAGAATAAGGGGGAATAAAATGGAAGTTAATATTTTGACTAGATGCGAATTCTAAAATGTCACTTCTACAATTGATTAAAAATTTAGAAAAATCATTCATTACACCTACGAAATTACGACCATTATCAGAGTATACTATATCTGCAGGCTTACCGCGGCGTGAAATAAATCTTTTTAAAGTACATAAGTACGCTTCACTGGAGAGGTCACTGACTAACTCCAGGTGTATAGCACGTGTCACGAAACAAATAAAAAGACAAATGTACCCTTTGATAAGCCTAGCACCCCTACCCTTACGGTTCAGAATGAACACTGGCCCAGCATAATCTACCCCACACTGAACGAATGGAAGACTAGGTGTAACTCGCTCCCGAGGTAAGTTACCCATCAAAGGGCTAAGCGTCTTACCTCTGATGCGAGTACAGGTAACACAGCTATGCACTACCTGGCGAGCTAGGTTCCTACCTCCGACAGGCCACCATGATTCGCGTAAATGAAAAAGTAACGCCTGCGGAGCAGCGTGGAGAAGCTGAGTGTGCTCATGACGAAATAATAAAGTGGTAAAATGATGTTTACTATGAACTACAATTGGATGTTTCTTACCGTAAATAAATTCATCAGAATTAACTAAACGGCCACCTACGCGCATTAATTTGTGATCATCTAAAAACAAATTCAATTTAGACAAACAACTTTTACTTTTTATATTCCCATTATTAGATAATGCCTTGTATTCAACTGGATAAGATTCCATCTGACAAAATCGAGCTAATGTTTTATCAGCATGGTTTAATTCGTCTACACTAAGGCCGCCAGTACGCTTATTATTTTTACAACGACTGTTATTAATAAAACGTAACGCAAAGGCGGCCGCACGCCTCATACGTTTAAATTGAGAGAACCGATGAAAGGGAAACAAAGATGATTCACAACAATCCTGAGCTACAACGGCAGTGACGCATGACTTGACCTCAGGCAACTCGCGATGTTTGAACGAGTCCGAACCTTTGTGATCGTCTATTGAAAAACTAGTGTCACGAAGAAATTCAGGACCCTCCCACCACAAGGTAGATGAAGAAAGTTCTTCCAATCGAGCACCGCGTGACGCTAGATCGGCGGGGTTATTTCCACTGCGTACATGACGCCACGGGACGTCTAGTGTAAGGTCATGAATTTCTGCGATCCTATTTTGAACGAATGTCTTAAGTTGGTTAGGCTTCATGTGCATCCAGCCTAAGACAATCGTGGAATCAGTCCAAAATACTACGCTATTGAATTTATAACGTAATGAGTTGCGTACTTTGTCATACAGACGAGCACCTAATAAAGCCCCACAAAGTTCGAGACGTGGTATACTAATAGGTTTTAAAGGCGCGACCTTTGTTTTTGAAAACAATAATCTAACTGATACTGTTAAATCATTGTTAACTGTGCGAACATACAAACACGCGCCGTACGCCGTCTGAGATGCGTCACTAAAAATGTGTAACTCGATATACATAGGCTGTGTACCTATAGCGTGGCGAGGTATACGAATAGTGTTTAGCGATTGCAATGAAATAACAAACCGGTTCCACACGCGCGCCGTGTCATCTGGAACGTTATCATCCCAACCTATTTTTAATAGCCATAATTGCTGTAAAAGAACTTTGACAACAACTATGACAGGACTTAACAAGCCGAGAGGGTCAAATATTTGCGAAACGTTTGATAAAATAGACCTCTTTGTAATAGCCTTATTGTTATCAATGTTAACTTGAGAATTAAAATAAAAGTTGTCGCTTGCGTTATGCCAGCCTATTCCTAAGGTTTTAGAACTAACATTTTCATCTAAACTTAAAGGTTTAAACTGACTGGACGACTGACGATCATCATCGTGTTTAAAATTAAATATCCACTTCCTAAGTGGAAAGCAGCCCGACTGCAGCGTCTTCTGAGTTTTATCGCATAGGTCTAATAATTTAATTTTATCATCTAAGCCCGTAATGTAGTCATCGACATAAAAATCCTCTTTTATAGCTCGCGCGACATCGGGATCACGAGATTCAGATGCTAGTTGTTTGAGGCACCTAACGCTTAGAAAAGGCACGGAGGCGGTTCCATATGTCACGGTGCTTAATTTAAATATACCTAACGGCTTTGAGGGATGGTCACGCCACAGAATCATTTGCAAGCTGCGCTGACCCTCATCTACTAGACATTGCCGGTACATCTTCTCCACGTCGGCGCACGCGACGTACTTATGCTGCCGAAAACGGAGAAGAATTGCAATAAGATCATTCTGTATAGGAGGGCCAACTAGTTGCAAATCATTCAGTGACTTACCCGAGCTCGATGGTGCGCTTGCGTCAAACACCAAGCGCAACTTGGTGGTGGTGCTGAGCTCGTGGAACACACCATGATGCGGCATGAAATAACACGGGGATTCATAGGAATCTACCTGTGTCATATGGCCTAAACTAGCATACTCCTTTAAAAAGTTGGAATAAAGAATTTTATATTCAGGAGAACGCTGCAGACGTTTTTCTATCGCAAGAAATCGACGTTCTGCTTGTGTATAAGAATCCCCTAAGGTATCAGGTGACTGATGGAGTGGAATGTGCACGCAGAATCTCCCCTCGCTATTGCGAGTAGTAGTGCGAACAAAGTGATCTTCGCATGCACGTTCTTCCTCAGTCTGTGCGTCTCTGACCTTAGACAGTTCCTCAATCTCCCAGAACAATCGAAGTTGCGTATCTAAAGAATTAACAATATTGCAATGAATTGGCGCATTTTTGCGCGTATAAAATTAACTATAGGTCCAGAAATAATCCAGCCTAGTTTGGTATTCTGTAGAAGCGGACCACTAGACAAACGAATCTTACCGTCTTCTAACAGATCCCAAAACCTATCTGCGCCAATTAAAATGTCAATATTTTTATAGTCTAGAAACTCCGGATCAGCTAACCGTATGTTGTCTGGAATACAGACTTGCGCGCTTAATTTACACACGGCAGGCATCGAAGCCGTAATCCTAGACAGCACATAACAATTAATGCGCGTAGTAAATGAATTATCGACGCATGATTTGATAACGATATTACAAGCTTGCGAACAATGTACTACCGAATCACTACGCCTCGAACTTCGTTTGTGGACTGTATTAATGATGCGTTTATGAGTTGACATAATGATTTAGAAATGAAACAGCGCTGGCTTCCATTGTCAAGGAGTGCACGCGCTTTATGGTATCTACCTTGTACATCTGCTACTTCAACGATAGCTGTTGACAATAACACGGACTGCACACCTATAGATTTTATCGATTGCGTTTGCATGTGTGCCTTGTTTACTTGAATAGGGACTGCGGAGTCCGAGGCGGCTGGTGCGGCCGCGGGGAGTTGCGCAAGCGCTTCCCTCACATTAGCACGCGACACCTCAGTGTTCGTTGTGGTATGCAAAGTAACCGAACTATTCGCGTTATAATTGTGCAATAATGAGTTATGTTTTTGATTGCAGTGTCGACAAGGCCCAAACCTACAATTACTTATTGAGTGTGTCGAATGTAAACAATTCTCACATAAGTTGTGCTCGCGTACCAGTTTAAGCTTTGTGTCTAAGTCGCATTCGATAAACTCTTTACACGTATACAGTGGATGATTTGCGTTGCATTTTGCGCATGTTAACTTACCGCGTTGTTTATTTGATTTACTCGGTGCGCTAGAAACATTGCAGTGTGACATATTATGACGTTTTGAGTGTTGTTTTTTGCTGTCAGTGCTTTGAGCTTCTTTGCTATGTGAACGCTGCAATGCCTCCAGCATGTCTGCTTTATTGCGCAAAAAGTTAATTAAGACATCCACCGATAAACGCTTCGAATTATTCTCGTTTGGATTCGGGAACAATGAGCACTTATGAGACCCCCATTCTCTTTCAGTGATTTTATCTAACTTCGACATCATGATATTAATAATTAAGCTATCCCAGTAGTCTGTAGGCTCACCTAGGATTTTAAGTGCGCGTAAATTTTTCATAATAGTGTCTATTAAGTTTCTAATCGAAGAAGGCGACTCTTTAGTTATTTCATTTATATTTAATAATGATTTAATATGGTGATCAACTAAAAGTCCGCAATTATTGTATCGGTTGAGCAACAAGTCCCATGCAACCTGATAATTATCAGAAGAAAATTCTATGGAATGTATAACTAGTTCTGCGCTGTCTTTTAGGGACGATTTGAGATAGTGAAATTTTTGGATATTGGAAATATCTTTAGAATTATGAACTAGTGAGGTAAATGTGTCTCTGAATTCCAGCCAGTGCTCATAGGAACCGTCAAATGTAGGCATGGAGATAGTGGGTAACTTGACAGAATGTATAGGGTTGTTATTATGACTATGACATGACTTGGAGCAGTCAGCAACCTCATCAGTGTTCATCATGACTTCAGCTAGTGATATGAAACTGTAGTAACTATCTTCAAATTGTTCTCTTTGATTTAATTGTTCGCCTAATTCACTATCAGACACTCTTTCTTCTATTTTAGTTTGAATGTCGTTAAATTCAGAAAATAACGTAGTACATCCTTGAATCCTCAACTTTAAATCAATGCGTTTTTGATTAGGAAAGTCATGATCACAATCTTTTAAAGACTCTAAATAACTGTTAAATTTGGTAAGCCTGCCCTTAATAATACCACGCTTCCTAACTAAATCGCGAACTAACTCACTACTTTCTACACTTAGCAAATTAGGAGATTTTTCACGGGATTTAACAGAGTCAATAGGCATTTTGGTGGTCAGTGAAAAGAGGAGTACTCACGGTTTATAATCGTCAGATCAATCACACACGGCACTGATGCTAGCAACGTCACCAGGTTGGTAATTGACTGGAAGTTTGATATTCCGAGAATATAATGCGGCAATTTCACTGAAATAAGAGCACAGACACACTAAAGCACCAAATATAACTTAGGAAGTGATGGAAAAGAGTAAGGATTGGCCCCACCGATTGCGTATGATTTCCGATGAAACCTTTGCGTTTTCTTCTCAATCCGCCACGTGCAAGGGTCCATCCAAAGGTCGCTCGGCGATCTTGTAGGTATCAATATCCCAATGTTTGGTTCGAAGGTCCAAAATGTAGCAGCAGCGGTGAGGTTTGTGAAAACTTAGGTTTTATATTTGATTGTGTTGAGGATTTTTATAATAAAACGATGCGGTAGGTTTAACGAGTAAAATCTGTATTCGCCATCTTACTTACAATATTCAAGGAGATGGGTGAGTGGAACAATATTTGGGTAAAAACCAATCACGATCGAGAGTTAACTATTACGTAGCGTATGGTGTCGTTCTTTGCCTCGAGATGTCGCTATTAAGTCGCTTTGTGAAAGTATGGAGTACAAGTTCACAACAATAGATAATAGTTATATATATGTTGTTTTCTATTTTTAGAAAAAGTTATGGCGCTACATTTGGGTAGGCTCAATAAGAGTTTATTTGTGGTGCAATAAATAGAAAGTCGATCTAAATCTCTTTGAAGTAAAATACAGTCTTCAATACTTTTTATAGTTTTGTAAATTTTTAAGTCGTCCGCGTAAAGTAGAAAGTTGGAATGTTTGAAACAAGCAATTATGTCATTTATAAATAAAGTAAATAATAAAGGACCCAGAATTGATCCCTGCGGGACTCCGGACGTGACAGAAAATATCTCAGATTGATAACCATTAATCACAACTCTTTGAGTACGGTTTGTTACGTAAGATATGAACCAACGCAGCAAATTTCCTCGAATACCATTAAAAGCTATTTTTCGTAATAGCAATTTGTGATCCACCCCGTCAAAAGCCTTCTGGAAGTCTGTATATACAGCGTCAGTCTGTAAACGATTATCCATGTTGTCAAAAATATTACCAACAAAAATAAGTAAATTTGAGTAGGTCGAGCGTTGTCATACAAAGCCGTGTTGTTGTTTAATAATGGACCTGTGTAAAGTGGGATATATTTCGTTATAAACTAACCTTTCAAAAAGCTTTGACAAGGTGGACAAAATCAAGATCGGGCGGTAATTTTCCACGTCATTCTTTGATCATTTTTTAAAGACTGGAGTCAAATTAGCTAGTTTCCATACATCTGGAAAGACACCGTCTTTAATACATTTATTAAAAAGCAAATGCAAAGGATCACACAGAAAGTAGAAGGAGGTACCCAATTATGAACATCGAGTGTGGATGGTTCGTACACAGATTTAAAGTATGTTGCAAATAGCTCACTTACATCCCGCGGGTCACAGCAGGAAGTGCTCCCTAATTTCACATTACATGGAATCCCTGAATTATCACGTTTACTAGATACATAGCTCCAGAAAAGTTTGAGGTTTTTGTGAACATTGTCTTCGATAGACTTTATGTAGTTAGAGTAGCATTTGTAACATTCGTTATTGAATCTACGCCGGTAAAGAGAAAACTGCTCAAAGTCGGATATGTTATTGTAAACTTTCCATTTGATCCAAGCTCTGTTTTTGTTTCGGAATAGCCTTATAAGGGAACGACTAAACCAAATGGGAAAGTTAGAAGATCGATTGGACTTTAGGGAAACACGCTCACGAATGACATTAAATAAATTACTGTAAAATATATTCACAGCGTCGTGTGCGGGAAGGTGATCGAGCAAACGAAACCAATCAATTTCTAAATCCGCTTTAATTTGATCATAGTCACACTTATTGTAATTAAAATTAAAACTGGCCACTGGGCACCGGTTCATACGCGAATAATTCATGTGAGGGCAGGTCACGGCACAGTAGGGGGGGTGATGAGGATCCACGGTTACTAAATGATCAATTGGTTGATAAACTCGGCAGTGTTCGTTGGATATTAATAAGTCCAGAGTTCGATTGTTCACGTTTGTAAAGTTATGATACTGCAAGCCATTATGTTCAGAAATAAAATTATTTAGAGATCTACTAATAAATGACCGGATCTCGCTGACCTGATCACGTGCACCAACACTGGAAGACCAATCTATAGCAGGTAAATTAAAGTCGCCTATTATGTAAAAACATTGTATCGCGGGATCACATAAAATGTTCGAAAGCAGGCCTAAGTAAGAAATATAAACGTCATCGGGTGTTTTTGGTGGTATGTAGACCGCACTAATAAAGTGCCGTTTCACACGGTCACGGCTGGGTAATTGAATAAATAGAAATTTTATATGGGCGTGTAAAGTGCTACTGAATACGTTATCCATGTACAAAGGTTGCAGTGTTCGTAAAATGGCAACAAGAACTCCCCCACCTTCACATTTACCAGTGGCCGCGCGATCCCGGTCGCAACGAAAAACGGTGTAGCGCTGATCTACAATCTCACAATCTGCTATATCTGGTAGAAGCCAAGTTTCCGTTAGTACGATTATATCATATGTGTTACCCAGAATATTCATAAAAATTGTCTGAAGTTTGCTACGAATGCCCCTGCAGTTCTGATAATAAATAGACAGCGATTCAGCCATTAGGAAAGAGATATGTTATAAAATGATGCATATTGAAAGCAAAGATACTTGGAGATGCAGCCAACAAACCCAGCATCATAGACAACAGGGAACAAAAATAATAATGTAAAGACGATATTACTGAATCGCATAAGCAAAGAACATATGAATAAAAAGAGTTTGTGTAGTCGAATGCAAAAAAAGAAAAATAAAGTATGGAATTTATACACCTCAAAAAAACATTAAAGTTTAAAGTTTTACAAATTATCGTTAGTGGTAATTTCGTCGGTAATATTAAATTTGTAGAAATCCTTACTATTACGGATTGAAAAGATTTTGGAATTATCAGTTCGTCGTACCAGAATCGTGGAATGCTTGACCCAGCAGTGTTTAAACTTGTTATTACTGGCCTCAAGGCGACAATTACGAAATAACAACTTCTTTTTTAGAGTTATGTGCTGATTAATATAAATTGTAGAAGTACCAGCTATGCCGACCTGATCCGACTTCAGACCCTTTGCCAAGCGATAGGCGCTCAGTACGTTGTCACGAAACGGCACTGATGAGAACCTCACCACAATAGTTTTGGGTCTGTCCTTATTAAAGATTTTCTGCGGAACGCGATGTATAGATACAATATCATTTTGTGTGATCGGAAATGTAATTAAGTCCCCGATAGATTTAATTATCGTGATTAAGTTCTCTCCACGCCTCTCCGGGACATTGGATATTTCTATATTACAGGCTCTAGCTTGCTGCTCCAGCACGTCTATTTTGGCCTCAAGCTCGCCAACCAGATCGTCAGTACGCTCCGCGGAAATGACACGATTTTCAAGCGCTGAGACTCTCTTCAAGACATCATCACATTGATCGGACGTAAACTTAAGCAAACCATCCATGTGGTCGATACGCCGAGTCAGGTCCTGATTCTTAGATTCCATAGTAATTACCCGCTGCTTAAGTGATTCCTGCTCAGCTCGTAAAACGTTGATATCGTTGGGAATCTCTATAGTGTTCGCGGTGAGGCGTTCCAATTCGGTTTGAGTTGATAGTGGCCAGGCTTGCGTCAACGTCGATACGAAATGACTTTAGGGTCGACCTAAGTTCGGAAGCGAGCGCATTTAAAGAATCGGCAAACTCACATTCGGGTTGCTTACGCTTCCTGCACGTAACTCCGGAGTCAGGGTCTGACGTTGTTCTTAAATCAGGGCTGGAGCTCGTTTTAGGTGGTGAACGAAGCATCTTAGAGTGATTAAGTTATCTAACCAGAAAAAACAGGGTGACTAATTTTCAATAAAATCCAACCACAAATGTCGCTTGAATAACACTAAGTATCTTGGAACGGGGCGACCAGTGTCACGTGACTAGCCGTCCAGCTAGTGATGACAAATTTTGCGTCGCCGCACTCACGTTCAGTTGGTTCGTAGGTCGGAGCTACGGGTCACGCAGAAACGCCCGCGCCGAGTGTCGCAGGTTCGAATCTCACAAAGTGATTTTCTGTTTGTATGTTACTCATAAGTTTTTCGAGTATTTCGAAGATCCGATGACAGCTTCACTTCACTCCGGGGCACCACGAGCGAGACAAAGCACGATAATTAAATATGGCCGCTGGGTTAAATGGATGACCCCACAAGATAGTACGAGAGGGACCGATAAAATTGTAGAATTAATCACTTGATCGAAGCAGTGTAATTAAGCAAAACACCAAGGAGACGAACACACGTCCGCACGTAGCAAAGTATGAACGAGGAATGAAATTTTATTTGGGTAGTAAGTTTTTTTTATTTACATTTTAATTAATTATTTTTTAGCTTGAGTACAGTCAGCTTCACTATGTGGTTACCCCCCTTGAAAGCACCTACGTTCGAACCCACGATGGGCATAGCATGTTTTGTATTTTTAACCGACTTCAAGAAAGGAGGAGGTTCTCAATTTATATATTTGTCGGAGTCATTCGTTTGACTATTCGGAACGCTAGCGCCATCTCCTGGCGCTAGACAGAGTCTAGCCTGAGTTCGTGGTGGGACCAGAGCAACAGCTACAATAGCGGTGTGAGCTGAGCTCTCGGGATGATTGAAACATTGGACATCGTACGAACAACATGTGCTCAGAAACTGTCAGCGTTCCGTATCGTTGAATGTGTGTGATTCCTAACCTACAGTGTGTGATTTGCTAGTGTGACTAACTTGTTCGTAAATTATAATCTGATTTGAACTGCAAACCGTTTTACTATTGTGCTATAACCAACACTACCCATAGTACGCCCACAGTAATTAAAATATGCCTGATGTTAACGAGAGACACACATACCATCTCCGTCATATTTTTATTTATAGGTTTCTAGATATTTTTTTATTATTATTGTAATATTTTTTCAAACAGTTTATAAATAAGCAACAATGCACAAGAATATTTTAGACCTGTCAGTAATAGTTGATTTGGTGTAGAGGTTGAGGATATGACATGTGAAATTGCTGACCCTGGTTCGATACTGGCAGTCTGATAATTAGGTTTTTGTTTTCGTCAAATTTTATTTTTCTCTAAGTTATACTATGTATGCAACTTTTTCTTTTTATACATATATTGTTATAACTACTACTACTACTGTAGGTAATATTACAATTAAAGAAATATTTATTTTTGCAAAATTTATTATAAATTGAAAAACTTAACTACATATTATATAACATTAGATAACTGTAACATTTATAAAAATATTGTATCACTTCACTGCGAATACAACAACTACTTATTAAATAATGGTTGACAATATTTACCTTTCAAACTACACTGAAAAAAATAATTTCTTTTAAGACTTTTACTGACTTTATACAGTAGGTAAGAAGATGTGTTTGTAAAACAGTAAAAGACAACAGTAGCTTTTAATGATTGAACATACTATTTAGTGAAAAAAACAACAAAAAAAAGGAAAACCACCACTACTGTAATATATAGGTTTATAATATATATATATATATATATATATTATACATATTTCGTGACCTTTTAGCCACTTAAAACGTTTAAGTTTACTGTCATGACGGTAACATTTTGCCTCAAGCTGTTTTCGGATCAGTGTAAAAAATACTGTTTTGAACGTTAGGCTCATATGGAACTGTTTAAAGCAGTTCAGATCAATGGTTTTTCATTTTTATTTACTGCTTATTTCTTTCAGTGTAGTAGAATAATTTTCTTATTTAACGAGTGAAAAAACATGTTATCATTAGTTAACATTCTAATGAATAAACAATTTGCATCTCTCGTAAATCATAAATATTATCTACCTCCAATTACCTACTAATAAGTAGCTATAAATCAGAAAAATGAAATAGTGAGGTCAAATGATTTATTTTATGTGTCAATGTCGACACTTTATTTTATTATATTATAACAATATACACCAAACAGGATTACGGGATCAAAAATATATAGGATGATCGCAATTATCGGACCTACTTACCTATTTACTATAAGTCGTTTTGTTTTTAATGTTTAAATGTCAATAGCGGAGGGGATGACCCTCACTGAGTATTATTTGCTGTAGTCGGCTTCTCATTTGAGTAACCATATTCCAGCCTATATTCCTACCACGCATCAATTCCCAAGTCCTTATGACTTCTTGTTGTAAATTGTCCTTGGACTTCAATTCACTTGAGTCCCAATTTAAAATCATTTGACCCCACATATTTTCAATAGGATTAAGATCCGGACTTTTAGCTGGCCAGGCGATAACAGTTATATCAGCCTGTAAACTTAGCCACTCCTTCACCATTCGGGATCGATGCACAGCACAGTTATCATGGACGAAGTATATTTGTCCTTCTGGGTACGCAACACGCACTGTAGGCAACATAACCTCTTGCAATATTTGAAGATAATATGTCTTGCCATTCATGCGCCCGCCTACTTCCGTTAATTCGCCCGGGCCCATAGATGACATCCATCCCCAGTAACCTGAAAATGAGTTTTTTTTTAGTAACATAATATTAGTTTAATAAGTAAGTATAATGTTTAAGATATTGTGGTGATAAACATTGCTATCTGTCATAATCATAACATGGAATCAATCTATATATATAAAATTCAAAGTCCTGACTGACTGACTGACTGACTGACTGACTGACTGAGACATCAACGCACAGCCTAAACCGCTGGTCCTAGAGACATGAAATTTGGAGGGTGTATTCTTTGTGAAGAGTAGGTATCCACTAAGAAAGGGTTTTTCGAAATTCCACCCCTAAGAGGGTGAAATGGGGGGATTTTGTTTGTATGAAAAATCTTATTCCTTGAGTTAATAAACTTGAAACTTGGCACGAATACTTATCTAAGTAAATTATGAAGTTGGGCATTTTTTGTTTTTATAAACTACCCCCTAAAAGAGGATTGGGGGGCTTGAAAGTTTGTATGGAAGAATTTTAGCGCGCAGTCCGATTTAATCGAAACTCAGTATTTATACCTAAAATTGAAAGAGAAGAATAATCTGTATCAGGGTTTTTCGAAAATCTACCCCTGACGGCCTGAAAAGGGGTAGTCAATTTTACAGGGGAGGATTTTACAGCGTGGCTTGATTAACTCGAAAATTGGTATAAATAATCTTTGAGTCAAGTTATGAACACATCCCAAATGATTTTTCAAAATTCCACCCCTGTGGTGGTGAAAAGCGGGGATATAGTTTATATGAAAAATCTTATTCGTTAGGTTAATAATCTTGAAAATTGGCATGAATACTCGCCTAAGTAAGCAATAAAGTTTATCATTATTAGTTTTTCAAAACTACCCCTCAAAGGGGCTGTGGGGGTGTTAAAGTTTGTGTGGAAGAATTTGAACGCGCGGTCCAATTAACTCGAAACTCAGTGTGTGTGTACTTAAGACTAAAAATAAATAATAACACGTATGAGGGTTTTTCGAAAATCTACCCCTTTTTTTTTTTTTTTTTTTTTTTTTTGTGGATGGGAAATCATCAAATGACCCCTCCCGCTCTGGGTGGAGCGGAAGGGAGTGTCAGACTTTTACTGACTAAAACCCACCCGTGTTCCGTCCTTAGCCCTTTCTGTTCCAGGGCAGCGGTTAACCTTTCGGAAAATCCCACCGCCCCGGCAGGCTTCGGCCCTGTGGGGCCCCGTCCTCTGCTGACATCTCTTTGAGGCGCGCGTGGAACACAACGCGCCGTCCGGCACGGGCCTGGTCCTGATCGGACGGTGAGCTACCCATTACTCACCGCCCGCAGGCCCGCGCCTACGGTGGCCGGAAGTCGGAAATCTACCCCTAACGGGGTGAAAAGGGGTAGTTAATTTTACATGGGAGGATTATAATAAGTGGCTTGATTAATTATAAAATTGGTATAAATAATCTTTGAGTCAAGTTATGAATTTTCATGAATATTTTAAAATTCCACCCCTGTGGGGGTGAAAAGCGGGGTACAGTTATATGAAAAATCTTATTAATTTAGTTAATAAACTTAAAACTTGGCAACAATACTTGCCTAAGTAAGTAATAAAGTTTATCATTATAAGTTTTTCAAACTACCCCTCAAAGGGGGATATAGGGGTGTTGAAGTTTGTGTGGAAGAAATTGAATGCGCGGTCCGATTAACTCGAAACTCAGCATTGATACTTTCGACAGAAAATAATTATTAATAAGTATGTAAAGTTGTCGAAAATTGATCCCTGACGGGACAAAAAGGGGTAATTCGGTTTTTAGGGGAGGATTTGAACTTGAAACTGTATGTTACATTTTCACGCCTAAACCACTGAACTTCTGATTTGGCAAAGAGATAGATGGCATCCTGGGGAAGCACGTATACTTTTTATCCTGGTAGCACGTTCCCGTGGGATAAGTTCCGACATCCACGCGGGCGAAGCCGCGGGCAGAAGCTAGTTATTTATATTTACTTAATAAAGCCGTTTATTTACCTAATGATATTCTACCATTGGACCTATTCGGTAATATGTTTTGTGGATTGTAGCGTTCGTTAGGTTTCCGCCATAGTATTTTTCTCCCATCATTATCGGACCTAAAAGTTTTTTCGTCCGTGAAAATAACTATGTTATTTTCCCAGTCGAAGTCCATAAGCTCCTGTGCGAATCGAACTCTTGCTGCCCGATGAGCTTCTGATAGTTAAATTTTCTTCGCTGGACGATAATTGTGAATGCCTGCTGCGTGCAAATGCCTCCGCACTGTGGCGATTGAGATGTCATGTCGTTGAGCACTTGAGCGAGTGGTTGCAAACGGCGAATTCAAGTGAACATTTACTATATCACGGTGGCGTTCACACTTGTCTGTATAGATGCCTGAACATCTCCGCCCAAAAGGTTTTGACTTCACATCACCAGTATCCAAATAACGTCGCACCCACAAGCGCACCGTTTTTCTCTGTGTAAAAAATATATTTTAATTTAATCAATCGAATGACAAAGTTCACGAACTATGCAATTTATTTTATTATTATGTAGATAATATTTGATTTACCGCTATGCCCAGCTGTCTGGCAATCCCTTTAATGCTTGCATTTTGTTCGTAAAGAACCACAATCTTTTTCCTCAAGAAATTATCTATCATTTTAATTTTGTTAACACAAACACGTATACTAGTATGCGATAATGCGAAAGGTGAAACAAAACTAGACTCATCAGAGGGTAACTTCATTATAGATTAGTAAAATGTATGCATAACTACCCTCAATTAACAACAATGCGTTCGCTGCGAGTTCATTATATCGATTAGACAGAGACAGAATTATAACGCCAAGTAGATTGATAATTCATCGAGTTAATAACTACTTAACTGACTTAGTTGGTAAGAGCTCGCGGTAATCAAAGGATGACCAATGATTCGATGGTTCGAATCTCGTCCGGGGCTAAACACTTTTTGTATTATTCTTAAGAATGTATAAGTATGTTTGAATTGCAAAGTTGTAGCAAAGTTAATTTTAATACAACTGGGGTACCCAATTGATGCAGGCCACTGTACGTATAGTTTTTATTATATTTGTTGGTATATTGGCGTGGCTAGCTGACATATGGCAAATAATTTAATCTTTTGTTCTGGTTTTATAATGCTATTTACTGAACATAGGTACCTAGTATTGTATACAATCAAGTGTTTTCTAAATGAACAGACAGCTGTGCTGCTGGGGAGTTTGTTGCGCCACTTCTTCTTCCCAGCGATAGCACTAGGAAGTGGTGAAGGGCGGGCGTTTTTGGGGGACTGTCTTTTGTAATCTTGACGTTCAAAAAGTGCTGATTCTCAGCCTAATTTGAATAAACGACTTTTGATTTTGATTTAAACCTATAAGACCTACCAATAAAAACGCCCAAACATACCCTCACATACACACACACACACCCACACCCTCACCCTCACTAAAAAATAAGTTAAAATGATACGTACATACTTACAGTTTTTACTTGTTAAACGAAACGAAATGTTAAGTTATACGGAGCACTGCAGAACGCACTGCTAAAAAAAATTGTGTGGGAGATTATCTCCAGGTGACACTGATTTTATAACCATCAAATTGTAAAACGGTATACATACAGAAGGAATGATTATTAGTTATAGTTTATTTAAAATTAAGCGTAAATATTGACATACAGTTTCAATCCCTATGCGTATTGTGCATAAGAATTATAATTACTTATTTCTTAATCATCATTCATACTCAATTGTAACGTTGCCCTAACTTACCATTTTAGGAGGATATACTAGACGGCGCCGCGCTGTCGCTGAAAACTGAGACGAAATTTTTATAAGGTAATCGTATGTACAATTGCATTCAAATGGGTCTCTCCATCATGAAATTCTAGGGACCAACCATATCGGGTCTTTCATATTAGCATTGAGAATGACTAATATAAATTGAACTCCAAAATATTTTATTAGAAATCCTAAAAGTATATTATAGTATATTAGTGTTAGTTATTAGTAGTGTATTAGTATATTTTAGTTATTATAAGGTTAAACAGAACCTGGGGGTCTACTCCGAAGTGGTAAATTTATCGTATCGGCCGAATATTCGGTCATTTCCTACTACGAAGTTACTATTTGGTTCGATCGGTCCCGACCGAACCGGTCCGATCCGACTGAACTTCATTTTGACATTTGTTGTATCGTAAACCCTACTCTGAACGAGAAAAGACCTACCGATAATTTGATTTTGACAAGAGTTACAGCGTTAAATTAATGTCAAAATACACGACAGCAAAATAGCTATCGTTTGAGCATCGTAAGTATCGAATTTAATTAATTATTACAATTTTATTGAGTTTTATGTTTGTTTCAAGTGAATGTTTCATACTTGAAATTGTAGCAAAATGGCAGCACGTATATTTTTGGTGGAAGAGGCTCTGCGAGAAGAGCGTTTGGAGCGGAGAAGGAATCGCAGACGACTTCGTGACTCCTTCGATATGAATTTAGTGCCCGACCTTGAGTTTGTAAACAATTACAGACTCAGTCGATCCCTTTTTGAGGAACTCTGCCAGGACATAGTGTCCCTGTTACCCCGGAAGCATAATAGCCGTGCAGTTGAGCCAACTGCAAAGGTGATTAATTTGATACATAAAACGTAGACAGTAGTTTTTTGTACCTACTATATTATAATAATAATAAATCCCTGGACATTTCACACAGCACCATTTGTCCCAAGCTAAGCAACCTAATGCTTGTGTTATGGTAACAAGATGGCTGATAAACTACTTATACAGCGTGTCACGGAAAGGGTATATACATAGCATAGGCACGGCTTCTTTGGATGACATCAAACGATATTGGAAGGGTTTTTTAATCCTATGTCTACATATTCGGAAGTTATGAGATTTTTTAATACACTGATACCAGAAACCGAACTTTTAAAATAGAAATAAGCACATCACTAGCACTAAGTCAGCTGATCGGTGTCAGCGAACTGTTTGTAAGTAAAAATAAACCTCTTACTCCTGGTAATTCTGAATAAAAGGTTCCGCATGTTTATTTTTTGTTTACAAAATATTATTACTGACTTTTCCTAAACTTTGATTATGTTTGTGAACTAGCTACAATACAATTAATTGGTCTTGGTATCATTTAACGAAATAATATTTAGATACCTGCTTGCATTGTCACGTATCATTTACACACTTGTTGGTTTTTTACTTAGTTGCCCTTTTGTAGAAGATTACTTTGTAGATAATTAATACCTACATAGTAATCTTCCACCCACCTTACCATCGTACCTACAACACAGTAAATTAAATACCTAATTCAAAAACAATATTCCTGTCAATTTCGTAACGTTATTCTTAACTTAACCTTTACAGCTATGTCATTCGAAATGATCAAACCGTCAAATGATGCAATCTTCGCTTAGTGCTAACATAAACAATGCGGACAAGTTAAAAAGTGTCGGCGGCATATGTATGTAATTGATCTTATTTGAAATATGTAGATAAACCTACCGATTCGCTGTTTATGATTGTCACTTGTCAGCACAATACTTTGGGCAAATATGAACTTCAACTATTGTGAGCCCCTAACATAATATTTTTTACACATTTAAATATTCTAAGTTGGCAAATAATAATGTTTATTTAAGCAATTAATTTCTGAATGCACGTAAGGATTCGATTTTTATGGTCAATTCAATGGATCTACCATTGAAAATAAACATTATTATTTGCCATTAGAACTTAGAATAGAAAAAGGATTTAGTAGTTCAATTTATGTCCAAACGAACCCAAAACATCATTCCAATTCACCTCTTCGGAACTTATTCTTCTCCTAGTACAAATAAAATCACAGTTCACACGTCGGGTTCCGTTCATAATTTTTAAAATAAAGTTATTTTTTTAAATAATTATGACGTAAACAACAACAACAATTAACAAGTAAATAGTTTTTTTAATTACAAAATAACGCACGCACGCATAATTTTTGTCTGTAGGACTAACTGAAGAATTATCGGAAGTTCACAGTCTGTCGGTGCTGTTTGAGTGGTACATGTGTTTTATTGGTTTGAGCACGTTTAGTCTTTATTATAATTCAAATGAAGTCAATAAAAAATGTCGCAAAACTGCATCTAACTGTGGAAAGAAATTAATAAAGTACTAGGAGCGCATGAGTAACAGGAATTGTTATTCCCGAATTGAAAATGGTTTGCTCACAGAACCCTGATTACGTCGTTACACACACAATGAAGTATTATAATGTGTGTAAGCCAGTAGTGGACAGGACAATTAGGTACAGCTACCCTGTACCAGGAAAGCAGAGAATAGGAGTTTTATTTAGCATTACATTATTGTTATTTGTTTTGCTCGTCAGTCGACGTCTGTTCCGTGTCTCAAGTGCACTCGTTTTTATCCTGTGATACGCGCATCAGTTCAGTACGACTACACCTAATTGACTTTTTTTTGTTGTTTGCAAAATGTAAATGTAATAGCGAATATTACGAAATGATGATGTGTGTCGGAGCAGAAGATGGTAATTTGCGAGCTGCCCGAGAACTGTACCGTCGCCGTTTTATTGAGGGAAGACCAGATGCTGAGCGCCGGCAGCTGCCTTCGTCGGCATGTTTTGGTCGGATGGTACATCGTCTGCACCAAACTGGGTCATTCCACGCACCTGCTTCAGAGGGTCGCCCGAGTACTACCGATCCAGAATTTGAAGAAGCCGTATTGGAGCATTTTGAACTGAATCCACGCACTAGCACACGTCGAGCTGCATTAGTGCTGGGTGCCTCTAACCATATGCAGGTATGGCGAGTGCTGAGCAATGACGGTCAGCACTCATACCACTTCCGTCGCACCCAGGAGCTGATACCGGCAGATTTTTTGCCTCGCGTGGCCTTTTGCGAGTGGTACCGAAACCAGTTGGAAGCTTCGCCAGATTTTGGTTCAAGAGTGCTATGGATCGATGAGGCATCCTTTACGAGAGCGGGAATAAGCAACACCCACAACGCACATGTTTGGTCTCACACGAACCCGCATGCGTCGACAGAGTCGTCATTCCAACACCAATGGCGACTGAACGTGTGGGCAGGTATAATTGGAGACGTCGTCGTAGGACCAGTTTTCTTGCCGCAAAGCTTAAACGGCCAAAATTATTTAAGCTTCCTGAGGAATGAATTAGACGATGTCCTTACAGTGCTACCAGTGTTAACATTAATGTTAATCTTGTGATGGAGAATAATTTAATTTTTCAACAAGACGGTGCACCGGCACACTTTGCTCGAGATGTGCGCCATTATTTAGATGCGCGCTTTCCTCAGTGGATTGGGCGTGGTAGTAGAAGCGTGGCTTGGCCTCCGCGATCCCCAGACCTAACCCCGTTAGACTTTTTTTTGTGGGGGTACATTAAAAATGTAGTGTACGCAGTGCAGTGTGATACAATAGACCAAATGAAAGTGCGGATTGAGGCCGCTTTCCGGACAATAACACCAGACATGCTACGCAAGGTTCAGGTGTCCAACAACAAGCGAGCGGCCTTGTGCATACAATACCAAGGTCAACACATCGAACCCCATCTTTAACAGTGTAAGTCAATTTACTAAATTAAGCAAAGCTTTAAGATTTTACTGTTTACTCAGTAATAAGGGCTGAAACTCGTTAACCTACCTAAACTTTGTTTCGATTTTTTACGTGAGTTTTGAATCTTAGTTTTTACGTGCAATTTCTGGCTTGTTAATAACGAGTAAACTGTAAATCAATAATTACGCATTAATTTTTACATCACGAATTACGGAAGCGAATGGTACGGACGTGTCGACAACATTTTTATAAAATAAATAATAATCTCCGAATAAAAGTGAAATTAAGTGCCATACACCCAAGTGCGCAATTAGCATTAAGTCATTTGCGATACTTCGGTCGTTATTGCTTTTCATCAACATCCAAGCGAGCGGTGAGCGGCAAGTGTTCTCCCCTCGGACCCTACCGGTGAAAAGAGACGGGCTGCGAATATTCATCTCGCTCTCCTCGTGGTGCTGCGCGGGCGCGCTCCGAACATACCAAGTAAATATCTTTGTATATCTATAAAACAATAACACACGATGAATGTCGCTCGATCGCCACCGCAGTCGCCTAATACGTATAACGAAGGCAATAGAGATCCTATAGCAATAGCAAGTGGTATTGGGAGATCTGAAATGGCTGGTGGTTCGCAACCAGATTTGCGTAAAATTGCCTTATCTGACTCCATCACCCAGGTAACCTATCGTAACAAGAGAAAACAACCACATGACGACTTTGGTACACAATTCGAAAGATTCCAAGACAAAATGGAATCGCTTATAAAGGAAATGGCTCAAACCCAGGCCGAAAATCTTAACAAAATATCCCAAGACGTTTCGGCTATAAAGGAAGAAATAAGTCAGATAAAGCTAACAACTGATCTCCTGTCCTCGGATCAGGTGAAAATAAAATCGGAGTTAGCTAATATCTCAAGCTTCCGAGCTAACATTGAGAAAAAAGTGGACACTATTGAAATTGAAATAGCTTCACTTAAATCTGGGCCCGCTTCCGCAAATACCAAATCTCTGCTTAACTATGAAGACATTATATCGGAGACCTATGACCGATCTCAGAGGGAGAAAAATGTCATTATACGAGGGATAGCAGAAGTTAGATCCTTAAACTCTGAAGAGAGACAAATTCATGACAGCCAGGAGGTAATGAAGATTATAAAAATGGCTGTTTCAGACTGCACAGAACCAACAAAAACCATACGACTCGGAAAATATAATCCTGATACATCTAGACCTATAAAGGTTATATTCCCGACATCTGAACCAGCGAAATCCATTCTACGCCATAAATCAAACATTCAATATGAAAATATCAAGATCTACTCTGATGAGACCCCCTACCAACAAATGTATCGGAAAAATCTAAGAGACGAACTGAAACGGCGAGTAGACGGAGGCGAAACGGATTTAACAATAAAGTAGGCCTCTGGCGCTTGTTGGAAGCAGACGTGTTAAATAATTATTAAGAACAGTATTACGTTTAAATAAATACAAAACATTGGAAAGTGATCTTTAGTGTCATAGACTTACAAGTCAAAGTGTAAAATCAGTTAAAACCTTGTGCTCCGTCACGACACCACTCATCGGCGAGTGCGCAGCACCGCTCACCCCCGCGAGTAACAAGAACCGCTGCTATTTTTCATCCCTCTCACACGTACGGAGAACGTTCGAGTGAAACCATACACAATGAATGTGCAGAGGACGCCACCTACACCGAATACCAGGGTGATAAGCGAGAGCGGAAACACTAGCGGATCTGTACCAAACTTACCCACCTACTGCGATAATGATGAGTATAGAAATGTTAACACATTGAAGCGGAAAGAGCGTACTGAAGAAACCGAATATAAAAAGGATTTCACAAACTTCCGCACAGAGATGATGAGCTTCCTAGAAAAATTTGGAAAAGCACAAAATGATAGTCTAAACTACATAAAAGACGAAATATCTGAGATTAAAAATGAAATAAAAACCATGAAGTCAACTACTGAAAACTTTACTCAACGACTCGATCAAATAAATGGGGATATGGAAAACATTAAAGCTAATAACACGATAACCCAAAACAAAATAAAACATATAGAAGAAGAAATAACCCAAATAAAGAACCAACAACACACCGAAAGTACAACTCCTAAATCGCTCGTCTTATGCCACCAAAACCTCATTCTCGAGCTAAAAACCCGATGTGAGCGCGAGAAAAACATCGTAATTGTGGGTATATTGGAAATTAACGAGAGAAACACAAACTCCAGGCGAAATCACGATAACAATGAAGCCATGAAGATAATTACAGCACTGTACGAAGACTGCCCTAAACCAATTAAAACCATCAGATTGGGGAAATATACCCCAAACAAAAACAGACCATTAAAAGTCTGTTTCAACAATTCAGACGTTCCAAAATACCTACTAAAAAATAAGAAAAACCTACAAGATAACAATATACAGATTTACTCAGACCAAACCCCAGCTCAAAAAGAGTACTTACAATTATTAAAAGAGGAGCTAAACAAACGCATTGAAGACGGCGAAAGGGATCTCATTATTAAATACATAAAAGGAATACCGACAATCACTCTTAACAAAACCAACCAAAAAAACCAATAACCGACCTAATACAAAAGGCAAAATACACGGATAGACTAAACCATCAACTAGTAAGTAGATACGAAGATATACCATGCCACCCGTCCTCGTTACGATTTTTCTATGCAAATTTACGCAGTATCCGCAAGACTGGCAAACTTGACGAAATAAAATGCATAATAAAAGCAACACCAATGACTATACACTTACTCATTTTTACCGAAACGTGGATTACTTCGGAAGCGGACGCAAAATTATACCAGCTACCAAACTATAAACATGTTTATAATTACAGGCAAGATCGCAAAGGCGGCGGCGTTTCAATTTATGTACACGAAAGTATCAAACACGAAGTAACAGAAGAAATATGCGAACTCGGTAACCACTACCTATGGATACACATAGATAAACTCTCATTGAACATCGGAGCGATTTATAAACCAGGTGAATCTAATATAAATAATTTCTTAGAAACATATATCTCACAGTTGGAAGGACGAAAGAGGACGGTTGTTTTCGGGGACTTCAACATCGACCTACTTAGTAAAGACAGTCACGTCACAAGATACATAAATGAAATAAAAGGAACAGGCTACGAAATATTAAATAAAATAAATAAACTGCACAGTACCCGTGAAACCAGCACTACAAATACAATACTGGATCACATATGCTCGAACATAAACAATCACGCATTCAGTATATCTATAATTGACTCGTGCCTATCAGACCACAAGCAGATATTCCTTGAGATAGGCAGCTTGACACCCAAGATAAACAAAAGGATCCAATACCAAGCACTTAACTATGAAAAACTTTACAATAATACCCTACAAGCAAACTACAATAATGATGAAAACGACTACTCCTACTTAGAAAGATATATCTCAGAGCAAATAAAGAAAAACAAAGAAGATAAGACTAAAATCCTAAACCTACCCCAAGAAGACTGGATAAACCGAAAAATTATAGACTCAATCAACCTACGAAATCACTTATGGCAGCAAACAAAATCTCGCCCAAAAGACAACGACCTACAGAGGAATTTTAATGAAGAACAGAACAGAGTAAAAAACCTAATCAAGACAAAGAAGAAAACCTACTACTACAACTTATTTCATAATAGCTACAAACAACCTAAAAAAATGTGGGAAATAATTAATAACTTAGCATGTAATAAAATTAAAGATAACAGTGCACCCCCCAAATTAGTGTCGAACTCGAAATGTATAACAAACGGTAATGAAATTTGTAACGTATTTAACTCATTCTTTGCATCAATAGGCGCGGACTTGGCTAATAAAATACCAAACAAGTACCACATAAACACAGGTAATATTCTCATGTACGACAGTAATCACACACACGATATGACCTTGAACGAACTTTCCCCCTGTAATACTGACGAAATATCACAAATTATTGACCACCTTGACACCAACACTAGTACAGGCTTAGACGGTATCAGCACAAAAGCTATAAAATGCCTTAAAAATATAATTGTTGAAAGACTTACTAATTGTATAAATATGTGCTTATTGCGCGGCATTTTCCCCGACTCACTTAAAGTTGCTAGGGTCAGTCCAATTTACAAATCTGGAAGTAGAACTGACCCCGGCAACTATCGACCGGTATCGGTCCTACCCGTTATTTCAAAAATCTTCGAACGAGTGTTATACAACCGTCTAAACGCATATTTAACCGAGAAAAAATTCCTAATTGATCAACAATATGGTTTCCGCCCTAAATCAAGTACTCTCACGGCCTCAGTAGATTTAATAACAAAAATAAAAACTCATATTGATAAAAAAAAAATTGCTGTAGGTATTTTCATTGACCTAAAAAAAGCGTACGATACGGTAAGCCATCAAAAGTTACTACAGAAATTAGGTAATATAGGTATTTCAGGCAGCGCCCTCAGTATGTTCACCTCATATTTACAAAATAGAAAACAAGTCGTTAAGATAGATAACTTCACCAGCTCGATGCAAAATATAACATACGGCTGTCCACAAGGCTCAATTATAAGCTCATTACTATTCCTAATTTATATAAATAACATTAATAAAATAGGGCTGACGGGTCACCTAACGTTATACGCGGATGACACTTCCCTTTTTTACTTCGATAAATCGTTACAAAACATTATATCTGATGCCCAAAGGGACCTTGATCTACTCAACGAATGGTTAAAATATAACTTACTAACTATTAACACGTCAAAAACATCATTTATAATTTTCTCCGCCAAAAATAAACCTTTACCGGACTTTTCACCTCTTACGATTAACGGAGAAATAGTCAAACGGTCTAATCACGAAAAATATCTCGGTCTGTGGGTAGATGACAAACTTTCTTGGAAACTACACATCGATCACGTCAAAATAAAATTAATATCACTATTAGGAGCGTTACGGAAAGTTACAAAATGTATTCCGAAAAAAGTTCGTCTAATTATATATAACTCATTAGTAAAATCAAACCTTGAATACCTAATCGAAGTGTGGGGGTCAGCCGCAAAATCTAATCTAAACTCACTACAACGAATACAAAACAAAATTATCAAAGTATTATTTCACTATCACTATCTATATCCAACAAAAAAGTTATACCACAAAACTAAACTACTAAATCTCGCACAACTTTATAAATATTACACCTGCATTCTCATAAAAAAATCACCACGAATTCCGTACAATCAAACATACAACTACATAAAAAAGTAACAACATACAACACAAGAAGCAAAAACAAATTTCAACTAGTGACTACACGTGCACGGACTAATTACGGGAAAAAAACAATATTGGTTGAGGGGGCGCAACTGTTTAATGATTTACCGGAAGATTTAAAGAGATGTGATAGTATAAATATATTTAAGACTAAACTTAAGAAGCATATATGTACCCTGTAACGTCACCAACGCCCCAGAGGCAAATACGATACCTATTATTATTTATCATTAGATATAAGCACTTTGTATCTCATTTTAAGTGAACTATGTAATCTAAGTTCTTATGAGAAATAAATGTCTTTAAACCTAAACCTAAATATGTCAAAGGAATACCTACAATTACGAAAACTCAGCCAAAAAACTAGCGATACAAGATTCAGATGATGCAACTCCAAACATTACATACGAAGTAACCAACTCTTACAACGACTTAATAAAAAACATTAAATCACTAAAATTTCTTTACGCTAACGCACGGAGTATAGTAAAGCCAGGAAAGCTAGATGAGCTAAACTGTATTATACAACACAACATACCTAGTCCTGTGCACGTGATTGTACTATCGGAAACTTGGATCAAGTCCGAATCTGAAGCCAAGACTTTAAACCTGCCAAACTACTCGCATTACTATAATTTTAGAGAAAACTCAAGAGGTGGTGGAGTATCCATATTTGTTCATGATTGCTTAAAGCACAATTATAGTGAGGATCTTTGCAAACAGGACAATCACTACTTATGGGTTCACTTAGATAAATACTCATTGGATATAGGCGCCGTATATAAAACACCAAAATCAAACAATAATGATTTTTTGGAGGAATATTCACAGCAGCTTACGAGGAGGAAAAGAGCATTAGTGTTCGGGGATTTCAACTACGATCTGCTTAAACCGAGCCGACCGGTTAATAATTATACGAAAATTCTGTTAGAAAATGGACACCTAATCCTAAACAACACTGATGAACAATTTAGTACCCGTGATACTGCTACAAAAAAAATCGATCCTTGATCATGTCTCATCCAACCTAAAAAATCACAAATTTCATGTCACTATTGTGGAGTCGCCAATGTCGGATCACAAGCAAATCTACGTTGAAGTTGGCAAATATGCACGTGAAATGAAAAAGAAAGTAAAGTACCATACCTTAGATTACACAGCGCTTTACCAAACAGTAGAAAGTAAAATTGTGAATGTCTCTGAGAGTAACTACGAAAGCTTAGAAAACACAATAAAGGAAGCAGTAATTAAAAATAGAATACCGAAAGTCAAAATTCAAAATACGTTAAAATCAGACTGGATCAATAAAGACATAATTGTAATGTTAACAAAAAGGAATCAGCTGTGGTCTGCTTATAAGGAAAATCCAAATGACGATTCAATAAGAAACAATTTCATAACCCTACGAAACAGCGTGCTGGAACAAATTCAAAATACTAAAAGTGGTTATTACTATAAACTTTTCAAAAACTGTGAAAGAAAGCCTTTAAAAATGTGGAAGCTGATCGGGAACTTAGCTGGAAGCAAGTCTAAATCATGCACCGCTCCTTCAAAGCTAGATACGCTAGCCGGTCAAATCACAGACAGTAAAGAAATATGTAATTATTTTAACACCTTTTTTGCTACTATAGGGTCTATTTTAGCTAATAAAATTGCAAGGCCTAAGGAACAAATACATACTGAGCCAATAACACAAGCAACAGTATCTAGTACAAATGAACTACTAAACTTAACACCAACTACTGAAGCAGAAGTCAGCAAAATCATAGACAATCTCAATTCAAACACTAGTGCGGGCTTAGATGGGATTAGTTGCAAAGCCATAAAAAGTATTAAAAATCTAATATTAACTAAACTCACGATGAATATCAACTATTGTTTATAAAACGGCATCTTCCCAGATTCTTTGAAAGTTAGTCCTATCTTTAAGTCGGGAAAAAAGACTGACCCAGGTAATTATCGCCCTATCTCTGTCCTCCCATTAATATCTAAAATATTCGAAAAAATATTACATAAACGTCTAGATGATTACCTCAAAACTATAAACTTCCTCTCTAAGAAACAATATGGTTTCCGCGCAAAATCCAACACTCTAACTGCAACAATTGACCTTGTGACCAATCTGAAAAACAATATCGATGAAAAATGCGCAGTACTTGGTATATTTATTGACCTGAAAAAGGCATTTGATACAATTAGCCATGTACTCCTTCTCCAAAAACTGCATGAAATTGGTATCAGAGATACTGCCCACGACATGTTCCGGTCTTATCTCTCTAATAGACAACAAATTGTTCGGATTGGTGATATGCACAGTAGCTGCGAAACTTTAACCTATGGCGTACCGCAAGGATCCATTCTTGGCCCTCTGTTGTTCATATTATACGTGAATGACATACATAACCTAAACTTGGCAGGCGACATAATACTTTATGCTGATGACACAAGTCTATTTTTATTTGGAAACAATATCGAAGATGTCATTGAACAAGCACAACAAGATCTGGACACTCTCTCTAGATGGTTCCAAGACAACTTGCTTACTGTTAATGCCTCTAAAACAAACTACATTATTTTTAGTGCTAGGAACAAAAAAGTCGCAAAACAACTCTAATCTATACATATATAACGAACCTATAACCCAAGTTTCTACGGAGAAGTATCTTGGTCTCCACCTAGACAAACATCTGACATGGCAGATACATCTAGACAAGTTAAGGTCTAAACTATCTTCTGTCATGGGCGCGCTTCGAGGGATCGTCCGCTGCTTGCCGACATCTGTTAGGTATATCATTTACAACTCTATGGTAAAACCTCACCTGGAATACCTTATAGAGGTGTGGGGCACTGCAGCTAAAACACATTTAAAACAAATTGAAACATGCCAAAACAAAATAATAAAACTCTTATTCCATTACCACTACCTAACTCCGACAGAACAAATTTATAAAGAAACTAAATTGATGACGCTATCACAGATATATAAATATAACACATGCATACTTGTACAGACGGCAGCACGTCAACGTAAACCCTATACATAAATATAACTACGACGCGCTGCGGAGTGTTAGAAAGAAAGTATCCTTGGCACGATTGGTGGAGTTTTCAACGTTTTTAAAATTGCCCAATGGTTGCACATACTAAAAATTGGGAGCCAATTATCATGTTTTACTAGGAACAAGCCACACCCACTCGCCCCTGCGCGTCCGCCGCTGCTCCCGAGTTTCCCCGATCCTTCACGAAATTAAACGAAAGTCACTCGTCACAATTCACATCGTTAGTTTACGTCAGTCAGTTGCGTACGCATTTGGAACCCGTTAGGGTATATAAGTTCTGTGATTTGGAATCGTACTGTGTGCTGTGCTGTGCTGTGAACTTTCTTAAAACAATTTATAAATATAATGGCGCCTCAGTTGACGCAAATTCAAAGAGAGCGCATTATAGCGCTTCGATTGAGTGGATGCCGGGTGAATGGTGATAGATATTTGTCGGCAGACGGGCATAACGGTGAGTAATATTTTTTGTAATCATAATACCTATTATAAAGGCTCATATTGAAAAAATGTATCAATGGTGTTTTTATACAGAATTTTCGAAATTAGTTAATGCTGCGCGCTGTTCCAAGCGTCACTAAAATGTAGAGTAACCGTGAAAGCTTAAATTCAGAGAAATAATTATACTTATGTAAACAGAATTCGATGAACTATTGTTTTTGATTCCATTTAGTCATGACACATTCTAAACAAAAGTTAATCCAGTAGGTAGTGATTGGATTCTATAGTAAATATCTAAGCAATTACGCACTTTCTTTTTGTCCAGGGCCCAGGGGCTGCAGTCTCGACATTCATCGATCGCTTTACGACCGAATTCGGTCGCAACTCGCAAAGTCCCGGATTGACAGGTGTAATGTATGGAGTGACAGGGCTTTGCAACCGAATTCGGTCGTAAAGCGATCGCTGTATGTTTTCTTTGCTGCTTATAGTGCCCCTAAGCGTATACTCCAACTCCTAAAACTCCGCCCCTAAGATGACCCACTGACCTGTTTGTGTGTAATTAAATAACTTAATAACTTTATTATTGTAGTGTAGGGAATTATAAGTATTAATACATCTTTGCCTATAGTCATTGAGTAATAATGGGCAAATAAACTATAGCTATTTGTTTCGTTCCAGAAAAAATATGTTTACTTCTGGCTTCGGCGGTGGGAAGAAAGCGGAACCATAGAAGCCCATCGTCGCCAACTCTACGCGAGATCCACTACGGTACGACGGCAGACGCCGCACACTCTGCCGATCCTTTTCTGACCACACGAATAACATCAACTTCGTACAGGGTGAGTCCATCTGTAGCTTGTAATCATACCTTATCAGCTCAACTTATTCATCACTTTCATAAAATATGGTTTTCTTAAAAAGTGAATAACAAAATTGTGATTAAAATCATACCTACTACCTAATAGACATGTAGTAAGTAGTTGGAAGGGCGCTCGGCACTCACGCAAACCGGATTGACGCGCGCCGCGCGGCCAGTCTGAATTGTTATTACTTACTACTTATTATTATTACCTACTATGTATTAGATACATCTTCAGTTCTTTACAACCCACCTCAACAAGGGTGGAAGTTCTCAATTCGATAAATTGTTTTTTTGTTTATGTTTATAATTTGAAGAATATTTTTTTACCGTCCCATACTCATAGTCTATTCAACTAATGCTTCAAATTGATGTTATTTCAAGTTGAACAAATATCAACTTTATTTCAATAGCTATTAGGTTGATTTTAGAGTGACTAGCACTACTAGACTAGCAGTAATAAAATGTTTGAAGTTGTTGCGTAAACTGAACTTTATAGTGTAGGAATTAAAGTTATTTTTCCATAAACTCATATTTGTTTACATTTTTCGCAAATAAATCGCGAATGCAGATTAGTTAAATTGGCCCGTACTATTTGTCATATTACGGAATCCTAGGTAAGTATTAAATTGACAAAATTTTCTTTGTTTTTGATTTCAATGGACACAGTCAGGAGGCGCCTTATGGACGCCGGAAGACCACTGCCGCGTGGACACCTGCAGGGTGGTGCAGGCGTGGTTCGCGGCACAGGATGACGTCATCCGCCTACCATGGCCTGCAAAGAGCCCCGACTTAAACCCAATCGAGAATCTATGGGGTCTCATGTTTCTCGATTAGGATGCTTCAGAAATCCGCAACAATGAAAACTTGCGGCGAGAAGCCCATACTACATGGGAGCAATTCAGAGGCACCACCACACCGAGACACCTGCTGGAACATGGTGGCCAGCATGAAGGACAGGCTGGTTGCCGTTTTATACGCGCAAGGTGGTCCGACCAAATATTAAATACTTATATTATATTGTAAAGTATATATATTTTCATTTCATTTCAACAATCATTTTATATTAATAAATAAATACCTATATTTGCTTAAATATTTGTATTGTTATGTTATTACAATTTTGCAGTATCTTCTAGGTATAGTTATTAGAGTTTAATTTACTTTTTATTTATAATTTAATAATAATATATGTATTGTTTTGGCAACGCTTTATGCTCCCATGTAGTAGTATTTCATAACAACTGAAAGGCCGATCTTGGTGCGTATTTCTGAGGTCAAGTTTGGGCTCTTTTAGGTCATGGCATATTCTATGTCGCTAATAAGACCCGAGCGAACTTAGTTTAGTCTACAACACTCTACCATTAGATGACGAACTCCGATTCTACGGCACTATTAAATAATGCACTTCAATCACCCGGGTTTCCGTTCACATTAAATAGTAGCACAGTTTTACAATCCATAGGTTAGGTATATTTTAATATTGTAATTATTTTATTTATCAAAATAAAGGTATTTCCAACCACTGTTTCTCAAACGCTTATTCTTCCATTGCTCGATTTGGGAAAGATGCCAGATATGTCGTTCGTTGATGTTGTGTCATAATAAACTAGCTTCCTCCATTGCCTGCCCCAGGCTTCAAACTATCTCCATAGTTTTCATCACAATTGCCCAGCGGTTTGGCAGTGAAGGCGTAACAAACGGACAAAGTTACTTTCGCATTTATAATATTAGTATGGATAATTCTTCTAATAACGTGATAAAGATAGTGTAAATTGAAATTTCTTTTCTTTTCGCACCATTGTTATATTTTGGAGCATTTTTCCTTTAAGTACTAATTTGTTAGTGATCATTTAAGTTAGGGTCGTCACCCACTGGCGGCATGGCACGACAAGGGATTTTAGTAAGCGCGAATGATTTGTGATCTCATTTTATCATGGTTAGCATTCACATTTCGGGATGCCACGGCATGCTAGAACGTGTCCGAAGGATGCCAAAGCAGGCTGTGACATATCAATGAAATTTTCGTGCCGCGCCGCCTGTGGGTACGGCCTTAAACAGCCCAGTCAAATTATATTAATCTAGGTAAAAGCTTACTTTTGTTTGGCGGCAGCATTTGATTTTGATAGAGATGTAACTGTAGGTATAATTAATCTGTTACAAATATCATCAAATATTTTTGTGTTTGTGTTTCTTTTCGCGTCATGTTTACCGAACATAAACGTATTTTCTTTCTATCTAAAAATAAAAGCTTGTAATAAATAAATATTGTCTACTTATTTTTAATCTATTGTATAGTTTGGTTTTATAAATTTTGTTGTAAGTAGGTATATTTAAATTTAGAGTAGGTATAAGTTTATTTGTTTTCAATTAATATTAAATAAAAAGATTAAGATTATTATTCCCCATTTTATTTTGAGATTTTTTCGAACATTCACACGCGTTCCCGTAGTAACCTATCCTATTCCTATGTCCTTTTCTGATAGGTACTCGTAGGTATGCAAAATTCCATGATGATCGGTTGTGTAGTTAAGGCGCCAAAAGCAGAGGTCGGAGCGCAGGCCACACCGCCAGCTTGGCGGGCGGGCGGGCGAGCCGAGCGAGGCATCGTTTCACCTTTTTTCATACTTGGGTTCACACCGCGAACTACAGAGATAAGCTACCGAAGTATGAAAAAAGGTGAAACGATATTCGCCCGCCTAGCCCGCCCGCCCGCTAGCTGGCGGTGTGGCCTGCGCTTTATACGGGGCCCCGACGGCATATTTATTTATTACTTACTAAAAAAACTTTTTTGAAAAAAAAAACAATTGACTTCCAAAATTATATAAATAAATTTCGAAAGTCGGTTCGCATTTTCGTTGTTCGCCACCGGAAATTAAAGTTATTTTTCATTTTGTAGTGTCTTTTTTGGAAGTCGGTTTTTTTTTTTGTAAAAAAGTTTTTACTTTCGACTTCAAAAAAGGAGGAAGTTCTCAATTCAACGGTATGTTTTTTTTTTTCTTGTGTGTTTGTTACGCGATTACTCCGCCAATTGTGAACCGATTTCCAAAATTCTTTTTTTGTTCGAAAGGAGATACTTCTGAAGTGGAATTAGAATTTTATTTGAAAATTCATAATCTTCGAAATCGTATCTTATTAGTAGCGCAATAAGGTTGAACTTGCATGTAAAAGCAATTTCGGTAGGTATAGATAAATTACGTTACTAAGTTCAAACTTATTATTTTAGTAGATAATAAGATCGTGTCGCGGACGTAACGTTAATCTCAAACACGGCGGACTGACAAGAGACTCTAAAGGTATAATTAATTGGCTAAACTTCACACAGGTTCGTGATGCGGTAAGTATCCATATTTATTTCAAAATTTCAAGGAGATTGTGTTATGGGCTTTCAGCAATAAAAGAGCAAGGAACGCAAGAAAACTGTTGACCGCCAGCCCGCCAGTAAGTAGGTAACAAAACCCGGAAAAGGTTATCAAAAGCTGCTTGAAATGAAAAAAAATAATGTTTTTCTCACATCGGATTATACCTACCTGGCTACTTAACAACATTCATAATTGTGTAACGGTGTATACCATTCCTACCTACCTGTTTAAGAAATCAAATGTTAAATTAGGAATGAGGTTTGTAAGAAAAGCTAGGCATGTTGCATAAACAATATTCATTTATTTCTTTATTTACATTTCTAGGACTTCATGGAATCCACTTCCTGGTTGAGTATACAGTTTTCTATCTGTGTTAAATTGGGGTTATTTACTTAGAATATTAACTAAACACAAAATATATACCCTGGGTGAGGTATAACGGTTTGTTTATAGATATTTCTAGAAACATAACAACAATATTTATTTATTTAAAGTTGTTTCAGTTTTTTCTATATTTTTTCGTATTATATACTTGTATATACTAGTATATATTAGTGTTAGTTCGATAAAATGTAAATAAAAGTATATAGAGAAAAATAACGTGCTATATATTTTTAAAGTTGTGAAAACATAATTTTTTATACTCTGTATGATCTTATGGGACAAAAACCCTTGTTAAAAAAATGAAATGTTGTCATTCGTGCCTGTGAATTACAGAGGAAGAACCAACATGCTAAACTATACAGTATAGCAATATACATCTTTCTCTTTTATCACATTTTCTTATAACCCATTTAACACAATATTATAGAAAAATATGTGAGGTCAGATGGTGCATCTTTAACACATTAAAAGACTACTTGTAAACAGGAGTAACTGGATTAATATTAATAAAGGTTGTTTATTTTTGATTAACTACTAATGATCCCACAAATATTGGGAATTATTAACACTTGATCATGTTCCAATGAAATTTTATCAGATAAGTTACACAATGAATCTGCTGAGTAAAACCCTAATAATAACGAAGAGGATGACCGTCACTGTCTATCACTTCTTGAAGAGGACTTCCTGCCCAAAACCATATTAAAGCATGCAGCACACACGCTACATCAGTGCTGAACGCGTAGTTTTGAAGGGTTCCACCGAGTGAACTTCCACAATGTTACGGTGTCGCTCCGATTCATTAGTGTAAGCAATTGGACGAGGGCCTTGGCGATCACATTTCACATCACCCGTCGCTTGATACCTTTGTATCCACCTACGAACTGTTTTTCTCTGTAATGAAAATGATAATATTAGAAATACATAAAAAAAAAACAACTTGTAAGTAATAGTGCAACAAATCTTACCGTTATGCCCATATCTCGTGCTATTTTCTTTATGCTTTGTTCCTGTTCTCAGAGAACAACAATTTTAGCCTTGAAAAAAGTAGTTAATCGCACCATACTATCGGTTAATAAAATCGACTGTTCAAAAACTTAATAAATCGGATAATATTACGACGAAGATATTACACACAAGCGGATCGGCACGAAAACGAAACGATTTGTAAAATAATTATACCCTCAATCACAGTTTAGTAAATAAGGCGAAGAAGTATTCTAAATTCAACCTTAACTCGCAGTTCATACAGCAGTTAAGTTTCTGAAGTAAAATGACGGTAGTGCAATAATCGGAATCAAGCACATTCTATTCAACCAAACAAGAAATCTATGCTAATTTCAACCTTATCTTTTAGTTAATTGAGGAGTTACGTGGATGATGAAATTTAAACCTTAATATCTCGAAGATTAGGCCGTTATCAACCTTGTTCGATAAAAGGAGTAATGCTGTTAGAATTTTCGTTGAGATTGACAACTGAGCCAATAGCCTAGTGGTATAAGGCGCGGTCTAAATGATCGGCTGGCGTCTGATGATGCGGGTTCGTATCCTCAACCGTACGTAAAGTGTCTTTTTGAAAGTTATTCTTGGTATATGGTTCGGCCAGAAGCCGAAAAAAGACCATATTATTAAAAACATGCAAATAATAATATGTGATCGGTGGATCGGTGGATCGGTGGATGCTCGGGCAGATATGGGTGCGGCGGCAGGGGAGGGAGCTGCTCGGGGCCAGAGTCACGTGACGCGCCTGCCGTCGCTCGGGCGATAATCTTTAAGTGTTGGGATGGGTCGTTTACTATGACGCTTACTGTACATGCCGGTCGCGATCAGCTGTGAGACGTAATTCCCTCTCAGTGAAGGTTTCGGACTCACGGGATAGTACATGCCGGTCGCGATCAGCTGTGAGACGTAATTCCCTCTCAGTGTAGGTTTCGGACTCGCGAGATAATGTATGCCGTTCGCGGTCAGCTGTGAGCCGCAATTCTCGCTGTGAAGCAGTTTCAGCTTCTCGGGATAACACATGTTGTTCTCGGTCAATGGTAAGCCTTAGCTCTCGTTGAGAAGAGCTTTGAGACGCCCGTGATGTAGCTCGTCTCGCTCCGTCAGCTGCTAATCGCATCTCTCTCTCGGAAGAGCTTTCATTGGCTCGAGAAGTTGAGGCACTAACTCTCATAGAGTTTAACCGATGTGCTCTTTCCTCTGCCGATTCTTGAGAACGCCTATTTCTCATTCTCTTAGCTTCTCTCGAATTTCGAGATAAAGATAATCGTTTTTTAGGTGGCATTGATGCAGTTAAATGAAAATAAAGTAGAGTCCGACCGAAACTGAAACTGAAACCGAAACCGAAACCGAATATTCGGCCGTGGCTTCAGTTTCGGCCGAAACCGAAACCGAAACTCACGTGGTTAAGTATTAAATTCCTTAAAATACTGAAATTTGGTGCATTTTACCCATTATTCTGCATTAATTATAGGACATGAAATGGAAACACAGTAGGTATATTAATTTTGTTATAATCATTTATTTAATACTAGCTTCTGCCCGCGGCTTCGCCCGCGTGAATGTCGGAATCCCACGGGAACGTGCTACCAGGATAAAAAGTATGTGCTTCCCCAGGATGCCATCTATCGCTTTGCCAAATCAGAAGTTCAGTGGCTTAGGCGTGAAAATGTAACATACAGTTTCAAGTTCAAATCCTGCCCTAAAAACCGAATTACCCCTTTTTGCCTTTTTGCGCAATGCATTTTGAACATGAGAACGAGTCCATTCATCTGAAACAAATTTACTTGAGTTAGAGAGGTAATGTTTAATGTTAGTTGATTTTGACAGTAATTAAAAACTTTCAAAGATATTCACCATTCAGATGTATAGTAGGTACTGCTAACTTGCTAAGTCTAGTCTTTGGATAGTGATGTATAGTTTCAAAATGTCTATGGCACACCCTTCTATTTCTAAAGATATATAAGTCTTCAAGATCCTTCAGAGGAGTTCCAACATTTCGAACCCACAAATGGAATCGTTCCATATCCATAGAAGGATTAGGAAATGCATGAAGCGGGATGCCTGTAAAAACCAAATGAAATTATCACACTTTGTCTATATTTATGTACTCTTTGATTTAATGTCATCAATTCATCGTATCAGTTTTTTCGTCTCCAGTATTGAACATGAGCCTCCTCCTATGTAGGGTCTATTGGTCATAGGGAAGTCACCATGCTTGGCAGACCACAGAATGATTTTATTAGTTGACAGACAGAGACTGGTTCAGTGTGTTTGTGAGTATTCAAGTTCAGAGTGGTGTGTTGAGGGCAATAATCACAATACATTTGGTATCACTGAAAAATTGTAGGTAGGTACTGTGTACCTTGACCATCCACAACGATGCAATTATGGACACAGCAAGTTCGGTATGACATGATGTCTGTACCAGAATGTACACAGTATAACAAATTAAATACACTAGAGTCCTATCTCGATCGAAAAACACCACAAGCAATGGGGCGAAGCACCACGTTGAAGCCAAGTGAATTCTCGACGCTTAGCCGGAGGAACCGACGTTCTACTCGACGAACTAAGCGGAGGAAGCACTAGATTCACAGCCTGATGTGTAAATTAGTTCAAATTAGATACCGAAAATTCTCAATTTCTCACAATGAAATAGATAATTTCACACCGGTATTTTGAATTTGAAAGTGTTGAGAATTGACATAACTATAGAGTGTTACCATAAAAAGTAACCCATAGTATTTTAAGATATGGAAAATGCAATGTTATTGTTAGAAAGGATGATTAGAAGTTCTTTGTAAACACAAAATAATAAACAAAACATAATTATGATTTAATTCTTTCAAATTGAATAAACTCTCTGAAATAAATGCTATGTAAATCTGTGTCTATTTTAAGTAGCAACACTCAGGTGTTTCGAGACGTACTTGTTTTACTAGCTAGTCACGGGTAGATGTCGCTACTTACCATACATTGGCACTCTTGGCATTTCTCTTTGAAGATATCACAGCATGGTCAACTTGACATAACTCAAGGGATAAACTTATAACTCCTTTGTACGCGTTGCCAGCCTATAAAGTTTTTATTCTTTCTAATTTCCCTTTTCAGGGCTTATCTGCGGTATTTTTAACAGTTATTAGTAAATTATAATAAAATAACATTTAAACTGTAGAAATAAAAAATAAAAAACCAATGTTATTAATGAAAACTGTAATTAAAAATTTACCGATACAATTACGGTTTTTATTTTTTTCATGCGGCAATGTTTACACCAAATGTGATTCTAATATGAAATGAATTGTAGGTGATTCAGCTATTAAGTGGTACCATTTTACGAAAATTAGAGGAATTGCTTATGATCTGCTGGGAGTTCAGGAAATGAATCGCTTTTAGAGGTATTGCTCAAAGTGGCCTTTTTAGGCCCCCAGTTAGGAGAATTTCCTACATCGAATCACATTACGGATTTAATGAAAGCCATTGCGGAAAAATATGTCAATATCCGCATGCATCACTTGTTAAAATTAAATATAAAACAGTCAAAACGACAATTATTAAACAAATATGTTTTATTTCAAGGTCAATAAATATTTTTAATTTACTATGTTTTCATCCATTTTACCTTTTATACTAATAGGACTCTGGTCCATTTCATAAGATAAAAGATTTTAATTATTAAATTGTACAAACATCGACATTAAATTTTATCGATATCTTGTCCTCATCCCTAGCCGAGTAGAAAAATAGATAACTGGTGCATACGAATATGACATCTATTTTAATGACATTAGGGTGCTAAATAGAGTAAATTGGTTACAGCGCCCTCTAGCGTTAAGTAGCTGAACTCGTTGTTGATTGCTCGATTTTGATTGTTAGATGGAGAAATGGTCTTCATTGGTTTTGACATGTAAAATAAAAACAACATTCAGGGGTTGTAATAAGACTTAATTTTGAACAACAATAAATAAACTTTTCGCCAAAGTTGCATTTATTATTTGTAGCCAATTAATATATCATCGTTTTCTGTGTATTGCAATGTACATTTTAATTTGCAAGTGTGTGAGTTTGGCGACACTGGTTCCCGTACTAAGGAAGTCTAAGGGCACTTCCACTCTTTTTTCTATTCCGTGGATCAAAACCATAGAAGGTTTTAAATTAATTGTATCCTATTTAAATTCCAAAGGGATTAATTCTTTATTGCTGCGCAATTTCAATCAAGACGCATTGGAAAACTTTTTTGGGGCAATTAGAGCTCATGGCTACAGCAACATCATGCCTACGTCGTCTGCATTTGAAGGAGCCTTCAAAACTTTACTAATTAATAATATTTCATCTTCACATTCTGTTGGGTCAAATTGTGAAAAAGATGATGGTGTTTGTCTTCAATCACATAAATATTTTTTAAATAATCCAGTGAACACACACACAACTGAATTTGAAAATGAAATTGCCAGTGATCATTTAGATATGTCGATGCTAAATACAGAAGTTCTAATACAAAGCCAAACTTCAATGCTTATTGAAAGAAGCGCAGCAATAGGGTATTAGTGGGTGGATGGCACAACTTGCCAAAAAGAACATTTTTAAAAATTGTGTGGCCTGCAGAAACTCTATGGAAGCAGAAGAGCCACAAAGTTTCCATGAGTAGGTACATAAAAAAGAAAGAATTTGGCAACAAAAAGTGGTTGTGCTATCCTACAAGAGCTTTATTTTATTTCTTTGCCCAAGTGGAAAATATATGTATAGAAATTTTAAAAGAACACTGCAATAAAAAAAAATCTGTATATATTAAATTAATTATAAATATTAATGTAGGTAAGCGTTTCATTTATTAATTGTGCAGATCACGCAGATAATTTGCGAAAATATTTAATAAATAAAAGCACAATTTTTATAAATAACTGGTGCAAAGATATCAATAATGTTCTCACTGGCAAAATAACCTTTTGGGATAACAACAATCCAATGAAAGAAAAGGCTAATCGGCACTACCTTAATCAAGGACGAAAAAGGCGAACACAAAATTGTATTTTAAATGTGTGATGTTGATAAAATAAAATGGTTTAATAGTCAATTCTGTGTTTTTTTCCTTTTCACTAATCTCTACATAATATCCTATAGGATCGGGCAGCAGCTGTATACACCTACCAACCTATACATTTACTTATATAAATTAGTTCCCTTAACAAAATCCTAGATGGCGCTGAGTTCGACCACTTCCTAATATCAAAAAATAAGGTAGAGTTGCCTGTCTATAGCCAGTATACTATTGTAGTCTTTGTAGCAGACGTATGGGTAGATGTACTAGTTGTTAAATTGTAAGAGTACCTGCTTTACTTCAATAAATTGTTCTTTATGAGAAAATAAACTGTTTTAACTAGAAGTTTATTTATTTCTAGTTTATAAAATTATAACGAATAAACAATTTGAAATCACTTATAAAACATTTTTATTTTTAACCCCATATTTACAATAACAATATGTCGCATCCGGCAATTGATGTTTACAACAAAACAAGGCACGCCACCTAGCGGCAACTATCAGGACTAGAATTGGCGCGCTTTGACAGAGTCGGGGCGTTTCCGGTCGGTTACGAGGTTGAGGAGAACGCGCCAATTCTTTATAGGGGGCCTAAAAAGGCCACTTTAAGCAATACCTCTAATTTTCGTAAAATGGTACCACTTAATAGCTGAATCACCTACAATTCATTTCATATTAGAATCACATTTGGTGTAAACATTGCCGCATGAAAAAAATAAAAACCGTAATTGTATCGGTAAATTTTTCATTACAGTTTTCATTAATCACATTGGTTTTTTATTTTTTATTTCTACAGTTTAAATGTTATTTCATTATAATTTACTAATAACTGTTAAAAATACCGCAGATAAGCCCTGAAAAGGGAAATTAGAAAGAATAAAAACTTTATAGGCTGGCAACGCGTACACTAAGCTCCAGAGAAAAAGAACCCCCCTTGGTTAATGACATCAAACCGCTTAAGTTTTTTGTAGTATAAAGTGAATGGCGCGTTGGTCTAGTGGTTAAGACTGCGGCTTAGCATTACGATGGTCACGAGTTCAAATCCGCGAATGAGATATTAGATTTTTTCCAAATCTAAGTTCTTTATTTATTTATTTATTATTATTTTTTAGGTTATTATGTGATTTTCGTTAATTATTATTTAAGAAATCAAATGTTAAATTAGGAATGAGGTTTGTAAGAAAAGCTAGGCATGTTGCATAAACAATATTCATTTATTTCTTTATTTACATTTCTAGGACTTCATGGAATCCACTTCCTGGTTGAGTATACAGTTTTCTATCTGTGTTAAATTGGGGTTATTTACTTAGAATATTAACTAAACACAAAATAAATACCCTGGGTGAGGTATAACGGTTCGTTTATAGATATTTCTAGAAACATAACTACAATATTTATTTATTTAAAGTTGTTTCAGATTTTTCTATATTTTTTCGTATTATATACTTGTATACAACGTGTCACGGAAAGGGTATACACATACCAAGGGCACGGCTTCTTTGGATGATATCAAACGATATTGGAAGGGTTTCAACTCAAAATAAAATACTCTAAAAATTGATACCAAATTTTCGGTTTCTTAGGTTTCTTAAATTCAAATCATAACAAACGTGTCACCGCACTACGTAGGTCAACGACTTCAATTTCAGTTGCCAATATTACGATAAATCTCTTCCGTAATTCTGCGCGCCTAGTATCGTAGTAGCCTACTGCATTTGTCGGCGCGAACTGACGAAATAAAACATGTCGCCGCACGTGCCGTCAAAGGGACGCAATCCCTTTGGCGGCTTTTTCGGCGGCGGCGCGCGCGCAATATTAAACCATACAGATCATACCTACTTTACCGTGATGTAAAAAATAATGCGTAATTATTGATTTACAGTTTACTACTCGTTAATATCAAGCCAGAAATTGCACGTAAAAATTGACATTCAAAACTTACGTAAAAAATCGAAACAAAGTTTAGGTAGGTTAACTAGTTTCATCCCTTATTATTACTTATTACCGAGTAAACAGTAAAATCTTAATTAAAGTTTTGCCTAATTTAAATTGACTTACATTTTTAAAGATGTGGTGACCTTGGTATTGTATGCACAAGGCCGCTCGCTTGTTGATGGACACCTGGGGGCCTAAAAAGGCCACTTTAAGCAATACCTCTAAAAGCGATTCATTTCCTGAACTCCCAGCAGATCATTAGCAATTCCTCTAATTTTCGTAAAATGGTACCACTTAATAGCTGAATCACCTACAATTCATTTCATATCAGAATCACATTTGGTGTAAATATTGCCGCAAGAAAAAAATGAAAACCGTAATTGTATCGGTAAATTTTTCATTACAGTTTTCATTAATAACATTGGGTTTTTATTTTTTATTTCTACAGTTTAAATGTTATTTTATTATAATTTACTAATAACTGTTAAAAATACCGCAGATAAGCCCTGAAAAGGGAAATTAGAAAGAATAAAAACTTTATAGGCTGGCAATGCGTACAAAGGAGTTCTAAGTTTATCCCTTGAGTTATGTCAAGTTGACAACTATTATTGTAAACATCAACAATAAAACAAGTATTTCGTATTTTCGTGCTAGTAAGATCGTTTTTAAAACAAAGTAAGTGCATAATATTGTTTGTCTTAGATCAATATTTAATTGTATCGCTGTACAAAAGTATATAAATGTACGTAATATTTTGTAGGAATGGGAAGGCGTGCATCTAGTGACCGAGACACAATGGAACATTCTGCTCGACTTTCTACACTTGTGTACAAGTGGACGCGCTGTCGGTGTTGAGCCCCCTATCAAGATCACTGCAGCCCCATGTTCGGACAGACTCGTCCGTCAGCACCAAGCCGATCCCTGCCGATGCAACAATGGTACCTCTGCCTAGTCGAACTTAGCAAGCGAGATGCCGCAGTGAGTAGATTTTTCTAACCCTACAGCTATTCATGTTTCGGTTAAGACTAATGATGACTATTGAAAACGATTATGTTATTTTTATTACCTATGTTTTTAGGTCACCCTCTGGCTGCACTAGATGAGGTTTGCAGAGTTTTATCTCAGAAGGAGATGCAACATGCTGCAGCTTATGGCAAATTAATAGTACAGAACCTTGGGAGGCTTGCTGATGCAGTCGAAAGACATTTATTGGTTTCCCATAGAGGTAAAGTATGTTTTTTTTGTACATGCAATAAAAAATGAAGTATAACATTAACATTCATATAATATAATTATAAACAAATACAAAAAGGAAAACATACTATATTCTAACATTAAAATAACACAAAAACTTTACATAAAGGCAAAAAGGTATCGAGCTCTATGTCCACTAGTACCTAGTGTCTTCAACGTTGATTTAAAGGTTTAGCCTGCATCACCTGAAACATATTTCTTTGTTATAATAGTTACTCAAATTAAACAATGATGTTTGTAATTTAATTTTATTTAAAAGTTATTTTAATTATTGACATGATTTGACTTACCTAAAAACCACAAATTTTCCTTTTCAGCCTGGTGAAGTTGTTCCAAGTGAGTCTTAAGTGGATGGTGATTCCATAAAAAGGAGACATGGTTAGCCCCTCTACAGCTAGCATCGCCACAAATCAGAGTCGCAAACCATAATGAAAAGAAAGACTAATTAGTTTCTATTAATAAGATGAGATTGTTAATTTAAACGTATAGTAAATTATTTTTCTATCACTATTGTTTTATTTTAGTAAAAGGTATAATTTATGTCCTCTTATATTATAATGCTATTTAATAAAACTGAAGTAAATTATGACAATATAACATAACATCACACCGATATATACCTAAAGGGTTCGGCAGAGGTGTACTTTTAGTACTATGTGGTAAGCAAGATAACATTAAATATGCATATATGATTGCCAGCAAAAACAGTTGGTAACTGTAGGTATTCACAATTTGAGCATTTATGGAGTGATAATAGTTTTCGGTTAAAAACGTCTTCTCATATTCGGCAGGCCTAACAATAGCAATGTGAGTGCCACCAATATAGCCAAAAACATCAGTCATTCTAAACTTCTGGTAAGACCTGACATCATAAAACTGTTAACAGTAGGTTCCCTTTGTTTATAATAGATATGTGCACCCACTTTTAGTCCTGCATGATAGGTTCCTTCTATAGTTAACAATGGAGGAGCTGCTTATCCCCACAATAACTTATAATCAAGTATTCCTAATGTATTGTACCTAGTGATATAAATATTCTTACTTACCCAGTTTTGAGTTTGACGGAGCTAGTGTCACGGCTCTCACACAGTTAGATACACTAACTTAGTACATCTTATGCACTTGCTCCTTTATATCTCTGGTATGATCCAATGTATAAAAACTAAGTGTACTCAGCACCTAAAATGTGAATAGAAGATTGTAGTAAGTTGTCATGTGATGCATATGATCAAAGTTTTTATTTCATCGAGAGGGTACCGAGTAAACCTCTACAATAATTTCTATCTGGAACTACTTAGTTGAAACACACTACTTTTTCTTTTGAGAAATAAAGTTTTTATTTATTTTATATTATTTATTATTATTATCACAATTATTTTACTTGCCTTGGAGGTAGTACTTATGCCATCGTGGCGGGTACTTAGGTATGGCTCCAGCTCATGAATGGTCATGAAACGCGTTTATCTATCACGCCAACAAACTCGAGGTCCGGCATTTCGAAGACTATGTAATATGTTCATTTTCAGAGGAGCTACACTTCGTCGGCGATATAAAATGGTTTCCTTCGTGCTCCAGATTTTTTTAAAGGCCTAAATCTGCCATTAAAACAATATTTCTTCACAAAACCTCCCAATATGATTTGTGAGATGTTGCTTTTGACCAACATCTTATGAATCTGCTATTTGACATTAAAACTTCACTAAAGCAATTCATAATTTGTGACCAGTTTACGAATCTCCATACAAAACTGTCAAATAGATGAATTACGTGATATGAATTGCACACAGATCATATTATGAATTGTCAGTTTGTGACCATTTTACGATTTTTAATATGATTCATATTGTTATCCTATTATGATTCTGCCAAAGTGGCCTTTTTAGGCCCCCTGAACATTGCGTAGTATATCTGGTGTTATTGTCCGGAAAGCGGCCTCAATCCGCACTTTCATTTTGCCCATTGTATCACACTGCACTGCGTACACTACATTATTAATGTACCCCCACAAAAAGAAGTCTAACGGGGTTAGGTCTGGGGATCGCGGAGGCCAAGCCACGCTTCTACTACCACGCCCAATCCACGACGACAGACGATGTACCTACCATCCGACTAAAACATGCCGAAGGCAGCTGCCGACGCTCAGCATCTGGTCTACCCTCAGTAAAACGGCGACGGTACACTTCTCAGGCAGCTCGCAAATTACCATCTTCTGCTCCAACACACATCATCATTTCGTAATATTCGCTATTACTTAACATTTTGCAAACACAACAAAAAAAAGTCAATTAGGTGTAGTCGTACTGAACTGATGCGCGTATCACAGAGATAAAAACGAGTGCACTAGACACGGAACAGACGACGACTGACGAGCAAAACAAACAACAATAATGCAAAATAAAACTCCTATTGGGATACTATCCTGGTACAGGGTAGCGGTACCAATTAGTGACCTGTCCACTACTATTAAAAAATGTTGTTCAAGAATTCAAGATTATTTTACATCCTATTAATAATTTCAACTAAACTCCGTAAATCTAATACACTAGAGCAAACTAATTACGTAATTCAAATTCATAATTGAAAAATCATTATTTTTTTTTGGGATGGGAAAATCATCAATGACTCAGCTCCCGCTCTGGGTGGGGAGGAAGGAAGTGTTAGACTCTTACTGACTAAAAACCACTCTGTTCCTTCAGTTGCCCTTGCATTCCGGGGCCGCGTTATCTCGTTAGAACATTCCCGCAACCCCGGAAATTCCCGCAACTCCGGAAAATCATTCATTTCAATCCATTAAAGATCATATTACGCGGCCGCGTTATCTCGATAGAAGTTGTATTTACCAAGGTCCAGGACTTGTTAATTGAAACTACACGGACGGCAATTGGTTCACTCTCCCTATGACCCTGAGTCCCTAACCCAGTAGGTTTACACACATTATGATACTTCATTGTGTGTGTAAACGTAATCAGGGTTCTGTGAGCAAACGATTTTCAATTCGGCAATAACAATTCCTGTTACTCATGCCCTCCTAGTACTTTATTAATTTCTTTCCACAGTTAGATGCAGTTTTGCGACATTTTTTATTGACTTTATTTGAATTATTAGACTAAACGTGCTCAAAGCTCAAACCAATAAAACCCATGTACCACTCAAACAGCACCGACAGACCGTGAACTTCCGATAATTCTTCGGTTAGTCCTACAAAAAGAAATTATGCGTGCGTGCTATTATTTTGTAATTAAAAAAAACTATTAACTTGTTAATAATAGTTTTCGTCATAATTTAAAAAAAAATAACCTTATTTTAAAAATAAAATTATGAACGGAACCCGATGTGTGAACTGTGATTTTATTTGTACTAGGAGAAGAATAAGTTCCGAAGAGGTGAATTGAAATGATGTTTTGGGTTCACTTGGACATAAATTGTTAACTAAATCCTTTTTCTATTCTAAGTTCTAATGGCAAAATATTAATTCGTGAATGCACGTAAGGATTCGATTTTTATGATCAATTCAATGGTACGAGCTGACGATTTTACGAAACAACTCCTGGATCGTATGTGTAAAAATTATTATGTTATGGGCTCACAATCTTTGAAGTTCATATTTGCCCAAAGTATTGTGCTGACAAGTGACAATCATAAACAGCGAATCGGTAGGTTTATTTATTTCAAATAAGATCAATTACATACCGTACATAATTATTATGGCGACACTTTTTAACTTGTCCGCATTGTTTATGTTAGCACTAAGCGAATATTGCAACATTTGACGGTTTGATAGAAGTTCTCATTTCGAATGACATAGCCCAGGATATTTACAGGAATATTGTTTTTGAATTAGGTATTTACTATGTTGTAGGTACGATGGTAAGGTGGGTGAAAGATTACTAGGTAGATAATAATAATCTGCAAAGTAATCTTCTACAAAAGGGCAACTAAGTAAAAAACCAACAAGTGTGTAAATGATACGTGACAATGCAAGCAGGTATCTAAATATTATTTCGTTAAATGATACCAAGACCAATTAATTGTATTGTAGCTAGTTCACAAACATAATCAAAGTTTAGGAAAAGTCAGTAATAATATTTTGTAAACAAAAAATAAACATGCGGAACCTTTTATTCAGAATTACCAGGAGTAAGAGGTTTATTTTTACTTACAAACAGTTCGCTGACACCGATCAGCTGACTTAGTGCTAGTGATGTGCTTATTTCAATTTTAATAGTTCGGTTTCTGGTATCAATGATTTAAAAAATCTCATAACTTCCGAACATGTAGACATAGGATTAAAAACCCCTTTCAATATCGTTTGATATCATCCAAGGATGCCGTGCTTTTGCTATGTATATACCCTTTCCGTGACACGCTGTATACTAGTATATATTAGTGTTAGTTCGATAAAATGTAAATAAAAGTATATAGAGAAAAATAACATGCTATGTATTTTTAAAGTTGTGAAAACATATTTTTTTATACCTACTCTGTATGATCTTATGGGACAAAAACCCTTGTTAAAAAAATGAAATGTTGTCATTCGTGCCTGTGAATTTCAGAGGAAGAACCAACATGCTAAACTATACAGTATAGCAATATACATCTTTCTCTTTTATCACATTTTCTTATAACCCATTTAACACAATATTATAGAAAAATATGTGAGGTCAGATGGTGCATCGTTAACACATTAAAAGACTACTTGTAAACAGGAGTAACTGGATTAATATTAATAAAGGTTGTTTATTTTTGATTAACTACTAATGATCCCACAAATATTGGGAATTATTAACACTTGATCATGTTCCAATGAAATTTTATCAGATAAGTTACACAATGAATCTGCTGAGTAAAACCCTAATAATAACGAAGAGGATGACCGTCACTGTCTATCACTTCTTGAAGAGGACTTCGTGCCCAAAACCATATTAAAGCATGCAGCACACACGCTACATCAGTGCTAAGCGACACTCCAAAAGTTTCAGCACTTGAACGCGTAGTTTTGAAGGGTTCCACCGAGTGAACTTCCACAACCGATTCATTAGTGTAAGCAATTGGACGAGGGCCTTGGCGGTACCGGGGCTTTGCCCCCTGGCCGCGGAGTGCTATGCGGTGGCCCGTAACTACGGGCCCCTCGTCATGTTAGCGCTAAGGCTTGTAGCCTGTCGGGCGCGCGTGAGTTGCGCGCGCCCGTGTGAGTGATTGCTATGTGTTTTTCTGTAGGCGCGCCGCGGCGCCGACTCACAGTGCCGCTATCTTCACGACACCTCGGCGGTCTGTCCCCGCCAGGTGAGATCCCCAGTTACCTGGGGGAGGCCCGGCGGGGGACGACCAGCGACAGAGGTGCCGACTCGACGCTCCTACAGAATATGGGTGTATTACTCCCGCCCGTCCCGTTTCCAGAACCAGCCGGTTACGTTCCGGGCTAAAGAGCAGTCGTGTGTGTGAGGGCGGTATTGTATTGTGTAACACCGCCCGGTGTCTACGTGTATCGCGGCCCGCGCTGCGCATACACGTGTGAGTTTGGCGTCTGTACAGTGGTGACTGTCTGTGTACACTACGTAACGCGCCTATATTAACTTAGCACACGTTACATAGCGAATGTATATTATGTATGTGGAGTTCAGTTGTGTCTGGTGAGCCGCGTGTAACCTGGGTGCGGCTCACTAGAGGCGTCAATCCGGTGGTGTGGGGTCGTCGTCCGCTACCAGGTCGCGGGGCAAGGGTTTCGCGTCGGGGGGGCGCGCGTGCCAGGGCGTAATATCCTGGACATGCGGCCAGGAAGATGCGTCGGCACGCGCGAACATTCCCTTCGCGAGGCGCCGCACAAACTCATCCAGGCTCTCAATCCCGAGGTCGCGCTGGATGACATGGTTCCTCACACAGCGAGGAGCGTCTACTATCGTCCGCAGTGCTAAGTGTTGCTGCGCGCGGAGCGTCTTTCGGCTCGACTCGCTTGTGAGAGCGAACCATGCCGGTGCGGCGTACGTCAAGATTGGGCGTATGTACAACTTGTACACGTCCAACTTGACGCGCGCCGGGATGCGGGACGAGAGCACTGGTTTGAGTAGGTGGCGGGCGACCCTACCCCGTGCGGCGACCGAGCGGACGTGCGGCCCCATTGTGAGTCGACGATCGATGGTCACCCCCAGGTACTTGACCGAGGGGGACCACGCGATGTCGGCTCCTTGGAGTCTCAGGGGTGGTGGGAGGTGCGAGTATCCGGTGATAATCGCCTGCGTCTTACCCACGTTCACCGATAGCCGCCACTTCGACAGCCACTCGGGAAGCAGCTCTAGCGCGCGCTGCATCTTGACGGCCGCGTACTTCGCGTTGAGCGACGTAGTAATGTATGTACGCGGCGTCTTCTGCGTACAGCGCGAGCATTGCCTCCGAGGTAGTGGGGATGTCGTCGGTGTAGCGTGAGTAACACGCCGGCGACAGACAGCTGCCCTGCGGCACACCCGCGAGCACCGGCCGGGCACCGGATAGCGCCCCGTCGACCACCACCCTGAATGTCCTGTTGGAGAGAAAGTTAGAGACCACCTTTACAACTCGACGGGGCGCGTCGGTGGTGGCCATTTTATAAATAAGGCCGTCGTGCCACACACGGTCGAAGGCCTTCTCCATGTCGAGGAATACTGCCACCCCGTATTCCTTCCTGTTGTGTGCAGCGGCGAGGTGGTGCAGTACCCTCGACAGCTGGAGCGTCGTACGCTGGTTTCGGGCGGAGCATACCGCCCGAAACCCGAATTGCTCCGGGCGTGGCGTCAGGTGGTGCTGGAGATGTCGCAGCAGGAGTGCTTCGAACACCTTGGAGACTGTCGGCAGCAGAGTGATCGGCCGATAGCTCTCCGGCTTTAGGATATTCTTTCCCGCCTTGGGCAACATAATGACGCGCCCCTCCTTCCACGAAGCGGGAAAGGTCCCCGTGCGTAGTATCCCCGTAAACAGGCGCGCCAGCGCCGCTACCATACGGAACGGCAGGTGGCGCAGCGCTGTGTTGGTGACACCGTCGGAACCTGGGGCCTTTCTGGGCTTCGTCCTAAGGATGGCGCGTCTGACTGCGCCAGGCGAGAAAAATACTGGTTCTTCATCGGGAGCTATCGGCGTGGCGAAGTAGTCTCCCAGGTGTTTCTCGACTGCTGCGACATGGTCGGTGTCGCTGGTCGGGTTGGGGCGGAACTGACGCTCCAGGTGCTCGGCGAAAACCTCCGACCGGTCCTCCGCTACATATTTGAGCGCCCCATCGTTGTTTAGTAGCGGCCGTACCGGGGCTGGGGTACTCGTTAGTTGGCCGCAGAGTTTGTGAACCGACGGCCAACTGTCCGTCGTGGCGTCTATTCATTCCTCCCAGCCCGCGGCGGTGTGGGCCTTAAGCTCGGCCTTGACCTTCTCCGCGAGACGATTAAGCTGTGTCTTCAGCGTCGGACAGCGTAGCTGTTGCCACTGTTTGCGTAGGCGCCTCTTCTCGGCGATCATTGCTTTTAGGCGCGCCGGAAGGGGCGGCAATAGCCCTCTCCCCTGCGGCTGCGTGCTCGTCGCCGTCTGTAAGGCGCTCTGTATGCAAACAGTGACGTCATCCGCCATTGCGTCTACGTCCGCGGAGATAGTAATTGGCCGAGTAGGCGTGGTGGTCTCTACTTTCTCTGCGAACTGGGTCCAATCCGTGTGTCGGCGTGGCGCTACGGGTATCAGTCGGGTCGGCGTCCCTGATAAGACGACGAGTACGGGTTGATGATCCGATTGTAACTCGTCGTCTATCACTTGTTGCGTGATCTGGCGGTGTAGCCCTCGGTGGACTACGACGTCCAGCACGTCCGGCATGTGCCGTACAAAATCGGGGTAGTGGGTCGGCGCCTCTGGGCCAGACACCGTATAGCCGAAGGCTTCCGCGTCCGCGAAGAGTCGTTTCCCCTCGGTGTTCGTCTGCAGCGAATTCCACGCCGGGTGCTTGCAGTTTAGGTCGCCGGCGAGAATGGTAGCACGCGGCGTGCCGACAAGAAGGGCCCGCAGCTCAGCTAAGTTCAAGCGAGCCGCGGGCGGCTTGTAGCACGCGTACACGTTGATGTCCTCGCCGGCTACGTGTAGCTGCACACCCAGCGCGTAAAAGCTGCTGAGCGACGGCAAGGGGAGCTCCTGATGAACGACTCTTCGCCTCACAAGTACCGCCAGACCACGGTAGTTTGTGTAGGCCGACCTTTCGTCCTTCCTATAAACGAGATATCCCGGGAATCTGACCTTGTCCTCGGGACCCAGGAGAGTCTCGTTTATTAGCGCCACGTCGACATCCTGTTCCCGAAGGAGGTGGCGGAGGGGGGCGACCAAAATCAAAATCAAAAGTGATTTATTCAAATTAGGCTGAGAATCAGCACTTTTTGAACGTCAAAATTACAAAAGACAGTCCCCCAAAAACGCCCGCCCTTCACCACTTCCTAGTGCTATCGCTGGGAAGAAGAAGTGGCGCAACAAACTCCCCAGCAGCACAGCTGTCTGTTCGATTAAAAAGAAAATACGTGATTGTATACAATACTAGGTTACCTAGATGTTCGGTAATTAACATTACAAAACAGAACATAAAATTAAATTATTTGCCATAATATGTCAGCTAGCCACGCCAATATACCAACAAATATAATAAAAACTATACGTACTCAAGCTAAAAAATAATTACTTAAAATGTAAATATAAAAAAGATTAATACCCAAATAAAAGCCTCCGGCCATATCTTTGCATCCCGGTGACGCAATATCAAGCTGTTTTCAGCATTTTAAATCTTAATTAGGCTCCCTGTAACGTTCCCGCTAGGGATATTGACAATTTCGCGAAAAACCTTTTTTCGTTATTGACTTGTAGGAATTTTCATAGAAACTCCTTTTAAAAAACACTATTTCATTTTTTATTCAAAATTTTCAGTATATTCCTGTTTTTAATAATTTGATCCGATACTTACCTGCCTTACCTGTACTCCCGTGCGCGTTCTGCGAAGTCGAGTCCCGTTTTGGTGGTGTTATTCGGTGTTTTTACATACTTTTTGGTTATAAAATCAGTTTTTTCAGGATAATTCCCGATTTTTCTTCGGGATTATTCCAGGAACACAATATCTCGCTGGCTCGCGCGGAGACGCGTCTTTTGACACCTCGCCCGTGCGCCTAGCTCACATAGTACTTCTGATATTCCAGAAACTCTTTACAGTCAATAGTGCTGATACATAGACGAAATCTACCTAAGGGATACACGTTTTTGATCAAAACGCCATATCTTTGCATCCCGGTGACGCAATATCAAGCTGTTTTCAGCATTTTAAATCTTAATTAGGCTCCCTGTAACGTTCCCGCTAGGGATAATTGACAATTTCGCGAAAAATTTTGACCACCCACCCGCCCTCTGGTCTATAGGAAGGTAGACGTGGGGTTTTCGGCAAAAAAATTTTTTTTTAGTTCTTTTATTATTTGATGTTAATTTAAGAAATTGACGGTCCTTCAGACATTTTTAGCGTCATCTGTACGCATTACTGACAAAGATTTACATACCTGACCAAGTCCTTGCTCACAGGGACCATATTTTAATAGTTGTTGCTTCTGGCTGATCCCCCCTTTACAGGGACCTAGAAGCAACGCTTGTGCCCTCTGACCAGACCGTACATGAACACTACGTTCACGAAGGCCATCAACATGTTCCGCACACCGGCCAAGAAGGACGCATGCTCGCCAGGCTCCAGCGGCTCATCGCGTTCGACAGAGAAGGTGGGACCCTCGCTTCCCAGTGTGAGGCGGAGCATTGGGGAATGGGAGGCCGGGAAAGCTGATCCTAAGATCAAGTCCCCGGTTAACCCAATGCGTGACGCCGCACCACCTGTTCTGAACACTCCAGCACTTTTGCACCGACCTTCTGAAGACATCGCTAGGGCGCCACAGAGACCGGAGTCGAGGTACTCCAGTCTCACAGCGGAGGCGAGAGCTTGCCTAAATAAAGCTAAGCTTCATTTGGGCAACTCTCGAAACCTCAAAACAGAAATAAAGACTGGGGTCCTTGACGCGAATAACCGGCTGTACGAATTGGTTAAAGAGTCAGAGCGGAGCAAGACTCCCATCGTGCCAGCGGCTGCGGTCGTGCCTGCAGTCACACCTGCAGTCGTGCCTGCAGTCGCACCGGTGCCCGCGCCACTTAACCCGTCCATGGAGCAACCGACAGAGCTGATGAAGAGCCTTATAGATGGCCTTCAACAGCACAAACTGGAGTTGCAGGAGTGCAAACAGCACACCCAGGCTCTGTCGGAGCAACTCCAGCTGGCCGCTCGCTTTGTCGCAGGCCAAGGCCCAACGTTCGCGGAGATCGCCGCCGGCCCGAAGCAGAACATCCAGGAGCCTCTTCACTCGGTTATTGTATCATCTGTGAATGATCAGGACACCAGTGAAGAGGTTCTTGAGAAGCTCAGGACGGCGGTCGATGCCAGAAACGAGGGCACTAGGGTGGAGCGCTTGCGCAAAGCGAGGGACCAGAAGGTGGTGGTCGGTTTTAAGACCAGAGAGGAGTTGACGAGGGTGACAGAGAGGATTCGGAGGACAGGCAACCTGGTGGTAGAAGAGGTCAAGAACAAGGACCCTCTTGTCATCATCAGGGACGTCCTCTCCTGCCACACGGATGCCGAGATCCTCCAGTCCCTGCAGCGGCAAAACACCCACCTGGTCGGGGACATTCCTGCGGATGACGTGAGGTTGGGGGTGAAGTACCGTCGAAGGACGAGGAACCCCCACATGTGCCACGTCATCCTGCAGGTGTCCCCTACTGTGTGGCAGAGGCTAACGATGGCGGGTCGCGTGCATATTGACCTGCAGCGAGTGCGAGTGCTGGACCAGTCACCACTGGTGCAGTGCACTCGCTGTCTGTGTTTCGGCCACAGCCGAAAATTTTGCACGCAGCCCGCTGACCTCTGCATCCACTGCGGCGACCCCCACTTGCGGGCTGACTGTCCGTCACGCATGGCAGCGGAGGCGCCGCGTTGCCACAACTGCCTGTCAGCCAAGTTAGAAAAAACCGACCACAACGCCTTCCACGGTGAGTGCCCGGTGCGCGGCAAATGGGACGCATTGGCGCGCCTGTCGGTAGCATATTGCTGAGGTGGAGTCAAGGCTCCCTGGAAGTGGGAACCACAGCGGTATTGATTTTAGATTTTTTAAGCAGAAACCAAAACTGATAAATTTTAATATAAAAGCCACCAGACTTATAAAAAATACTAAAGTAGCAAATTTGAGCCAGTTTCATGCGAAACTAGCCCAACTTAAAGCCGAATTCAAAACAAATCCATGTAACATTCAAAAAATCACCTATCAAAATAACTTAGTAAATAGATTCTTTAGCAATCTAAATAAATTAGATACCAAGGCAAAAAATATTAACAAACTTACCTTACCGCTGTGGTCCGACGAGCTCGTTGACGTTAAAATCACTGATAAGAAATTTGCTGTGAGTCCGCCAGGATTGACTGAAAATAAATACTGGATAATGAATAGAAAATTAATAGGAAAAACTTATAGGATAGGAAGTAAATGGAAAAATTTAGAATAAGAAATATTATGTCTATATGATATATTATATATATATTAGGATAGCCATAGCATTAATAGTTTAAATTAAGTTATAGATTAAAATATAATTAGGGTAGGTAGACTCTAGAAACACAAAAATAGAAAAAAACAAAAAATACATAAATAAATTAGTTTAAAATAAATATCCCTAAGATAGCTAAATATTTAGAAATACGAACATACTGTGAAGTGAAGATTGCTTCCAAGAATAAATGTCCACTTCCTAGAACGGAGCTGTTTCGAATCATACGCTAACAGGAACAAGCAGAACACCATGATTAACAAGGGCTCTGATCATGTCAGAGGGACACTAAGCAAGGGCAGGAGTGGGTTTTAGCCGGTAAGAGTCCGGCACTGCCCAGACTGCCTCACCAGTGAGACAGTCTGGGCGTCCATGAGGATTTCCCACTCCTGCCAAAAAAAAAAAAAAAAAAAGCCTCCAGGCATAAAGGGCGTGACAGCTTACACATTTATGCATTGCTGGGTTTTGTTCACATAGCCGTCACTTGTAGTCACAAAAAGATAAAGTAACACCATCGAAGTAAAATAAGTTAATAACAATAACCTGTCAGTAAGCTAATTCTGGAGAAAGAACATAAACATTGTCTTGCGTTAAACTAGGCTGACCAACTATTCTTATCGTCCAAGTAGTCGTTGATGGAATAGTATTCCTTTGAACAAAGGTTGGATTTTAGTTGAGCTTTAAACGCATTAAAAGGCAAGTCTAGAAAAGAAGAGGGTATCTTGTTATAAAAGGTTATACCAAGCCCAACAAATGAGTTATGAACCTTATGAAGCCGGTGAAAGGGGGCACGTAGTTTGTCCTTATTTCTAGTGTTAACACTGTGAATATCACTATTTTTAGTGTACAAGTGTAAATTTTGCCTAATATATAAAATGTTGGCAAGGATGAATTGTGATGCAACCGTGAGAATACCAATATCTTTAAAGAAATCTCTTAGAGAAACTCTGGCACCTAGCTGGTAAATTGCTCGAACAGCTCGCTTTTGAAGGACAAATATATTTTGTATATCAGCTGCTTTGCCCCACAGCAGAATACCGTAGGACATAACACTGTGAAAATAACTAAAATAGACTAAACGAGCTGTATCAACGTCAGTGTATTGTCTTACTTTCTTGACGGCGTAGGCAGCCGAACTGAGCCTTCCTGCTAGACTTGATATATGAGGTCCCCACTCAAGTTTGGCATCTACTGTTAGTCCTAGAAAAATTGCCGAGCCTACAGTTTCAAGCACCTCTTTATCTAAGCCCTAAAGACCTTATCCTTTAGGCCGCGGGCGTTTCAGTGAATCACCCTCAATGGTCTAGCCATGGTACAGCGTTAATAACGTGGCCAGACCATCCAGGATGACCGTCTCCACATCCTGTCCCTGCCTTATGGCCTTAATCAGGTCCATTAAGAGCTGTATGGCACAGGTCGTGAATTTTTCTTTCTCGGGTTGGCTTCTTTGTTGTGTATTATTTGTGTTTGCGCCGGAGGCGCCGCGGCTGGCTTTCTCTGTGAACTGTTGTTCGGCCTGTTGCCGCGGCGCTGTGCCGGCGCTAGTTGTAGCTTTATTTTTGTTTACGACCTGTGCCGTGCCGGGGGGGGGGGGGGGATTCTTATCCCGTCCTTTCCCCCCGCGTCCCTTCTTCTTCCGCCTTGAGGAGGGGGCTTGGTTCCTGTCTGTGGGCTCGTTGGCCGCCGCCATCAGCGTCGTGCCTTGAGCCTCTGAGTGGTGTCTCGGTCGGCTGTGTAGTAGCCGCCTGTGTTTGGCGCGTAGTGGCCGTGATGGCGGCGGTCCCCGCTCACCTATTCCTTATTTCCTTCTGAAATACGGGGCATTTCATGTTACACGCGGGGTGCGGGCCATCGCAATTGGCGCAGGTGGCCGGCTCCTCCCGCGGTCGCGGACAATCGCGCGCCGCGTGCTCGCCCCCGCATCTCACACAGGCGAGCGGTCGGTGGCACATATGCGAGCTGTGCCTGAACTTCTGGCATCTGTGGCACTGAGCAGGCCCACGCTTTCCTCTCCAAGCCTCGATCTTGACACCACGCATGTACATGAACACGGTGGTGTCGTAGATGGCCCGGACGTCTGGGGTCTTCTTTAATATGGCGTGAAACACGCAGCCGGGTCTTCCCGCCACCCCCTTGATGTGGCGGACGTACTCCGGCTGGTATCCCAGCGCCCGAAGCTCCTCCTCTATCTCCTTCGGGTCTGTGTCCGCTGGCAGCCCCCGGAAGGCGATCTTGAAATTTTGGTCCGCTGGCAGCGAGTATGCGAACCAGGAGACCCCGCTGTCCTTCTCCAGGCCCGTCAAGTACCGCTGGACCAGCCGGTACTCCTCTTCGCTGTCTGGGGTGAAGCGAACTCCACCCCCGTATGGACGAGCGTTCGGCGGCCGGCCCAGTTTGGCGCTGATGGCCCGGAAATGGGTCGCCCAGTTGGGTAGTTTCTCCACTACCAGCGGCGGGTATCTTAACTTTTTCCCCGGCTTTTTCTTGGAAGTGGCGCCGGGGTCGGCAGCATGCTGCGGATCGGCTGCACCGGGGGCAGGGGGTAAGAGCGACTGACTTACCCCCGAGGTTGACGGTTGAGGTGACGGTGAACGCGGCGCGTGCTCGCGCTGTGGCTGCGGCGGGTCGAGGCAGTACCGCTTCGCCTCCTCCTCCGTCGAGTCGTCCGTGCTCCGCCGGCGCCGCTGGGGTCTGGCCCCGAGCTGGAACTCGAAGTCGAATCCCAGCGGCGGCATCGGCGAAGCTGGCGTAGGCGGTGCGGAGTCCGCTCCTCCCTCGGTGGGCCGTCGCCCGGATCGCGGGGTCGTGTCGGGTGACACGTCGCCGCGACCGGACACGGCCGAGCCCACTGACGCTAGCGACATGCTCGACCCTACGTTCGAGGAGCATGCCGACAGCATCGCGGGCGAGTCGAAGGCGGAGGCCCGGGGGGGCGCCGGCGAGGCGGGCGCCTGCGGCGTCATCAGCGCCGGCCGGAAAAAGGCTCCGGCACTGGCCGGCCGCTCCCACTCGGCCATCACCAGTCCCGCCAGCGAGAGCTGGGGACTGGGTGTGGCCGTGCGTGGAGCTGGCACGGCTTGGGTTCTTGGCGTCCCCACCGACGCAGCCCCAGTGGGCGCGGGCGGGGACGCAGAGGTCGGTGTCGGCGCGGTACGCACCGGAGGTGCGCGAGAGCGCGTGGACGATCCCGGGGTATGCGCGGGCAGCGCGGGCGGCGCATGCTGCGCGGCGGTACGCGTAGTCGGCGCGGTGGTGTGCGCGGTCGGCGCGGCAGAGCGCGCAGTCGGCGCCGCCCGCGCAGCGTGGGCAGTCGTGCGCGCGGGTGCGGGTACGCGGGCGGACGGCACTGCGGCGCGCGCTTGTTGCGCGCGGCCTGTGTTCGCGGCGGGCCCCGGAGCCTGGATAGGCACCGGGCGGAACGCTGCGGGGCGGATGGGGACCGCATGCTGACGGCTCGACGACGGCGTTGGCGCAACGCGCGCAGGCGCCGATGTCGTCGGTGGGCCGGCGGCTGCTACGGTCCCCGATCCCCCCCCTCCTCTTACCTCCTTCACTTCCTTCTTGGTCTTAGTTGGTGGTCGGGCGGCTGGCCGGCGGCGCACCGGACGACGCGTCGCCGATGTTCGGCAGCGACGTCGTCCGGTCCAACACCGGACGGGGCTCCTCGGACCCGGCATCGCGGTCCAGCGAGCCGCGGTTGCCGGGTTTAGGCATCCCGGTGGGGTGTGGTCCCCGCGATCGCTACGGCGGCGGTCCGCCGAGCGGCACTGGGTGCCCCCCCTGTGTTTGTACTAGTGGTCATCTAGTACAAACACAAGAGAAACGGTTAAAATGTTGCGATCCGCACGGCACTTCACTAGCACTATCACTGCACTGACGACTAGTTTCGTGTGTGACCACTGGGCCGATCCGTGAGCTCGAGACTCGTGTTGCGCTCGTATTTATGTTCGCTGGCTCGGTCCAGCCTCGTTGGTAGGGGAGACAGGTAAGACGGCCGTTCCTGCATGTGAGTCGTCCTCGACTACCTCGTCCGTGGGTTGGGCATCAACACCGTCATCATCTGCAACGGTACGACTTATTGATAAGAGGCATTGAACAACTCGCTATTATGGCCTACCAGTCTGTTACCAACTATAGCCGTTCACCAGATAAAAGGACTTGCACAAGCAAGCGTGCACTCTTGCTGGAACAAGTCGTCACATAATGACTTGAATTTGAATAACCTTTGTTGCACAGACCGTCAAATAAGAAAAATAGCAATTGGCATGTGGCTGTATCACGAGCGACCGAACTCCGGACTTCTATCGCCCGCGACACATACACAAAAATAAAGCATTGTGGTGACATGGCTTACCATCCATTCACAAATGTTAATACATGGTGACATGGTAGCTGTTCACTACTTGAGTGACATACTATACCATTCACAAAAGGGTGACATAGCCGTCGCTTGCCTGGAGACAACTCCGCAACACAACTGACGCTACTCACTAAGGCGGTGACATAGCCGTCGCTTGCCTGGAGACAACTCCGCAACACAACTGACGCTACTCACTAAGGTGGTGACATAGCCGTCGCTTGCCTGGAGACAACTCCGCAACACAACTGACGCTACTCACTAAGGTGGTGACATAACCGTCGCTTGCCTGGAGACAACTCCGCAACACAACTGACGCTACTCACTAAGGTGGTGACATAGCCGTCGCTTGCCTGGAGACAACTCCGCAACACAACTGACGCTACTCACTAAGGTGGTGACATAGCCGTCGCTTGCCTGGAGACAACTCCGCAACACAACTGACGCTACTCACTAAGATGGTGACATAGCCGTCGCTTGCCTGGAGACAACTCCGCAACACAACTGACGCTACTCACTAAGGTGGTGACATAGCCGTCGCTTGCCTGGAGACAACTCCGCAACACAACTGACGCTACTCACTAAGGTGGTGACATAACTGTTACTTGCATGGAGGTAACTCCGCAACATAACTGACGTTATTCACGTAACATGGCTAACGTTAGCTAGTCCACCTTTAACGCATGAATCATCCAACGCTATCCATTTACAAAGAAAAAGTTAAGTGTAAGATAGCCGAAGCTATTTACAGGTGACATGAAACACGCTAACTGTTCGTCACTTATAAGGTGACGACTCATTCAACGTGGTCCATTCACAAACGCTCGCCATTATCGAAGAAGGCTCTGCATGTGTCTGGTGTCCATTCACCGCGCCACTGCACCATGTGCTCGGCAGCAGCCTCCGTCTGTTTGCCATATGCTCCGGCAAGCAGTTCTAGTTTGTAGCGGTGGTGAAGCAGCACGCGAACCATCTTGTAGGGACCGCGCATGCCTGAATCCAGCTTTCCTGTACTTTGTGACGCCTTGCCAGTATTCATCAGTACACTGCTCGAATTGCTGACATAGCAAACTTAAGCGCGTCGCTCGCTATTAGCCGCTGCTGCAGGCGCTGGCCTGGTACCCCATGGGCCCCTCGCCATGCAGGCGCTTCCATAATTGCATCGTGGACATCTCGAAGCAAAATGTCCGGTGTTGCCACATCGAAAACAGATGCTGTCTGATCGCTGCTTTGGTCCTGCAGAACTTGACGCCAAATTGGTAGCATTGGATACCTTGCCCAAGGTTATCATCAATGCACTTCCTCGTAGCGGAACTTTCGATAAGCACCGGCCTGCTGTAGTATTCTTCTATGTCCACGTGTGATAATCTGTAAAGAAACATACCCGCAAAGTATCACATAGCTCGGTCACTCCTGACCACATTTGGTACAGGCAAAAACACAATGCAATTTCTAACAAACTAAAAATAGCAGAGTTCAGAGTATTACCCACTATTTGATTCCCAAATCTTATGGTTACAATAAAAAATTATCAACTAAGATGCATGTGTCTCGAACTATCTAGTAACCTCCAGTTACTCAACTCGTCAAATTCATTGGCGCACCCCCCTCGGATCGCCAAGTCACTCCTGGACTTTATGGTTTCTCACGAAACCCCACATACCACACACAAATTAATCTCTACTTTGTTTCAGCAACTAAACCATTACTTGGCTTTCCTCAAATTCGTTAGTAATACTCTGATCCAAACTATCATCGATGACAAAAGGTTCCTCTCTAAGCCTTAGTAAGAATTGGTCAGGAACTGTACTCGTTGATTACATACAACGCTCATGGCGCGGCTGCCGCAGCAGCTAGTGACACTCATGCCACCCATATCGTCATCACCTCAAGTGATACGAACAACACACATCACTTTACATAGAGTCTACGACTCCCAGGTCATTACAAGACCAACACAACAATAGTCTCATTTGAGACCTAGGTCCCCGCTGCACCACCAGCTGCCCATCGCCGCCTGAACAACTCACAACTGAGTTGCCGTTACGACTACAGACAAGTGCGTACAGTGTGACCTAATAGCCATGGTATGTGCTCTACTACTCGGTGGACTAACTCACCTCACCGTCTTCTACGTTTAACTCGTTAGGAACACTACACTACATACCTAAAGGCATTGTTTGTATGTGATCGTGAGCGTATTTATACGTACGCCTGGAGTTGAAGGCTTTTAGAGTATTGACTCAACCAGAGTAATGTAAACAAACTTTGATAATCTAATCATAGCGTAAATCATCAACCAGAGTCATGTCGCATGGTTATCCACATTAACAATAATCTTTGACACCTGGAAACCCACACGAGTAAACCACTCTAACGGCACGGCTTTCCAGCCGACCAGCAATCGTATTGCTCTCACACATCCAGCGCATGGATCCGTGTGCATCACCCTGTGACACCACACAACTTTACTACGTGCTGAATATACGTGTCACATTCCACCATCCGCCGCCCATTCATTCCGTGGCCCATTTGCCACTTAATTTGGCTGCACAACTCGCTTTTACTAACGAGCATTCAGCACCAGAATCGTAAACAAAACAATACAGCTCACCTTTATGTTCTAACGACCATGGCCACAACAAGTTGACCACCTTGCAGTGAATTTTCGGCAAAACTCAGATCAGCTGTTGTGCACTGTTACGTTTGCACGCGCCTTATACTTAAGAATCAAACGAACTTACCCCAATCAATCACACACTCACTCACTCTATATACTTAGCAGAAATAATGTTTTCAACAATATTCAAACAATGGTTAGATGTACCCTCGATGAGGTGTACAAAGGATCTAAAATACTAATAGCGAAAAGAACGAGTGGTTATCCCACTTCTGATCTTACAATCTAAGAAGACTTTTAATTTTTTTTTAAAAGGAAAATAACGAACTTCACAATATAAATCACAACATTTAAATCAAGTTAAGCCTTAACTCTAATCACAAGTAATCTACTTCTAGCAAACTATAACTATCCTTAACTAGACCAAAACACATTAAATAAACCTGACAGCAATAACCAAATATGATAATCATAACGTCCTAACAGCGCGACGTCCGGAAAGTTTATGTATGGCATCTCGTAGTTGACCTTGATAGGTCGTAACTACTAAACCGGTCTATCCTGTGGATGCCTTAAGTAAACTTAAAGCCTCCAGCCAGGGCTTAAAACTAAGTAGAGTTAAGCGACTGCACGCTAAGGGCACCCCCTGTGGGGTACGGACCTCGGCTTAGGTCGTCGCTGGGAGAGGGCAGCAAAGGGACAGGCTGGATCGAATAGACATTGTTAGTGCTTTGATGAGCGCGGCGTTTCCTAGGACTATCTCTGAGAAGAAAGGCCGAAACAAACTCAGAGGTCGCAGTCGGGGAATTTAAAGCTACAGGCTCAGCTACGGCGCGGGCTGGCACTTCTGCGGGCAAGGGTCGGGGAGGGCAATTTACTCGGGGGCGCGGTCGCGAGGGACCTCGGCGGCGAGGTCGGAATGACGGTTTTCTAATTCTACGTAATGTGCTGGTGGCCCTATCACACTCTTGGAGGAGGGTTATGGGGTCATCGGGGTCTACGAGAGCATGCCTTGGGCGGCGAACTTTACTAATTTTGGAGGGGATGTAGTTTGCGGCCGCTACCACCAGAGGGTTGCGGTGTTTAGCGGCTGAGTCAAAGAAACGCTTGGAAAGGCGTTTCATGAACTGCTGGATAGTGGGGATTTTGAGATCAACATGGAGGATCTCATTACGAACGAACCAAGGGGAGTTTGTGGCCTTGCGGAGGAAGCGGTTTTGGAGGGTCTGCATCCTATGGATATAACTGGGCCTAGCTTGTGCGAAGACTACACAAGCATAGGTCATTATGGGACGGATATACGCTGTGTACAGGCGCATTTTGCACTTCAGTGACAGCTTACTGCGTGCATTTTTTTATTTTTTAAAAAAAAACGTTGCCCCACACTAGGAATTTCTCCTGTGTCGTGGGTGCGTTTACAGACATATAAACTCACATACACAAACAGCCAGACCCGGAACAACTAATTGTAGGTCATACAAATATTTGTTCCGTGCGGGAATCGAACCCGCGACACGCAGCGCAGCAGTCAATCGCTTAACCACTGCGCCAACCGTGCCGTCCAATCCATTGAGGACGGAGTGGAGACAGCTGAGAGCTAAAGCGGCTCGCGAACGGGCCGACTTTATGTGCTGTCTGAAGGTGAAGTTTTGATCTAGGATGACACCTAGGTATTTAGCTCGCTTTTCCCAGGGGATCGGCTTGCCAAACATGGTGATAGGTGGAGGTGGGGTGGGTACGCGTCTAACTTTCCTATAGAGGACAGCTTGGCTTTTATCGGGATTTACCTCGATACGCCATTTCCTAAACCAAGCAGCCAGCTTGTTGACTGCTGTTTGGAGACGGAGCCGTAGTTGGATATGGCTGCGGCCAGTGTAGTAGATGGCTGTGTCGTCTGCCAACAGAGCCAGTTGGGACTTAGCGTCTCTAGGTATATCGCTAGTGTACAGCGAGAATAAGAGGGGGGCAAGTACAAAGCCCTGGGGGACTCCTGCTTTGATGGGGTGGGGGGGCGAGAGAGCTCCTTCGATTTTGTAGCGGAAGGTGCGGTTCGACAGAAAGTCCCGTAGGATGAGAACGAGACGGTCTGGCACACCGAGTTGGTACAGCTTATATATTAAGCCATTGTGCCAGACTTTGTCGAACGCTTTCGCTATGTCAAAGTAGATAACACCAGTCATCATACCACGACAAAATTCGCAGTGGATATGTTCGGTGATGCGGTGGACTTGTTGAACACAGGAGTGTTGGGTTCGAAAACCGAATTGCTCGTCGGGAATGAGGCCCTTGTTTTCAGCGTAGGATCTGAGTCGCTTATAAATAAGCCTCTCGTAGATCTTACCAAGGACTTTGAGCAGACTAATGGGATGGTAACTCGTCGGTTCAGACCTGGGCTTTCCGGGCTTATGGATGCCAATGACGGTGGCTTCTTTCCATGATTGAGGGAAAAGGTTGCTCATAGTGCCATTGAAGATGATGGCCAGTAGCAATATCAGAGGGGCAGGAAGGAGCTGGATCACCTTATTGGTGATCCCGTCTGAACCGGGGGCCTTTCTGGGTTTGAGACCCTTGATTATATCCTGCACTTCGTCTGGAGTGACGGGAGGCAGAGGATCATCAGGGTCTTCGACTGGCGAGAGGGAGACTCTACGTTCGACTTCCGCATCGACCTGCAAGAGGTGAGCTTGGTCTACTGGTTGAGTGCTGGGAGAGCATTGAGCTTCGAGGCTGATGGCTAGACACTCGGCCTTTTCATCGTCTTCGAAGGCGATGGTTTTGTCAGGGCGCACCAAAGGTGGTATGGAGACTACTTCTTTGGATCTGAGTTTCCTCTGAAGGTCCCAGAAGGCCAGATGAGTGGGCTCTAGTTCGCTTAGCATCTTGTCCCAGCTGGCTTCACGCCACTCCGATATACGTGACTTAACAGAACGCTGTAAGTAACGCATATGGGCTTTGTTAGCACTGCAGGGGAAGTTGCTGTAGGCACGGACAGCCGCGTTCTTCTCATTCAGCAGTTCACGCACGTCGTCAGGCAGCTTCCAGCGACGGTCGTCCGCCGCTGGAATCTCCCTAGAACAATCGTTCATGACTGACTGTACGTGTTCCGTGAATGAGTCGATCGCGGCCGTCGTGTCTGCGATAGAGGTGAAGTGACCGGGGATGGTGTCTAAGTGGGGGGATGTGGTGGAATTCAGGGAATCCCTTACTTTCCTCCAGTTCGTTACCACTTTTGTCTGGGGGGGTAGGTCGGGGTCAGTGAGGCCGGTGCGAGGGGCCAACCGAAAGATGATTGGTCGGTGGTCTGAGGTAAGCTCATGTACCACTTCTATAGTGTCTAGCCGTAGGTTGACATTTTTCAGGAGCCCCACGTCCAGGACGTCTGGGGTGTGGTTGGGGTCACGGGGAAAGTGAGTGGGAAACATAGGTCCAATGACATCGAAGTTGAGTAAGGGACAGAGGTTGAAGAGGTGTTTGCCTCTGCTATTGGTCGTGACACTGTTCCAAGCAGGGTGTTTGGCGTTGAGGTCACCCGCTATGATAACAGAGTCGCTCAAACCAAGAAGGATGGAAATGTCGTCAGACAGAAGCTGTGGGTCTTCTGTGCCGGTTTGGGGGGGGAGGTAAGCCGACACTAGGGTGATCGGCTGATGGCCTGACATGCCTAGACGGCAGATGGACACTTCAATTCGTGAGAGGGGGGGAGGATCCATAGGGATGCAGTATAGAGCCTTTTTATAATAGATTAGAGTGCCGCCTTTGTGGCATCTCGTCCTGTCATTACGAACAATACGATAGTTCGCAATACCAGGGCTACGGTGGTAATGTTTGAGGAAAGTCTCTTGAACGAGAAGAATATCAATTTGATGATCGCGGAGGAAGGTGGCGATCTCGGCTCTTTGTTGTGGGAGGCCATTGGCATTGAAGGATGCCAATTTGAGGGATCGGGGTTTCGTTCGCGTGGTATTGTCTTTATCCATTACGGTTTAGAGACAAAGGAAACTAGGGCTTGCGTAATCTCGGGGTACGCGTTATATATCGCCTGTATGCGGAAGAGATCGCCGGAGGCTTTTGCGGCGGTGATCTCTTGTGCCATTTGCTTGGCACGGGGAGTGAGGAAGGTCAGGAAGGTGCTGCTGATCACGTTGAACGGATCGAGACCTGCTGACGGGGTAGAGTTGGTGGGAGGAGGGGGGGCTGAAGCGGCGGGAGCCGCTTAAGAAGCGGGGGTGGGAGCCTTGGCGGCCACAGCTTGTAGCGCGGGGGGGCATAGTCGGGGGTCCACCCTGGCGGGGGCGGGGGAGGGAGGCGGCTGAGAGGCTGCCATGAGAGCAGGAAAAGCTCTCTGGTGGTTCAGCTGGTTCCAAGGACTAGGCCTTTGGGGGCTTAGTCGCTCAGGGAGCTGGGCCGGGGGGTTCTGGGTCGGGGATTCCCTTTGCTGGCGGGCGTCTGCACGCTTAGCCAGTTTGAGAGAAGATGACTTGGGGGCCTTAGGGCAGCCACAATAGTTGGCTGGGTGCCCGGATTCGCCGCAGAGGACGCAGCTGGGGGGTTCCGTGCATAGGGAACGGTCTTTGGGACGGGGACAATCAGAGGTGCCATGCTCACCCAGGCACTTGACGCACCTGGGTTTGGCGTGGCAGTGAGCCTGGGAGTGGCCATATAGTTGGCAACGGTGGCATTGCCCGACGACCCCGCTCTTGCAGGGTTTTTCGATGAGAAGGCCTGTGAGACCACAGATAGCCTTCAGTTGAAAAATGGGGTGGTGCTTAAGCCCCTCTACAGGGGGACAGACAATGAGGATCATGTCAAAAGCGACTTGACCTCTGGCGCGGTGCATGCGGTGGACGTCGGACACAGAGATATTCTCGACACCAGCAATTTATACTACGCTAACTCGAAATTTAGGTAAAAATGTTTTTTTATGCCAAGTTGCTTAAAATGTGTTTTTACATATGTCATAAAAAAATCGTGAAGAAATATACAAAAATAAGAAAGTTACAAATCTTATAAAACGCTAAGTAAAGCTACTTTTTGAAATCACTCGATTTAAATTACGCCAACTATTATTAGCGGAGTGTGCGCGGGGAGGGGACGCACCGCTTGTTTGTTTACATTAGTCTAACGACACTTGTCGCTGTATTAGATGGGGTTTTAAAACTTTAGCAGTAAATCATAATAGATAGTGTTATTGTAACCAGTTATTTAAACTATTATTAGTGTCATTTTATTATTACAAAAATGTCTCGACAACGAGCTAAATATTTAGTGGAATTAACAAAAAAGGAAGAATATTCATTGATGAGTGTTGATAAAAATAGTGAGATATCGCTTCATACTGTCGAAAGAGGTGAGTTTAATGTGTTATTAAGAACTGACAACGTATGTTAAAGTATATAAATATGTTTTATAGTAATAAGCTAGGTTTTTTTGAAAACTGGAGCCACTTTGGTCAAAGTCCGTGCAACATTACGCTAACTCATAGTTAGCGTAGTTTAGTGCGTTCGTGTGTATACTTGTTCGTTTGTAAAATGAACTACTTAGCGACTTTTACGTAGTAAATACTTATGTGTTAACGTATTAATTACCTAGTTTATTAATGGTACGTTGACTATTTTTTTTTTGTAAGTACTTACCTACATGTTTTTTATAAAAATATTGAAATATGATTTCAATACATTATACCTATTGTTTTAGAATCGTCGCCATTACCTGCTGAAGTTGATAATCCTGAATTCGTGTCTTTATATGAGCACATCATGTTTGATGAGCCTATTCAAGAGCATGATTATTCTATATCCAGTTCTGCAAGCCGAGATATAGTCAGTTACAAATATGATGCTGTATTACAAGATATAAATTTAAATGACTTGGGTGCTCCTAATACTCCACTTAATATTTATTCACCAAAGGTAATGACTTCTACCCAAAAACCTTCTCCATTGGCATTAAGTCCAGCAAGTATTGAACCTTTGTTTTCGGTTGTCACTAATGATCCTTCTGACAGCATAGATAATACCCCCGTACCTTCACCCTATTGTGATTTTTCGGAATCTTCACAAAGTTTAAACGCTACTTTGGTGCCGACCTCTTGCTACAATGAGACTGAAGATAGAACACTGACACCTGAAATCGGTACATCCGCCCAGGAAAGTCTTCCTGATTCGCATATGGATAACGGCCTCACCAAAAATACAGATTCAGTATCGGCAATATCTACTCCGTGTAATTCAATTTCCTCGCCTGCAACGTTCAATGATAGTGACTATTCTGCAGTATCGACCCCAAAAAATACTAAACGTAGATCAAAAAAAAGGACAGATGTGGGTCTCAAACGTCTTAAACTTGAAAATGAATGGATAGCTAGAAAGAGAAAACGTTTGTGTAACACAGGATTGGAGTATACCACGTCAAAAGGAAAAACTAAAGCAGCAAGAAGTATTAAAGTCAGTTGTGTCAATTGTCGTCTGCAATGCTATAATAAAATAAGCCACCAGGTTCGTGTTGATCTGTTTGATAAGTTCTGGAGTACTGGTGATCACACGAAACAATGGGAAATCGTAGCCAAATATGTGATACAAAAAAGTAAAAAGACTGCCACTAATGTTGAAAGTGAATCTAGCCGTCGATCACACACTTTGCATTATCATCTTCCCATAAATTCTGACAGTGGCATCACATTACAAAAAGTTTGCAAAACAATGTTTCTGAACACATTCGATATTAGTAAAGATTTTGTTTATACTGCAATACGAAAAATCCAAGAAATCAATGATTTTACTGATGTTACTGATGACAGAGGTCGGCATAAAAACCATAAATATATAATTTCAAATGAAATGAAGCAGAGTGTCATAGCTCACGTTAATTCTTTCACCTGTAGCGTTGTGGGAGTCTCATCAGGAAATAGTCGACTGATGCTACATATTTCTTAATTAGTAAGTTGCAAGTCACAGCACTAAGATCATGGCAAAACACTAATTTCCTAATAACACTCTGCCATTTTGACATCCGCTTGCTCAGCAAGCAGGAGTGATTTCCTGGTCCTCAAGATACTGTACCCCAAATCTAGGGTGAGTTCCTCATTAACTTGGTAATTATACTGTACCCATAGCACTGGATGTCCGTTGTCAATATCTATCTACCAATGTTCTAATTATTTGCGTGGTTGTCAATGACGGGCCACGCGGTCCAAGATTGTCCGGTGCATGGGAGACTGAAATATGTATGTATCGCTGCTGCATCCGGGCTGTGTAATGCCTCACTGTGTTATAAGCTAAATAGCGAGCCATCTGCTAGGATTATTGGTTATCTTGTGATTTATGCTCGCTTGTCGCACACATAACCTCATTTCGCATCTGTCATTGTGCCAAGCTGTCTTTACAAACTATCTGCCTGTAAACCGCTGTGATGTGTTGAGTTTCCATCTATCCATGCTCCTTACACCACCCTTGGTCGAAGAAGAGGGAATGAGGCTGGACACATCGCACGCGGCTTGCTGCTTTTGCACCACGCTGACACGCGCACCCTATCGTGCCTTCCAGGGTTCTACGTCCAGGTTTCTACGACCAGGCTTCTACGTCCGGGCTGAGGACTGGGCCTCATTATCTGCGCCTGCGCATTCTTTGCGTGGCTGAGCTGCGCGCTACCCACGTGGCTGACCGACCGTGCGCCTACCTACCGCGCGCTGCACGCGTAGCTGAACTACGCACTGCATGTGTGCTATACTGCGCGCTGCACGCGTAGCTGAACTGCGCACTGCATGTGTGCTATACTGTGCGCTGCACGCATACCTATCCGCGCGCGGCCTGCTGTCACGCCGCGGTCTGCGGCCTACTGAGGCTTGACGGGCTTCCTGAGGACGTGCTGGCAAGCCTGTTCCCGGGCCTGAGTTCCTGCATCCCGGAGACCCAAGGACGGTACCCTTCCTTCTAACCAGTGCTAGTGCTCAGAACGAGTGTGTCCTTACCCGCGACCTAGTTTACTTATCATATAAATGTATGTACTTATTAAATATTGATCGTTAACTAAGTGTTTAACTTACCTACCTAATTTGTTAACGGCCTGCGCAGCCTACCTGCAAAGCCCTAGCCGTTACACACCCCTGTCGAGTATCACTACGTTAGAAAACGTACTAGTAAAAAATACTTAGATCCTTCTTTATCTTTTTCGAAAATGTTTAAGTTGTATGTTGAGTGGTGTGCTGATAATAATTATAATTTTAGAGTACAGACAGTAAGACAGTATAGGGATATAGTTAATGCTAATTTGAAGATAGGCTTTCATTTACCAAAAAAAGACCAATGCGACCTCTGTCATCAATACAAAAATACACCTAGCCCTACAGATGAATTGAAAGGAAACTTCACTAAACACCAGACAGAAAAAGAAATTTCCCGTAAGTTAAAATTAGAAAATAAACTGTTAGCTATCTCTAGTAATAATGTAGCTTGTATTGTATTTGATTTTCAAAAAGTTTTAAGTTCACCACATGGTAATATAAGTGTTTATTACTATAAGCGTAAGCTCAATGTATACAATTTTACGATTTACGATATGGGATCAAAAGAAGCATTTTGTTATATGTGGGACGAGCGAACGGCTAAGAGAGGGGCCAATGAAGTTGCCAGTTGTTTATATGATTTTTTTAATAAATTAGCTTCTAAGGGAGTTAACGAAGTCAACCTATGGTCAGACAACTGTCCCCCCCGGTGGGTGCCCGCATTGTCGAGGCGGGGGGGCTCAGTAGCCGTGGTGGATTGGGCCACGGTGAAGCTAAGAGGAACCCGAGGAGCGGCCGCTCGTCTAGGCTGCGCGGAAAAGCCGACGACGTAGCGGCCGGCGGGTAGGTTGCGGTGCCGTTTGGCCGACATCGCAGCCTACCTGAGGCGGGCCGCGATGTCCCCCGTGAGGGAGACATCGCGGCTGAGGATTGGGGGCCGCGGCGGTGGGGGAGTGTCGGTGATACGTTGCCGCTCTCCCCACCTTCCGCGGCCTCGACGGGGCCGCCACCGTTCGATGGCGGACGCGGTGGGGCCGCAGGGGGGGAGGAGTGTCGGTGTGTCGTTGCCGCTCTCCCTATCCTCTGCGGCCGTAGCTCCCCATCTTGTGGGGCATGCGGGGCCCGCCAGTCAGGCGGGCGTGGGGGCCAGCAGGCAACGGGTGCGGGGGCACCGTTGCCTGCATTGCACAGGCAGTGTTGGACGGGAATGGCTAGGTGCTCCCGGCCATTCTCGTAGCCCCCCTATGTGGGGGGCATGTGGGGCCCGCCATAACAACTAGGCGGGCATGCGCCGGGAGGGCTATGGAGGTAAAGGCTATGCCTATTCCCGTGGCCCTCCCATCACGGCGAATGAGGGAACACCGCTGAGTTTTAGTGGGTATACTGTCATTCCGACAGGGAGTCCCACATACCCCGTCTCGTCCCCCGCGAGGCGGGCATGCATAAAGCATTTCTCAGCGACAAAAAAAAAAAAAAATGGTCAGACAACTGTGGGGGACAAAATCGTAATCGTATCGTATACTAATGTATTTAGTAGCTGCAAAAATGTTTAAAATGAAGATTAGCCACCATTTTATGGAAAAGGGCCATACACAGAATGAGGGCGACTCAGTTCATGCTTTAATAGAAAAGACTGCAAGAGGTAGAGAGGTATATTCGCCAGATGAATGGTATTCACTAGTGCGATGGGCAAAAGTCAATGGGAATCCTTATATTGTTATCGAGGTCAATCAAAACATGGTATTTGATTTTAAAAGTAATATAAGCAAAAAAAATTGGACTAAAAATATAAATAACGATAAAATGATGTGGAATAAAATTAAAAAAATTGAAGTTTCTCCTGATAATTACGGTTTGTTGGAATATAAATATAGTTTAGGTGATAGTGAAAGCAATCAAATACAATGTTTTAAAAAGACAACTAGATTATCCCAGTTGGAGCCTTTTCCCGAAAAAGCATACAAAGCTTTATTAAAAATTAATGTGGCAAAATATAAAGATTTAAAATATTATTGTGATAAGAATATTATACCCGAAAAGTCATTTTATAGAAATTTATTGACAACTGAACATGATGTGGTGAACGTCAGAATCGCCGGTCAACAGTCTTATTTAGCTTTTAAATTGTGTCTAAAATTTACTTATCAATTGCTTATATTTGCTTACCATGATAAGAGAATTGCTTATTTCATAAGTAAAAAGAATTAAAACAATTAAGGTTGACCAGCCATTCTGATATCAGAATGGATGGTCAATCTCTGTAGAGTAGTAACTATGAGGAATTACTGAAATTTTCATGGGCAAAAGATTGCTTATCAATTGCCTATTTCACAATTTATAAGCCTAGACGCTGTTAATCCTCTCTTTATGCTAGCCACGAGTTAAAAAGCCTCTGCGCCTGATAAAATATGTGAGCAAACTGACGTAAGTTCGTACTTGTTGCTTTATTTTCTGTAATAACCAAACGGTGCCTAGTTCTAGATTGTTTGTAATCATATCATCTTCCTGCCCTTGTCAAATGTTACTTGGGGTCGGCGCAACACGCTTTATTCTTCCATTCTCCCCTGTCAGTCGTCACGTTATCATTTACTCCTTTTCTCCTTCATTTCATTCCTCACACAATCCATCCATCGTGTAACGGCTATGGCTTTGCAGGTAGACTGCGCAGGCCGTTAACAAATTAGGTAGGTAAGTTAAACACTTAATTAACGATCAATATTTAATAAGTACATACATTTATATGATAGGTAAACTATGTCGCGGGTAAGGACACACTATCGTTCTGAGCACTAGCACTGGTTAGAAGGGAAGGGTACCGTCCTTGGGTCTCCGAGATGCAGGACTCAGGCCCGGGTACAGGCTTGCCAGCACGTCCTCAGGAACCCGTCAAGCCTCAGTAGGCCGCAGACCGCGGCGCAACAGCAGGCCGCGCGCGGACAGCTACGCGTGCAGCGCGCAGTATAATAGCACACATGCAGTGCGCAGTTCAGCTACGCGTGCAGCGCGCAGTATAGCACACATGCAGTGCGTAGTTCAGCTACGCGTGCAGCGCGCGGTAGGTAGGCGCACGGTTGGTCAGCCACGTGGGTAGCGTGCAGCTCAGCCACGCAAGGAATGCGCAGGCGCAGATAACGAGGCCCGGTCCTCAGCCCGGACGTAGAAGCCTGGTCGTAGAAACCTGGACGTAGAACCCTGGAAGGCGCGATAGGGTGCGCGTGTCAGCGTGGTGCAAAAGCAGCAAGCCGCGTGCGATGTGTCCAGCCTCATTCCCTCTTCTTCGACCAAGGGCGGTGTAAGGAGCATGGATAGATGGAACTCAACACATCGCAGCGGTTTACAGGCAGATAGTTTGTAAAGACAGCCTGGCACAATGACAGATGCGAAATGAGGTTATGTGTGCGACAAGCGAGCATAAATCACAAGATAACCAATAATCCTAGCAGATGGCTCGCTATTTAGCTTATAACACAGTGAGGCATTGCACAGCCCGGATGCAGCAGCGATACATACATATTTCAGTCTCCCATGCACCGGACAATCTTGGACCGCGTGGCCCGTCATTGACAATCACGCAAATAGTTACAACATTGGTAGATAGATATTGACAACGGACATCCAGTGCTATGGGTACAGTATAATTACCAAGTTAATGAGGAACTCACCCTAGATTTGGGGTACAGTATCTTGAGGACCAGGGAATCACTCCTGCTTGCTGAGCAAGCGGATGTCAAAATGGCAGAGTGTTATTAGGAAATTAGTGTTGTGCCATAATCTCAGTGCTGTGACTTGCAACTTACTAATTAATAAATATGTAGCATCAGTCGACTATTTCCCGTTGAGATTCTCACAACGCTACAATCGTTTCCTTGGTCTTCCTCTCCTTCTCCATCCATCAAAATTTGTATTCATATTCTCATCAGACTTAGTAATTGAAAATGTGAGCTATATATAGATATACAGGGTGGAATTTTTCCATGTCACTTGGAGGGAAAGTACTCTGTACTGGAGATAGCAAATTTTACTCAAAGTAAACATTCCTTTATTTTTAAATAGAAACAAATCTGCATTCACAGATTTTCAAAAATTCGCTTGCCACACTCGGGAATTGGACCGACTAAAGTTCTAAAAATAACATTCCTTTTGACTGTATATATAGATGAAAATGAAAGACAAGGGTTTTTTTTGAAAAACGTATAATAATTATTGTTATATAATTATGTAGTTGTACAAATAAATAACATGACCTATATTTCCTAACATAAACAATACAATGTGGAATCGCCTTTCGGTTGGTACTTCGTATGATTCTCGCACTTAGATCGTCGTAGCATTGCCATACGTTTCCGATGAAATGAATCTACCCTACATAATTTTTATAACTTACTGTCTTCGTTTTTAACTTGTGCTACTATTTATATAGTTACGTGGATTAAAGTTTTTCTCTATTGCCTTTTCATCATTCGTTTCGTAATGAAAAGAGGAAGGAAGTTTGTGAATTCCTTAGAGGAACAAAAAAAAGCGTTTTCACCATTTAAATACTTATTTCAAAGCGCCAAAAATCTTCCTGCAGCAAGTGACCCAGTGTTTTCAGAAATAAAAAGTGTGTTACCTAGTCCGATTACTGAACAAGGACTATATCTTTCTGTAAAGAAGAATTTTAACTATTTCTTTGATGTGCCCCAAATAAGAGAAAATGACAGTTTCAGTTACAGCAGTGGTACTACACAAAATAAAAATAAAGAAGCATGTTCATCAAGTCCATCGATAAATTTTGTTTTTTTGATAGATTTATATCAATGGGAGAGAATTCAGCCGATAAGTAAGCAATTTAAAGTTAATCAAAATTCAAAACTTCTTATTGCACAAAAATACCGTTTGCCAAAACATATGTGGGCTCACGTATTGCGTGAGGAAATATGGAAAGCAATGAAAACTCCTTGTTCTTGGATCTTCAAACAATATTCCATTAAAAATGAGGACCGAATCACTTGCAAAGGTGTATGTAAACAATGCAAAGCATTGATAAATATTGTGATTTCCTGGCCTGTCGATAAAATAGCTCGCTGTATGTGTACTATAATAAATTTCGATAAATCATTTATTCATGTTGCCGACAAAAAGATTAAATTATCACCAGCAAAACGCGTTGAAATGTCAGAGGAACTAAAATATGAATCTGCTATCACATACCGTAATCAATTAGCTAATGAACTCATGAGTGCTGATGACACTGAACCACCACATATGCCGACTGTTGGATGCTTGAGGCAAATTAAATATGAAAAAAGACAAAGTTCATATTATGATAGAAATCAAGTACTGTCTTTGTGGATAATGACTCGTATATCACCATATAAAGAAGCCATAAAGGAAATATCTTTGTACCCTTTTTATGTTCTTTATTGGACTCACCGGCTACCGGCAGTATCTTTAAAGAATTTGGTCCGATTAATAAGATGTTCGTAACTAAACATTTATTTTTATATGTATTGATCATGAAAACACAAGAAAACCAAAGTTCCGTCCCAGTATCACAAATGATATCTGAAAGTCAGACAATGGATACAATATTTAAGTGGCTTCATGCTTGGAGTAAATGCGATCCTGTACCGAATGAGGTCAACTTAGACGACTCTTCCGCTTTAATTGGAGCCACAGTAAAGGCTCTTTCGAAATATAATTCTACTGCTGAATATGTCGAAGAGTCATACAGAAGATTAGAGAATGGAGAAAGTTGTAATGATACATGTTACATACGCATTGACACAAGTCATTTTATAAAAATTCTATTTAACTTATCGTGTTTTAAGCATACCGATAACAGAGTGAATTTTTTTTATATAAAATGTCTAATTGAGTTAAAAAATTGCGACGATTTCCTCAAAGCTAAAGATATCATATCAGATTTGATTATTTTATGCTTAAATCAACGAGATGGTATGAACAATCGTGGAAATCCTTCAAGGTGCGAAAATTCCAAGAGCAAGCTAAAGAAACTTGCATCATGTCATGAGAAGGATACTGAAATCAAAATTGAAGATAATGACCAATTGAATGCAAACATTGCTGATTCAAGTAAATCATTATTTAAAGACACTATTAACCGTGACCGTGAAAATACAGGATTATCTGAAAAAAAATCTCCCAAATGGTTTTATGATAAAATTGATGCTGAAAAGTTAATTATTACTCTAAGTGATAACAATGATTTAGGTGACCACGAAAACCTATACTACTTTCCAGCTTTTATTGTTGTTTTATCACGTTTAATGGGACAGTTTCCATTATGGTCCAATGTAATGAAAAATCTTTACGGATCAAATACAGACAAACCTACATCTTCCAACGTAGAATCCTATTTCAAAAACTTGAAAAGGTTTCTTTTTAAAATCGATAGTAAGTCTCATAGATTACGTGTTGATGAATTTATTATGAAGCATCTAAAATATCTGACGGGAGAATTGAAAATTGCAAATAGTAACATAACAGCTAAAAAGAAAACATCAAAAATTCATAAGAAAAAAGCAAAAACTGAACGTAAAAATGTAAATAAAACGGTACTGAAAACTGACGATTCGATTTTTTCAGAAAATCCAAGTCTGATAGAGAATTGGAAAGGCTTAGGTATGATAAAAAATAAAAATAAAGATTCGACTAAACCAAAAAGAAAAGTCTTATTGCTCTCGAACGGCAGCAGATTTATAGTTGATAATCAAATAGTAGTTACTACAAATACATGTGCACTTGACTCCGTGTGCCAAGCGTTAGCTTTTTCTTATATTGATGGAAGTACTATAAATCAAATAGTACAAGAGAGTGAGCACATGATTTGCCAGCTCATCAAATGTATGTGTGAAAAAAACAATGGAGACGTTTATAAAATTAGAACATCCTTAGCTATAAATTATTTTAAAAAAGTGCAAAAAAAAGGAACTGCAATTGAAATTGATTGCGAATGCAATGTGTTGTACATTTTTGATCGAATTCTGATTGACTGCAATCTTTACAATGCGGAAGAAAAAGAGTCTTGCACCGTTTTAGACTGTCCTATAAATAAAGTAACGAGAAAATTTCTGTTTTACGTTTACACGATATACGTGCAACTGAAATTCAAGTAGCTGCAAATACGTTACTAAATAATACCGAGATGATACCATGTCGTAGATCTACTTGCAAAGGTATAAAAACAATTGATCGAATCCTACGCAGTCTTATAAGTTTTGAAATATCAGAAGAATGTATTTCTGTGTATGAAGCACCTGTAAAACTAGTTTTACAGGACAATGAATTTGAACTGCTTTCAATTATTGAATTTGTTCCGGCTGCTGTAGGTAAAATGGGCCACTATAAATCACACTGTAGGCGTGGAAACGTATGGCAATGCTACGACGATCTAAGTGCGAGAATCATACGAAGTACCAACCGAAAGGTGATTCCACATTGTATTATTAATTTATGTTAGGAAATAGAGCGTCATGTTATTTATTTGTACAACTACTTACTTACTACAAATAAGAATAATTATTATACGTTTTTCAATAAAAAAAACCTGTGTCTTTAATTTTATCTATATATTAGCTGACCGAACAGACGTTGTCCCGTCAACTATGAATATTGAATTTGAATTGACCTACCTACTACCTACCTACTTATAAAATAAAATATTTAGGGTCATCCTTATCATTTAGGGGTATGAAAAATAGATGTTGGCCGATTCTCAGACATACCCGATATGCACACAATTTCATACAAATCGGCTCAGCCGTTTCGGAGGAGTTTGGTAACAAACACCACGGCACGACAATTTTATATATTAGAGAGATATATATATATATATATATATATATATATATATAGGGTGACTAGTAATTAGGGACTTATTACTTATACATGTGATTTTGCTCATGATAACAAACTTGAACTTTCCCAAAGAAACATTTTTTTTAAATACTCATTCACTGTCATCACAATAACACAGCAGCCGTATGGCAATGTTTAGATCTTTGCTAAATTAAAAGTATTAAAAAAAAGGATTCTTTGGGAAAGTTGTTTGTTTACATGAGTATAATCACGTGTATAAGTATCGGTCACTAATTACCAGTCACCCTATATAGCTCACATTTTTTCAATTACTGAGTGGTGAGAATATGAATATAAATTTTGATGGATGGAGAAGGAGAGGAAGACCAAGGAAACGATGGATGGATTGTGTGAGGAATGAAATGAAGGAGAAAAGGAGTAAATGATAACGTGACGACTGACAGGGGAGAATGGAAGAATAAAGCGTGTTGCGCCGACCCCAAGTAACATTTGACAAGGGCAGGAAGATGATATGATTACAAACAATCTAGAACTAGGCACCGTTTGGTTATTACAGAAAATAAAGCAACAAGTACGAACTTACGTCAGTTTGCTCACATATTTTATCAGGCGCAGAGGCTTTTTAACTCGTGGCTAGCATAAAGAGAGGATTAACAGCGTCTAGGCTTATAAATTGTGAAATAAGCAATTGATAAGCAATCTTTTGCCCATGAAAATTTCAGTAATTCCTCATAGTTACTACTCTACAGAGATTGACCATCCATTCTGATATCAGAATGGCTGGTCAACCTTAATTGTTTTAATTCTTTTTACTTATGAAATAAGCAATTCTCTTATCATGGTAAGCAAATATAAGCAATTGATAAGTAAATTTTAGACACAATTTAAAAGCTAAATAAGACTGTTGACCGGCGATTCTGACGTTCACCATGATGTGGACAATGCAAGTGATGAAGATTAAGAGGTTAAATAATTATCTTATTGTTTAAATTATGTTATTTATATTCACCAATTGGAAGTTTTTGTTTTCTCAGAATAACAATACTCAGTGCAATCTTGATTTAAGTATAATTATGTTTGAGTTCTTAATCATTACAACTTATTGTTTAAATTATGTGATTTATATTTACCAATAGGGAGTTTTGGTTTTCTCCTAAAATTATCAATATTGAGTGCAATCTTGATTTAAAAGATCAAATGGCGCTGCCGTCACGATAACATATCACTCCGTATTTATTATTTATTAATATTCCAAAAGCTGTAATATCACGATGAATTAAAACTAAAGTGACTTGAATATAAGAGATACATTAGTGATAGTGTTATCTAGCACCAAAAAAGGACACAAAACAAATAAACAATATAATAAGACTAGTACCGCGGAAGTGACAGTGTTTTTATAGTAACATTTTATAATCGTTCATAAACGGTGTAATACCCAGCCAAATCAGTGAAGAAGTGAGAAAAAGACCATTTCAAGTGAGAATATAAGCAGTGAAAGTGATAAGACGGATAAAATTTTAAACTTCTCATCACGAACAAATCGTTAAGAAAAATATTTTGAATAGTGGACAGTCATACTGTTAAAGATTTAAGACAACGCCATCTATATCTTAACAACCTTATTAACTTGGACTTAAAGTATCATCGATAGTACAGAACATTTACGAAATTACTGGAAGGACAAACCGATCAACTTATTTGGTTTAACTACGTAAGCGCTCGATAGCCGTGAAGCGAAACTGTGTACATCCGTTGGAGTGAACGCAAGATCGTGAGTTCAAATCACAGGCAAGCAAAGATACTTTTTGGAAGCTTAGCGATTCTTAAAAAATGAATTCAGATGATTTAAATAATATAACGATGCGTCATAAACACAAAAAAACATCTGTGTCATTAGAACGACTATGTTTAACCAGCCCATCGTCATCGGAGAAGTCAATAGCAGACAGTCTACCCGAAAAAATTACAAACTACGACGATGATAACACCAAAAATTTAAAAGAACAAATAAAATCACTGACTGACCAACTTAATAGCGCACACGATCAAATTGACGAACTGTTACTTGAGAATGGCTCACTTAACAAAGTAACACAGGAACAACAAAAACAAATTGCCTACTTAAAAACGATATGTACAAGCACTCCCCAGAGTACTAAGCCGGCCCGTAAGAGAAAAAACAAAAAGCAGGGTAGAATACTTGATTTCGAAAGAGAAGATAGTGACACTGCACTGAAGGACGAGACAAGTGAAATTAAATTAAAAACATCACAAGAACAAGATCAATCTTTTTTACCGAATCGAACAATCATACAGGGAGCTGATAAACCTAGAATAATAATTTTGGGAGATGAACAAGTGCGAGGACTCTCACAAGTATTAATAAATAGAAGGGCGGCTAAATGGAATGATGGTTACACGGTCTCGGCTATGGTCAAACCAGGTGCAACATGCTCCGAAATTCTGTGTAATAACTTAGAATTGCATAACTCAGTAACCGAACAAGATATTGTTATACTTTCGGTAGGAACAAATGATAATAATCCATGTCATCTCCAAAAAGAAGTATGTATAGCACTAAATAACCTAAGAATGTGTCAACAAATTTATTTACTAAGCGTGCAGAGTAATAATTATTTAAATAAGAATCTGTTAAACCAAAATCTACAACTTTTAACGCAAAATTTCACAAACTGTAAATTTATAAATCTAAATGAATTTCCCTATTATAAGCGATACTTTTATATAAAGCAAAATAATCGCACTTATCTGAATGAACTTAGCTCTAAATTAAATATTGAAATTGACTATCTTAAATACACAAACGAATTTCTCATGAAAAAGCCTTTGTTATTCACTGCACATAATCTGGAAAAACGTAGTAAATTAAAGAAAATATCATGCTCCAGTCAGAAGACAATTACGGATTATTTTAAGCTTATGACATGTAACAGGAAGGTAGCAATTAATACCAAAGCACAAGTTGAATCTAGACAGGTTTCTGATTCAGCCTGTGATAATCTTTTTCGTGTATGAGAATATTTTTGTACTGCACCAAAATATTAATGGACTTGTAAATAAATCGGACTTACTAGGTGTGCACCTTAATAATTTTAAAGATGAGGGTAAATCGGTGGACATAATATGCATAACAGAAACTAACATGAAAAAGGACGATCATATACATCTGCAAGTACCTAATTATACACTCCACACATATTATTCACGAGAAAATAGGAATGGGGGCTCATGTGTACTAATGCGCAATACTATAAAGGGACAAAAACTAGATGTAGGAAAATGGTGTAAACCAAACCTTATTGAAGTCTGCGCGGTTGAGTTGCAGAATCACCCCGTAATAGTTGTGTGTGTTTACAGACCTCCTAATATGGATAAGGCCTCAGTGAATACATTCCTCATTGGTTTAGATATGATTCTAAATGAAATCTGTTTTAAACGTAAGAAAAAGATAGTATGTGGTGATTTTAATATAGATATTTTGAAGGATAACTACGCCTCTCGCAGCTTTAAAAACCTATTGCAAAGTTTTAATTTGAAAGTAGGTGTGCTCACTCCAACACGTCTTTGCAGCGGAACATGTATTGACAATATTATCGACAATATAAGAGGAAGTTTATGCGTAACGGTCGAATTGGCGTTGTCCGATCATACAGCGCAAATACTACAATTTCCTGTTAAAAAAACATGCGTACTTCCATATTGGTACATATTTAGACGTAGTTTCTGTAGAGAAAATATGCAAAAATTTAAAAGTTGCTTACAAAATTTGACATTTAACGATATTTATTCCTCCACAGAACCTAATGACGCGTTTAATAAGTTCCACGACACATTTAAACTATTTTATGATATGTGCTTTCCGCTTAAGAAATTAAAACGTTATGTAATAAAATCACCTAAGTGGATTAGTAAAGGTATAAAATTATGCTGTAAACGCAAACGCGAGATGTTGTGGCAATTTCGAAAAGACCCCAACCCCAATACTAAAACAATTTTCAAAACATATACGAAACGCTTAAAAACAATAATTCGTCTAACTAAGAAATCCCAAAATAACAACCACATTAATAATGCATCTAATAAGTGCAAAGCTACATGGCAAATAATAAATAAGTGCCAAAATAATAAGCCGGTCGAAAGAATACCAAAACTTAGAATAAATAACGTAGATATAACTGACCCAAAAAGCATCTCCCAAACTTTTAATGACTATTTTATTGACGAAATTGAATTAGTAACGGACATTAATATTATTAATCAAAATTTAAAATTTGACATGCATCGTGACTCATTATTTTTAATACCCACAGTTCCCCCTGACATTGTAAAATTAATAAATTCATTAAATAATACTAATAGCTCTGGTTATGATGACATTACAACAAATGTTATTAAATCTGTTTCAACAATTATAGCACCGGTTTTTAGTTATATAATAAATATGTGCTTAGAATCGGGTGTGTTTCCGGATAGGTTAAAATTTGCTGTTATAAAACCACTATATAAGAAAGGTAGCAAACAAGATCCAGCCAACTACCGTCCAATTGCCTTACTACCCATATTCTCTAAAATTGTAGAAAAAGTGATATACAGCGTGTCACGGAAAGGGTATATACATAGCAAAAGCACGGCATCCTTGGATGATATCAAACGATATTGGAAGGGGTTTTTAATCCTATGTCTACATGTTCGGAAGTTATGAGATTTTTTAAATCATTGATACCAGAAACCGAACTATTAAAATTGAAATAAGCACATCACTAGCACTAAGTCAGCTGATCGGTGTCAGCGAACTGTTTGTAAGTAAAAATAAACCTCTTACTCCTGGTAATTCTGAATAAAAGGTTCCGCATGTTTATTTTTTGTTTACAAAATATTATTACTGACTTTTCCTAAACTTTGATTATGTTTGTGAACTAGCTACAATACAATTAATTGGTCTTGGTATCATTTAACGAAATAATATTTAGATACCTGCTTGCATTGTCACGTATCATTTACACACTTGTTGGTTTTTTACTTAGTTGCCCTTTTGTAGAAGATTACTTTGCAGATTATTATTATCTACCTAGTAATCTTTCACCCACCTTACCATCGTACCTACAACATAGTAAATACCTAATTCAAAAACAATATTCCTGTAAATATCCTGGGCTATGTCATTCGAAATGAGAACTTCTATCAAACCGTCAAATGTTGCAATCTTCGCTTAGTGCTAACATAAACAATGCGGACAAGTTAAAAAGTGTCGGCATAATAATTATGTACGGTATTTAATTGACCATAATTGAAATAAATAAACCTACCGATTCGCTGTTTATGATTGTCACTTGTCAACACAATACTTTGGGCAAATATGAACTTCAAAGATTGTGAGCCCATAACATAATAATTTTTACACATGATACGATCCCGGAGTTGTTTCGTAAAATCGTCAGCTCGTACCATTGAATTGATCATAAAAATCGAATCCTTACGTGCATTCACGAATTAATATTTTGCCAGTATAACTTAGAATAGAAAAAGGATTTAGTTAACAATTTATGTCCAAGTGAACCCAAAACATCATTTCAATTCACCTCTTCGGAACTTATTCTTCTCCTAGTACAAATAAAATCACAGTTCACACATCGGGTTCCGTTCATAATTTTATTTTTAAAATAAGGTTATTTTTTTTTAATAATTATGACGAAAACTATTATTAACAAGTTAATAGTTTTTTTTTAATTACAAAATAATAGCACGCACGCATAATTTTTTTCTGTAGGACTAACCGAAGAATTATCGGAAGTTCACGGTCTGTCGGTGCTGTTTGAGTGGTACATGGGTTTTATTGGTTTGAGCTTTGAGCACGTTTAGTCTAATAATTCAAATAAAGTCAATAAAAAATGTCGCAAAACTGCATCTAACTGTGGAAAGAAATTAATAAAGTACTAGGAGGGCATGAGTAACAGGAATTGTTATTGCCGAATTGAAAATCGTTTGCTCACAGAACCCTGATTACGTTTACACACACAATGAAGTATCATAATGTGTGTAAACCTACTGGGTTAGGGACTCAGGGTCATAGGGAGAGTGAACCAATTGCCGTCCGTGTAGTTTCAATTAACAAGTCCTGGACCCTGGTAAATACAACTTCTATCGAGATAACGCGGCCGCGTAATATGATCTTTAATGGATTGAAATGAATGATTTTCCGGAGTTGCGGGAATTTCCGGGATGGCGGGAATGTTCTAACGAGATAACGCGGCCCCGGAATGCAAGGGCAACTGAAGGAACAGGGTGGTTTTTAGTCAGTAAGAGTCTAACACTTCCTTCCTCCCCACCCAGGGCGGGAGCTGAGTCATTGATGATTTTCCCATCCCAAAAAAAAATAATGATTTTTCAATTATGAATTTGAATTACGTAATTAGTTTGCTCTAGTGTATTAGATTTACGGAGTTTAGTTGAAATTATTAATAGGATGTAAAATAATCTTGAATTCTTGAACAACATTTTTTAATAGTAGTGGACAGGACACTAATTGGTAACGCTACCCTGTACCAGGATAGTATCCCAATAGGAGTTTTATTTTGCACAATAGGAGTTTTATTTTGCATTATTGTTGTTTTGTTTATTTTGCTCGTCAGTCGTCGTCTGTTCCGTGTCTAGTGCACTCGTTTTTATCTCTGTGATACGCGCATCAGTTCAGTACGACTACACCTAATTGACTTTTTTTTGTTGTGTTTGCAAAATGTTAAGTAATAGCGAATATTACGAAATGATGATGTGTGTTGGAGCAGAAGATGGTAATTTGCGAGCTGCCTGAGAAGTGTACCGTCGCCGTTTTACTGAGGGTAGACCAGATGCTGAGCGTCGGCAGCTGCCATGTTTTAGTCGGATGGCTTGGCCTCCGCGATCCCCAGACCTAGCCCCGTTAGACTTCTTTTTGTGGGGGTACATTAAACATGTAGTGTACGCAGTGCAGTGTGATACAATGGACAAAATGAAAGTGCGGATTGAGGCCGCTTTCCGGACAATAACACCAGACATGCTACGCAATGTTCAGGGTGTCCATCAACAAGCGAGCGGCCTTGTGCATACAATACCAAGGTCACCACATCTTTAAAAATGTAAGTCAATTTAAATTAGGCAAAGCTTTAATTAAGATTTTACTGTTTACTCGGTAATAAGTAATAATAAGGGATGAAACTAGTTAACCTACCTAAACTTTGTTTCGATTTTTTACGTAAGTTTTGAATGTCAGTTTTTACGTGCAATTTCTGGCTTGATATTAACGAGTAGTAAACTGTAAATCAATAATTACGCATTATTTTTTACATCACGGTAAAGTAGGTATGGTCGGTATGGTTTAATATTGCGCGCGCGCCGCCGCCGAAAAAGCCGCCAAAGGGATTGCGTCCCTTTGACGGCACGTGCGGCGACATGTTTTATTTCGTCAGTTCGCGCCGACAAAGAACAGCGCCTGCAGTAGGCTACTACGATACTAGGCGCGCAGAATTACGGAAGAGATTTATCGTAATATTGGCAACTGAAATTGAAGTCATTGACCTACGTAGTGCGGTGACACGTTTGTTATGATTTGAATTTAAGAAACCTAAGAAACCGAAAATTTGGTATCAATTTTTAGAGTATTTTATTTTGAGTTGAAACCCTTCCAATATCGTTTGATATCATCCAAAGAAGCCGTGCCCTTGGGATGTGTATACCCTTTCCGTGACACGTTGTATAATACATTATACACATTTTTTGAACGTAACAATCTTTTTGCTGATGAACAATACGGTTTTAGAAGAAAAAAGAATATAAATATGGCAATTTTCAATCTCTTTGAAAAAATTATAACTGGCATTGATAACAGAAGCCCGGTAGCTGCTTTATTCATGGACATGAGCAAGGCGTTTGATTTTGTGGATAGAACAGTACTGTTGAAGAAGCTGGAAAGGTATGGAGTTAGGGGCAATGCTTTGAACCTTTTGAAATCGTACTTGTCCGACAGAAAACAAGTTACCAAAGTGGGTAAGGTCTGCATCACGTCAAAAACCGAACGTACGTATGTATCGAGTCAGAGAGCTAATAACTACGGTGTACCCCAAGGAAGTATTGTAGGATCTTTATTATTTATTATTTACATTAATGACATGCCCAGAGAAACACATCATCCGATGGTTTTGTTTGCTGATGATAGCACGGTCGTTTTTAGTGGTAAGGATGATGCGACTACACTTGAGGGAGAGATAAACCACTGTCTCCAAGTATTAGTAGAATGGATGGGTGCGAATAACTTAAAAATTAATATTGACAAAACTAAAATAATGACTTTTGAGCAACGGACAAATCATAAAAAACCTGACATAAAATATGGAAATCAGACAATTTTAGAAACGACAACTACAAAATTCTTAGGGCTTGAGCTGGATAGAGACATGTCGTGGAAAACTCATACTGACAGTGTATGTAAACGCCTGAGTCAACATTCATATGCTTTACGTAATCTGGCAAAGGAGGTAAATAAAAAGGCTTTAGTTATGGCATATAATGCATATGTTACGTCTGCATTACGATACGGAATCATATATTGGGGTAACTCCACCAACATAGAGACAGTATTTAGAGCGCAAAAGAGGTGTGTTAGGGCGATATGCGGTATTCAAAGCACGGAAAGCTGCAAACCGTTCTTCGTGAATTTCCGTATTTTAATAGTACCCTGCTTATACATATGTGAGGTGGCTGTATTTGTCAAAACAAACCTCCACCTATTTGAAAACCTGCACAGTTTACGACATAGAAATAAAATAAGCAGCAGGCAACACAAAAAAGCAGTATTCCAAAAAAACCTCTTAGGAATGGCACCACATATCTATAATAAATTACCTAATGCTTTGTTATGTATTACAGATATCGATCTATTTAAGAAGCAACTCAATAATCTAATGATAAGTAAGACATACTACACAATTAGTGAATACCTGTCAGATAAAAATTTATGTGTATAATAATAATACATAATATAATATAAATACATATGGTGAATATGTACTTGGGTCCGATTTATTTTATTAAAATTATTTTATTTGTAGTGTTAATTATGTGTTGACTGTTCTAGACATTACTTAATTATTATGACATTATATACTCCGAATTTACTTACTTTTTAATTGTAATTTATGAAATAACTTAATTATTTATTTGTATTTATGACATTGTATACTGAACTTATTGAATTGCATTTATGACATTGATTATGGTATTATTTTGAATTTATGAAAGTGTATAACGTATTATTATGAATTTATGACATAGTATAATTTTATTTTAATGATAATTTTGCATGCCTGAATTGGTGCAACACAGTGGACTGCGCATTAACTTGACATCTTGAAATGTATATAATGTACTGTGTTGAGCAATAAAGAATTTGAATTTGAATTTAAAAATAATTATAATTATTCGAAGTTGAATTGTGATTGATCTGATCTCTTACCGTTAATTAATAAGTAAGTTATAAACTGTTGATTACCTATTACACTAATTTTGTTTTAATTATGCGTCTAGGTACCTACAAATATTACTATCTACACAATTTTATCTGGAATTTATAAAATTCAACGTGTATTATAGCTCAACGGAAAGTTAGATAATACGCTAACTTGTGACACAGGGCGATGTATAGTACGCTATATATAATTTGACGGCTTTTAATAAGAAATCCGCCAGAGACGCATGTACCGGTTAAACAAAGCTAACTTAAATTACTTGTTATTCAGCATGATATATTACAATAATATATCTTGTGGGTGTATATAATACCCTAAAGTTATGATTAATACACAAAATACTGAATTTTTTTTATTGCAACGTAATAAAAATAACACTTCTTTAGCACTACGACCTCCCGTAGTACACTACGCTAACATTAGTTAGACGTGTATAACATGTAACATTTTATTGATAAATTACGTTTATATACGGCTAACTCGCGCTAAATCAAAAAATATAAATAATTAAGGAAAAATAAATATGAGATATTACAATTAATAAATTAACTATTAAGCATACCAAATTTCAAATAAGTATCTTAATTAATGTAAAAGTTATCACGTTTTTCCCTTTAAACGCCTCTACTGTAAAGTACGCTTTTTTAACCGACTTCTAAAAAAGGAGGAGGTTCTCAATTCGGATGTTTGTATTTTTTTTTTTTTTATGTTTGTTCGCGCATAACTCGGTCGCTTGCCAACCGATTTGAAAAATTCTTTTTTTGTTAGATAGGGTATACTTCCCAAATGGTCCCATGAAAATTCTATCGAAATCGGACAAGCGGTTTTTGAAAAATCATCAAAAATCTAAAAATTTTTTGTTTAAAATTCCGTGCAGATTACGTGAAACTTCGTGGAGCACTTCCGACGTCTGGCTCCCAGACTGGAGCGGGCCGGGGCTGCCTTGAGGCGGCTCCTGCCCAATCTAGGGGGACCAAACGCCTCCTGCCGGAGGCTCTATGCGGGGGTCGTGCGGTCCATGGCCCTTTATGGGGCACCGGTGTGGGTGCGTTCACTGCGGCTTCGACCAGCCCGCCGGTTGAAAGCGTCCCAAAGGGTCATGGCTGTCCGAATGATCCGAGGATACCGCACGGTCTCCGCGGAGGCGGCGAGCCTCCTTGCCGAATTGCCGCCATGGGATCTGGAGGCCAAAGTCCTCACCCACATATGGGAATGGCGAGAGGAGGCAAAACGCCGGGGCGTTACTCCGCTGCCGCGAGAAATCACGGTACAGCGGACAGAGCTGGCGGGAGAGCGGCGGGATCTCATGGCGGCATGGAGAGTGCGATTGTCGCAACCCAGTGCTGGGCACGCCACAATAGCAGCGATTAGTCCCCTCTTTGAGGAGTGGCTAGAGAGGCGCCACGGCGCCCTCACCTTCCGCCTGACGCAGGTCCTCACCGGACACGGTTGTTTCGGGAGGTTCCTGTTCAGGATAAAGCGGGAGGAAACCCCAGGGTGTCCCCACTTTGACGGCATGGTTGGCGCAGTGGTTAAGCGATTGACTGCTGCGCTGCGTGTCGCGGGTTCGATTCCCGCTCGGAACAAATATTTGTATGATTTTTTTTTTGTTGTAACTCTCGGAACAAATACATGTAGTATTTGTTCCGAGAGTTACAACAAAAAAAAAATTGTATATAAGTAGTTTATCAGCCATCTTGTTACCATAACACAAGCATTAGGTTGCTTAGCTTGGGACAAATGGTGCTGTGTGATGTGGATCGCCCGGAGGACACGGTGGAGCATACGGTGGAGGTCTGCCCGACTTGGGCGGAGCACCGCCGTGTCCTTGTGGCGGCGATCGGCGGCGGCGATCTCTCGCGTCCGGCCCTGGTCCAGGCCATGGTACGGAGTGAATGGGAGGCCGTTACCTCCTTCTGCGAAGCAGTAATGTTCGCGAAGGAGGAGGCGGAGCGCGTGAGGGAGAGGCAATCTCGGCGCCCTCACGCCCCTAACCGCCGCAGGAGACGCCCTGGACGGGAGTCAACAGCCGACTTCCGGCCACCGTAGGCGCGGGCCTGCGGGCGGTGAGTAATGGGTAGCTCACCGTCCGATCAGGACCAGGCCCGTGTCGGAAGGCGCGTTGTGTTCCACGCGCGCCTCAAAGAGATGTCAGCAAATGGAGGGGCCCGATAGGGCCGAAGCCTGCCAGGGTAGTGGGATAGTCCGAAAGGGTTACCGCTGCCCTGGAACAGAAAGGGCTAAGGAAGGAACACGGATGGGTTTTAGTCAGTAAGAGTCTGACACTGCCTTCCGCTCCACCCAGAGCGGGAGGGGTCATTTGATGATTTCCCATCCAAAAAAAAAAAAAAAGGCCACTCAATCGTTGTGAACGTTCCTCTTCAGTTTCATTGGCTAGTCGAGCGTGTATTAAAGAAAGACGATGGTCGTGATCTTCTTGACTTTCATTAGCCAATCAAGTATGTGTTAAAGATAGACGGCGATCGTAATCTTCTTGACTCTCGTTAGCTAATCGATTGCGAATTAAAGATATACGATGATCGTAATCTTCTTGGCTTTCAGTGGCCAATCGAGTACGAATCAAACTAAGACGACGATTATAACCTTCTTGACTTTCCTCATTCAACCTACGTAACATGTAGGTCCTCTGTTTTGACAGTCTGTTTTCGCGCTGGTCAGGGTTCTCATTCGAAATGCGTTGAGCATTTCTTTCTCTAATTTCTTTTAATCGTTTTCCTTTCTCATTATCAGTTTCAGTTCGACGCCGTTTTCTCATACGAGAAGCATCTTTACTAGGCCTACCCATATTTTTATAAGATTAAAAATATGTCACTAAAAATTAACAAATAAAAATTTTTTTTGCAAAAAAAAACCGACTTCCAAAAACCCTAAAAGCACTAAAAAGTTAAAAATAATACTATAACCTACCTATATTAATAAACCTAACCTAACCTACGATTAACCTATACTAAAATTTAACAATTTTTTGAAGTCGGTGCCAAGCAATATACGATAACTAAATTACTAATATACCTACAGACTAAGGCCAGAAAAAACAAAACATAAATCTTACAGCTTCTAAATATTCATTCAAATCGGAAAACAACAAAAATACTTTAAGATAGATTTCCTAATACCTAATAGGTATTTAATTTACCCAAAGAAAAAAGATACTAACGTTAATTAACCAACTTAATAATAATAATATATTTTTACATACAAATCAATAAAATCAGAGCAAACACAGTTTACACAAAATCAAAATCAAAATCAAAAGTCATTTATTCAAATTAGGCTGAGAATCAGCACTTTTTGAACGTCAAAATTACAAAAGACAGTCCCCCAAAAACGCCCGCCCTTCACCACTTCCTAGTGCTATCGCTGGGAAGAAGAAGTGGCGCAACAAACTCCCCAGCAGCACAGCTGTCTGTTCGATTAAAAAAAATACTTAATTGTATACAATACTAGGTGCTTATGTTCGGAAATTAACATTACAAAACCAGAACATAAAATTTAATTATTTGCCATAATATGTCAACTAGCCACGCCAATATACCAACAAATATAATAAAAACTATACGTACTCAAGCTAAAAAATAATTAATTAAAATGTAAATAAAAAAAAACTTACTACCCAAATAAAAGCCTCCAGGCATAAAGGGCGTGACAGCTTACACATTTATGCATTGCTGGGTTCTAAGACCTGGCAGTAAGCCAATTCTGGAGAAGGAACATAAACATTGTCTTGCGTTAAACTAGGGTGACCAACTATTCTTATCGTCTAAGTAGTCGTTGATGGAATAGTATGCCTTTGAACAAAGGTTGGATTTTAGTTGAGCTTTAAACACATTAAAAGGCAAGTCTAGAAAAGAAGAGGGTATCTTGTTATAAAAGGTTATACCAAGCCCAACAAATGAGTTATGAACCTTATGAAGCCGGTGAAAGGGGGCACGTAGTTTGTCCTTATTTCTAGTGTTAACACTGTGAATATCACTATTTTTAGTGTACAAGTGTAAATTTTGCCTAATATATAAAATGTTGGCAAGGATGAATTGTGATGCAACCGTGAGAATACCAATATCTTTAAAGAAATCTCTTAGAGAAACTCTGGCACCTAGCTGGTAAATTGCTCGAACAGCTCGCTTTTGAAGGACAAATATATTTTGTATATCAGCGGCTTTGCCCCACAGCAGAATACCGTAGGACATAACGCTGTGAAAATAACTAAAATAGACTAAACGAGCTGTATCAACGTCAGTGTATTGTCTTACTTTCCTGACGGCGTAGGCAGCCGAACTGAGCCTTCCTGCTAGACTTGATATATGAGGTCCCCACTGAAGTTTGGCATCTACTGTTAGACCTAGAAAAATTGCCGAGCCTACAGTTTCAAGCACCTCTTTATCTAAGACGATGTTGGGTCCTAGGTTTCTAACATTCGGTAAGGCGAACTTTACACATTTGGTTTTCTTGGCATTGAGAACTAAGTTATTTGACGTAAACCAATCTGTAACTATTGAGAGTGCACTGTTTACGTCGTCAAAATCTTGTCTATTCCTGTCTACTTTAAAAATAAGAGAGGTATCGTCTGCAAACAGTACAACATCACAGATGCCCGTCAAATGGAATGGTAAATCATTAATGTAAACTAAGAACAAGAATGGACCCAGTATTGAGCCTTGCGGAACACCTAACTGAACTGGTAGCCCGGATGATTTCACACCATTAACATCTACACATTGGACCCTATTATGTAAATACGAAATAATTACGTTGAGAGCTTCGTTTTGGACACCGTAATGACGTAATTTACGCAAAAGCGTGTCATGGTGCACGCAATCAAAGGCTTTGGAGAGATCACAGAAAACTCCAATAGCATTCTGTGATTTCTCCCATGCGTCAAATATGTGTCTCAACAGAGCAACACCCGCATCTGTAGTTGAACGACCTTTTGTAAAGCCATATTGCTCATTATGGAGGAGGCTATTTAAATTAAAATGTCTTAGCAGCTGCTTGAGTATTAACTTTTCAAATATTTTGCTAAATGCAGGTAAGATAGAAATAGGCCTGAAATTGCCAACGTCATTCTTATTACCTGATTTAAATAATGGTATGACTTTACTACTCTTCATGAGGTCAGGAAAAGTTCCTAAATCAACACATTTATTAAAAGTAACAGCTAGATAGGGGGCTACGATGTCTATTATATTACTTATAAGTTTAGTGGAGATGCCCCAATAATCACCGGTGTTTTTAGACTTAAGTGTATTAAAAACATTAACTACATCACGCGGGGTTACATGTTCGAAACTAAATAAGGGACTACATTTAGGTACACTACTGTGCAAAAGGTTTTCAGCTTTAGACGAGGACGAATTTAAGGAGCGAGTCGTAGTTATCGGTATGTTGGCAAAAAACTCATTAAATGCCTCAGCTACGTCAGCTGCTTTATTAACTAATTTGTTGTCGACCATAATCTCAAGTAGTTTTTCTTGTTTAACCGATTTTCCCGTTTCATTATTAATAATTTTCCAAGTGGTTTTTACTTTATTAGTAGAATTTTTTATTGTATCGCCTAAAAATTTTGATTTAGCAAAAGCACTAATCTTTTTGAATAATTTTGAATAAGTTTTGACATACTCTAGGAAGGGAGTATCAAACCTGTATTTTTTCAAACCATATAACTCGTATAGTCTCGCTCTACTTTTATAAATACCGGGAGTAGCCCATTGGTTAAAGCCAACAGAGGATCCATTAATGTTAATAGTTTTGGTCTTGAAAGTGGATTGGTACTCTTTTTGCACAAGATCAAAAAAGGCACCATAAATTTCATTAGGATTCTCGTATTCTACTATCGATGGTGTAATTCTATGAGCTATATTATTTTTAAACATTTTGCAACGACTAGCTGTATAAGGCCTGCATTCAAGTTTATGTGGCTTTTTATGTAATGGCATGGGGAAGCTAGCTAATAAACCACAGTGGTCGGACGTTAAGTCAGTTAACACTAATTTATTTTTGGCATCACAATCACTAAATATATTATCAAGACAAGTTGACGAAGAAGCTGTGATCCTAGTTGGTTCAAAAAACAAGTTAATTAAATTATAAGACCTCAAAAGATTGAGAAGTCTAATACTTAATGGAGTAACATCTAAAATATTAATATTGAAATCTCCACATAAAATAATACTTTTGTTATTTGATTTTAACCTATTGAGAGTATCTTCCATTACCGATTCGAAACTAATAAAATCCCCAGAGGGGGGTCGATAAACGCAAATTATAACATATCGCTCAAGTTCAACACAAGACAACTCTATAGTGCGCTCGATTGAAAGATTAACTAAATCTAAACGTTGTTTACATTTCAACTTGTTTGAAACAAGAACTAAAGAGCCACCGCGAATAGCACTTTTTCTCACAAATGCACTCTGTACGGTAAAGTTTTCATCATTTATAAACACTACTTCATGTTCCTTCAACCAGTGTTCAGTCCAACATAACACCTGAACATCATAGTTCTCCATAAATAAACTTAATTCTAGCTCTTTGCCGGACAGACCCTGCATATTTTGATGTACAGTCGCCAGCACATCAAGTTACCCCACTTTGACCTTGAACGCGTTATGAGCAACAACAGCGAGAATCGTGCGAAAGAGACGTATAGCTTTTTGTCATTTCTTACTTGTAATATTTCGTGCTGCAGCGCGTACGTGAGGGTGTGTGCGTGTGCGCGTCGTTGTGTTGAATAAGACACTATGCGATAAGAAATAGCGTAGCGTAGCAGATTGAATACTTTTGACTTGAATAGAATCGAAATAATGGCATGGTAATAAAAACAGGCGGCCCGCGCATTGCCTAAAACTAAAATACATACGGAAGCTTATAATCAATTTGTTTTATTGAAATGATATCTTCTTAATCCTTCCTTTTTACATATTTGTTTCTTTGTAATACATAGAAACAAATATGTAAAAAGGAAGGATATATAATATAATTATTAAATAGGTATTACTTATATTTACACATATTACCTACATTTAAACAGGTAGGTAGGTATGGTATACACCGTTACACAATTAATTTGCCAAATTTCACGCTTTCGAGGAATGTTGTTAAGTAGCCAGGTAGGTATAATCCGATGTGAGAAAAACAATTGTTTTTTTTAATTTCAAGCAGCTTTTAATAACCTTTTCCGGGTTTTGTTACCTACTTACTTACTGGCGGGCTGGCGGTCAACAGTTTTCGTGCGTTCCTTGCTCTTTTATTGCTGAAAGCCCATAACACAATCTCCTTGAAATTTTGAAATAAATATGGATACTTACCCCATCACGAACCTGTGTGAAGTTTAGCCAATTAATTATACCTATAAAGTCTCTTGTCAGTCCGCCGTGTTTGAGATTTACGTTACGTCCGCGACACGATCTTATTATCTACTAAAATAATAAGTTTGAACTTAGTAACGGAATTATCTATACCTACCGAAATTGCTTTTACATGCAAGTTCAACCTTTTTGCGCTTCTAATAAGATACGATTTTTTTTTTTTCGAATTGAGAACCTCCTCCTTTTTTGAAGTCGAAATAAAAAAAATTTACAAAAAAAAAACCGACTTCCAAAAAAGACACTACAAAGTGAAAAATAACTTTAATTTCCGGTGGCGAACAACGAAAATGCGAACCAAACGACACCGACTTTCGAAATTTATTAATATAATTTTCGAAGTCTGTTTTTTTTTTCAAAAAGGTATTTTTGAGTAAGTAATAAATAAATATGCCGTCGGGGCCCCGTATAAAGCGCAGGCCACACCGCCAGCTAGCGGGCGGGCGGGCTAGGCGGGCGGACATCGTTTCACCTTTTTTCATACTTCGGTAGCTTATATCTGTAGTTCGCGGTGTGAACCCAAGTATGAAAAAAGGTGAAACGATGCCTCGCTCGGCTCGCCCGCTCGCCCGCCAGCTGGCGGTGTGCCCTGCGCACGGCGGTAGCTCCGACCTCTGCTTTTGGCGCCTTAACTACACAACCGATCATAATGGAATTTTGCATACCTAACTATCAGAAAAGGACATAGGAAATATAGGAATAGGATAGGTTACTACGGGAACGCGTGTGAAACCGCGAAAAAATCTCAAAATAAAATGGGGAATAATAATCTTAATCTTTTTATTTAATATTAATTGAAAACAAAAAAAAACTTATACCTACTCTTAATTTAAATATACCTACTTACAACAAAATTTATAAAACCAAACTATACAACAGATTAAAAATAAGTAGATAATATTTATTTTTTACAAGCTTTTATTTTTAGAAAGAAAGAAAATACGTTTATTTGCGGTAAACATGACGCGAAAAGGAACACAAACACAAAAAAAAAATGTATTAGTTTTATTGATATTTGTAACAGATTAATTATACCTACAGTTACATCTCTATCAAAATCAAATGCTGCCGCCAAACAAAAGTAAACTTTTACCTAGATTTCATTTATGTCACAGCCTGCTTTGGCATCCTTCGGGACGTTCTGGCATGCCGTGGCATCCCGAAATGTGAATGCTAACCATAATAAAATGAGATCACAAATCATTCGCGCTAACTAAAATCCCTTGTCGTGCCATGCCGCCAGTGGGTGATGGCCCTAACTTAAATTATCACTAACAAATAATTAGTAAAGGAAAAATGCTCAAGAATATAACAATGGTGCGAAAAGAAAAGAAATTTCAATTTACACTATCTTTATCACGTTATTATAAGAATTATCCATACTAATATTATAAATGCGAAAGTAACTTTGTTTGTTTGTTACGCCTTCACTGCCAAACCGCTGGGCAATTGTGATGAAAACTATGGAGATAGTTTGAAGCCTGGGGCAGGCAATGGAGGAAGCTAGTTTACTATGACACAACATCAACGAACGACATGTCTGGCGTCTTTCCCAAATCGAGCAATGGAAGAATAAGCGTTTGAGAAACAGTGGTTGGAAATACCTTTATTTTGATAAATTAAATAATTACAATATTAAAATATACCTAACTTATGTATTGTAAAACTGTGCTACTATTTAATGTGAACGGAAACCCGGGTGATTGAAGTGCATTATTTAATAGTGCCGTAGAATCGGAGTTCGTCATCTAATGGTAAGTTTAGGCTACGACACTATACGCCGTGCAGTGTGTGCCTTGCGACACCGAGTGTCTAAGTGTTCTGACACGGTGTCAGTGTCGGTGACATTGAGTGTACTGCCTATAGTGTTGTAGACTAAACTAAGTTCGCTCGGGCCTTATTAGCGACATAGAATATGCCATGACCTAAAAGAGCCCAAACTTGACCTCAGAAATACGCACCAAGATCGGCCTTTCAGTTGTTATGAAATACTACTACATGGGAGCATAAAGCGTTGCCTAAACAATATATTATTATTAAATTATAAATAAAAAGTAAATTAAACTCTAATCACTATACCTACAAGATACTGCAAAATTGTAATAACATAACAATAATTAATATTATTATAAAATGATTGTTGAAATGAAATGAAATTATATTATATACTTTACAATATAATAAAAGTATTTAATATTTGGTCGGACCACCTTGCGCGTCTAAAACGGCAACCAGCCTGTCCTTCATGCCGGCCACCATGTTCCAGCAGGTGTCCTTGCCTCTGAATTGCTCCCATGTAGTATGGGCTTCTCGCCGCAAGTTTTCATTGTTGCGGATTTCTGAAGCATCCTAATCGAGATCGAGAACCATGAGACCCCATAGATTCTCGATTGGGTTTAAGTCGGGGCTCTTTGCAGGCCATGGTAGGCGGATGACGTCATCCTGTGCCGCGAACCACGCCTGCACCATCCTGCAGGTGTGCACGCGGCAGTTGTCTCCCGGCGTCCATAAGGCGCCTCCTGACTGTGTCCATTGAAATCTAAAACAAAGAAAATTTTGTCAATTTTATACTTACCTAGGATTCCGTAATATGACAAATAGTACGGGCCAATTTAACTAATCTGCATTCGCGATTTATTTGCAAAAAATGTAAACAAATATGAGTTTATGGAAAATAATTACTACACCATAAAGTTCAGTTTACGCTACAAATTCAAACATTTTATTACTGCTAGTCTAGTAGTGCTAGTCACTCTAAAATCAACCTAATCGTCATTAAAATAAAGTTGATATTTGTATAGCTTGAAATAACATCAATTTGAAGCATTAGTTGAATAGACTTTATATGAGTCATCATCTGCCTAGCCTTTTCCCAACTATGTTGGGGTCGGCTTCCAGTCTAACCGGATGCAGCTGAATACCAGTATTTTACATGAAGCGACTGCCTATCTGATCTCCACAACCCAGTTACTGGGTAATACGATACCCCTTGGTAAGACTGGTTGTCAGACTTTCGGGCTACTGACTACCCGTAACGACTGTCAAAGATCCACGAATGACAGCCGGGACCAACTTCTTAACGTGCTTTCCGAGACACGGAGGGGACTTGGTATGTGAAAATGGTCACCCATCCACGGACCAACCGCGGCAAGCATAGCTTAACCTGATCGATCGACCCGTGCGGCTGTTATTACTTAGCCACAAGCCCCTATAGACTTTATATGAGTATGGGACGGTTAAAAAATATTCTTCAAAATATAAACATAAACAAAAAAACAATTTATCGAATTGAGAACTTCCACCCTTGTTGAGGTGGGTTGTAAAGAACTGAAGATGTATCTAATACATAGTAGGTAATAATAATAAGTAGGTAGTAAGTAATAACAATTGAGACTGGCCGCGCGGCGCGCGTCAATCGGTTTGCGTGAGCGCCCTTCCAACTACCTACATGTCTAATAAGTAGTAGGTATGATTTTAATAAATTTTGTTATTCACTTTTTAAGAAAACCATATTTTATGAAAGTGATGAATAAGTTGAGCTGATAAGGTATGATTACAAGCTACACATGGACTCACGCTGTACGAAGTTGATGTTATTCGTGTGGTCAGAAAAGGATCGGCAGAGTGTGCGGCGTCTGCCGTCGTACCGTAGTGGATCTCGCGTAGAGTTGGCGGCGATGGGCTTCTATGGTTCCGCCTCTTCCCACCGCCGAAGCCAGAAGTAAACATATTTTTTTCTGGAACGAAACAAATAGCTATAGTTTATTTGCCCATTATTACTCAATGACTATAGGCAAAGATGTATTAATACTTATAATTCCCTACACTACAATAATAAAGTTATTAAGTTATTTAATTACACACAAACATCGCTATCATTACAGGGTTACACCCAATGCGATAGCGTTGTAACTAGATTCTAGCTAAGCAGGGGCTGCAGTCTCGACATTCATAGCGATCCGATCGCTTTACGACCGAATTCGGTCGCAAAGCCCTGTCAGGCTGTCACTCCATACATTACACCTGTCAATCCGGGACTTTGCGAGTTGCGACCGAATTCGGTCGTAAAGCGATCGTTATGAATGTCGAGACTGCAGCCCCTGGGCCCTGGACAAAAAGAAAGTGCGTAATTGCTTACATATTTACTATAGAATCCAATCACTACCTACTGGATTAACTTTTGTTTAGAATGTGTCATGACTAAATGGAATCAAAAACAATAGTTCATCGAATTCTGTTTACATATGTATAATTATTTCTCTGAATTTAAGCTTTCACAGTTACTCTACATTTTAGTGACGCTTGGAACAGCGCGCAGCGTTAACATATTTCAAAAATTCTGTATAAAAACACCATTGACACATTTTTTCAATATTAGCCTTTCTATTTATGATTACAAAAAATATTACTCACCGTTATGCCCGTCTGCCGACAAATATCTTTACCCGGCATCCACTCAATCGAAGCGCTATGATGCGCTCTCTTTGAATTTGCGTCAACTGAGGCGCCATTATATTTATAAATTGTTTTAAGAAAGTTCACATCACAGCACAGCACACAGTACGATTCCAAATCACAGAACTTATATACCTTAACGGGTTCCAAATGCGTACGCAACTGACTGACGTAAACTAACGATGTGACGAGACGACTGACGAGACGACTGCCTTTCGTTTAATTTCGTGAAGGATCGGGGAAACTCGGGAGCAGCGGCGGACGCGCAGGGGCGAGTGGGTGTGGCTTATTCCTAGTAAAACATGACAATTGGCTCCCAATTTTTAGTATGTGCAACCATTGGGCAATTTTAAAAACGTTGAAAACTCCACCAATCGTGCCAAGGATACTTTCTTTCTAACACTCCGCAGCGCGTCGTAGTTATATTTATGTATAGGGTTTACGTTGACGTGCTGCCGTCTGTACAACATTCAACATATGTGGCTGACCCGTTGTCGCACCTAATAGTTTAAACTACAAGGCGTATCAAAAGTAGTATTAGTATCAGTACTAACAGTTATCGATGGTACACTACAAGTACCAGTGTCACTGTGTATATTGTATGCTAAAAGATTAGCAATTTGTCTCCTACAACTAGGTGGCAAATACATAGTATAATTTGTCAGTTTGTAATCAGTAATGAATTGATTACAATCAAAATATAAAATAGCATCACTGTGACGACAAGTTCTATTATAAATGAACATATTTAAATTATAAATATGCTTATTTTGCTCATCAGTTAAATAATGGGAATAAGGCAAGGCACAAAAAATAAATTTACAATTATTAGTCTCATTAAGATGCAACATCAAATGGACACATTCAATTATGTCCTTTTTTCTTACATTTAAGCTATCCCCATATAATAATATAACAGTTGAACTAGGGTTTATTTTTGTCAATTTGATATTACTAATTAATTGGCTAATACTGGCACCGGGTAAACAATGATTAATTACATATTGTTGCGAACACTGATTTAACAAGCTACCAAAACCTTGACCAAATTTATCAGAAAAAATATAAGTAGTGTTCATCAAATTATTCATACTATTGCTATCATCACTAATACAGCTACCTACTGGCTGGGCTACTGAGGGTGTGGGTGTAATAAGTTGGGGTCCCTGGGAGCAGGTACAGCTAAAAGAGAGGTTATTTGTCAAAGACTCATACCTCTCCGCATTATACTTGACCAGGTCTGCCAACTCATTAGCCTCCTGCATGCGCTTACTCAGGTCTTGTTGAGAAGCCTCATATTTACTAAAGATATCCTTTAGAGCGTATTCCCTAACAAACAACTCATCCTGAAGGTGCCGAGTGTCTGTGTCATACATAGCATTACACAATTCTAATTCACTGTTACAGTTTTTTAATTCTTGTATTAAATTTACTTTTTTTTGCCTAAGTTTTGTATTTAATTTGTTTACTTTTTGGCATTTTAAAGATTTTTGCGTTTTTCTAATTAATCTATTAATTTTAATATATTTTTTTAACTTATTGTGACTAGTAAACAATGCAACGACGCAAGAAAAGCAAGGAGTTCGACGATTAACTTCAAGATCTTGAGTCACGTGAACATAATGAGCAATTGTGTAGCAACCTTACTTGTAGAAATTTCGGTAACGAAACCATAGCGCGATTCAGAAATGAGGCCTCAATGAACAACGCCATCTATCGAGCTTTGTTGTACTAAAACGGAAATATACTCTGGAATTACCAGTCGTTTCATTACTTAGCTTGGCACCGACTCAAAAAAATTGTTAAACTTTAGTATAGGTTAATCGTAGGTTAGGTTAGGTTTATTAATATAGGTAGGTTATAGTATTATTTTTAACTTTTTAGTGCTTTTAGGGTTTTTTGAAGTCGGTTTTTTTTTTGCAAAAAAAATTTTTTTAGATCGGTGCACCACTTAGAAATATCCGTCCATTTCCCTTTGTCCTGAATGAACACAGGGGGTGGAGGGGGTATCTTCCTTGGGGCGGAAGTAGTGGCGCCGGCGCTGTGGCTAGCGGGCGGGGTGGGGGAAGCGGCGCGGGAGGTCCGCGGGGCGATCGGGGTGGGGGTAGCGGCGCGAGAGGCCAGGGAGGCGGGGGCGGGGGTAGCGGCCGATGTAGAGACCGCTGTTTTTTTGTTTAAAGGAGAAGAAGAGGCTTTCTTCTTCTTCCTTTTATTTTTGCTTGACGCGACGGTGAAGCCGTCATCGTCAGAGGACTGGGAGGAGGAGGACTCTGAGATGGATGGTGAGTCATCATCTGTCGAGTCGTGGGCGCGTTTGCCCGAAGCCTCTTCAGTGTCCATGGACACTGGAGAGTTGGCCGGCTCATCGAGTGAACTCGAATCGCCGACTGGGGAGGGGGAGATGAGCTGCAAAGCAGCTAGTGCATTGCCATATTTGGCTTGAAAATCGGGGTCCTTGAGGAGGACCTCTTTGATAAAATTGACTATGGCAGAGTCTGCCATAGTAGGGGTTGGGGAACGGATTAACTCCGTGAAATGGTGAGAGTGTTTTCCTTATACCTAGCCCCGGGTGGATGGGCCCAGGGGTGTGTGCCCTATACCCTCCCTGTCGGGTGTAGACAGGGAGGTGACCTCAGCCTAACGGAACGACCTAAGCTGAGAAACCCGTCGCCAGTCTTATTGTGCGACGGGACTATGCTATACTGGTGCGAAGGGTGTAGAGACACCCTAAAGACACCAGTGTGCAAGCTGTGGAAGGAAAACTGTCACCAGCCCCGACTAGGAGACCCCCCAAGGCCGGTAAAACATAACATCACACCGATATATACCTAAAGGGTTCGGCACAGGTGTACTTTTAGTACTATGTGGTAAGCAAGATAACATTAAATATGCATATATGATTGCCAGCAAAAACAGTTGGTAACTGTAGGTATTCACAATTTGAGCATTTATGGAGTGATAATAGTTTTCGGTTAAAAACCTCTTCTCATATTCGGCAGGCCTAACAATAGCAATGTGAGTGCCACCAATAAGCCAAAAACATCAGTCATTCTAAACTTCTGGTAAGACCTGACATCATAAAACTGTTAACAGTAGGTTCCCTTTGTTTATAATAGATATGTGCACCCACTTTTAGTCCTGCATGATAGGTTCCTTCTATAGTTAACAATGGAGGAGCTGCTTATCCCCACAATAACTTATAATCAAGTATTCCTACTGTATTGTACAGACGCCAGCAGGTCAAGCTACCCGAAACTGTCAAATTTTCCCAATCAACCTTGAACCTTAATGTTTTAGCGATAAAGTTGAAAATCTATTAAATAAATTTGACAGGTTGTAGTAGCTTGATGTGCTGGCGTCTGTACCTAGTGATATAAATATTCTTACTTACCCAGTTTTGAGTTTGACGGAGCTAGTGTCACGGCTCTCACACAGTTAGATACACCAACTTAGTGCATCTTATGCACTTGCTCCTTTATATCTCTGGTATGATCCAATGTTTAAAAACTAAGTGTACTCAGCACCTAAAATGTGAATAGAAGATTGTAGTAAGTTGTCATCTAAGCATATGATCAAAGTTTTTATTTCATCGAGAGGGTACCGAGTAAACCTCTACAATAATGTCTATCTGGAACTACTTAGTTTTTTTTTTTTTTTTTAAATCTTTATTTATTTGAAAGGGTTTTATCACTCAGTGATAATGTCACCCCCGTAACAGAAAACATTCAACAACTTAAAACTAAACAATGGATAATGAACAGCTATTATATTATTACATAGGACCTACTTAATAATGTTGTCCCTATTCGTTTTGGTAGATAACCAACAACAGTCGACACAACATCCTAGCCTCCTCCGACAGAGGGGACGCTAGGATGCTGTTGCATGCCCCCACTTCAAATCCCACACCAAACGCATATTGTCTATCGTGTATGTTCCGCTCGCATTCCATCAGCACATGGTAAATATCCTCAATCACCCCACAAACTTCGCAGTTTAATGAGGTACTTTTACCCATTAAATATTTAAACTTATTCGATGGGATGTGACCGGAACGCATCCTCAACAGAGCTACTACATATTTCCTATCTATCTCCCTTCCTTCAAACCATGGGTAACGAAGCGGTTCAGACTGGATAGTTTTATACCAGATTCCCTTTAGCTTTGATCGTTCATCAAAATATTCGTGCCATCGTTGTCTGCATAATAAATCTTTGACATGACCAAGCCAATCTGAGTATAACGGTGTGCATGTGTAATTAATACCTTCATACGATGCTTGTTGGGCTGCTAAGTCTGCTTCTTCGTTACCCATGATTCCAATGTGTGAGGGAATCCATTGAATGGTGACAGTTTTATTCATAGACTGCATCTTACAAATTAAGTCTAAAATAATTATGGCTATCGGGATCCCTCGAAGACTCGAGGGTACTCGAGCCAAATGTTGGAGGCTGCTTTTTGAGTCCGAAAATATGACAAAGTTCTCTTGATCTATACTTAATAAATATATAACAGGGCTTCAGAGATAGCTATGAGTTCACAATGCATAATAGAAATCTTGGCATTAATTTTGAATTTAGCTTTAGTATTAAATTGAGGATCAAAAAAAGCAGCTCCTAAGTCTGAACCATCCTTGGACCCGTCCGCAAATATTTTATAGTGTCGACTAAACTTATCATCTATCATTTTTACACACGTATTGTTAAGATCCGTTACATTAATCAGTCTTTTTGCCGAACTTATACCCTTAATTGTATCACTTATTACATTAGATAAATCTACATTGGTTACCCAAGTGTCCAAGGAATAAATATCTAGTATCGGGCTAGAGTATAAAGGCATTTCTGAATAAACTCTGTGGACGTCCACTAATAATGGTAGTTTTTTGTTTCTCCAGTACAAACCTTGGCATTGATCAGACAGCTCCCCCAAGGTGCTTATAAGAATATTATTACGAACCGATTTTGATCTTAAATAAAATTTACCTGTTAGAAACAGTCTTCGAGTAAATAAAGGTTGGAGGCACAGCTCACTTTCCATCACATGGATAGGCGTGCTTCTAATAAACCCTCCTATGGTTCTCATAGCTTGATTTTGCACTTTGTCAAGCTTAAGAAGGTGGCAGTTGGCACAGTTTCCGTACAAAAAGCAACCATAATCCATCCTGCTTCGAATTATAGCTATGTATAGCCTTCTAAGATGTAAGGGATGTACACCCCATTTAGTACCAGCTAATATTTTAAAAATATTTAAAAATCGACAAACTTTTTCTCGGATTTCGTTTACATGTTTACCCCACTTTAAGGAACTGTCCAACCACATTCCAAGGTATTTGACATGATTGACTTGATCAATAGGGCTGTTATTAACAGTTAAATGGATATTATTCCTTTTTCTCCCTCTACTAAAAAGGCACACCTTTGTTTTCTTATGGGAAATATTTAAATTTAAATCTGTCATCAAACTTTGAAAAATATGTAACGCGTTTTGTATATGAGATACTGAATCGGATAATCTCTTCTGTATGTCATACAAAATGAAGTCGTCAGCATATTGCGATATGTAAACATTAGTTATGCTTTTACAAACATGAATTGTGGCTGCATTAAATAGTAAAGGGGATAAAGGGTCTCCTTGAGCAATGCCCTTACCAGTAATTCGACATATTACGTTGTTCTCGCAATGTGTATCTCGTAATTCAATCAATAAATGTCTCTGATGAAGATACTGCCAAAGATAATTACAAAGAACAGAGCCCACTCCCAAGTTATCCAAAATACCTAAAAGAGATGTCAAGTTTATGTTATTGTAGGCACTTTCAATGTCTATGAAACAGCCAACAGTTGGTATACCTTTAGAAAAACCAGTTTCAACCCGTGTGACCAACCTAGACAGACCATCATAACATGACTTAAATCTTCGGAAGCCCGTGGTGTCATGGGATAATAAATTATTTTTCTCTAAAAACCATTCAAGCCTGCGTGTAATGATGGTATGAAGTATCTTACAAAAGCAAGATATAAGCGCAATAGGTCTAACATCTGCACTTAAGCCTGGATCACCTCCCGGCTTCGGTATAGGAATAATTTTAACTTTTTTCCACTGCTCTGGTACGAATCCGGATAGCATAAACTTATTGTAAATAGAAGTCAACATAATTTTAGCAATATGGGGTAAATTTTTTATCATAGAATATGAAATATTATCATGACCTGGCGCTGAATCTGTTTTTTTAATTGAGTTAATTACTTCCTGTACCGAAACCGGGTTGACCAATTGTGTATTACAAGAGGAAAATGTAGGAGTTGGTGGAGATACGTAATCTGGGGCTAGACTTCGCAACAATCCTTCGGCTTTGCATTGGTCAACAAAAGATGTAGCTGATTTGTACCCTTTGACCCATCTCATTCGCCTCCACATTTCTCTTGAAGAAGTTACACTATCTATGTCATTGCAAAATCTCTGAAAGGATTTATTCTTGGCTTGTCGTATTAGTCTCTGCGCCTCACTCACTTTCCTTTGTAAAGCTTCAAGATTTTGTGGGTTGGGGTTGCCTCTAAAAGTTGCCAGTGCAAGGCGTCTCTGTGCAACAATCTGTGATAAATTTTGATTCCAATATGGTTTTGGTATGAATTTGTCTGACTGAAGAGGATTCTCGCTCACCCTAATCATAGGTATATATTGATCAGCTGCAGAGTTTACAATATCTATAAATGTATTATATGCTGATTGATGATCTAAAGGTAGTTCCAAGTTTGTTAATTCTGATTCTATTTTCTGAGTGTAACCTTGCCAATCTGCTTTCTTAAAGTTCCTCCGTTTTTTAAACATATCTGATTTATTATTTTCTAAGCAAGTCTTTATTATCATATGGTCACTTCCTAGATTTTCATTCATGACCCACCATTTAAATTTTAAAGCCAAATCTGTTGAAACAATAGTTAAATCTGGGGAAGATTTTTGTATAGCCCCATTGACCAATTTCAAACGTGTATGTGTGTTGTCGTTAAGTGTACATAGGTTGTTGTCCATGACAGAGTCAAAAATCTGATTACCTCTTGTATCAGTTCTGGAAGACCAGTTTGAATGGTGGCCGTTCAAATCACCTGCAACGAGAACTTTGTGTTGTGTTATTAAAAAAACTTCATCCCAATCACTTCTGCACGTGTGCACTGATGAGGGGCAATATATAGAAATGATATTCTCCAGATGCGCGCAGTTGAGTAATTTTATGTGTACAATTTGAATTTGTGTATTTGAAATATTTACATTACATTGTATAGCCCTGATAGAATGGTGTGTAAAAACAGCTGTACCTCCGTACCCATCGTCTCGATCTGCCCTGAATATATTGTATCCGCTGAGTCTGTCTACACTCTCTGGGTCAAACCAAGTTTCACTGAGTATAGCTATGTGAATTTTCTCCTGATTCAGTAAAGCTTCAAATTCCGTAATTTTCGGTCGTAAACTCTGGGCATTCCATTGTAGGATATTGATTTTTATATGTCTGTGTTTGTTGTTGTTATCCATTGTTTGATATTAGATAAGAAAGGCAACTCCGTTATGTAATCCATCATGAACGATGTAAACCAGTTAAATATCACTTTTGCGCAATCTAACACCTTATTTTCCAGACTGGTCCCGCTATCCCAAATTTTTTCCTTTAATTTATTCCATAACCATTTCCAACTCTTTTTCTTTTTCTTATTTTTGTTTGAATTATCAGTCTTTTCTGTTTCTACATGTTGTATTTCAGAGTCGCTGTCGGAAAGTACCGCCCAATTAATCACGGTATCTGTTTTTTGATTATTGATCGGGTTGACGTCCTTTTTATTACTCTCTTGTTGTATTATTGTAGACTTCTTCTTTGTTTTAGAATTTACACTTTTCGTCTTCTTTAGTGTATTAGCATATGTATCTTGAGTTTGTGTTATAGGTCCTATTTCTGTACTTGTTTCTTGACTTAACATTTGGTGATGTTCTTTTTCCGTTTCCTGTTCTTTTTCTTCGGAATTAACCTCATCATTTGATTCTGACGGCACGTACAGAGTTAAAGCTCGTTTGTATGTACAGTTAAACTCTGCCATCAATTCTCTTAGCCTTCTTTCTTTTATATACATTGGGCATGTGCGAGATAACGCCATATGTTTCCCGTGGCAGTTATTACATTTATAGGCCGTAGTGTCACAATTAGGGTGGGACTTACTACATTTTGGGCATATCTCCTTGATTGATGAACATACTCTAACTGTATGCCCATATCTCCAACAGCGTGAGCATTGCGTGACGGGGAATTGGTAGGGATTCACTTTCACCCTGGTATCAAAGATATATACGTAGGAAGGTAAGGAAGATCCTTTAAACGTTACTCTGACTGTTTCTCCAGGTTCCCATTGTCCGCTATTTTTGTTGCGACGTTTTAATCTTTTAATGCCTATGATCTCTGTGTCACAGCTCAAACCCTCTAGTATTTCTTCCTCAGATGATTCTAAGTCTATATCTTTGATAACACCGTAAGTTTCTCTAATCTCCAGTGTTTTCTGACATCTAAGTCCTTTTTCTTTCAAAAATTTTGACTCAATTAATTTATTTGCACTCTCTTCGTTACTAAACTGGATAAGAACTTTAAACATATTGATATATTTTATACTTGTTATGTCCGGAATATTTTCTGTTTTTAATAATTTTGCTAATCCAAACTGTTTAGGTAACTTTTCAATAGACGTTATGCTAATTTCTATTTTATCTTCAGGTATTCTTATCTCATCATGAACATGACTAGTTCTGGCAAAACGTTTACCCCGTCTCGTAATGTTGGTCCACATCTCATCTTGGTCCATCTGTCTACTTCTTTTATTCGATCTCACTACGTCGCTTTCCCCACTATTTTGTATAACCTCTTCTGTTAACTCCATATTCTCACTATTACTGTTACTAATAATCTCACCACAATATTCTATGCCATTATTCACATTAACTATCTCAATTGATTGGTCGTATTCGAGTTCGCTGCTATCCATTAGTGATTAGCATTTTTAAACGATGAATCATACGCACGGTCAAACGATGTGAGTTGAAACCGGTTCGAAATCACACAGCATGCGCGTCTAACGTTGACAAGCGCCCGCGCGCAACTCAAACTACTTAGTTAAAACACACTACTTTTTTTTTTGAGAAATAAAGTTTTTATTTATTTTATATTTATTATTATTATCACAATTATTTTACTTGCCTTGGAGGTAGTACTTATGCCATCGTGGCGGGTACTTAGGTATGGCTCCAGCTCATGAATGGTCATGAAACACGTTTATCTATCCTATATACGCCAACAAACTCGAGGTCCGGCATTTCGAAGACTATGTTCATTTTCAGGGGAGCTACACTTCGTCGGCGATATAAAATGGTTTCCTTCGTGCTCCAGATTTTTTTAAAGGCCTAAATCTGCCATTAAAACAATATTTCTTCACAAAACCTCCCACATGATTTGTGAGATGTTGCTTTTGACTAACATCTCATGAATCTGCTATTTGACATTAAAACTTCAATAAAGCAATTCATAATATGTGACCATTTTACGAATCTCCTTATAAAACTGTCAAATAGATGAATTACGTGATATGAATTGCACACAGATCATAATAGGAATTGTCAGTTTGTGACCATTTTACGATTTTTAATATGATTAATATTGTTATCATATTATGATTCCGCCAAAGTGGCCTTTTTAGGCCCCCTGGTGATCGACGAGCAGTGAAGACGCTTCGGAACTGTCCTACGTTTTGTTGATCCATCATCCTTATACCTGCCTGCCATTGTCTCACAGCAGGGTATAAAAGCCATAATAGTTGTTGAGTGCGTGTGTGTGAAATTAATCTACAGTGTGTGATTCGCTAGTGTGACTAACTTGTTCGTAAATTATAATCTGACTAGCTTCTGCCCGCGGCTTCGCCCGCGTGGATGTCGGAAGTTATCCCACTGGAACGTGGTACCAGGATAAAAGTATGTGCTTCCCCAGGATGCCATCTATCTCTTTGGCAAATCAGAAGTTCAGTGGTTTAGGCATGGAAATGTAATAGAAGCGTTTTACCTGAAATAAAACGATTATTATATACTTACCTTAGTAGAAGCTTATAAGTATTGAGATAGGCGACTTCATTTCCCGCTTTAGCAGTCCTCTCTTTCTACCCTGTAGTCTGTCTCTTTCGCACACACCTCCCCTCTTACCAGGCGCGCGAGGTAACTGGTGATCCGAGCCTTCGTCATTGTGTCGAAATACCACCAGGTAGAGATTAAAAGTAAGCTTCTACTAAGGTAAGTATACAAATATCTAATCGTTTTATTTCAGGTAAAACGCTTCTATTATTAACTTGACCGTTAGTAGAAGCTTATAAGTATTGAGACCTGTTTGTTATCGCCTGGTGATTGAAAGGGAAAACGCCAATGTGATTGGATCTAAGTATCAATAAACTACCATGAAAGTAGTAAGTGTGTATAAAATAAAATGAAAAGCAGTGTGTGAAGAGACTTCTATTTTTAAATAATTAATTATATTATCACATGACAAACTTATACATGTAGACAATTTTATAATTAAACAACAATTATAATTAAACGATAAATTATCATTTTATAATCAGTTGAATGTAATTGACAATAATGAAGTATCTAGTGTCAATTAAGTCACCGGAACAAAAAGTGTGGAAATATCCGTGTTAGGATTACTATTACTTGAGGAAACCATTACCTCTCGACGATAGAATTTTTGAAAAGTTTTCACAGATTTCCAATTCCCTTTCTCTAAAATATCCTCCAGGGAGAAATTGTCAATCCAACTTCTAGAGGCTACAGCCGAACGAACACTTCCCGGCGTTGCAGATATACCTGCTGCCGTCAGAAGCGATTTGAACCAACCTGCAATGACCGTCCTGGAGGCAGGTGACGGTGGACCTCGCAAGGTTATAAATAAATTTGATGTACTAGAGCTTCTACGTCTTTCATTTAGAGCGGCTATAGTTTGATTGACCCAAAATACAGGATTTAAGTTTTGATTTTGAGTGTTAGCCATGAGACTCCACCCTGATTGTCTATAATCTCTACAGTCTGTTTTGGACCCAAATTGAGGCCAGAAAGTAATTAAGTCATTCTTGATAATGCATTGATCTCTGTCAACTACCAAAAGGGTCAGGTCGTGAATCCTGCGACCCAAACAAAGGCATAACAATGCTAAAGTATGTCGAACAGTTTGGAAAATGTTTGTACTGTCTACCGAGTAATTACTCATAAAATTGGTCAGTATGTTAATGTCCCAGATAGGTGGTTTTGGAGTAATTGGATTTTTTAAAGATATTGCTTTTATAATATGTTTTACAAGAACATTTTCACCTAATTTACCAGACAGTTCTGTATTACAGAGAGTGGACACTACTGATTTGTGAAGGACGATTGTGTTATAAGAGAACTTAAATTTAATGTATAGGTCGGCTAAAAATTGTGCTAAATGAGATGCTTCCGGATACATTGGATCTATATTATGCTGTTTTGTCCATGACACCCAACGATTCCATGGTGCCTTGTAAGTTTTCCACGTCGAAGCACGCCACGCCGATTTAAGTAAGGATACCTGACTAGAATCCCACGTTTTTATTTTGTCTTCCCACCCCCACATTTCCAGACCTCTAGAACTATGCTCTCGACTTTGGGGGGTGGTAACCCCGTCGACGTGTCGACTAGGAGTTGTTTCAGATTCGTTAAGGTGAAGGGGGCTGCGATTGCCCGTGATTTCAGGTCCGCCCGCCAGAATACCTTCTCCCAGCGTGGGACTACAATGAGGTACAGACCTGTTGCTTGATTGAGATGTATCAATACTCTGGGGATGAGAAATGGTGGTGGGAATATCCATGCCAGAGGGAAGTTCCAATTTGCTCTGAAAGCATCGTGAATCATCGCCTCGTGATCGTTCAAGTCTAGGGTTGCATAATTCGCTACTACTCTTGCGGTCTTGGATGCAAACAGGTCGATCACTGGTATTCCCATGTTTGCAAAGATCATCTCTGTGCAATTCGATGATAAGTGCCACTCTGGGGTCCGCCGGTGTCTGGATAAACAATCCGCGTCATTGTTGAACCTCCCGGGAATGTAATAAATTTTGAATAGAATCTGATGATGGTCCAGGATCCGTAGAATTTTGTATGCGACATTCATGAGTGACTGGGACTTGGTCTCGCCCTCGTTGCAAAGATAGGATACCGCAGATCGGTTGTCCGATTGAATGAGAACTGATCCTCCCGTTATGTTCGTCGCTTGTAACTCTAGGACTCTCAGAATGGCTAACAACTCCTTTACGTTGCTGTGTAGACATCGTTCCTCTGTATTCCAAACACCTGACATGGCCTGGTTGTCGAGCTGTCCTCCCCATGCTATGTCCGAGGCGTCTGTAGTTAAGTAATGTGTTGGAGGTGGAATATGAAGTGGGGATGATAGATGGCAATGTTGAAGCCACCATTGCATCTCGTCTAACACCGAGCGAGGTAGCACATATCTGGTTGTGGCTGAGTACTCGGGTAGGGAGTTTAAGAACTTCAGAGTGGACCGGTGGTTTAACCTGCCTCGGGGGACCGCAAAGCTTGCAAAGTTCAGTAGCCCTACCAGGCTTTGTAGTTCTTTTAAGGACATTTTGCCTGTCATCAAGGCATGTGTGACTTTTTTGATTACGGCAGATGACTTTTCCGCTGGTAGTTGCTTGTGATTTGTCCAAGGATGCCAAACAATTCCGAGATATGTTACAGACTTTTGCGGAACAAGGACAGACTTTCCGTAATTCACTTGGAATCCGAGGATTTCTAGCGTCTCCAATAGTAGATCCACCTGCTCGACTAATACCTTTGGGTCTTGATTTGTTAGCAAAAAATCGTCTAAATAAACTATTATTCTCAGACCTTTTTCTCGAAGAATTTGAGCAATCCAATTTGTAAAACAAGCGAAAATTTTCGGGGCTGTACTTAGCCCGAGTGGAAGACATGTCATTTCCAGTACCTCGTCCCTGTAAAGGAGACGTAAAAATCGCCTGTGCGTCTCTGCTATCGGTAGATGGAAGTATGCTTGCGAAAGGTCGACCTTGCACATCCAATCCTGAGATTGGAGAAAGTCCGGGACGCGGAACATGTTTATAAATCGAAACCGTTCTGATAGCACATAGTGGTTGAGCAACCGTAGGTTGAGTACAGGTCGGTATGTTCCATCGGTTTTTGGTACCAAGAACAGGGAGGACACAAAGCTCGGAGTGAGAGGTGTTACCTTCAACACGCCCTGTTGTTTCATTTGACGAATGATTGAAGACATCTCCTCTGACTCTAAGGTGCGATGGCGATCGCCTTTTAGGTCCGGTGTTATCAAAGGCGGTCTTTGTCGAAAGGGTATGCGATACCCTGTTATTATGCGTAATATAAAGGAAGGAGCCGCCATTTGCTTCCACAGGTTGGCAAAATGTGCTAACTGTCCGGCTAGGAAAGGTTGCGAGTCATTGTCTCTGCCTTTTGTTGCCTCTGTAGCCCGAAGGCGACGAGCGACGTTTCTGGCCTCTTTGAGAGTGTCGCGATCCGCGAGATCGAAAATTATTATTAGAACTCCTATTGTTGGAGTTAGTGCGTTGGTCTGGGCCAGCATTGTTTTGGGCTTTCGTGTTGTGGTTATGGTAGCCTTGATAATTACCCTGCGAGGGCTGAGTGTGTGGGCCATTCATATTGCTTGATACATCATAGCAATAGCTTGGGTGACCGTGACCGTAGCGGAATTAATGGGTTTTGTTCGCGAAGCATTCCCGCTGCTAGGCCTGTTCACTGGCCAGAATGCCTTCCTAACACCGCCTGCTTTTTCAAGGGCCGATGTGAGAGCTTCCGGATTGAAAATGTGTGTATTTGAAGGAGGGATTTTATTTACAGCCGTTTTTACCAAAGGGTCTCTAATGTACTTAAGGATACCGTCCCTTCTCATTTCTATGGTCTCTGCTCTGTGGCCGCAAGCCATTTGTAAGAGGTCTTGAGAGACTTTCTGGGATTCTCCTTTTAGAAAGATTTCATCAATTTTATTTCTTAAATCAGTAAGAATAGCATCTGGCGTTTGAGACCATGCAATTAAGTTACGTAAACTACTTATTAAAACCTCTTTTTGCTTCAAAATGCCGAATGTAATAGCTGCGTAAGATTGATCGGAATAGGCCAGGTGGCGTAAATTATCATACGCCTTTACCTCCTCCTTTGATTCCATTTCCGTAAATCCCGGTGAATGGTTATACAGTATGTAACAAAAACCCTGTTGTTCCAAGTAGGGACGTTTTCAGAATCGATATCCGATGGTAATTACGTAAGTCAATTAAAAAAATATTGAAGAAAAAAAATCAAAATAAATATTTTATAATAAATATTTGAAAAGTAACACTGATTGCTCACCCCTGCAAAGAGAAATAGGTAGCAACCAGTCGCTTTGTCGCCGCCCGCCGCGCCGCACACTACCATACTACACTAAGGTCATGAACTCGTCACGTGTCGTTCACATCACTCAGCTGTTTGACTGATAGATAACACTTTGGGAACGTTAGTTTAAATTTTTCAAAAATTTGGCTTATCATGTTTGACGATTGATAATTACAATAAACACATAACCAGGCCTCCATCACTCCATGTACAGTCGCCAGCACATCAAGTTACCCCACTTTGACCTTGAACGCGTTATGAGCAACAACAGCGAGAATCGTGCGAAAGAGATGTATAGCTTTTTGTCAGTTCTTACTTGTAATATTTCGTGCTGCAGCGCGTACGTGAGGGTGTGTGCGTGTGCGCGTCGTTGTGTTGAATAAGACACTATGCGATAAGAAATATCGTAGCTAGCAGGTTGAATACTTTTGATGTTTTGACTTGAATCATCGAAATACTGGCATGGTAATAAAAACAGGCGGCCCGCGCAATGCCATACATAGGTAATAGGTAATACGGGCTGGTGTCCGCAACTCCACGACAATGCGCGTATTTTGCGTCTTATGATGATGCCATACATACGAAACCTTATAATCAATTTGTTTTATTGAAATGATATCTTCTTAATCCTTCATTTTTACATTATTATATGTTTCTATACCTATAATTATTAAGTAGGTATTACCTACATTTAAACAGGTAGGTAGGTATGGTATACACCGTTACACAATTAATTTGCGAAATTTCACGCTTTAGTAGCCAGGTAGGTATAATCCGATGTGAGAAAAACATTTTTTTTTTTAATTTCAAGCATCTTTTAAATAACCTTTTCCGGGTTTTGTTACCTACTTACTGGCGGACTGGCGGTCTACTGTTTTCGTGCGTTCCTTGCACTTTTATTGCTAATGCCCATAACACAATCTCCTTGAAATTTTGAAATAAATATGGATACTTACCCCATCACTTAATTATACCTATAAAGTCTCTTGTCAGTCCGCCGTGTTTGAGATTAACGTTACGTCCGCGACACGATCTTTTTTTACTAAAATAATAAGTTTGAACTTAGTAACGGAATTATCTAGGTATACTACCTACCGAAGTTTGCTTTTACATGCAAGTTCAACCTTATTGCGCTAGTAATAAGATACGATTCCGAAGATTAGGTATGAATTTTCAAATAAAATTCTAATCTATTATTATCGTTACTTCATGTCCTTCATGTGTGTCTTACCTATGTCCAGCCGTGGACTGCCGCCCCTCCTATTGCACGCCATTCAACTCGATGTTCGGAAAGAAAAGAACATGGGTTCCCGTAGGAACCTATTCCTATGGGAACTCGGGTGAAGCCGCATAAAATGCGATAGTGAGTTTGTTTATTTGTTACGCTTTCAGTTTTCACTTGGTGGGCTCTTTTACAAAAGGACAGTGACGTTTTCAACCGACTTCAAAAAAGGAGGAGGTTCTCAATCAGACTGTATTTTTTTTTATGTTTGTTAACTCAGAACTCCGTTGTTTATAAGCCGATTTCCAAAATTCTTTTTTAATTTGTAAGGATATACTTTCAGATTGGTCCCATATAAATTTCCGCAAAAACACTTATGATAATTTATTTACTCAAAACGCTGTCTACCTTCCCAAATATTTTTTGTTTATATCTCTTCTATCTGTGAAAACTTGTAATTGGCCTTATTGTTATTACTCTCAATCGCGCAAAAGTTTTTAGCTGTAAGTTTCCAAAAACTGTAAAATAAAATAAAAGTTACAACTTAAAAGTGAAAAAAAACACTACAAAGTGAAAAATAACTTTAATTTCGGAAGTCGAGTGTCTGGTTTTTGTATTTCGTTTTTCGTTTTTCGCCACCGACTTCCGAAATTAAAGTTATTTTTCAATTTGTAGTGTTTTTATGGAAGTCGGTTGTTTTTTTTTTTTCTTTGTAAAAAAAAGTTTTTATTTTTCACTTTTTTGTTGAGATAATTTTTTTGATTTTTCAAAACCACGTGTCCGATTTTGATAACATTTTTATGGGACCACTTCAGAAGTATCTCCTTTCGAACCAAAAAAAGAATTTTGAAAATCGGTCCACAATTGGCGGAGTAATCGCGTAACAAACACACAAAAAAAACATACCGTCGAATTGAGAACCTCCTCCTTTTTTGAAGTCGGTTAATAAAAACTTTTTTACAAAAAAAAAACCGACTTCCAAAAAAGACGAAAAATAACTTTAATTTCCGGTGGTGAACAACGAAAATGCGAACCCAATGACACCGACTTTCGAAATTTATTTATATAATTTTGAAAGTCAATAGTTTTTTTTTTTTCAAAAAAGTTTTTTTGAGTGAGTAATAAATAAATATGCCGTCTGTTGAATAAGTTGGGTTATTGCGGCTGTCGAAGGACCAATAAGCGTTGTGTAATTATTCGGGAACGAATGTCATGTCGCCTGCACACAAGGGGGTAGGAAACAATTAAGGACTTACTTGGTGTTTTTGAATGTGCCGTGCTGATATGTAGACCGGCGCGGCGTCCGGTAACTTTTTGTTTCCCTGCTTCTTCCTGGTTTTGTGTCGGCCGACACTCGTAAATTGGTATGTTTCGCGGCGCGCGCGCGTCGCGAAGATTAGCGGTATAGCTTGCGGTGCGGTGCGGTTGACTGTTCGATTACAAGTGAAGTTGAATCTCTGTCCCTCTGCTGGAGCGTCTTGATTCCACGTAGTCCGGAAACGGTAGTCGGTTGGCGCTTTCTCTTTCTGTCGCGTATGGACGTAATGATAGGGAGAGGGATAGATGGATAGGCACTTGGCGACATGACAGAATAAAGCGGGTTGACGTTTTCGTTCGGATATTTAATAGAGAGAAACTTGTAATATAGAAACTTGCGTAAGCATCCTGCCCGGGTTTGAGGATATGTAGTATTCTCAAAAAAGGGAAAGGAATTGCGTTAAAGCGGATTAAAAGAAAGAGAGAAAAGAAAACAATTGAAATATATTAATTACGACTAAAATTACGTGATATTAATTACGCGGTGAAATCATTGGGAAGGCAACGGGCAGAGTTTAACAATGGGTCGCTTGAAAGAGCCACTGCATGTCTTCACCATAGCAACGCGGGTTGTCCCATCTTTGCCGGGGAAAACCTCGGTGATTATGCCCATTGGCCAACGTAAAGGAGGGACATCATCTTGATGCATGAGAACCACTGCACCAATCCTAACATTGTCCACGGCATCCAACCATTTTTGCCTAACTTGTAAGTTATGTAAATATTCTATCCGCCATCTTCTCCAAAAGCTGCAAACCATTTGGTCAAGCAATTTTTTGCGGCAAGTTAGAGACTTCGTTGTTTCGGGAACGTTCACGACAGGCAACGAAGTCAACGGAGAAGCCATTATAAAATGAGCGGGAGTAAGCGGTTCTGGGTAAGGATCCTCAGTCAGGACACAGAGCGGTCTCGAATTCAGAACTGCCTCAATTTCAGTGAGAACAGTCGAGAGTTCCTCATAGGTAAGAAGCTGAGAACCGATAACACGGTATAAATGAGTTTTAATAGATTTAATATTAGATTCCCACAACCCTCCAAAGTGGGGGGCGCGGGGTGGAATCATTTTCCACTCTATGCGGTAGCGGTTAGCAAGTAGTTCTTGCAATTGAGCCTTGGATTTAGCACACACCAAAGTTACGCGTGCGTTGCCACTTGTGTCAGTAACATGTAAGTATATGACGCAGCCATATGCATTCAAGCTGGCATCAGCAAAACCTACTATATTTGTCACGCAACCCATAGTAACGGCTACATGACGCGGCAGTTTTAAAGAGGAAAGTAAAGGCAGTTGCTCTTTAAACTTTTGAAAGAGAAGTACAATAGAATCGGGTGGAGTTTCATCCCAATCTGTGTTTAATTTCCATAATTCCTTTATGAGTAATTTCGCGAATAAAACCACGGGAGCCACTAGACCCAGAACATCCCACAGACGGGCAACAGTGGAAAGTATGGAACGTTTAGTACAACTTTTATCCAAGTTAGATGTAGTAAAGGTGAAACAATCCTCGGAAGGAATCCATTTGAGTCCAAGAATCTTTAAGTTATCCCCGTCAGAAAAGTTAATAGAAGAGCGGTTGGAGTGTGGAATAGAATCCAGTAGTTCCAAGGAATTACTTGCCCACTTAGTAAGGTCAAAGCCCCCAGCCTTAAATAAGGCGATAAGTTCAGCGGAGAGAATCTTGGCTTCCTCCAGAGTGGAGGTCAAGTTAGCCAAGTCATCCATGTATAACTCATGCGAAGCGACAATGGATGCGCGCGGGAATCGATGTTTTTCATCCTCTGATAGTTGACGGACTGTCCGCATTGCTAAATATGGGCTGGGCTTAAGGCCAAACGCCACTCGGTTAAATTGAAATTCGCGAACAGGTTCAGCGGTATTAAACCGAAACAATATTTTCTGATATTTTCGATGCTCATCAATAACAGCAATTCGGAGATACATCTGTTTTATATCAGCTGTGACTGCAATAGGGAATAATCGGAAATTTAAAAGTAATAAAAATATGTCAGCCTGTAGATTAGGCCCTGTGTGTAACAAATCGTTCAATGACACGCCATTATGAGACTTGGCGCTCGCGTCAAGGACGATGCGAACTTTAGTAGTTTGTTTATCATTCCTAATAACAGGGTGATGCGGTATATAATAACCTACAGTCTGATCAGCAGCCCTAGGTGTAGTTTCAGTTAAATAATTTTGATTAAGGTATTCTTGGATTATTTCGTTATAACTAGCGCGCAAGGCAGGGTCGCGAAGCTTAGTTTTTTCCAAGTGAATAAAACGTCGATAAGCGACAGCATAAGAATTTCCGAGTGAATCTGGATTCTTACAAAATGGTAACGCAGTACAGTACCTACCGCTGGAGTCACGTGACACCGTAGAAACGTACAGCTGTTCACATTCCCGTTCAGCGGGACTCATAAAAGATTTTGAGGGTATTTCTTCAATGTTCCAGAATTTATGTAAAGATTCGTCTAACGACAGAAAACAATGAGAATCATCTATATTCAACGCGGTAGAAAAATATGAAGCGGTATTTAAATCAGCGATATTATTTTTATTATTAAACGAACTAGTGGGTACTTCGTTTTTATTATTAAATAAACTAGCGGGTACTTCACCCATAAGAATATAACCGAACACGGTTTCAATAGCGGATGGCGCGGTAGGTGAAATAATTTTATTGTTGAGTAATAAATATGGGAACAGCTTTGCCCCTAAAAGTAGTTCAACATCACCAGGCATATGCCACAGGGGATCGGCTAGCGGTAATTTGAACAAATGTTGCACTGCAGAGGTATCAACAAAGTGAGATGGTAATTTGTCAGTTATGCAGTCAACCACAAGAGCGGTTATTTTAAAGGAATTATTTTTATTTTTAGCAGTAACTGTTATCTCAACGTAACCTATAATAGGCCGCGAAGAGGTTCCTACGCCTTTTATAAATGAATTTGAAAGCGGTATAATATTCAATTGAAGTCTCTTACAACCGATATGGATGAAACTCGAGATAGTGAGTACATTAATAATTTTATTAATACTTGATTTTGTATTCAGAAAAGTTGTGAAACTTAAAAATCTTTATTTGAACTTTATAAGGTCTGGAACATTTTGGTTTGTTCTGTGTTTTAGTTAGATTGACAATCATTACATTTTCTCATACCAGCTAAGCCTAACAGTCGCTCGCGCACATTCGAAGCGTGCGCTCGGTTACTATATTATCGGTGTCCACATACTCCTCACGCGATTAGTGCTACCTTGCGTTAGCGAAATAATATTTTTTAATTTATATAATGGGATTGGGAAGTGGAGAAGAAGATGATGACTCTGGTGATGAGGAGATTTTACCTATCACACAACAACAAATTGAAAACTCGTTGGAACCAAGTAATTTGCGAAATGATATAACAAAGGAAAGTGAGAAGAGATTAGCGGAGAAAAGAAAAGAAAGAGAAGATGAGAGTAACGAGGATGATGACTTTATTACTGTTAACAGAAGGAAACCCAAACGTTTTATTCGAAGCACTTCATCGGAAACCGATAAGATGAGGGTAGATATGGAAAAAAATGTGAACTTCCAGGATAAGTATGAAGTATGTATTACGTCGGTTGAAAATATGCCCAAGCAAATGGCATTAGCAAAATTATTAAGATCTGAAAATATCAAAAACGTTTTAAGAATTAAATTCAAAAGTTTTAACAAAGTACTTGTTCAATTTCAAGACAAGGAAGATGCTGTTAAACTATTAAATTGTATAAAATTTAAGGAAATGGGATGCAGATGCCAATTGATTAATGAGTTGTCAATATCTTATGGTGTGGTAAAAGGGGTTGATCTTGATATGAGCGATGAGGAGCTCATGGGCATTTTTGAATCCAGTACCGAAATAGCATCTATAAAAAGATTAAATCGAGTTGATTCGGAGGGTAAATGGATTGCCAGTGAGTCAGTGAGAGTTGGTTTTAAAAGTAAAAATTTACCACTTCATATCTACGCGTACGAGTGCCGATTTAAAGTTGAATCTTACGTGTTCCCAGTGACGCAATGCTCAGGATGCTGGCAATTTGGACATGTAATAAAATATTGTCCTACGAAGAAGAAACTGTGCCCAAAATGCGGGGGTAATCATGTGAATTGTGACCTTATTAATTTTCTATGCCTTAACTGTAAGGGTAATCACCTTGTCATCGACAAAACTTGCCCTTTCTTTTTAAAAGAAAAAGAGATAAGGAATGTTATGAGTAGCGAGCAGTTAACATATCGAATGGCACTTCAAAAAGTTATTGAAAAACGACAGAACAATAAATACACTTCAAATAATACCTCTAAGCACCTTATAAAACCTACAAACTTAGAAACCCAAGCTAAAAGCTACACTAGTATTATCTCAGGAAACAAAACAGGGTCAATACAAAATCAAGAAGAATTTACCGAACAGTCAGCTCAAGAAGAAGAAGAAATGGAAGTAATACAACAAGATAGCACAGAGAATACAGCACGTCCAGCTCAGAGAAATGCAGGTGGGGGAAAAAAAAACAAAAATTAGGAAAAGTCAGAATGCTCTAAAACAACCGAGCGGAAAAGAAATAAGAAAAACTCTAAATGAAGAACATAGGGAAAGAAACGATCAATTACGATATAAGTTTGAACTTAAAAAGTTTATTAATAAGTTTAAAAACATTTACAAGTCTGAAGGTACTTTTGAGGATAAAGTTATATTAGTAATTAAAATGATTTATGAAGAAATTAAGGAGATGTTACTAGGTAGGTTCTTAAGTGGAGGGATTTTTGAAAACTTAATAGATAATTTTGATGGATAGTACAGTAAGCGTCATAATAAACGACCCATCCCAACACTTAAAGATTATCACCCGAGCGACGGCAGGCGCGTCACGTGACTCTGGCCCCGAGCAGCTCCCTCCCCTGCCCCCGCACCCATATCTGCCCGAGCATCCACCGATCCACCGATCCACCGATCACATATTATTATTTGCATGTTTTTAATAATATGGTCTTTTTTCGGCTTCTGGCCGAACCATATACCAAGAATAACTTTCAAAAAGACACTTTACGTACGGTTGAGGATACGAACCCGCATCATCAGACGCCAGCCGATCATTTAGACCGCGCCTTATACCACTAGGCTATTGGCTCAGTTGTCAATCTCAACGAAAATTCTAACAGCATTACTCCTTTTATCGAACAAGGTTGATAACGGCCTAATCTTCGAGATATTAAGGTTTAAATTTCAACATCCACGTAACTCCTCAATTAACTAAAAGATAAGGTTGAAATTAGCATAGATTTCTTGTTTGGTTGAATAGAATGTGCTTGATTCCGATTATTGCACTACCGTCATTTTACTTCAGAAACTTAACTGCTGTATGAACTGCGAGTTAAGGTTGAATTTAGAATACTTCTTCGTCTTATTTACTAAACTGTGATTGAGGGTATAATTACTTTACAAATCGTTTCGTTTTCGTGCCGATCCGCTTGTGTGTAATATCTTCGTCGTAATATTATCCGATTTATTAAGTTTTTGAACAGTCGATTTTATTAACCGATAGTATGGTGCGATTAACTACTTTTTTCAAGGCTAAAATTGTTGTTCTCTGAGAACAGGAACAAAGCATAAAGAAAATAGCACGAGATATGGGCATAACGGTAAGATTTATTGCACTATTACTTACAAGTTGTTTTTTTTTAATGTATTTCTAATATTATCATTTTCATTACAGAGAAAAACAGTTCGTAGATGGATACAAAGGTATCAAGCGACGGGTGATGTGAAATGTGATCGCCAAGGCCCTCGTCCAATTGCTTACACTAATGAATCGGAGCGACACCGTAACATTGTGGAAGTTCACTCGGTGGAACCCTTCAAAACTACGCGTTCAAGTGCTGAAACTTTTGGAGTGTCGCTTAGCACTGATGTAGCGTGTGTGCTGCATGCTTTAATATGGTTTTGGGCAGGAAGTCCTCTTCAAGAAGTGATAGACAGTGACGGTCATCCTCTTCGTTATTATTAGGGTTTTACTCAGCAGATTCATTGTGTAACTTATCTGATAAAATTTCATTGGAACATGATCAAGTGTTAATAATTCCCAATATTTGTGGGATCATTAGTAGTTAATCAAAAATAAACAACCTTTATTAATATTAATCCAGTTACTCCTGTTTACAAGTAGTCTTTTAATGTGTTAACGATGCACCATCTGACCTCACATATTTTTCTATAATATTGTGTTAAATGGGTTATAAGAAAATGTGATAAAAGAGAAAGATGTATATTGCTATACTGTATAGTTTAGCATGTTGGTTCTTCCTCTGTAATTCACAGGCACGAATGACAACATTTCATTTTTTTAACAAGGGTTTTTGTCCCCTATGATCATACAGAGTATAAAAAATTATGTTTTCACAACTTTAAAAATATATAGCACGTTATTTTTCTCTATATACTTTTATTTACATTTTATCGAACTAACACTAATATATACTAGTATATACAAGTATATAATACGAAAAAATATAGAAAAAACTGAAACAACTTTAAATAAATAAATATTGTAGTTATGTTTCTAGAAATATCTATAAACGAACCGTTATACCTACCTCACCCAGGGTATTTATTTTGTGTTTAGTTAATATTCTAAGTAAATAACCCCAATTTAACACAGATAGAAAACTGTATACTCAACCAGGAAGTGGATTCCATGAAGTCCTAGAAATGTAAATAAAGAAATAAATGAATATTGTTTATGCAACATGCCTAGGTTTTCTTACAAACCTCATTCCTAATTTAACATTTGATTTCTTAAATAATAATTAATGAAAATCACATAATAACCTAAAAAATAATAATAAATAAATAAATAAAGAACTTAAATTAGAAAAAATCAATCATCTCATTCGCGGATTTGAACTCGTGACCATCGTATTGCTAAGCCGCAGTCTTAACCACTAGACCAACGCGCCATTCACGTTATACTACAAAAAACTTAAGCGGTTTGATGTCATTAACCAAGTGGGGTTCCGTTTCTCTGGAGCTTTGTGTACACACAAAAATATAAAAATTAACTTATTTCAATGGAACTCTCAAAGTCTACGTCCTAAACTAATTCCCTTTTCAGAGCTTCTAATTCAGGAAAATGTCCACATAGCAATTCTGAGTGAAACATGGTTAAATTGTGAAACTGATATTCATATTAGAGGCTATAACATGTATAGATCAGATAGATATGATTCCTATGGAGGCGTCTTAATTTTAGTGCATAAATCCATAAGGTCTCACCTATGTTCGGTTCAGGTTCGAAATGGTGGAATAGAAATTGTTTGCGTTAAATTGATAAATTGTAAAAATATAAAAAATGTTGTGGCTATTTACTGTCCATCTTCTGTACAAACACAGTTTTCAGACTGGGATCAGATATTTTCTTTGTTTTCAAAAAATACCTTGATAGCAGGCGACTTCAACGGTCATCATACCAACTGGTCCGTTAAAACGGATATGAGAGGTACGCAAATATTGGACGCGGCTCTTGAAAATTCATTTGTTTCTCTGAATAATTGTGCGGCTACACGAGTTAAATTAGTAAGCGGAAATTTGCAAGAGACTTCACCAGATATTTCATTCACATCTTCGGACATTGCCATTACATTTGACTGGCAAGTATTCAACGAAAATTTGGGTAGCGATCACATGATCATTAAAATGTCAACCAGCATAAATAACGATTTTATCATTCAAAAAAAAAGAAACTATTCTAAAGCTAATTGGAAGGGATACCAGAATTACCTTACACAAAATTTTAACCCCCCAAGCGACAATGTTCAAGAAATGTACGATTATTTATTACTTCAAATTAATAATACCGCAGATAAATATATTCCTTTTATTAAAAGTAGTTGTCAACCCTCTAGTAATTTTAAACCGAGAGAATACTGGAATCCGGAACTATCTAAAATAGTAGCACAGCGTAGATTGTGTTTATCTAATTTTCGACGCAACCCAACTCCTGACAACTTGACCAAACTAGAAGCAAAAACTAGAGAATCTAAAATATTAATTCAAAAAGCAAAGTCCGTAGGCTGGCATAGATTTTGTGATTCCATCGATGAAGTAAAGACAGTATCTGAAATGTGGCGAAGAATGCGTTGGATAAAAGGCTATAAGCAACTTAGAAGTTACCCCCCTATTGAGAAACAAAAAGAATTACTGTACACATTAACACCTGATTATGTTCCAAACCGAGCACCTGTGTATGTCTCTAGCAATGAAGTCTTAGAACGCGAATTCAATATTCATGAACTTGAAAACTGTCTCACAAAAAAAGATTCAGCTCCGGGCGAGGATGGTATATCATATTCTATGATCATCAATCTACCCGTCTTTATTAAATTTTATCTGCTTGATATATACAACCATATTTTCAAATTTAGTATTGTACCGCAACAGTGGCGTCATATCCAAATAATTCCAATACCTAAAGCTAATAATTCTAATGCTGATCCTAAATTAAGACCAATATCGTTAATCTCATGTTTATGCAAAATCTTTCATTTAATGATAGCAAAACGATTAGAATGGTATGCTGAAAGAAAAAAAATTTTATCACCATGCACCGTTGGTTTTAGAAGATCTTATTCATGTCTCGATTCATTAGCCCGTTTGGTCACCTATATCCAAATTGGATTTTCTAGAAATATCCCTACATTGGCATGTTTCTTGGATATTCAAAACGCCTATAATAACGTGTCGATTGACGTAGCAGTTAGTATTATGGATAAACTTGAGATTGGATCAAAATTTTGTTCTTATATATGGGCGTTTTTGAGTGAAAGATATTTAAAGATCAAATCCGAAAATAGTGATGAGTTAACAGTTAGGTGGACTAATAAAGGGTTGGCTCAAGGAGACCCTTTGTCACCATTACTTTTTAATTTAATAACTCACAAACTGTGTCAGCTTCCGCTTGAGGTAGTTTTATCTCAATATGCAGACGATTTTGTCATCTATGTTAAACACAAAGATATTAAAGTATGTGAAATGTATGTACAAAATGCTTTGGATTCTATTGTAAGGGTTTTGGATGAACTTGGTCTGGAATTATCTTCAAGCAAATCTACTTTTTGTTTGTACAGTAGGGGCAGGCGTAGAATGCTTCCTACGCTAAAAGTAAATGAGCAAACCTTGATTTTTTCTGAATGCATAAAATACCTAGGTATGTGGCTAGATAGAAGTCTCCGCTGGGGCAAACATATAAATGAAACAGTAAGTAAATGTTTAAAATTTCTAAATCTATTAAAAGTTCTAACGGGTAGCTCATGGGGAATACACACAAAGCATATACGTAGGTTATATATTTCACTAATTCGAAGTAGAATGGACTATGGGTGTTTTATGTATGATTGTAGCGCAAAATCTCATGTTTCCAAGCTAGATAAGTTACAGAATCAAGCCCTGAGAATTATAGGTGGATATATCAGAAGTTCCCCAATCCATGTAATGGAGTCTGATTTGAGTATCTCTCCACTATTTTTAAGAAGAGAGTATTTAGCCTATAAATATTGCTTGAAAATAATGTCATGGTCAAACAATATGACAGTTAGCTTGATTGTGGATCTGAGTGTCCTTTGTAGTATTAAATATTGGGAAAACAAAAAATTGCCCTTATTGGTTAAAATTTATAATCATTTAAAGCACATAAATGTTCTTTCAACAGATATTCATAAAATGTATAAGTTAGAAACTTGGACAACTGCTATTGAGATTAAAAATGTAATTCATGTTAATCTAGAATGTGTTAAGGTTCCTAAATCCTATTATAATCCAAATTTATTAGTGTTCGAAGTTATAGCTGAGTTAAATTCTATGTATTGTAATTGGCACAAAATTTTCACAGATGGTTCAAAGGGTACTTCCGGTCTAGGTGCAGGGATATTTGACCAAAGCTTAGGAACTAATCTCGGTTTTAAAGTAAATTGTAATGTATCAATAATGACACTGGAACTCATTGCAATTTATCAAGCGATCCTTTATAGCCGAAATCAAAATTTAAAACGAATCGTCATTTTTTCGGACAGTAAAAGCGCACTGCAACATATTGCTCGATGTGCCTCTGGTTTCAGAGGCGCATCGATAGCATATGATATTCTTGAAAATATTATGTTATTATTTAAGAATAAAATAGAAATTAAGTTGCAATGGGTTCCAGCTCACATTGGATTACGTGGTAATGAGGAGGCTGACCGATTGTCTAAATTAGCAGCAGGAGAGGGTACAACGATTGACTACTTACCTGATTATTGGGAATACATATCTAAATATAAAATTATTTGTTATAAATCCTGGAAACAACACTTTGAAAGTATAAGTCAGCAAAAAGGTATATGGTATAGGAGCATACAAGGCGAACCTCCTCGTGTACCTTGGTTCGATGTCGATCAACTAAGTAGACATTATACTAAATTAATTTTCAGACTTCGCTCTGGACACTATCCATCGGCCAAGTTTGCATTCCTGATGAAAAAAACTGATTCACCGAATTGCAGAGAATGTAATCAGATTGAGGACGTGCAACACATGCTGATGGATTGTGTCCGCAACAGGCGCGAGAGGGAGGCACTTTTGAAGGAATTAGACTTAAACAGGCTTAACGTAGGATTGATACAATCAATTTTATCCCAACCAACTTCAGAAGGTGCCAAAAAGTTAAGTCATTTAATAACAGTCCTTCATCAGTGACTTCTATCCTTACCCCAAGTGTTTTTATATAATTTTTTAACTGGTTAGCATACCTAATTCATCTGTTAATTTTAAGATTTAATGTAACAATAGTAAAAGGCACGATGGGGTTGACATATCTGTTTAGATAAAAACCCCTAAACAAATAAAGAGAAAAAAAAAAAAAAAGTCTCTTACAACAAGCTTACGTAATTATGTTGTTTTGCGAAGCGTTATCGATCAAACATCTTACAGAAACATATTTATTATATCTGTTGTCAACGTATACTTGTGCGGTCGACAGTAATACGGTTGTGCGCGGTAAATCTGTACCTACGCGTGAACATGCACACAGCGCCACCTGTTGTGAATGCGTGGAACTAGGCACAGCGTCGCTCGATCCCGACCGTTGAGTAGTTTGCTCCAGATGTAAAAGCGAATGATGTTTCTTGTTACATGTCCTGCAAGTATGTATTGACCTGCACTGCGAAGCCGTGTGTGTTGAGCTAAGACAGTTTACACATCCACGTTTGTTTTTAATAAAGTCCAAACGTGAATTGGCTGATAGTGCTTGAAATGTTGGACACATATAAAGCTTCCAATGATCACTTCCATTACAGTGTGAACAAGTTTGGTTATTGTCACAAGCAACAAAGGTATGCACCGTACTATCACGTGACTGATTACGATAATTATTTTTGTTCACTGATACAGTTCGAGACGAAACAGTTCTATCCAATATTTTAACTTGCGATTTTATGAATTCAACGAAATCCGTATAAGTTGGAATCTCCTCCTCTCTCATATGCATCTCAAATAAATGTAAGGTAGCGGGGTCCAATTTTTTCAAAGCTAAATTTAATAGTATGAAATCCTTTAAGTCGTTAATTTTTAATTGTTCTAGTGCCGAAACAGACGCGTGAAAACTTTCAATAAAACTATTTAAAGAGGTGGAATTATTACTTGCAGGTTTAATGTTTAATATGTTAGACATGTAATGTGACCCTAGTGTTCGTTTATCTTGATACTTTTGAACCAAACTGTTCCAAATGGATTTATAATTTTCGCCCGATGGAATAATTCCGGCAGTAATTTGTAATGCGTTTCCTTTCAGATTACCCATTAAGTATTGCACTCGTTGAGAATCTGTAAGATTTATATTACTATGGATGTTTGACTTAAATGATTCGTAGAAAACAGGCCAGTTTTCAATCCTACCATCAAAAAATGGGATCTGAATTGGAGGTAGTTTGATCGAGTATTTAGATTGTTTCACGATATCACAAGTTGAGTCATCCGGTGACCTTGCAGACCTCGCGGCGACAAGTGAACGAACTCTTTCGACACGGGTGTAAACGCCGTCAAATGATATTTGACTGTTATAATCGATTGTATAATCAGGATTTATTTGTAAAGAATATGTATTTATTTGATCTAAGTTAGCACTAAATTCCTGACGAGTGATCGAGAGTATTTGAGTGTCCGCCATGAACGTTTCCGCCGAACGAAGCTCAATATTAATCGTATTTATTTTCTTTGAAGTTTCATACAATGACGATAAACGCTCAAAGATTGCTTGATTTTTAGCTTGAAGTAATTTTATCTTCATTTTTAGTTCTTCCATAATGGGTTATTGTTGAAAATACAACGGATAAAAATTATTAAGTATAGCGGGTAGACTTACAACAAATATTTTTATTGTAAGTGAGTAAGAAGTAATTGGTTATAAATAAGTTAGTAGGCAAGTTTGCCGAACTAACTCACGATAATAAGCGGTTTTTTAATATTGACCTATGCTATTGTAATGCAGCAGGAGCAATATTAAGTTGGCACAATGGTTCTCAATGAATATGTACCTAGCGGAATGAACGAACGTTAGTACGCGTTCGTTTAATATGGCGGTTTCACGAACTTAGGTATTTGCCTAAATTCTTAGGTATGGGACCTATGAATGCTGATTATTTGAATCCGACTCGAATGGACCAAAAACTTATGTTGAATAAGTTGGGTTATTGCGGCTGTCGAAGGACCAATAAGCGTTGTGTAATTATTCGGGAACGAATGTCATGTCGCCTGCACACAAGGGGGTAGGAAACAATTAAGGACTTACTTGGTGTTTTTGAATGTGCCGTGCTGATATGTAGACCGGCGCGGCGTCCGGTAACTTTTTGTTTCCCTGCTTCTTCCTGGTTTTGTGTCGGCCGACACTCGTAAATTGGTATGTTTCGCGGCGCGCGCGCGTCGCGAAGATTAGCGGTATAGCTTGCGGTGCGGTGCGGTTGACTGTTCGATTACAAGTGAAGTTGAATCTCTGTCCCTCTGCTGGAGCGTCTTGATTCCACGTAGTCCGGAAACGGTAGTCGGTTGGCGCTTTCTCTTTCTGTCGCGTATGGACGTAATGATAGGGAGAGGGATAGATGGATAGGCACTTGGCGACATGACAGAATAAAGCGGGTTGACGTTTTCGTTCGGATATTTAATAGAGAGAAACTTGTAATATAGAAACTTGCGTAAGCACCGTCGGGGCCCCGTATAATAGATACGGCTGTAGCTCCGACCTCTGCTTTTGGCACCTTAACGACACAACCGATCATCATGGAATTTTGCATACCTACCTATCAGAAAAGGACATAGGAATAGGATAGGTTACTACGGACTACTCGTCACGCGTGTGAAACCTCGAAAAAATTTCAAAATAAAATGTGGAATAATAATCTTAATCTTTTTATTTAATATTAATTGAAAACAAAAAAAACTTATACCTACTCTAAATTTAAATATACCTACCTACTTACAACAATTTTTTTTTTTTTTTTTTTTTCTTTATTTATTTACAGGGTTTTTTCTATAAAGAATATGTCACCCCGATTATTGAATACAATAAATATAACAAACTAACCTACCCGCAACCTTATACCCATAATAATAATATAATATTGTGTTCTGGCCTCATCTGACAATGGTGAGGCCAGGACGCTATTATAGTAGTCTACATTATAATTGTTGTCAAAAGCTTGAAGTCTTTGGACTCCAATACGACTACATTCCGTCAAGATGTGATGTACATCTTCTATGACTCCACAGACAGCGCAATTGGGTGAATCAACTTTGCGCATCATAAAACCAAAACTATTGAGAGGAACATGGCCGGATCGGAGTCTCAAAGCTATCACAACTTCTTGCCTATTCATCCTGCCCTCGCTGAACCAAAGCATACGTGGAAGCGATGGCTGAATCGTCTTGTACCAAATGCCCTTCGTTAGAGATCTCTTATCAAAATATTCTGACCAGGACTGAATACATCTATCTCTAACAAGGGGTAAAAGTTCAGTATGCCATGGAGCACAAGCATAAAATTCTCCATCAGACGCGGCTTCATTTGCCAAACGATCAACCATCTCATTACCATCGAGTCCAACGTGAGAAGGAATCCACTGCAATACAACAGTTTTATGCTTGGCAACAAGTTCAGTGATAGCCCCTAAGATACTATATGCCAATGGAATCCCCCTGAAAGGTGAAGTACTCGTGCAACTCAACAGATGAAGAAGGGCACTTTTCGAGTCAGTGAAAATGACAAACCGATCATCGTTCAAAGATTTGATGTAAGCCAAAGCTTCAGCGATAGCGATTAACTCCAAGTGCATTATTGATACTTTTGATGGAATACGGAATTTGAAAAAGGTACCAACTTGCGAATCAAAGAAGGCTGCACCACAATAGTTCTCATGTCTAGAACCGTCCGTATACATACAGTAAAAGCCAGAATATTGTGAATTTAGAGATTTACAACATATCGATCTCAAATTATGTACATGATAACAATGCTTAGGTTTATCAACCGAATCTAAACTAGGCTTTACAATACGTGCTAAGTCCATATTGCTGACCCAAGTATCCATGGAGAACATGCCAATTTTACTACTGCAGTACATATGTTCTTGCTTTAGGACATCATGAGACATAACTAACAGTGGTTTTTTCTTATTTCTCCAATACGGATTATTAACACAAAGAACATGAAGCTTATCTAATATGCCTATTAAAGGAAATTCGTAACACTTAGATTTTAAGTAAAACTTACCAGCTAAATATCGACGGCGAACAAAAAGAGGAGGCAACATCAATTCAGATTCCATCACGTGAATCGGAGTGCTTTTGATGAACCCGCCTATTAACCGCAGGCAAATATTTTGTAATCTATCCAGTTTGGTTAAATGTGTGTCAGCGCTATTGTCTAGTAAAAAACTACCAAAGTCGATGCGACTACGAATCAGAGAGATATATAACCGTCTAAGGTGGTTGGGATGAACACCCCACCCGGGTCCCACTAAAACCTTAAAAATATTAATCAGTTTAAGAACTCGTTCACGAACCTCATTTATATTTCTTCCATCGGAGACCCCTATCTAGCCATAATCCTAAATATTTAACATGGTCTACTAACTCTAATAAAGAACCGTTTAAACGGATATCTATAGCTGGTCTACGAAAACCTCTACTAAACAAACAAATTTTACTTTTAGCGGGAGAAATTTCTAAGCCTACATGTATTAACATGCTATTGATTAGATCAAGAGCAGACTGGATCTTGCGTTCGCCCTCACTAACAGAAGAACACTGCACATATATAGCAAAATCATCCGCATACTGGGATATGCAAATATTGTTCTGTAAACGTTTACAAATATCCGAAGTAATTATATTAAACAATAGTGGGGATAACGGATCACCCTGAGCCAAACCACTTCCAGAATATCTGCTAATAAAGTCATTACCAGATCTTATTTTTAGTACTCTTCTATGAAGAAAATTCCATAAATATCGGCAGATGCGTGACCCTACTTGAAAGCTATCCAAAACATTTATTAAAACAGTATTATTTACATTATTATACGCATTATTAATATCTAAAAAACAACCCATAGTAGAACAACCCTCGGAAAAAGCAGTTTGAATTGCGGAGATTAAGCAACTTAAGCCATCTAAGCACGACCTACCTCTGCGGAAGCCTACTGTGTTCGCAGAAAATGAGCTATTTTTTTCCAAAAACCATTCCAATCTTCGAAATAGTACATAATGGAAAATTTTGCATATGCATGACAATAAGGATATAGGTCGGAGTGAAGAAACGTTACTAGGGTCACGACCAGGTTTTGGAATAGGTAATAAATAAATATGCCGTCGGGGCCCCGTATAATAGATACGGCGGTAGCTCCGACCTCTGCTTTTGGCGCCTTAACTACACAACCGATCATCATGGAATTTTGCATACCTACCTATCAGAAAAGGACATAGGAATAGGATAGGTTACTACGGGAACGCGTGTGACACCACGAAAAAATCTCAAAATAAAATGGGGAATAATAATCTTAACAAAAAAAAACTTATACCTACTCTAAATTTAAATATACCTACTTACAACAAAATTTATAAAACCAAACTATACAATAGATTAAAAATAAGTAGATAATATTTATTTTTTACAAGCTTTTATTTTTAGAAAGAAAGAAAATACGTTTATTTGCGGTAAACATGACGCGAAAAGGAACACAAACACAAAAAAAAATATTTGTATTAGTTTTATTGATATTTGTAACAGATTAATATTATACCTACAGTTACATCTCTATCACCAATGGTTGCCAAGCAAAATCAAATGCTGCCGCCAAACAAAAGTAAGCTTTTACAAGGCCCGGTATCCACAGGCGGCACGGCACGACAATTTCATTGATATGTCACGGCCTGCTTTGGCATCCTTCGGGACGTTCTGGCATGCCGTGGCATCCCGAAATGTGAATGCTAACCATGATAAGATGAGATCTCAAATCATTCGCGCTTAATAAAATCCCTTGTCGTGCCATGCCGCCAGTGGGTGACGGCCCTAACTTAAATTATCACTAACAAGTTTATTAAAGACGGCACGGTTGGCGCAGTGGTTAAGCAATTGACTGCTGCGCTGCGTGTCGCGGGTTCGATTCCCGCACGGAACAAATATTTGTATGACCTACATGTATTTGTTCCAAGTCTGGGTGTTTTTCTATCTATAATATGTATGTATTTAAAAAAAAAAAAATTATATATAAGTAGTTTATCAGCCATCTTGTTACCATAACACAAGCATTAGGTTGCTTAGCTTGGGACAAAATGGTGCTGTGTGAAATGTCCAGGGATATATATATTTATATATATATATTGATATATATATTTATATATTATATATAAATATATATATTAGTAAAGGAAAAATGCTCAAGAATATAACAACAATGGTGCGAAAAGAAAAGAAATTTCAATATACACTATCTTTATCACGTTATTATAAGAATTATCCATACTAATATTATAAATGCGAAAGTAACTTTGTCTGTTTGATACGCCTTCACGGCCAAACCGCTGGGCAATTGTGATGAAAACTATGGAGATAGTTTGAAGTCTGGGGCAGGCAATGGAGGAAGCTAGTTTATTATGACACAACATCAACGAACGACATGTCTGGCGTCTTTCCCAAATCGAGCAATGGAAGAATAAGCGTTTGAGAAACAGTGGTTGGAAATACCTTTATTTTGATAAATAAAATAATTACAATATTAAAATATACCTAACTTATGGATTGTAAAACTGTGCTACTATTTAATGTGAACGGAAACCCGGGTGATTGAAGTTCATTATTTAATAGTGCCGTAGAATCGGAGTTCGTCATCTAATGGTAAGTTTAGGTTACGACACTATACGCCGTGCACAGTGTCTGTATGTGTGAACACACAAACTCAACGAATACCTACACCTTGCGAAACCGAGTAAAGGATCTATTCTTTATCTCTCAAATTAAAAGATGATTGTAATGATATAAACGGATTTATTTTTGACAAGTGTTCGGTTCAACCGTACAATCACGAATGCCTCGAATTCACCTCACTTCAAAACGTCAAAAAATGTCATACAAAGTGTTGTCATACTTAACTCTGATTCGATACAATTAAATAATCGACTAGAATTATAATAATAACTAATAATTTAATTTGCTTCTAAATTTAACACAAATACATTGATAATCATGGTTACATAATAGATAGAGTATTATCAGAATACCCACATCTTGGCTAATTAACCTTACAACTCGGCCATCCTGTGTAAGTGAGTCCTCTCACTTGTTTGGTGTAAACTTTAATTATAACTAATTTGATAATACATAATAAAAAAAATATACAAAATATAGGTAATAACTTGATTATGAATACATACATACTTCTACAACTAAGTTCATTCTTCAATATTGATTCATATCACAAGGTAAATTCTTTACTTTACAGTTCAACTAATGTACTAAGTATATTCTTTTCACAATCTATGTCTGTCATAAATTCTCATCACAATCAAAATTTCAAATTGTCTTTTTAATCATGTTACATCTAAGTTTATCTCAATTTAGCTTATCGTTTTTATCTAAATCAGAAATCTTTATCAAAATTCAAATTCATGAATCTGGATCTGCATTCTCATTATTTGTTTCTTGCACAATCTGTCACGATCTTTAGTCAACTGTGCGGCACCGTTATCTTGGTACAGACGGCAGCACGTCAACGTAAACCCTATACATAAATATAACTACGACGCGCTGCGGAGTGTTAGAAAGAAAGTATCCTTGGCACGATTGGTGGAGTTTTCAACGTTTTTAAAATTGCCCAATGGGTGCACATACTAAAAATTGGGAGCCAATTATCATGTTTTACTAGGAATAAGCCACACCCACTCGCCCCTGCGCGTCCGCCGCTGCTCCCGAGTTTCCCCGATCCTTCACGAAATTAAACGAAAGTCACTCGTCACAATTCACTAGTTTACGTCAGTCAGTTGCGTACGCATTTGGAACCCGTTAGGGTATATAAGTTCTGTGATTTGGAATCGTACTGTGTGCTGTGCTGTGCTGTGAACTTTCTTAAAACATAATGGCATAAATTTATAAATATAATGGCGCCTCAGTTGACGCAAATTCAACGAGAGCGCATCATAGCGCTTCGATTGAGTGGATGCCGGGTGATAGATATTTGTCGGCAGACGGGCTTATCGGTGAGTAATATTTTTTGTAATCTTAAATAGAAAGTCTAATATTAAAAAAATGTGTCAATGGTGTTTTTATACAGAATTTTTGAAATTAGTTAACGCTGCGCGCTGTTCCAAGCGTCACTAAAATGTAGAGTAACTGTGAAAGCTTAAATTCAGAGAAATAATTATACATATTATGTTAACAGAATTCGATGAACTATTGTTTTTGATTCCATGTCATGACACATTCTAAACAAAAGTTAATCCAGTAGGTAGGTAGTGATTGGATCCGTATTATTATTATACTCTTTGGATTGGATTTTATAGTAAATATCTAAGCAATTACGCACTTTCTTTTTGTCCAGGGCCCAGGGGCTGCAGTCTCGACATTCATAACGATCGCATTACGACCGAATTCGGTCGCAACTCGCAAAGTCCCGGATTAACAGGTGTACTTACGTGTACCTAATGTATGGAGTGACAGGGCTTTGCGACCGAATTCGGTCTTAAAGCGATCGCTATGAATGTCGAGACTGCAGCCCCTGCTTAGTTAGGATTAGTCCATGTTCGACCCCCACAATCTAGTTAGAATCTAGTTACCTACCACGCTATCGCATTGGGTGTAACCCTGTAATGATAGCGATGTTTGTGTGTAATTAAATAACTTAATAACTTTATTATTGTAGTGTAGGGAATTATAAGTATTAATACATCTTTGCCTATAGTCATTGAGTAATAATGGGCAAATAAACTATAGCTATTTGTTTCGTTCCAGAAAAAATATGTTTACTTCTGGCTTCGGGAATAAAGTGGAACCATAGAAGCCCATCGTCGCCAACTCTACGCGAGATCCACTACGGTACGACGGCAGACGCCGCACACTCTGCCGATCCTTTTCTGACCACACGAATAACATCAACTTCGTACAGGGTGAGTCCATGTGTAGCTTGTAATCATACCTTATCAGCTCAACTTATTCATCACTTTCATAAAATATGGTTTTCTTAAAAAGTGAATAACAAAATTGTGATTAAAATCATACCTACTACCTAATAGACATTTGTAGTAGGTAGTTGGAAGGGCGCTCGGCGCTCACGCAAACCGGATTTTACCGGATTGACGCGCGCCGCGCGGCCCGTCTGAATTGTTATTACTTACTACTTATTATTATTACCTACTATGTATTCGATACATCTTCAGTTCTTTACAACCCACCTCAACAAGGGTGGAAGTTCTCAATTCGATAAATAGTTTTTTTGTTTATGTTTATAATTTGAAGAATATTTTTTAACCGTCCCATACTCATCTAAAGTCTATTCAACTAATGCTTCAAATTGATGTTATTTCAAGTTGAACAAATATCAACTTTATTTCAATGGTCATTAGGTTGATTTTAGAGTGACTGGCTCTACTAGACTAGCAGTAATAAAATGTTTGAAGTTGTTGCGTAAACTGAACTTTATGGTGTAGTAATTAAAGTTATTTTTCCATAAACTCATATTTGTTTACATTTTTTGCAAATAAATCGCGAATGCAGATTAGTTAAATTGGCCCGGACTATTTGTCATATTACGGAATCCTAGGTAAGTATTAAATTGACAAAATTTTCTTTGTTTTAGATTTCAATGGACACAGTCAGGAGACGCCTTATGGACGCCGGAAGACAACTGCCGCGTGCACACCTGCAGGGTGGTGCAGGCGTGGTTCGCGGCACAGGATGACGTCATCCGCCTACCATGGCCTGCAAAGAGCCCAGACTTAAACCCAATCGAGAATCTATGGGCTCTCATGTTTCTCGATTAGGATGCTTCAGAAATCCGCAACAATGAAAACTTGCGGCGAGAAGCCCATACTACATGGGAGCAATTCAGAGGCAAGGACAAGGCCACCTGCTGGAACATGGTGGCCGGCTTGAAGGACAGGCTGGTTGCCGTTTTAGACGCGCAAGGTGGTCCGACCAAATATTAAATACTTATATTACATTGTAAAGTATATATAATATATTTTCATTTCATTTCAACAATCATTTTATAATAATATTAATAAATAAATACCTATATTTGCTTATATATTTGTATTGTTATGTTATTACAATTTTGCAGTATCTTCTAGGTATAGTTATTAGAGTTTAATTTACTTTTAATTCATAATTTAATAATAATATTATATTGTTTTGGCAACGCTTTATGCCCATGTAGTAGTATTTCATAACAACTGAAAGGCCGATCTTGGTGCGTATTTCTGAGGTCAAGTTTGGGCTCTTTTAGGTCATGGCATATTCTATGTCGCTAATAAGACACGAGCGAACTTAGTTTAATCTACAACACTATAGGCAGTACACTCAATGTCACCGACACTGACACCGTGTCAGAACACTTACACTCGGTGTCGCAAGGTGTAGGTATTCGTTGAGTTTGTGTGTTCACACATACAGACACTGTGCACGGCGTATAGTGCCGTAGCCTAAACTTACCATTAGATGACGACCTCCGATTCTACGGCACTATTAAATAATGCACTTCAATCACCCGGGTTTCCGTTCACATTAAATAGTAGCACAGTTTTACAATCCATAAGTTATGTATATTTTAATATTGTAATTATTTTATTTATCAAAATATAGGTATTTCCAACCACTGTTTCTCAAACGCTTATTCTTCCATTGCTCCATTTGGGAAAGACGCCAGACATGTCGTTCGTTGATGTTGTGTCACAATAAACTAGCTTCCTCCATTGCCTGCCCCAGGCTTCAAACTATCTCCATAGTTTTCATCACAATTGCCCAGCGGTTTGGCCGTGAAGGCGTAACAAACAGACAAAGTTACTTTCGCATTTATAATGCTTGCGTAGATTCATAGCACGAAGAGGTAAACCTCACACCATATACTGTGACAATGGAAAAAACTTTGTAGGAGCTTGTAATGAACTGAACAGACTGCGACTTCGCGAGCAAGGAGGGTATAACATTTAAGTTTTCTCCCGCGTATGCACCGCATTTCGGCGGTATCTGGGAAGCAGGAGTCAAGACAGCTAAATATCATGTAAAACGGATAGCGAGTAACTCTAGTTTAACCTTTGAAGAATTATACACTCTGTTTGCACAGATTGAGGCCATTATGAATTCACGGCCCATTACTTCTATGTCTGCTGATCCTTCTGATCTGTCAGCACTTACACCGGGACACTTCCTTGTGGGCCGACCATTGACCTCACTACCTTCACCCGTTATCCAAAAAGCCAGCATCAATCGATACCAGCTGATTGAACGCTTGAGACACCACTTCTGGTCACGATGGACAAAGGACTACTTATCCACTCTACAGCAACGCGTCAAGTGGCAGCGTGCACAAGACCATGTTCGTGCTGGCGACCAGGGGGGTGACCACCACCTCTTACAGCAGTATTATTTTAATCTTACTTCGTGTGGGAAAAGGATGGAGCTATACGGAATGTATAGCTCCATCTCTTTCACACACGGAAGTAAGATTATAATAATACTGCTGTAAGAGGTGGTGGTCACCCTCCTGGTCCTCATCCTAGACCTGGACCTGGACCTCACCCAGGGTATATATATTTTGTGTTTAGTTAATATTCTAAGTAAATAACCCCAATTTAACACAGATAGAAAACTGTATACTCAACCAGGAAGTGGATTCCATGAAGTCCTAGAAATGTAATTAGAAATAAATGAATATTGTTTATGCAACATGCCTAGCTTTTCTTACAAACCTCATTCCTAATTTAACATTTGATTTCTTAAATAATAATTAACGAAAATCACATAATAACCTAAAAAAATAAAAAATAATAATAAATAAATAAATAAAGATTTTAAATTTGGAAGAAATCAAACATCTCATTCGCGGATTTGAACTCGTGACCATCGTATTGCTAAGCCGCAGTCTTAACCACTAGACCAACGCGCCATTCACGATATACCACAAAAACTTAAGCGGTTTGATGTCATTAACGAAGGGGGTTCCATTTCTCTGGAGCGGAGTGTACAATGATTTCTTGATTAATATTTACAGCATAATTTACATTTATATACAGTCAACGGTCATTAATTCATTAGCAGCTTAAGGACTGTATTGCTGTGAACACGCGGTAAAGGCCGTACCTACGCCTGTGTGTATAAGTGATATATCAACACAGTGACAGAACGCACACCTCAGAATTCGCACACTGGCAGGCGTCGAACGAAACCAAAATCAAACGTAATAACGGTGACGGACCTTGGTTGGTTCATACCATTGCTAAAATTCAAATCGTTATATCAAGTACCGATAGCTAATAGTCTTACGTGTTGGATCAATGAACGCATAGGTCTGGGTTCCAATCTCGAGATGCGACTTTTATTTTTCTTTTCCAACAATAATCTTTATCGGTTTTTATTCGATAGAGTAATAAATGAGAATAATAAATTATTATATTTTTCGGAGATGGTATGTGTGTCTCTCGTTAACATCAGGCATATTTTAATTACTGTGGGCGTACTATGGGTAGTGTTGGTGGCACAATAGAAAAACGGTTTGCAGTTCAAATCTATATATATAAAATTCAAAGTCCTGACTGACTGACTGAGACATCAACGCACAGCCTAAGCCGCTGGTCCTAGAGTCATGAAATTTAGAGGGTGTGTTCTTAGTGAAGAGTAGGTATCCATTAAGAAAGGGTTTTTCGAAATTCCACCCCTAAGAGGGTGAAATGGGGGGATTTTGTTTGTATGAAAAATCTTATTCCTTCAGTTAATAAACTTGAAACTTGGCACGAATACTTATCTAAGTAAATTATGAAGTTGGGCGTTTTTTGTTTTTATAAACTACCCCCTAAAAGGGGATTGGGGGGTTTCAAAGTTTGTATGGAAGAATTTTATCGCGCGGTCCGATTTAATCGAAACTCAGTATTTATACCTAAAATTGAAAGGAAAGAATAATATTTATCAGGGTTTTTCGAAAATTTACCCCTGATGGCCTGAAAAGGGGTAATCAATTTTACAGGGGATGTTTTTACAGCGTGGCTTGATTAACTCGAAAATTGGTATAAATAATCTTTGAGTCAAGTTATGAACACATCCTAAATGATTTTTCAAGATTCCACCCCTGTGGGGGTGAAAAGCGGGAATACAGTTTATAAATATGAAAAATCTTATTCGTTAGGTTAATAATCTTGAAAATTGGCATGAAATACTCGCCTAAGTAAGCAATAAAGTTTATCATTATTAGTTTTTCAAAACTACCCCTGAAAGGGGGATATGTGGAAGAAATTGAATGCGTGGTCCGATTAACTCGAAACTCAGTATTGATACTTTCGACAGAAAATAATTAATAATAAGTATGTAAAGTGGTAGAAAATTGACCCCTGACGGGGCAAAAAGGGGTAATTCGATTTTTAGGGGAGGACTTGAACTTGAAACTGTATTATTATAAACTTGACCGTTAGTAGAAGCTTATAAGTATTGAGATAGGCGACTTCATTTCCCGCTTTAGCAGTCCTCTCTTTCTACCCTGTAGTCTGTCTTTCGCACACACCTCCCCTCTTACCAGGCGCGCGAGGTAACTGGTGATCCGAGCCTTCGTCATTGGCGTGATATTTCCCGCGCAGTTCACTTGTGCTAAGTGTTGGGGTGATCAACTTCAATAATTAGACTCGAAGTAGGTTTCAGCGTTTACTCTTGACATGAGTTACAGATACAGAATTATTAGAAAGAGAATATAATTAAATTAGCGCGTCATGCAGTCATGCGCGTTGTCGGTTCGTGAAGAGAGAAGAAAAGAGAAAAAAAGATGGCCGCCGCCGGCGCAGGACAGCCCGTCGCGTTTCATCCGCGACGCATCGACGAGCTTTAGCATTGGCGCGTTCCAGCTCCGTTGCGAACATCCTCCCCCCCCTTGGGGACACGTTCCCCAAGGAGCTCTTGGGAATCTAGTATAGATAATTTTGAGACGGGCCTATGAATGACGCCGTTCTTAGTCTTCACATCAACCACTCTGCATACGCCGTCAGCTCCCGGGTACAGCTTGATGATGCGGCCCATGAGCCACTTCATAGGTGGCAGCTGAGCGTCTATTCCTCACGTAGCGAGGAGCGTCAACTATGGTCCGCAACGCATAGTTTTGTTGCGTGCGGAGCGTTTTCCGGCTCGACTCGCTCGTGAGGGCGAACCATGCCGGCGCGGCGTACGTCAAGATTGGGCGAATGTACAGCTTATACACGCCCAACTTGACGCGCGCCGGGATGCGGGACGAGAGCACTGGTTTGAGCAGGTGGCGGGCGACCCTAACCCGTCCGGTGACCGAGCGGACGTGCAGCCCCATTGAGAGCCGACGATCGATAGTTACCCCCAGGTACTTGGCCGAGGGCGACCACGCGATGTCGGCTCCTTGGAGTCTCAGGGGTGGTGGGAGGTGCGCGGACCCGGTGATGATCGCCTGCGTCTTACCCACGTTCACCGACAGCCACCACTTCGACAGCCACTCGGGAAGCAGCTCTAGCGCGCGCTGCATCTTGACGGCCGCGTACTTCGCATTGAGCGATGTAGTAATGTACGCGGCGTCGTCCGCGTACAGCGCGAGCATCGCCTCCGAGGTAGTGGGGATGTCGTCGGTGTAACGTGAGTAACACGCCGGCGAGAGACAGCTGCCCTGCGGTACACCCGCGAGCACCGGCCGGGCGCCGGATAGCGCCCCATCGACCACCACCCTGAAAGTCCTGTTAGAGAGGAAGCTAGAGACCACCTTTACAACGCGACGGGGCGCGTCTGTGGTGGCCATCTTGTGTATGAGGCCGTCGTGCCACACACGGTCAAAGGCCTTCTCCATGTCGAGGAATACTGCCACCCCGTACTCCTTCTTGTTGCGTGCAGCTGTGAGGTGGTGCAGTACCCTCGACAGCTGGAGCGTCGTGCTGTGTTCCGCCCGAAACCCGAATTGCTCCGGGCGTGGCGTCAGGTGTGGCTGGAGATGTCGCAGCAGGAGTGCTTCGAACACCTTGGAGACTGTCGGCAGCAGCGTGATCGGCCGATAGCTCTCCGGCTTCAGTATGTTCTTTCCCGCCTTGGGCAGCATAATGACGCGCCCTTCCTGCCACGAAGCGGGAAAGGCCCCCGTGCGCAACATCGCCGTAAACAGGCGCGCCAGCGCCGCTACCATACGGTGCGGAAGGTGGCGCAGCGCTGCGTTGGTGATGCCGTCGGCACCTGGGGCCTTTCTGGGCTTCGTTCTTAGGATGGCGCGTCAGACTGCGCCAGGCGAGAAGAAGGTGTCGAATCGCGGTTATTCCCAGCCTTATATAGTGCAGCAGATTGTTCTAGTACCTTCTATTGTAGAAACATCTAGAATGTTCGGGTATATACCGGCCCCGACTGAACTCTGTCGACAGTTCTAGTATCGAAATTTCTAGAAGGATCTACTTGTTCTACTACTCGATATGAGATGGCGCTAGTGGTAAATTAGTTCTGCTGCTTGATAATAGATGGTGCTAGTGACTGTTAGTTTTACCACTTGATACTAGATGGCGCTAGTGGTAACTAATGCACCATGTATCAGGCATTAATTGTGGCGCGCAAAGGACACTGGCAAGATTAGGCCCAGGAGCGGACACGAATGAAATATATATTAAAAAAAATCTTTAATTAAATAGTTATTTACAGTCATTTTTAAACGCCTTTTAACCATTGGGTACTGAAAAACACAATAAAAAGAAGATGATAGCGGAAGCCATTTTGAATGAACTTAGGAAATGCACGGGAAATGTAGAAGTCATTGACTGGGTTGCCAGGGGTAAAATATATAATATTTTATGCAGAGACCCCAGAGGTTATGATTTCTCATTATTTAATTATTGTTATCAATAATAGATCCATTTTGAAAGTCAAAATATATCTGTTAATGCATTACATAAATATTTTTGTTAACTTCAACGTTTTTGGTTCATAATAATTGTGGGTTTGTGTTGATTTCGATGGTGGATCAAAATGCTAGAAGCCAAATTAAATAAAAGTGTTAACTCAAGAAACGTCAAATGAGCTAAATAAATCAATCAAATAATCGATGTCATTCGCTCCCACGGACTCTTGCGTACTTGTGATTTACTCGACTGTTTTCTTTTGTGATTTATCTTGTTTTGTTTGACCTGGCTATTCTTTTTGGACTCTGGAACTGCTTAAACGATTGACCCGGCTGTGTTATAATTGGATTTTGTTGTGTAAAATGGAAGGTCTGAGATGTTTGAATTGTGGTTTATTGATCACCACCAATCGAATGCACTCTCCGGCTAATGCCGATGCAGTTCGACAAACTATAACGCAATGGATTGCTCCACGCACAGTGAGTATTAAATTGTATATTTTTAACTAAGACTTGTGCCCTTTTTGTTATAAACGCACTTAACAATTTGGGAGCCTTGATGCTGATTAGAGATCAATTAATTTTCAGATGACTGCCAGTGATCATGTTTGTGATAGCTGCTGGACCTTGGCCAGCAACGTAAATACTCAACATCGACACCTATGCATCAGTTGTGGCCGCTCCCTACTGAGAATTCGTTTCCATGTGTTAAATATGGATAGTGAGCGTGCATATGACATTTATAGACTTGTAAATGAAAACGTGCAGAGAAGACTTGGACGTCAGGTTAGTGAAATCATTTATTTATATAAATTGGTTACATTACAGCGAGTCATTTAACTAAAGCTATGTATGACTTATTTTTTATATTTGTGATGATTGATGTATATTATATCTCTGTGCTTACTTTATCACTATCAAAAACCTTGTGTGTGATTACAAGCGAGAAGATATCAACCTTTCAAAATGATTTTTAATTTAATTTTAAGTTTAACATGATAAATGATGTTTATTCAGTAAATTGGTTATTCATAATTACCTATACAATTGAAAGTCAATGTGTTACCGCCAAGAAAAACCATACTGTAAAAACCTTATACCTACTTATGTTTTTGTTTCAGGTAAGCATTGGCCATGATAATATTTGTCATCCATGTTGGCAGCGTGCTGATCGTTCGCGGAATAGACAATTATCTGTTGCTTCCACAAGTACCTCTCAATCTACTTCTATATCAATTAATATTGACAATACAGAGACAGAATCAACACCCGCAGTTGATGAAACACCAGCAGTTAATGTAATACCTGCAGTGGATGAAACAGCAGCAGTAGATGAAAGCCAAAATATAGGCCAAGTGCAGCTTCCATCCTATTTGCGTGCACCTGATACCCAGCGACATTGTGTTTTCCAAGGTTGTATAAATTCACAGAGACGGGTAATTCCCACCTCTATTAGAAAACGTGTTTTGTGTGATTACAATTATTATATACCTGCTAACTGTCGTGTATGTAATGAACATATGTCTGCAGCACTGTGGCATAATTTATCAGAAGCAGAAAATGCAATAAATTCTTTTAAGCCAAACCATCTTGAAGAAATCATAGCATGGTTTCAGTCTAGCCAAACATCTGTTTTAGATTTTCAGAATATTGATGGATTAAATGATGATCACCTTCATTATTGGATCGGGTTGTCTAGAGATCAATTTAATCTTATTCTTGCTGAAGTTCCCCGTATCAATGATATGATTAGAGGGCAAATAGCACTTCTAGCTTATTTAATTAAAATGAGGACAGGGGACTCAGATGAGCGCTTGTCCCAACTATTTAATATTCCAAGAAGAACACTTGAGGTTATGATGAGTAAGGTTAGGGAATTACTTAAGCAGGATTTTGTTCCTCGACACTTAGGACTAAGTCACATATCCCGCCAGGAGGTTGCTAATCGCAATTTAATTATACCAAATGGGCTATTTGGTACTGCGGATTATAGTACGGCTATTGCAATTTTTGATGGTACATATGTGTACATACAAAAAAGTAGCAATTATAAGTATCAAAAACAAACTTACTCACTTCATAAATACAGAAACCTTATAAAACCATTTCTCCTTGTATGTACGGATGGTTATATCATTGATGTTCTTGGGCCGTATCCTGCAACTACATCAGATGCAGACATTATGCGAAATGAGTTTGCAGATGGGCAGCCTTTAAAAAATTACTTTGCAAGTGGGGACACCTTTATATTAGATAGGGGGTTTCGGGATGCAGTTCCCTTATTAGGACAATATCATTTCAATGTGTCCATGCCAGCATCTCTTGAAAGTGGTCAACATCAATTAAGTACGTTACAAGCTAATAAGTCTCGAGCCACCACAATTTGTAGGTGGGTAGTTGAAATTGTGAACGGTCGATTTAAAAGAGATTATAAGCTTTTCCGCCAAGATTTTTTTAATGTTGCTTCAAAACATGTAATGACGGATTTTACCATAGCTGCAGCTATAATTAATAGTTTTCATCCACTTCTAACAGACAGAGCGAATGCTCAAACAATATTAAATATAATTCAAAATAAAATGTACACTGATAATCTTCTGGCTACTTATGTAACTAGTCATGATTTAAATAGGAGGCGAGCTCAATTCGAAAGAATTAATGTTAATAATCATAATGTTAATGATTTCCCAAGGCTGGACTTTGAACAACTTATTTTAATATCGTTAGGGCCTTATCAAATCAAACAAGCCAGATCATATTATGGTGAACATATACGAAGTGGAGGACAATATGAAATTGAAATATCCAGAGAAAGCAACAGCAATTTACGAGACTTAATTTCACAAAATGACAATAAATGGTTGCTCAGAGGGAGAATCCAAAGTCGGCACGTTAGCAGAAGAGTGTACTTTGTTTACATTGTAATAAATAATAATCTTAGCGGGCGTGACGCTATAGAGCAATATTGTTGCAACTGTTTGGTGGGCAGACGCACTGTAGGGTGTTGTGCTCATGTCATGTCTATTATATGGTACTTGTCATGGGCTCGACATGAGCCAAACATATGCCCACCAGCTCAATTTTTAGATGAGTTATTGATTATTTATGAAAATGAATAAAAAAAAGCTTTATTCTAATGAAAAGTGGTTTCTTTTTCTCAATTACCTAAATATTTTTACTTTTATAACCTGAAAAATGTGTTTTGTTATTTCAATAATATCTCAGTATTCCCATGATCAATATTGATATTGATTTTTTTATAGTAAATAATATTTATGACCAGTCATTTTAGCATTTGTATTATTATTGTCTGTTGAGTTGAAAAAGTGGGCCTGACGAAGTATGGGCGTTTGCCAGTGTCCTTTATGATAAGGAGAAATATAACATGTTTCTTTCGCACATCCCATACTTACACAATTACATACCTGCCTGCTTAAACTAGTCTAAGTAGTTCAAATTCTTTTCTAAATTATCCATACCTAATCAGTGATTAGGTACATCTTTTTTTTTTTTTTTTTATCCCTGGACATTTCACACAGCACCATTTGTCCCAAGCTAAGCAACCTAATGCTTGTGTTATGGTAACTAGATGGCTGATAAACTACTTATATACATTTTTTTTTTTTTTGTAAATACATACATAATATTATAGATAGAAAAACACCCAGACTCGGAACAAATACATGTAGGTCATACAAATATTTGTTCCGTGCGGGAATCGAACCCGCGACACGCAGCGCAGCAGTCAATCGCTTACCCACTGCGCCAACCGTGCCGTCATTATCTAGCTACCTATATACCTATTATTATAGCTTATGATATTTAACTGTTTAGGTAAAATCCGCTAAGGTATACAGGGATTTTGATCGATTTACACATCTACTAAATTCTTCACATTGGCGTCCACCCCACCAGGCGATAACAAACACGTCTCAAACTAGTAAGCTTCAAATAACGGTCAAGAATTTAATAGCAGCGTTTTACCTTACAATAAAACGCATATTAAATACTTACCTTATTTGAAGCTTACATTTAATTTCTGCCTGGTGTTTTCGACACAATGACGAACGCCTCCGATCTCCGATGACTCGAGACTCGAGGCACCTGGTGGGGATGGTGGGGATGTGCGAGCGAGATAGATGAAGCGGATATAGAAAGAGAGGAAAACATAAGCGGAAAACGGAGAGGGGCCTATCTCAAACTAGTAAGCTTCAAATAAGGTAAGTATTTGGTATACGTTTTATTGTAAGGTAAAACGCTGCTAATTTGTGCTCTTATCTCAATTACAACTCTAATGAAACTTCCATGTACCAAATAATGAATTAAATATGGCAACACTTTCTTAATAGTCTTAGACTAAGAAAAGTATAGACAGCGGGTAGCTCCATTTCATTCCCACAAGAGGGATATAGTATTGAGTCATTAAAAGTAACAGAAAAGGACAAAGCTATACTGTTTCCGTCTCTCAGTGCGTGCCAGTTTTTTCAAGGCCAGCGACATATGTAGCCAAACAAACTTTCGTCTTTGTGAAAATGTGAAGTTTATTTTCGCACTTTTCTACATCATTTATTAAATTAATTGCTTGCATAGATTGTTTTAAAGCCGAGATAAACCTATAATACAATGCGGTGCAGTGTACTTAACTGTAATCTCCCTGTTTCTGGGTAAAGAGTAAGGTTATGAGTTCTATAGACATTATAGTTATGTTGGTATTTTGTCTCATGTGTAGCCATGCTGCCCGTTACTCTATAGGTTTCTTACTCTAAGTTAATAGTACTACTAATGTTATATCATACTAGCTTCTGCCCGCAGCTTCGCCCGCGTGGATGTCGGAAGTTATCCCACGGGAACGTGTTACCAGGATAAAAAGTATGTGCTTCCCGAGGATGCCATCTATCTCTTTGCCAAATCAGAAGTTCAGTGGTTTAGGCGCGAAAATGTAACATACAGTTTCAAGTTCATATCCTCCCCTGAAAACTGAATTACCCCTTTTTGCCCCGTCAGGGGTCAATGTTCGACAACTTTAGATACTTATTATTAATTACTTACTGTCGAAAGTATCAATACTGAGTTTCGAGTTAATCGGACCGCGCGTTCAAATTCTTCCACACAAACTTTAACACCCCTATATCCCCTTTGAGGGGTAGTTTTGAAAAACTAATAATGATAAACTTTATTGCTTACTTAGGCGAGTATTCATGCCAATTTTCAAGATTATTAACCTAACGAATAAGATTTTTCTATCCCCGCTTTTCACCCCCACAGGGGTGGTATTTTGAAAAATCATTTGGGATGTGTTCATAACTTGACTCAAAGATTATTTATACCAATTTTCGAGTTAATCAAGCCAGCGTGGCTTGATTAAAAGTAAAATCCTCACCTGTAAAATTGACTACCCCTTTTCAGGCCGTCAGGGGTAGATTTTCGAAAAACCCTGATACACATTATTCTTTCCTTTCAATTTTAGGTATAAATACTGAGTTTCGATTAAATCGGACCATGCGCTAAAATTCTTCCATACAAACTTTGAAACCCCCCAATCCCCTTTTAAGGGGTAGTTTATAAAAACAAAAAATGCCCAACTTCATAATTTACTTAGCTAAGTATTCGTGCCAAGTTTCAAGTTTATTAACTCAAGAAATAAGATTTTTCATACAAACAAAATCCCCCCATTTTACCCTCTTAGGGGTGGAATTTCGAAAAACCCTTTCTTAGTGGATACCTACTCTTTACGAAGAATACACCCTCCAAATTTCATGTCTCTAGGACCAGCGGTTTAGGCTGTGCGTTGATGTCTCAGTCAGTCAGTCAGTCAGTCAGTCAGTCAGTCAGGACTTTGAATTTTATATATATAGATATTTAAGGAGAACATTGAAAACCCTAATGGAGTACCTATTAAGTTATGAATATATTTTATTTTCCTATATTATACGCCACACTAGCGCCTCTGTATTTACAATACTAAACTAATAGATTAAAATACTACGAAATTGTAAAGCTGTTATCTAGCTGGAAATATATCTTTTGTACATGTCAACTGTAATAAGTTGGGTTATCACGGTGCTGTTGCAGGGTACGTCGCAGAATGGAACGCGATGACTGCTGAAGACTGTAAAAATCTTGTTAGCTCTTTACCAAAAAGAATTTCTGCCGTTGTAACGGCTAGGGCTTTGCAGGTAGGCTGCGCAGGCCGTTAACAAATTAGGTAGGTAGTTAAGTTAAACACCTAGTTAGCATTCATGGGTTTAATTAGGTGACATCGCTGAGTGTGAATACATTTGCACGCCATGTTATGGCAGGATATGCTGAAACAAATTTACTGTAACACCTTATGTACCATATTCTAGCAAATAAATATTTTGATTTGATTTGATTTGATTTGAATAATAAAGAGCATACATTACATATAGGTAAACTAGGTCGCGGGTAAAGACACACTATCGTTCTGAGCACTAGCACTTGTTAAGAGGGAAGGGTACCGTTCTTGGTCTTCCGGATGCAGGCGCGGCGCAGCTCAGCCACGCATGCAGCGCGCAGTAGGTAAGCGCACAGTATGTATTGACGCAGGCGCAGCCGCGGCACGTCAGCAGGCCGCCGGTAGCGGACAGGAAGGTGTGCGAGCAGCACTCCGTTCAGTCACGCATGGAGTGCGCAGTCATTGAGGCCCAGTCCCCAGCCTGGACGTAGAACCCTGGAAGGCGCGATAGGGTGCGCATGTTAGCGTGGTGCAAAAGCAGCAAGCTGCGTGCGATGTGTCCAGCCTTATTCCCTCTTCCTCGACCAAGGGCGGTGTAAGGAGTATGGATAGATGGAAACTCAACACATCGCAGCAGTTTACAGGCAGATAGTTTGTAAGGACAGCGTGGCACAATGACAGATGCGAAATGAGGTTATGTGTGCGACAAGCGAGCATAAAACACAAGATAACCAATAATCCTAGCAGATGGCTCGCTATTTAGCTTATAATACAGCGAGGCATTGCACAGCCCGGATGCAGCAGCAATACATACATATTTCAGTCTCCCATGCACCGGACAATCTTGGACCGCGTGGCCAGTCATTGACAACCGTGTAAATAATTACAACATTGGTAGATAGATATTGACAACGGACATCCAGTACTATGGGTACAGTATAATTAAAAAGTTAATGAGGAACTCACCCTAGATTTGGGGTACCAGTATCTTGAGGACCAGGGAAGCACCCGAAGCACTCCTGCTTGCTGAGCATGCTAAACAATCTTAGTACTAGAAACCCTGCAACAGCACCGTGATAACCCAACTTATTACAGTTGACATGTACAAAAGATATATTTCCAGCTAGATAACAGCTTTACAATTTCGTAGTATTTTAATCTATTAGTTTAGTATTGTAAATACAGAGGCGCTAGTGTGGCGTATAATATAGGAAAATAAAATATATTCATAACTTAATAGGTACTCCATTAGGGTTTTCAATGTTCTCCTTAAATATATGATATAACATTAGTAGTACTATTAACTTAGAGTAAGAAACCTATAGAGTAACGGGCAGCATGGCTACACATGAGACAAAATACCAACATAACTATAATGTCTATAGAACTCATAACCTTACTCTTTACCCAGAAACAGGGAGATTACAGTTAAGTACACTGCACCGCATTGTATTATAGGTTTATCTCGGCTTTAAAACAATCTATGCAAGCAATTAATTTAATAAATGATGTAGAAAAGTGCCAAAATAAACTTCACATTTTCACAAAGACGAAAGTTTGTTTGGCTACATATGTCGCTGGCCTTGAAAAAACTGGCACGCACTGAGAGACGGAAACAGTATAGCTTTGTCCTTTTCTGTTACTTTTAATGACTCAATACTATATCCCTCTTGTGGGAATGAAATGGAGCTACCCGCTGTCTATACTTTTCTTAGTCTAAGACTATTAAGAATGTGTTGCCATATTTAATTCATTATTTGGTACATGGAAGTTTCATTAGAGTTGTAATTGAGATAAGAGCACAAATTAGCAGCGTTTTACCTTACAATAAAACGTATACCAAATACTTACCTTATTTGAAGCTTACTAGTTTGAGATAGGCCCCTCTCCGTTTTCCGCTTATGTTTTCCTCTCTTTCTATATCCGCTTCATCTATCTTGCTCGCACATCCCCACCATCCCCACCAGGTGCCTCGAGTCTCGAGTCATCGGAGATCGGAGGCGTTCGTCATTGTGTCGAAAACACCAGGCAGAAATTAAATGTAAGCTTCAAATAAGGTAAGTATTTAATATGCGTTTTATTGTAAGGTAAAACGCTGCTATTAAATTCTTGACCGTTATTTGAAGCTTACTAGTTTGAGACGTGTTTGTTATCGCCTGGTGGGGTGGACGCCAATGTGAAGAATTTAGTAGATGTGTAAATCGATCAAAATCCCTGTATACCTTAGCGGATTTTACCTAAACAGTTAAATATCATAAGCTATAATAATAGGTATATAGGTAGCTAGATAATGACGGCACGGTTGGCGCAGTGGGTAAGCGATTGACTGCTGCGCTGCGTGTCGCGGGTTCGATTCCCGCACGGAACAAATATTTGTATGACCTACATGTATTTGTTCCGAGTCTGGGTGTTTTTCTATCTATAATATTATGTATGTATTTACAAAAAAAAAAAAAATGTATATAAGTAGTTTATCAGCCATCTAGTTACCATAACACAAGCATTAGGTTGCTTAGCTTGGGACAAATGGTGCTGTGTGAAATGTCCAGGGATAAAAAAAAAAAAAAAAAGATGTACCTAATCACTGATTAGGTATGGATAATTTAGAAAAGAATTTGAACTACTTAGACTAGTTTAAGCAGGCAGGTATGTAATTGTGTAAGTATGGGATGTGCGAAAGAAACATGTTATATTTCTCCTTATCATAAATTTGCGCGCCACAATTAATGCCTGATACATGGTGCATTAGTTACCACTAGCGCCATCTAGTATCAAGTGGTAAAACTAACAGTCACTAGCATCATCTATTATCAAGCAGCAGAACTAATTTACCACTAGCGCCATCTCATATCGAGTAGTAGAACAAGTAGATCCTTCTAGAAATTTCGATACTAGAACTGTCGACAGAGTTCAGTCGGGGCTGGTATATACCCGAACATTCTAGATGTTTCTACAATAGAAGGTACTAGAACAATCTGCTGCACTATATAAGGCCGGGAATAACCGCGATTCGACACCTTCTTCTCGCCTGGCGCAGTCTGACGCGCCATCCTAAGAACGAAGCCCAGAAAGGCCCCAGGTGCCGACGGCATCACCAACGCAGCGCTGCGCCACCTGCCGCACCGTATGGTAGCGGCGCTGGCGCGCCTGTTTACGGCGATGTTGCGCACGGGGGCCTTTCCCGCTTCGTGGCAGGAAGGGCGCGTCATTATGCTGCCCAAGGCGGGAAAGAACATACTGAAGCCGGAGAGCTATCGGCCGATCACGCTGCTGCCGACAGTCTCCAAGGTGTTCGAAGCACTCCTGCTGCGACATCTCCAGCCACACCTGACGCCACGCCCGGAGCAATTCGGGTTTCGGGCGGAACACAGCACGACGCTCCAGCTGTCGAGGGTACTGCACCACCTCACAGCTGCACGCAACAAGAAGGAGTACGGGGTGGCAGTATTCCTCGACATGGAGAAGGCCTTTGACCGTGTGTGGCACGACGGCCTCATACACAAGATGGCCACCACAGACGCGCCCCGTCGCGTTGTAAAGGTGGTCTCTAGCTTCCTCTCTAACAGGACTTTCAGGGTGGTGGTCGATGGGGCGCTATCCGGCGCCCGGCCGGTGCTCGCGGGTGTACCGCAGGGCAGCTGTCTCTCGCCGGCGTGTTACTCACGTTACACCGACCACATCCCCACTACATCGGAGGCGATGCTCGCGCTGTACGCGGACGACGCCGCGTACATTACTACATCGCTCAATGCGAAGTACGCGGCCGTCAAGATGCAGCGCGCGCTAGAGCTGCTTCCCGAGTGGCTGTCGAAGTGGTGGCTGTCGGTGAACGTGGGTAAGACGCAGGCGATCATCACCGGGTCCGCGCACCTCCCACCACCCCTGAGACTCCAAGGAGCCGACATCGCGTGGTCGCCCTCGGCCAAGTACCTGGGGGTAACTATCGATCGTCGGCTCTCAATGGGGCTGCACGTCCGCTCGGTCACCGGACGGGTTAGGGTCGCCCGCCACCTGCTCAAACCAGTGCTCTCGTCCCGCATCCCGGCGCGCGTCAAGTTGGGCGTGTATAAGCTGTACATTCGCCCAATCTTGACGTACGCCGCGCCGGCATGGTTCGCCCTCACGAGCGAGTCGAGCCGGAAAACGCTCCGCACGCAACAAAACTATGCGTTGCGGACCATAGTTGACGCTCCTCGCTACGTGAGGAATGACGTAATCCAGCGCGACCTCGGGATTGAGAGCCTGGATGAGTTTGTGCGGCACCTCGCGAAGGGAATGTTCGCGCGTGCCGACGCATCGTCCTGGCCGCATATCCAGGACATTGCGCCCTGGCACGCGCGCCCCCCCGACGCGAAACCCTTGCCCCGCGACCTGGTAGCGGACGACGACCCCACACCACCGGACTGACGCCTCTAGTGAGCCGCACCCAGGTTACACGCGGCTCACTAGACACAACTGAACTCCACACTCACAACATACATTCACTACGTACCGTGTTCTAAGTTAATATAGGCACGTTACGTAGCGTACACAGACAGTCACCACTGTACAGACGCCAAACTCACACGTGTATGCGCAGCGCGGGCCGCGATACACGTAGACACCGGGCGGTGTTACACAACACAATACCGCCCTCACACACACGACTGCTTCTTAGCCCGAAATGTAACCGGCTAGCTCTGGAAACGGGACGGGCGGGAGCAACACACCCTATATTCTGTAGGAGCGTCGAGTCGGCACCTCTGTCGCTGGTCGTCCCCCGCCGGGCCTCCCCCAGGTAACTGGGGGTCTCACCTGGCGGGGACAGACCGCCGAGGTGTCGTGAAGAAAGCGGCGCTGTGAGTCGGCGCCGCGGCGCGCCTACAGAAAAACTCATAGCAATCACACACATGGACGCGCGCAACTCACGCGCGTTCAACAGGCCTTCAGCCATTTTGTGCAAATACCATGGGGGGCCCGTATTTACGGGCCACCGCAAAGCACTCTGCGGCCGGGGGGCAAAGCCCCGGTACCGCTCGCCTCGCCCCCTTACGAGGGCGACGCGATCTCAGCGACGATTCGACACAGTGTGTTGGAAGCGATACATGCGAATACATCTAAAGCGATCTTCAAGTGCGACTTAAGTGTAATAATTGTGTTTATTTATTAGTGTGTTTGTGTTGATTAATTAAAGTGTCATTTTTGGTAATTTATATCGGCAGTTTTATTGTCACGAACCCGAAGCTCGTAACAATTGGTGTCAGAAGTGGGATAAAATTATGCCGATTTTACCTAAAGACGACGACACGGAGGGTATCCGTACCCGGAGTCAACGCCAACAGGAGACGGACCAGAGACGTTTTGGTGGAACTATGCCGCAGAGGTTGGAGGGCCACCTACCAACCACGGAGGCCGACCCGTCCGCAGCCGCTTCAGCATCAGCAGCACCAGACTTTGCTGCCCTGATGATGATGCTTCAGGAGCAGTCCCGCCGTCAGGAGGAACAGGCTCGCCGACAGGAGGAACAGGCTCGTCGGTTGGAAGAACAGCTCCAGCGGGACAAGGAGGAACAGGCTCACCGACAGGAGGAACAGGCTCACCGACAGGAGGAACAGGCTCGCCGACAGGAGGAACAGGCTCGCCGACAGGAGGAACAGGCTCACCGACAGGAGGAACAGGCTCGTCGGTTAAAAGAACAGCTCCAACGTGATAAGGAGGAGCAAGCGCGCCGCCAGGAAGAGCAGATGCTCCTTATGAAGGACCTTCACGCTACCTTCGGGAAAGACATGAAGGAGGTGAAGGATAGGGTTGCTCAACACGACAACCACCTGTCGGAAGCTGAAATCCGGATCGACCAAGTGAATAATCGGGTCGACAACGTGATGGCTGACGTGAAGACAACCGTGATGGCTGACGTAAAGAAAACGCTGGATTACCTTAAACTTGGGGATGGAATCGCAGCTCCCGTAGCTTCAACACCTTCGCTACGTGGATTAAAAGTGCCACCGTTCGACGGAACTTCTTCCTGGTCGGCCTACAAAATCCAGTTTGAGGCTGTCATGAAGGTGTCCCGGGGCGGGGTCGTCGTGGCGGTGTCACTCGACATCGCCAACGCGTTTAACACCCTGCCCTGGAGTTGCATTGGGGAGGCACTCCGGTATCACCGGGTGCCGACCTACCTCCGTCGAATAGTCGGGGCGTATCTGACGGATAGAGCCGTCATCTACCCCGGTCACGACGGGAACTGGAGCCGGCGAGAGATGTCGTGTGGTGTCCCACAGGGATTGGTTCTGGGGCCGCTCCTGTGGGACATCGGTTACGACTGGGTGCTGCGGGCAGACCTCCCTGATGGCGTCAGCGTAGTTTGCTACGCTGACGACAAGCTGGTCCTGGCGCAGGGGAGGTCGCATCAGGCGGCGGCCGACGCGATGACACGCGGGGTTGCGATAGTCGTGGATAGGATCCGGCAGTTGGGTCTCGAGGTGGCATTGCACAAGTCCGAGGCCATGTCCTTTCATGGGCCCCGGTACGGGCCACCTTCGGGATCTCAACTGATGGTAGGAGGGGTTCACATCGGCGTCGAGACAACGATGAGATACCTGGGTCTCGTCCTCGACAGCCGGTGGAACTTCGTCGAGCATTTCCGACGTTTGGCCCCCAAACTGGAACGGGCCGGGGCTGCCTTAAAGCGGCTCCTGCCCAACCTGAGGGGGCCAAACGCCTCCTGCCGGAGGCTTTATGCGGGGATCGTGCGGTCCATGGCCCTATATGGGGCCCCGGTGTGGGCGCGTTCACTGCGGCTTCGAGCCGCACACTACCTGAACGCGCCCCAGAAGGTGGTAGCCACAAGGCTAATCCGGGGCTACCGCACGATCTCGCGCGAGGCGGCAAGCCTCCTTGCCGGACTGCTGCCATGGGATCTGGAGGCGATAGTCCTCGCGCGCCTGCATGATTGGCGCGCGGAGGCACTACGCCGGGGGGAAACTCTGCACCCGCGGCAAATCGCTGCGGAGCGGACGGACCTCCGGCGCGATCTCATGGCGGAATGGAAGGCGCGACTATCGCAACCCAGCGCAGGGCACGCCGCGATAGCGGCGATAAGACCCCTCTTTGAGGAGTGGCTAGAGAGGCGTCACGGCGTTCTCACCTTCCGCTTGACGCAGGTCCTCTCCGGACACGGATGCTTCGGGAGGTTCCTGCACATAATCAGGCGGGAGGAGACGCCCGGGTGTCACCACTGCCAGGATCGCCCGGAGGACACGGTGGAGCATACGGGGGCGGTCTGCCCTGCTTGGGCGAGCCCCGCCGTGTCCTCGTAGAGGCGATCGTCAACGGCGGCGACCTCTCGCGTCCGGCCCTGGTGCAAGCCATGGTCCGGGGCGAGAGGGAGTGGGAGGCAGTTACCTCCTTCTGCGAAGCAGTCATGCTAGCGAAGGAGGTGGCTGAGAGGCTGAGAGAGACCACCTCACGCCTCAGCCGCCGCGGGAGACGCTCCGGGCGTCGGGGGCCGCGTGACGACTCCCGGCCACCGTAGGCGCGGGCCTGCGGGCGGTGAGTAATGGGTAGCTCACCGTCCGATCAGGACCAGGCCCGTGCCGGACGGCGCGTTGTGTTCCACGCGCGCCTCAAAGAGATGTCAGCAGAGGACGGGGCCCCATAGGGCCGAAGCCTGCCGGGGCGGTGGGATTTTCCGAAAGGTTAACCGCTGCCCTGGAACAGAAAGGGCTAAGGAAGGAACACGGGTGGGTTTTAGTCAGTAAAAGTCTGACACTCCCTTCCGCTCCACCCAGAGCGGGAGGGGTCATTTGATGATTTCCCATCCACAAAAAAAAAAAAGGCTGTCATGAAGGCGAACGGTTGGAACAAAAGTCAGGCCATGACTGCCCTCACCCTAGGCCTGCGCGACCAGGCCTTAACTGTTCTGAAAGCTCTCGGTAAGGAAGTGACTTACGAGCAGCTCCTTGAGGCATTGGAGGCTCGGTATGGCGACGCTCACCTGGAACACGTGTTTCGTGCGCAGCTCAAGGATCGCGTGCAACGCAGTAACGAAAACCTGCAGCAGTGGGCCCTTGAAGTGGAGAAGCTGGTGCGTAAAGCTTACCAGTCCGTACCTGCGCTTATCGATGGGAACCTGGTGCAGGCATTCATCGATGGCATCCGTGACCTCGAAGTTAGAGCTGCTGTGAGGCTCGGGCACCACGGGACGCTTAAGGACGCCTTGGCCCATGCACTGGAGGTGGAAGCCGTGCGACAGGATCATCGTTCCCATCGCGTCAGGGAGGTTGCAGCGGCTACAGTTCGCGACTGCAATAAAGGATACAGCCCTAGGTGCTACGGCTGTGGCGAAAGGGGCCACCTTCGATCCAGTTGCCCCAAGCGAACTGCGGAAAGAGAAGACGGCCGATCTCCAGAGGGCAGTGCAGCTAACAGCACCGCCCAGCACCAGCAGCAGGGAAACGAGTAATAGCCAGGACTGCGGGGCGGGTGCTGGCTGATGTTCAAAGAGCCCCAAGGGTTTCGATCACACAAACCCAAGACGGGAACAGCCTAATCATCAAGGGCGAGATCAACGGAACGCCGTGTAGGCTGACCATAGACACTGGAGCCTCTCACACGGTTGTCAGTTCCCAGCTCATAAGACGGTCCCTTGGGGACTCCGCATACAACCGAGAACACATTAATTTGGTAACAGCCACCGGTCAGCGCATACCCGTACATGGAGAGAAGAAGATGGGGTTGAAGCTAGGCAACAGAATCTACCTGCATAATGTCATCGTGGCTGATATAATGGACGATTGCATCCTGGGCCTCGACTTTATGAGGAATAATTGTTGTGAAATTGACGTCAAGCAAGGTGTTTTGAGGTGTGGACAGGAGGAACTTTTCGTGGAAGGGGCGTTACCAGGGAACGTGTACAGCCTTAAGAAGATTGTTCTTCCGCCGAGATCGGAAACGATGGTGCCGGTTATTCTTCCTCGGAATCCTGGGCAAATTCATCGTTGTGTACTCGTGGGAAGGGTAGACAATGACCTTCCATGGAAAGTGGCACGAACTTTGGTCAGAGCCACCGACATCTCTGGGGTACGTGTGCTGAACCTTTGTGATCAGGAACAGATTATAGAAAAAACCGACTTCAAAAAAAAACGACTTCAAAAAACCCTAAAAGCACTAAAAAGTTAAAAATAATACTATAACCTACCTATATTAATAAACCTAACCTAACCTACGATTAACCTATACTAAAATTTAACAATTTTTTTGAGTCGGTGCCAAGCTAAGTAATGAAACGACTGGTAATTCCAGAGTATATTTCCGTTTTAGTACAACAAAGCTCGATAGATGGCGTTGTTCATTGAGGCCTCATTTCTGAATCGCGCTATGGTTTCGTTACCGAAATTTCTACAAGTAAGGTTGCTACACAATTGCTCATTATGTTCACGTGACTCAAGATCTTGAAGTTAATCGTCGAACTCCTTGCTTTTCTTGCGTCGTTGCATTGTGTAAACTGTGTTTGCTCTGATTTTATTGATTTGTATGTAAAAATATATTATTATTATTATTAAGTTGGTTAATTAACGTTAGTATCTTTTTTCTTTGGGTAAATTAAATACCTATTAGGTATTAGGAAATCTATCTTAAAGTATTTTTGTTGTTTTCCGATTTGAATGAATATACATATATAAGCTGTAAGATTTATGTTTTGTTTTTTCTGGCCTTAGTCTGTAGGTATATTAGTAATTTAGTTATCGTATATTGCTTGGCACCGACTTCAAAAAATTTTTAAATTTTAGTATAGGTTAATCGTAGGTTAGGTTAGGTTTATTAATATAGGTAGGTTATAGTATTATTTTTAACTTTTTAGTGCTTTTAGGGTTTTTTGAAGTCGGTTTTTTTTTTGCAAAAAAAAATTTTATTTGTTAATTTTTAGTGACATATTTTTAATCTTATAAAAATATGGGTAGGCCTAGTAAAGATGCTTCTCGTATGAGAAAACGGCGTCGAACTGAAACTGATAATGAAAAAGGAAAACGATTAAAAGAAATTAGAGAAAGAAATGCTCAACGCATTTCGAATGAGAACCCTGACCAGCGCGAAAACAGACTGTCAAAACAGAGGACCTACATGTTACGTAGGTTGAATGAGGAAAGTCAAGAAGGTTATAATCGTCGTCTTAGTTTGATTCGTACTCGATTGGCCACTGAAAGCCAAGAAGATCACGATCATCGTATATCTTTAATTCGCAATCGATTAGCTAACGAGAGTCAAGAAGATTACGATCGCCGTCTATCTTTAACACATACTTGATTGGCTAATGAAAGTCAAGAAGATTACGACCATCGTCTTTCTTTAATACACGCTCGACTAGCCAATGAAACTGAAGAGGAACGTTCACAAAGATTGAGTGGCCTTTTTTTTTTTTTTTTGGATGGGAAATCATCAAATGACCCCTCCCGCTCTGGGTGGAGCGGAAGGGAGTGTCAGACTCTTACTGACTAAAACCCATCCGTGTTCCTTCCTTAGCCCTTTCTGTTCCAGGGCAGCGGTAACCCTTTCCGACTATCCCACTACCCTGGCAGGCTTCGGCCCTATCGGGCTCCTCCATTTGCTGACATCTCTTTGAGGCGCGCGTGGAACACAACGCGCCTTCCGACACGGGCCTGGTCCTGATCGGACGGTGAGCTACCCATTACTCACCGCCCGCAGGCCCGCGCCTACGGTGGCCGGAAGTCGGCTGTTGACTCCCGTCCAGGGCGTCTCCTGCGGCGGTTAGGGGCGTGAGGGCGCCGAGATTGCCTCTCCCTCACGCGCTCCACCTCCTCCTTCGCGAGCATTACTGCTTCGCAGAAGGAGGTAACGGCCTCCCATTCACTCTCGCTCCGTACCATGGCCTGGACCAGGGCCGGACGCGAGAGATCGCCGCCGCCGATCGCCGCCACGAGGACACGGCGGTGCTCCGCCCAAGTCGGGCAGACCTCCACCGTATGCTCCACCGTGTCCTCCGGGCGATCCACATCACACAGCACCATTTGTCCCAAGCTAAGCAACCTAATGCTTGTGTTATGGTAACAAGATGGCTGATAAACTACTTATATACAAATTTTTTTTTTGTTGTAACTCTCGGAACAAATACAATATGTAGGTCATACAAATATTTGTTCCGAGCGGGAATCGAACCCGCGACACGCAGCGCAGCAGTCAATCGCTTAACCACTGCGCCAACCATGCCGTCAAAGTGGGGACACCCTGGGGTTTCCTCCCGCTTTATCCTGAACAGGAACCTCCCGAAACAACCGTGTCCGCTGAGGACCTGCGTCAGGCGGAAGGTGAGGGCGCCGTGGCGCCTCTCTAGCCACTCCTCAAAGAGGGGACTAATCGCTGCTATTGTGGCGAGCCCAGCACTGGGTTGCGACAATCGCACTCTCCATGCCGCCATGAGATCCCGCTGCTCTCCCGCCAGCTCTGTCCGCTGTACCGTGATTTCTCGCGGCAGCGGAGTAACGCCCCGGCGTTTTGCCTCCTCTCGCCATTCCCATATGTGGGTGAGGACTTTGGCCTCCAGATCCCATGGCGGCAATTCGGCAAGGAGGCTCGCCGCCTCCGCGGAGACCGTGCGGTATCCTCGGATCATTCGGACAGCCATGACCCTTTGGGACGCTTTCAACCGGCGGGCTGGTCGAAGCCGCAGTGAACGCGCCCACACCGGTGCCCCATAAAGGGCCATGGACCGCACGACCCCCGCATAGAGCCTCCGGCAGGAGGCGTTTGGTCCCCCTAGATTGGGCAGGAGCCGCCTCAAGGCAGCCCCGGCCCGCTCCAGTCTGGGAGCCAGACGTCGGAAGTGCTCCACGAAGTTTCACGTAATCTGCACGGAATTTTAAACAAAAATTTTTTAGATTTTTGATGATTTTTCAAAAACCGCTTGTCCGATTTCGCTAGAATTTTCATGGGACTATTTGAGAAGTATACCCTATCTAACAAAAAAAGAATTTTTCAAATCGGTTGGCAAGCGACCGAGTTATGCGCGAACAAACATAAAAAAAAAAAAAAAAAAACATCCGAATTGAGAACCTCCTCCTTTTTTAGAAGTCGGTTAAAAAGGCACACTAGTTGGTACTTGCGAGGAAGTGGATTGGTTGCGTCGATGCCAACATCCATCGACTGGGACCCTCAGCAAGGATGCACAAACGAGAGTGACCACACTTTTAGAAGACTGCCGCGGCGCTCTGTCCCAAAATGAAATGGTCATGGCGAAGAGAATGTTACTCAAGTATGCCGATGTTTTCTCGTCAAACGATGCTGACATCGGGAGGACTGGCTTAGTTCAACACAAAATAAACACAGGAGAAGAATTCTCTATCCGTCAGCGGCCAAGGAGATTGCCGGTAGCACGTGAAAAGGAGGTGGAAACCATGATTGAGGGAATGGTGAAGGATGGTGTTATTGAACCTTCATCTGGTCCATGGTGTTCACCTGTAGTGCTGGTAAGAAAGAAGGACGGCAGCATGAGGTTTTGTGTTGACTATCGTCGGCTGAACGACGTTACGAAGAAGGACAGCTATCCTTTGCCCAGAATTGATGACACGCTGGACATGCTTACTGGAGTAAATTGGTTTAGCACGCTGGACCTGAAAAGTGGCTACTGGCAAGTTGAGATTGATCCTAAGGACAAGGAGAAAACTGCATTCTTGACAGGAAAGGGTCTGTGGCAATTTAAGGTCATGCCGTTTGGATTATGCAATGCTCAACGTTTGAAAGGTTGATGGAACTTGTACTTACCGGGCTAATTGGCGATGCCTGCCTGGTCTACTTGGATGACATCATCATCGTAGGCCGTACAACATCTTCAAAACCTGGAACGCGTGCTCGTGAAGATCCAGAGTGCCAACCTCAAGTTAAGTCCGAAGAAGTGTTCACTATTCAAACGACAAGTTAGCTTTCTGGGATATGTAGTGTCTGAAGAAGGTATCCGCACGGATCCAGAGAAAATCGCCGCTGTCAAGGATTGGCCAATTCCAAAAGACAAGACGCAGGTCAGAGCATTTCTGGGTTTGTGCTCCTATTATCGGCGATTTGTTAAGAACTTTGCAGATATAGCCAAACCCCTGCATAAGCTAACCGAGGAGAAGCGACATTTCTGCTGGGATGAAAGTTGCGACATCGCATTCCAGGAGCAGGACCGTCTGTGCAAAACACCTATTTTGGGGTACCCTGATGCGGGCAAGGAATTTATAGTTGACACAGACGCAAGCGACATAGGACTTGGCGGTGTGTTGTCTCAGCGGAATGGCGATCAAGAGGTTGTGGTAGCGTACTTCAGCAAGTCATTGTCGAAACCTGAAAGGAACTATTGTGTTACGAGACGGGAACTGCTTGCTGTGGTAAAGTCATTGCAGCACTTCAGCAAATATTTTCTGGGGCGGAAATTCCACTTACGAACCGACCATGCTGCACTGAAATGGCTATTGCAGTTCAAAAATCCAGAAGGACAAGTAGCGAGATGGATTGAACTACTGTAGGAATACGACTTCGTGGTCGAACATCGCAGCGGAAAATCTCATGGCAACGCGGATGCATTGTCAAGAAGACCTTGTCCTGAAGACTGCAAGCATTGTACTCGGCAAGAAAGTAAAGAAGTCGTACCTGTGAGGATGCTCAAGACAGACCTCAGTATCGAGTGGAAGGAAAGCCTACAACGTGCACAGCAGGAAGATTCGGACATCAAGCCGATTCTGGAGTGGATAAAGGCCAGCGCTCCTAAGCCCAGGTGGAGCGACGTCTCAGCGATGAGTTCGATCACGAAAATCTATTAGGCCCAATGGGACAGCTTGGTGATTCAGGATGGAGTCCTGTGCCGTAAATGGGAAAATGCTCGCGGAGACAGCTGTCATTTGCAAATGGTTGTCCCTAAAGCTCAAGTACCGGAAGTTCTACAGTTGTACCATAATGGTTGTTCAGGAGGTCATCTGGGAGTAAAACGACTCTACTGAAGATACGAGAACGGTTTTACTGGGTCCACTGTCGGGACGATGTCGAGGACTGGTGTCGCAAATGTACAAGTTGTGCTGCTGTAAAGGGACCTCAAACTCGTAGTAGAGGTGCATTGAAGTTGTACAATGTTGGTGCACCATGGGAGAGGATAGCCCTTGACGTTGCGGGGCCGTTTCCGGAAAGTGCAAGTGGTAACAAGTATTTCATGGTTGTGATGGATTACTTCACTAAGTGGCCGGAAGTCTTCGCCATTCCAAATCAAGAAGCTTCGACAGTTGCAGATAAATTAGTTTATGAAGTCTTCTGTCGTTTTGGAGTACCTTTAGAGATTCACAGTGATCAAGGAAGGAATTTTGAGTCCCAAATATTCCAGGAAACTTTTCGAGTTATGGGTACTCATAAAACAAGAACAACTTCTTACCACCCACAATCGGATGGAATGGTGGAACGATTTAATCAGACATTGGAGAGGTACCTAGCAAAAGTTGTGGAAAATCGGCAACGAGATTGGGACAAGCACATACAACCGTTTTTGTTGTCATATCGAAGCGCTGTTCACAAAAGTACATCGGTGACACCAGCTTTTGCAAACTTTGGGAGAGAATTACGGCTGCCTGCAGACCTGATCACCGGAATACCACCTGATGCCCCACGCAGTATAACCGATTATGCGAATGAATTGCGGAATAAAATGAATGACATCTATGAGCACGTCAGACAATCGGGCCAGCAAATGTCTGAAAAGATGAAAACCCGTTATGACCGCAAAATGAACAATAAAGGGTTCGACGAAGGTTCACTAGTGTGGTTGCACAATCCAGTCCGCAGCAAAGGGAAATCTCCTAAGCTTCAAGCTAGATGGGATGGACCGTACCGGATTGTGACAAAAATCAATGACGTAACCTACCGGATACAGAAAGGTACAAGAGGCACTCCTAAGATCGTCCATGTGGATCGACTGGCGCGTTATTATGGAGCCGATAATGCTCGGGACGAGCATGTCTTAGGAGGGGGCAGTGTTGCGCGCCACGATTAATGCCTGATACATGGCAACATGAGTTACCACTAGCGCCATCTATTATTAAGTAGCAGAATTATTACCACTAGCGCCATCTAGTATCGAGTAGTAGAACAAATAGATCCTTCCAGAAATTACCATACTAGAACTGTCGACAGAGTTCAGTCGGGGCCGGTATATACCCGAACATTCTAGATGTTTCTACAATAGAAGGTACTAGAACAATCTGCTGCACTATATAAGGCCGGGAATAACCGCGATTCGACACAGTGTGTTGGAAGCGATACATGTGTGTTGTGTGTTGTGAGTGTAATAATTGTGTTTATTTATTAGTGTGTTTGTGTTGATTAATTAAAGTGTCATTTTTGGTAATTTATATCGGCAGTTTTACTGTCACGAACCCGAAGCTCGTAACAATAATATAATCAAGCAAATAGTCATACAATATTGTGACAAAATACATAGGAATGTAAATATTACGGTACAATTATTAATGCATATTGTAATATGACATAAATAAAGCAGAATAATTATCACCAAAGACACAACATTGACAGAATGGGCTAATCAAATAATTTTATAGCACAAATAGATAATTAGTAGATTTCTAAGAGTGCTACTATGGGTACTTATCAATTAATTGGATTAAACAACCTCGTAATGCTATTGCTGACGGAAGCTGGCATAACTTCACGTTTATAAAATCGTGAAAAGGTGTTGCTGGAACGCCAATTACCTCTGGCTAAAATCTCATCTAAAGGATAGTTATTGTCCCAATTTTTTGAGGCTACTGCAGAACGTAAGCTGCGGCCGAAGAAAAAATACCAGCTTCTGACAGGACAGCCACAGATGAGAGACAGAGACAGATGGGTCAACCCATCCAGCAATTACCGTGCGTGACGCGGCCTTGTTCTGACCTCTTATGTTTACAAACAAATTATTACATTTGGCCAATTTGCGTCTAGAATCTAAAACCGAAATCGTCTGCCGTATCCAGTAAACCGGGTCCAGATTCTTATTATTATTGGAAAGTAATTTCCACCCGGACTGCCTATACGTAGCTCTATCTGTTTTCGAACCAAAGATAGGCCATAAAACAATAGAATCATTAGAGTCAGTAAGGCGGTCTCGATCTATGGCTAATAGTGTCAAGTCATGCACTCTTCTCCCAGAACACAAGAGCAAAAGTGTTGCTGTATGACTACACGTTGCAAAACTATTATTCTCGTTAACGTTTCTTTGCTCCAAGAAAGATGACAAAACATCTATATTCCAAATAGGAGGTTTATGAGCTACAGGATTTTTTATAGAAATAGATTTCAATACGTTTTTATCCAGTGTATGTGAGCTTAACAGTCCAGCGTTCTCAACATTAGATAAGGTGGCAACTACCGACTTATGTAGTAAAACTGTGTTGTATGACAATTTGTACACCAGGTGTAAGTCTGCAAGAAACCTAGCTACTATTGAGCCGGTAGGCTTACATGGATCAATGTTTTGCTTTCGGGACCAATGGAGCCACCTATTCCAAGCTACTTTATACACCTTACGGGTAGATGGCCGCCATGCAGATCGTAACAACTCTAGCTGAGCTTCATTCCATCCCATTAAACTCCCTGACCACCCCCAACTCTCCATACTTCCAGTGTCATTTCTTGAACACATGGTGGTGGGTGGCCCGTCGCTAGATCGATCAGATTGCGGTTCAGTTTGTGTAGAGTGAAAGGGGCTGCTATCGCTCGAGTTTTCAGATCTGCGCGCCAGAATACGCGATCCCATCTGGGAACTACTACCAGGTAAACTCCGATCGCACAGTTGAGGTGGGAGAGCACCTTGGGAATTAGATAAGGTGGAGGAAAAGCCCGCCTCGTCGGCCACTTGTGCAGAGAGGGGCCGGACCTGGACGACAGTCAGTTCGGGTTTTGGCATGGGCGCTCCACCATACACGCAGTGTCACGAGTGAGAGTCCTGGCGGAGGAAGCGGTGTCCCGGGGCGGGGTGATGTTGGCGGTGTCCTTGGACATTTCCAACGCCTTTAACACCCTGCCCTGGAGTTGTATTCGGGAGGCAGTGCGGTATCATCGAGTGCCTCCCTACCTCCGCCACATCGTTGGGGCTTATCTGTCGGAGAGGTGTGTCACTTACATGGGACGTGATGGCAGAAACCAGCGCCACATGTCGTGCGGCGTTCCACAGGGCTCGGTCCTAGGCTCGCTCCTGTGGAACGTCGGGTACGACTGGGTGCTGAGGGGTGAGCTCAGACCGGGGGTAGACCTGACGTGTTATGCAGATGACACGCTGGTCACTGCCCGGGGAAGCTCGCACAGGGAGGCAGCGTTGCTGGCGACGGCTGCGGTCTCCCAGGTGGTGGGCCGCATACGTCGCCTAGGCCTGGAGGTGGCCCTCAACAAGTCGGAGGCCATGATGTTTCATGGCCCCCGGCGGGCGCCGCCACCCGGCTCACACATCGTGGTCGGGGGGGCTCGGATCGCTGTCGAGTCTACCATGAAGTACCTGGGATTGGTGCTCGACAGCCGGTGGGACTTCGGCCCCCACTTCCGGCGGCTGGCGCCCAAGTTGTTGGGCGCGGCTGGGGCGCTATCAACGCTGCTTCCCAATCTGGGGGGCCCGAGCGCCGCCTTTAGGCGGCTCTATGTGGGGATCGTGCGATCGATGGCCCTGTATGGGGCCCCAGTGTGGGCCTCTGACCTGACGGCCGGCAGTATCGCAATATTGCGTAAACCGCAGAGAGCGATGGCCGTCAGAGTCATTAGGGGATATCGCACGATCTCCTACGAGGCGGCCTGCGTACTGGCTGGATCCCCGCCCTGGGACCTCGAGGCGAAAGTACTCGCGTCATTGTATCGGTGGCGCGAGGAAGCGAGGGCGCGGGGTGAGCGACCGATGCAGCGACACATGGAGCTGCGTCGGTCTCAGCTTCGCGAGGTCCTGGTGGCGGAATGGCGGGACAGGCTTACACGCCCTACCGCTGGCCTCGTCACCATCGAGGTGGTCCGGCCGGTGCTCGAGCGCTGGCTCGGGAGGAGGCACGGCTCCCTGTCATTTCGGGTGACGCAGGTGCTCTCGGGGCATGGTTGCTTCGGGAAGTACCTGTGTCGCATAAACAGGGAGCCGGACGCCCGGTGTCACCACTGCGTCGACTGCCGGGAGGACACGGCGTGGCATACGCTGGCAGAGTGTGCCGCCTGGGAGGAGCCGCGCCGTGCCCTCATCTCAGAAGTAGGCAGTGACCTGTCGCTGCCGGCCGTGGTCGAGTCGATGGTCGGCAGCGAAGAGTCCTGGGACGCGGTGGTTTCCTTCTGCGAAACAGTCGTCTCGCAGAAGGAAGCTGCGGAAAGGGAGAGGGAGATCTCGTCCACTCACCCGGCCCGCAGCAGGCGCACCGGGCGTCGGCGGAGGGCGGATAACGCCCTCTTCCAGCCCCCCCAAACGGGTCCAGGGGCGACGGACTCGGGGACGTCCGTTGCCCCCCACACATCAGGACCCGAGGTGGCGGCGCGTAGTGTTCCACGCGCGCCCCTCTTAGACGTCGCGGGGGGAGTCTAACACCTTACTCCTCCCCCTGACCCGAGGAGGCCCGCTGTGGCGGGCCGGCACCAGTCGGGGGTTGTGGAAGGATCGTACGTTCCCGCGACCCCCGGCGTAGATGTGAGATGGAACACCGGGGTGGTTTTTAGTCAGTAAGAGTCTGACAGACCCTGTCGCCCGCCCCAGGCGGCGGACATCCATGAGGATTTTCCACCCCGGAAAAAAAAAAAAAAAAATGGTAACAAGATAAACTACTTATATACATTTTTTTTTTTTTTGTAAATAACGGGTGGTTAAATTTTAAGGGCCGATGTTGAATATGAACCACACCTAAACGTCAAGTTTTTTTCTGCATTTCATTTGACATTTCTCAATTTCAGACTAACTCAATTTGAACCATGGAAAGATACACAACCGAGCAACGCGTTAAAATTATTCAGGCTTATTATGAAAATGGGCGTTCAAATCAAAATGCATATCGTGCACTTCGTGATTTTTTCGGCCAATTTATTCGTCCAAATGTGCGTACAATAGGAAAAATTGTGCAAAAATTTGAGCAAACCGGGTCTGTAGGAGATGTGAAAACACCAATGCATGCTCGTACAGCTCGTACTGCAGAAAATATTGCTGCTGTTCGCGATAGTGTGGCTGAAGAGCCGTCCACCTCAACTCGCCGTCGTGCCCAACAATTGCACCTCTCACGCTCGTCGTTGATGAACATTATGCATCAAGACTTGCATTTACACGCTTACAAGGTGCAATGTGACTCAAGAACTAAAGCCTCTTGACCATTCCAAACGTCGTCAATGGTCAGAATGGTGGCAAGAAATGGCAACATTGGATGATCAATTTTCGAAGAAAATCATCTTCATGGCGTTCGCTATCCTGAGATGATAACGAACTTTTTATGGCCCGAATTGGACACACTGCGCGACAAATTCAATGGCCGTGTTATCTCACGTGGTAGCCATGTCAATTGGCCGCCAAGATCATGTGATTTGACACCGTTGGACTTCTTTCTATGGGGTTATTTGAAAGAAAAGGTGTACGTCAATAAGCCAGCAACAATTCAAGAGCTAAAGGATGAGATAATTCGGCACATTAACGGCATAGAACCTTAATTATGCCTCAGCGTCACCGAAAATTTTAACTATCGGATGGAGGTGTGCCGCCGAGGTCGCGGCGGCCATTTGGCCGATATTTTGTTCCATACATAATTGAACCATACCATATTATCATAATAAAAAGAAATGACAATAATTTCTCAAATGATTTGTGTTTTATTCAAAATCAACATCGGCCCTTAAAATTTAACCACCCTTTACATACATATTATAGATAGAAAAACACCCAGACTCGGAACAAATACATGTAGGTCATACAAATATTTGTTCCGTGCGGGAATCGAACCCGCGACAGCGCAGCAGTCAATCGCTTAACCACTGCGCCAACCGTGCCGTCAAAGAATGATGAGGCACTTGGGCGCAACATCCATGATTAGGACCCTGCGAGGGACCAGAATAAATGGCCGACCCCTGCGGGGGGTGGTGCGAAGTCTTGTAAGATCCTGTTTGCGAAACAGATCCACTGTTAGACTTCAGGGACAAAAAGGCTTTTTTGGCCCCTCCTGCTTTCTCTAAAGCAGTGGTGAAAGCCTCTTGACTAAACAGATGTCTACTAGAAGGCGGCAGGCACTTTTCTCAAGGCAGATTTGACGAGAGGGTCACGCACCATGTTGGTAATGCCATCCAAGCGCATTTAAATCACTTCGGCGCGGTGGCCGCAGACCATTTGCAATAAATCAGACGAAACTTTTGAATACTCACCTTTAGCAAACAATTCTAATAATTTTTCGTGCATACCTTTTTTTTTTTTTTTTTTTTTTTTTTTTGTGGATGGGAAATCATCAAATGACCCCTCCCGCTCTGGGTGGAGCGGAAGGGAGTGTCAGACTTTTACTGACTAAAACCCACCCGTGTTCCGTCCTTAGCCCTTTCTGTTCCAGGGCAGCGGTTAACCTTTCGGAAAATCCCACCGCCCCGGCAGGCTTCGGCCCTGTGGGGCCCCGTCCTCTGCTGACATCTCTTTGAGGCGCGCGTGGAACACAACGTGCCGTCCGGCACGGGCCTGGTCCTGATCGGACGGTGAGCTACCCATTACTCACCGCCCGCAGGCCCGCGCCTACGGTGGCCGGGAGTCGTCACGCGGCTCCCGACGCCCGGAGCGTCTCCCGCGGCGGCTGAGGCGTGAGGTGTTCTCCCTCAGCCTCCCCGCCACCTCCTTCGCTAGCATGACTGCTTCGCAGAAGGAGGTGACTGCCTCCCATTCTCTCTCGCCCCGGACCATGGCTTGCACCAGGGCCGGGCGCGAGAGGTCGCCGCCGTTGCCGATCGCCTCCACGAGGACACGGCGGGTCTCCGCCCAAGCAGGGCAGACCTCCACCGTGTGCTCCACCGTGTCCTCTGGGCGATCCGGGCAGTGGTGACACCCGGGCGTCTCCTCCCGCCTGATGATGTGCAGGAACCTCCCGAAACATCCGTGTCCGGAGAGGACCTGCGTCAGGCGGTACGTGAGAGCGCCGTGACGCCTCTCTAGCCACTCCTCAAAGAGGGGTCTTATCGCCGCTATCGCGGCGTGCCCTGCGCTGGGTTGCGATAGTCGCGCCTTCCATTCCGCCATGAGATCGCGCCGGAGGTCCGTCCGCTCCGCAGCGATTTGCCACGGGTGCAGAGTTTCCCCCCGGCGTAGTGCCTCCGCGCGCCAATCATGCAGGCGCGCGAGCACTATCGCCTCCAGATCCCATGGCGGCAGTCCGGCAAGGAGGCATGCCGCCTCGCGCGAGATCGTGCGGTAGCCCCGGATCAGCCTTACGGCTACCACCTTCTGGGGCGCGTTCAGATAGTGTGCGGCTCGAAGCCGCAGTGAACGCGCCCATACCGGGGCCCCATATAGGGCCATGGACCGCACGACCCCCGCGTAAAGCCTCCGGCAGGAGGCGTTTGGCCCCCTCAGGTTGGGCAGGAGCCGCTTTAAGGCGGCCCCGGCCCGTTCCAGTTTGGGGGCCAAACGTCGGAAATGCTCGACGAAGTTCCACCGGCTGTCAAGGACGAGACCCAGGTATCTCATCGTTGTCTCGACGCCGATGTGAACCCTTCCTACCATCAGTTGAGATCCCGAAGGTGGCCCGTACCGGGGCCCATGAAAGGACATGGCCTCGGACTTGTGCAATGCCACCTCGAGACCCAACTGCCGGATCCTATCCACGACTATCGCAACCCCGCGTGTCATCGCGTCGGCCGCCGCCTGATGCGACCTCCCCTGCGCCAGGACCAGCGTGTCGTCAGCGTAGCAAACTACACTGACGCCATCAGGGAGGTCTGCCCGCAGCACCCAGTCGTAACCGATGTCCCACAGGAGCGGCCCCAGAACCGATCCCTGTGGGACACCGCACGACATCTCTCGCCGGCTCCAGTTCCCGTCGCGACCGGGGTAGATGACGGCTCTATCCGTCAGATACGCCCCGACTATTCGACGGAGGTAGGTCGGCACCCGGTGATACCGAAGTGCCTCCCCAATGCAACTCCAGGGCAGGGTGTTAAACGCGTTGGCGATGTCGAGTGACACCGCCACGACGGCCCCGCCCCGGGACACCGCATCCCCCGTCGTGAGGGCTCTAACGCGCATGATGGCGTCCACCGTCGAGCGCCCCTTGCGGAAGCCAAACTGGCTATCCGCAAGATCCGGCCCTGTCCCCACCAGGTGCCCGACGAGGCGGCCCGCAATCACTCTCTCGAAGAGCTTGCCAACCTCGTCGAGCAGCACAATGGGCCGGTATGCGGACGGAGAGTCCGCAGGGCGCCCTGGCTTCTGAATGAGGACCAGCTTCCCTGTCTTCCAACGGAGTGGAAACTGGCCTCTCTCCATGCATGCGCTTAAGAGCGCCTCCAGTCGAGGCCCGAGAGCCGTCGAGGCCAGGACCCAGGCTTTACCCGGCACGCCATCGGGTCCTGGGGCGGTATTTTTGGCCTTCAGCCTGCCTACCGCCGCTCCCAGCTCTACCCCGGTCACTTCGGGTGTGTCGTCGTCGTCGTCCATGTGGTCCGCTTCGGACACCGCTATTGGCGGAGCCATAGGCGGGGGAGTATGCTCCCCCCGTGAAGGGAACAGAGCGCTCACCACCTCCTCCACCAGCTGTGGGCGGAGACTCTGTGTCAGCGGGGGGGCCCAGGTGCGGAGTTTATTCCGCACCATCTTGTAAGGGCGCCCCCATGGATCTCTGTTCAGAGTCTCCAGCATCTCCTCGCGGGCCAAGTCCTTGGCCCGCTGGACAGCCTCTCGGAGGGCGGTCTTCGCCGCTCTGTACCCCCCGTACAGCTCCGCCTCCGTGGCTTCCGCATCCGGAGGGCGGATGCGGCGCCTGCGGTGCCTGGTGTACCGGTGTCGCGCGTCGACGCACGCCTTGCGTAACGCCGCGATCTCCTGCGACCACCAGTACACCTGACGTCGGGCGCGTCCTGGCCGGACTCGGGGCATTGCCACGTCACAAATCTCGGACATGGCCTCCCGGAACCACTCCGCCTCATCGTCGATATCAGCAGGCCTGTCCGGTGAATACACCCAGGCCTGCACGATCGAGGCTTCCAGGAGAAGCTCCCGGTCCAGCTGCTTAAGCGCCCACCGCGGACCACTCGGGGCCTGTTGGACCAGCGCGCTGGAGGTCTGGGCGGAGACATCGAACCGGATATACCGGTGATCGGAGTAGGTCTCCACCTCCTCCATAACGCGCCAGTCAATGACCTGCTGCGTCAGAGCGGGGCTGGCGAACGAGATGTCCACTACCGACTCGCCCCGCATCCGCACACACGTAGGAACAGAACCCCGATTTAGGACGACCAGGCCTGTTTCCAGAGCCCAGTCCTCCACCATCCTGCCCCGCACGTCCGTGCACCGGGAACCCCAGGCCAAGTTCTTGGCGTTGAAGTCCCCGAGCACTAGCACGGAGAAGGGATGGTTCCTGGCGACGACGACACTCAACTCTGTTAAAGAGTTCTGGAGCTCGGCGAGAGTTCGGCTCGGAGAGAAGTAAACTCCCACTACTACAATCTCTCCGAACCGTGCTGCTACGCACCCCTGTCCCTTCGTGACACATTCGAGGGACGGGGTACCGGCGGCAGCCGACGAAATTATGGCCACTGAGCCGCTAAGGTCCTCCACCCAGTCATCCCTGGGCGGGACAAAGTACGGCTCAGCGACCACGGCGATATTAATCGACCACTGCGCCATGGTCTGGAGCAACAAGTCCTGAGCGCAGGCGCAGTGGTTGATGTTCGCCTGGAGGAGGCGTAAAGGAGCCATTACTCCTCCATTTCAACCCCCTCCCGGGCCTCTTGAGGAGGCCCTTCAGCAGCGGCGGCGGTGGCGGCGGCGGCGGCGGTGGCGGCGGCGGCGGCGGTGGCGGCGGCGGCAGCAGTGGCGGCGACGGTGGTGGTGGTGGCGACGGCGGCGGAGGGCCTGCCTTTCCTCCTGGCTTCGGTGGGTGGGGCGCAGGACTTGCTCCCCGCCCGGTGATCGGCCGGCTTGCCAGCAGCCGCACATGCGACGCAGTGCGGCGTGGCGTTGCACGAGCCGGCCTTATGTCCGGGCTTACCGCAGCGAAAGCACAGAGTGCTGCGGTCCTCCGAGGTGCACATGGCGCTCGCGTGGTGTCCCACGAGGCATCGATAGCACCTCAGAGGTCTGGGCTCCAGCAGCTTGACCTGCGCTGACACCCAGCCCACCAGGAGTCTTCCACCCTCCACTATCTGTCTCGCCGCCGTCACGGGACAGCTTACCGTAATGGTTCGCATGCCCGTGAAGTCGGGACGTATGGTGCCCGCCTTCACCTGGTCGGCCAGACACCCGCCCGTCCCGACGACGGCGGCTACCACCTCCTTCTCCGTAATGGAGTCATCCAGGCCCATAATTCGCATGTCTGCGCACTTGACGGGCCTGGAGACTCGAGCCTCGTCCGCATTGAGGGACGCCCTCAGCTTCTCAGCTAGGGCGTCAGCGGTGGGGCCACTCGTCGCACCGGGGATCTCCAGCATGCGGGCACCAGTGGCAGTCACCCTATACCGGAGGCCCCCGGTGATCCCCAGCTCCTGGAGGTCCACCGCCGCCTTTGCCTTCGTGAGCACGTCGCAGTAGGTCACCCCCCCTTTAACCGCGTCCGGCTGTAGTGTTATGACTACAGCCGCGGTCTTAGGGGAGCGAAGCCTAGCCGCAACGGCTCGCTCCTTGCGGCGCCGCCTTTGCGCCTTTTTTCTGGCCGCCTTGGCCGCCTTCCTCCTCTCCCCGACCACTTGCCACTCTGCGTTGGTCGTGGGAGGTTCTTCTGGGAGAGGCGAAGGCTCTGGGGCCCTCGCCTTCCCAGCCGTTTTGCCCTTCTTTTTATGGGCCGGCGCCGGTTTTGCAGGCGCCGAGGCTCCGCCAGCCGACGCCGGTTTCGCCGGCGCCGGTTTCGCCGGTGTCGGTTTCGCCGGCGCCGGTTTCGCCGGCGCCGGGGCTCCTCCTGCCGACGTTGGTTTGGCCGGCACCTGGGCCCGGCCAGACGGCCCGGGCTTAGGGGCGGCAGCGGCCGCATACGTGGTCGCCGTCCTACCCGCCAAGGGGGGGCGCAGATTTATGCCCTCCAGGACGTCGAAGCGTGCCTGGAAGGTCGCCAGTTCCTGCCGAACCAGGTCCAAGACCTGGTTCTCCACCGGAACGGGCCGGCTTGAAGGTTCCGCCGGCACTTTGTCGGGGACCTTCAGGCTGGCCAGGTCTGCACGGAGCCTCCGGTTCTCCTCTTGGAGAAGCTCCGTGGCAGCCGTCAGGCGAGCCACGTCCGCCCGCAATGCAGCCACTTCGCCAGCCGAGGGACCAGCATAGTTGGCCGCCTCCGCTGCCGCCATAATGGAGGCCATTGCCGAGTCGATGGCCTTGTTCTTTGTATCCTGGCGCTTCTTCAAGGCCACGACCCGGATCGCGGCCTCCACGACCGCCGCAAAGCTCCTTTTGCGGTCCGCCTCGGGGCCGCCTCGTACCTCCTCCGCCTCGTCACCTGAGGGCTCCGAGGCGCCCGCTCGACCGGTCTCCCCCTCCTTTGCGGGCTTCTCCGCACGCTCGGCCGCCTCCCGAGCAGTGAGGCCCCTCCCTGTGCCTCGGCTCCGGACTCCTCCCCGCCTCGTGGTGGGGATCTTCCTGGCCAGCTCCCAGTCAGAGGACGACCCCTGGCCGCCCACTGACCTTGGCCGCTTGCTTCGTCCCTTTCTATAAGCAGCGGCAGCCATCTCCTTCGCACGGCACGGGCTCCCTGAGCCTTCCGTGCTCGATCCTCCCGATGCGACGTCGGACTCCAACCCCGCATCACTCCTCTCCTCTGTGCGCTCCTTGCGCGGTACCTCTGCGTCGCACAGGAGCTCCAGGCTAGCCCGGAGCTCCTTTTCTTGCGACGCAGGTTGACGCGGGTCGGCGGTGGTCTGCCGGCCCACGAGACTATCGGTGCCCCCCCCATATACGGTGGGGCTGCCTTCCGTAGAAGGACGGGATTGTGCCTCCTTGAGGAGGTTGCCCGCCTGGGGAATTTTTCCTTTAGTCAACTTTTCCATGTTTTCCTTTTAAGGGTGAGGTCCCTTTTCGCGCTAATGACCGGATCCCCTCCGGCCATTCATCCCCTCGGCACGCTAGACCTTGGGATTGGGGTGATTTTTTAGAGAGGTTGTCTTCCTCGCGGCCCGGGCCTCAGTGGCCCGGACCCCCGGTCCTGAACTCAGGATTACGGTGTGGCCGGCGGCTGGGCAAAACCAACCGCCGCCCCGGCGTCCCCACGCTGCCGCCGGATACCGGACAGACGCAGCGCGGACATGGACTCCCTTCACCACCCACATTCCCGTGGGTGCAGCGGCGCGAACCGCCCCTCCCCAGTCTACGCCCACTCACCTTCCTCTGTAAGCAGAGGGGGAGTAGACGTAATGTAGCCCGGTTCCCTTCACCGACCATCGAGGATGATCGGTGATTGGAACCGTGACCCTTCCCCGTTTGTTGAAGATTAGCCGCCAGCCCCAAGTGTCCACCAAAATAATTGGTGGGCACTTGGAGCCGACGTTGCCCAGGGTGCGCCACGAGGAGGCTCTTCAACATGCACCCCTTCGTGCATACCTTCAACATTGAACTCGTTCTGATCACGGGCCCAAGTCAGCAACTCTCGCAGACAGCTCTGAAGTGCATCCCTTTGTTTTAATACGCAAAAGGTTAGGGCAGCATAAGCCTTGTCTGCATAAGAGAGGTGTCGTAATGAGTCATAGGCTTTGACCTCTTCGTTGACCTCTAGATCCACGAAGCCAGGAGTATGGTTGTAAGATTTCTGAACCTCGGCGTAACGAACCTCACACCACTCGCTTTTCTCAAAGTATTGAATATCCTGAAGGGTTTTCAGGATATTTTCTGGTGCCTTGGGCACTGCTGGTTCTTTGAGTTTTGTTTCTATGCCAAAATCAAAGCTAAGCTGTGACTCACTCGCTTCATTATCCCCGCTCTCATCATTATACAAAATACCACTGACACTGTCATCCATAATATCACCATCTAAAGCAGGGCACTGATCAATAGGGGCACAATTAACGTTAGAGCAATGACCGTTAAGTGCATCAAAGTTGTCAGCGGAATTTTCATAACAAGTAATTTGTTTTCGCAAATCACTAACCTGTCGAGACAATTTATCCAATTGCTCATAATTTCGGCGGGTGCGCTTGCCTTTTTTGTTGCGATGCCGGCGTGAGCGCTTCCTCTTTTTGGACCTGGAGTCTGAAGAACTCGTGGAGGAGCTGCTGCTGGTACTCGAGCTGCTACTATTGGACGAGCTGAGAGCTCGTGCCTGCCGTTGCCGAGTATTCGAGGACGCGGGTGGCGGCCGTGCGGATGCTGGGCCCGCACCGTCTTCCTCACCCACTTGTTTTTCGGAAGTTGTTTTGTTAGGATCCATCCTAAAGAAAACGCGATAAGAATTTGCAGGGAAAATATTTCAAAACCTTAAGGTTTTTGCAAAATAAAGGACACTGGCAAGATTAGGCCCAGGAGCGGACACGAATGAAATATATATTAAAAAAAATCTTTAAATAAATAGTTATTTACAGTCATTTTTAAACGCCTTTTAACCATTGGGTACTGAAAAACACAATAAAAAGAAGATGATAGCGGAAGCCATTTTGAATGAACTTAGGAAATGCACGGGAAATGTAGAAGTCATTGACTGGGTTGCCAGGGGTAAAATATATAATATTTTATGCAGAGACCCCAGAGGTTATGATTTCTCATTATTTAATTATTGTTATCAATAATAGATCCATTTTGAAAGTCAAAATATATCTGTGGATTACATAAATATTTTTGTTAACTTCAACGTTTTTGGTTCATAATAATTGTGGGTTTGTGTTGATTTCGATGGTGGATCAAAATGCTAGAAGCCAAATTAAATAAAAGTGTTAACTCAAGAAACGTCAAATGAGCTAAATAAATCAATCAAATAATCGATGTCATTCGCTCCCACGGACTCTTGCGTACTTGTGATTTACTCGACTGTTTTCTTTTGTGATTTATCTTGTTTTGTTTGACCTGGCTATTCTTTTTGGACTCTGGAACTGCTTAAACGATTGACCCGGCTGTGTTATAATTGGATTTTGTTGTGTAAAATGGAAGGTCTGAGATGTTTGAATTGTGGTTTATTGATCACCACCAATCGAATGCACTCTCCGGCTAATGCCGATGCAGTTCGACAAACTATAACGCAATGGATTGCTCCACGCACAGTGAGTATTAAATTGTATATTTTTAACTAAGACTTGTGCCCTTTTTGTTATAAACGCACTTAACAATTTGGGAGCCTTGATGCTGATTAGAGATCAATTAATTTTCAGATGACTGCCAGTGATCATGTTTGTGATAGCTGCTGGACCTTGGCCAGCAACGTAAATACTCAACATCGACACCTATGCATCAGTTGTGGCCGCTCCCTACTGAGAATTCGTTTCCATGTGTTAAATATGGATAGTGAGCGTGCATATGACATTTATAGACTTGTAAATGAAAACGTGCAGAGAAGACTTGGACGTCAGGTTAGTGAAATCATTTATTTATATAAATTGGTTACATTACAGCGAGTCATTTAACTAAAGCTATGTAGGACCTATTTTTTATATTTGTGATGATTGATGTATATTATATCTCTGTGCTTACTTTATCACTATCAAAAACCTTGTGTGTGATTACAAGCGAGAAGATATCAACCTTTCAAAATGATTTTTAATTTAATTTTAAGTTTAACATGATAAATGATGTTTATTCAGTAAATTGGTTATTCATAATTACCTATACAATTGAAAGTCAATGTGTTACCGCCAAGAAAAACCATACTGTAAAAACCTTATACCTACTTATGTTTTTGTTTCAGGTAAGCATTGGCCATGATAATATTTGTCATCCATGTTGGCAGCGTGCTGATCGTTCGTGGAATAGACAATTATCTGTTGCTTCCACAAGTACCTCTCAATCTACTTCTATATCAATTAATATTGACAATACTGAGACAGAATCAACACCCGCAGTTGATGAAACACCAGCAGTTAATGTAATACCTGCAGTGGATGAAACAGCAGCAGTAGATGAAAGCCAAAATATAGGCCAAGTGCAGCTTCCATCCTATTTGCGTGCACCTGATACCCAGCGACATTGTGTTTTCCAAGGTTGTATAAATTCACAGAGACGGGTAATTCCCACCTCTATTAGAAAACGTGTTTTGTGTGATTACAATTATTATATACCTGCTAACTGTCGTGTATGTAATGAACATATGTCTGCAGCACTGTGGCATAATTTATCAGAAGCAGAAAATGCAATAAATTCTTTTAAGCCAAACCATCTTGAAGAAATCATAGCATGGTTTCAGTCTAGCCAAACATCTGTTTTAGATTTTCAGAATATTGATGGATTAAATGATGATCACCTTCATTATTGGATCGGGTTGTCTAGAGATCAATTTAATCTTATTCTTGCTGAAGTTCCCCGTATCAATGATATGATTAGAGGGCAAATAGCACTTCTAGCTTATTTAATTAAAATGAGGACAGGGGACTCAGATGAGCGCTTGTCCCAACTATTTAATATTCCAAGAAGAACACTTGAGGTTATGATGAGTAAGGTTAGGGAATTACTTAAGCAGGATTTTGTTCCTCGACACTTAGGACTAAGTCACATATCCCGCCAGGAGGTTGCTAATCGCAATTTAATTATACCAAATGGGCTATTTGGTACTGCGGATTATAGTACGGCTATTGCAATTTTTGATGGTACATATGTGTACATACAAAAAAGTAGCAATTATAAGTATCAAAAACAAACTTACTCACTTCATAAATACAGAAACCTTATAAAACCATTTCTCCTTGTATGTACGGATGGTTATATCATTGATGTTCTTGGGCCGTATCCTGCAACTACATCAGATGCAGACATTATGCGAAATGAGTTTGCAGATGGGCAGCCTTTAAAAAATTACTTTGCAAGTGGGGACACCTTTATATTAGATAGGGGGTTTCGGGATGCAGTTCCCTTATTAGGACAATATCATTTCAATGTGTCCATGCCAGCATCTCTTGAAAGTGGTCAACATCAATTAAGTACGTTACAAGCTAATAAGTCTCGAGCCACCACAATTTGTAGGTGGGTAGTTGAAATTGTGAACGGTCGATTTAAAAGAGATTATAAGCTTTTCCGCCAAGATTTTTTTAATGTTGCTTCAAAACATGTAATGACGGATTTTACCATAGCTGCAGCTATAATTAATAGTTTTCATCCACTTCTAACAGACAGAGCGAATGCTCAAACAATATTAAATATAATTCAAAATAAAATGTACACTGATAATCTTCTGGCTACTTATGTAACTAGTCATGATTTAAATAGGAGGCGAGCTCAATTCGAAAGAATTAATGTTAATAATCATAATGTTAATGATTTCCCAAGGCTGGACTTTGAACAACTTATTTTAATATCGTTAGGGCCTTATCAAATCAAACAAGCCAGATCATATTATGGTGAACATATACGAAGTGGAGGACAATATGAAATTGAAATATCCAGAGAAAGCAACAGCAATTTACGAGACTTAATTTCACAAAATGACAATAAATGGTTGCTCAGAGGGAGAATCCAAAGTCGGCACGTTAGCAGAAGAGTGTACTTTGTTTACATTGTAATAAATAATAATCTTAGCGGGCGTGACGCTATAGAGCAATATTGTTGCAACTGTTTGGTGGGCAGACGCACTGTAGGGTGTTGTGCTCATGTCATGTCTATTATATGGTACTTGTCATGGGCTCGACATGAGCCAAACATATGCCCACCAGCTCAATTTTTAGATGAGTTATTGATTATTTATGAAAATGAATAAAAAAAAGCTTTATTCTAATGAAAAGTGGTTTCTTTTTCTCAATTACCTAAATATTTTTACTTTTATAACCTGAAAAATGTGTTTTGTTATTTCAATAATATCTCAGTATTCCCATGATCAATATTGATATTGATTTTTTTATAGTAAATAATATTTATGACCAGTCATTTTAGCATTTGTATTATTATTGTCTGTTGAGTTGAAAAAGTGGGCCTGACGAAGTATGGGCGTTTGCCAGTGTCCTTTATGATAAGGAGAAATATAACATGTTTCTTTCGCACATCCCATACTTACACAATTACATACCTGCCTGCTTAAACTAGTCTAAGTAGTTCAAATTCTTTTCTAAATTATCCATACCTAATCAGTGATTAGGTACATCTTTTTTTTTTTTTTTTTATCCCTGGACATTTCACACAGCACCATTTGTCCCAAGCTAAGCAACCTAATGCTTGTGTTATGGTAACTAGATGGCTGATAAACTACTTATATACATTTTTTTTTTTTTTGTAAATACATACATAATATTATAGATAGAAAAACACCCAGACTCGGAACAAATACATGTAGGTCATACAAATATTTGTTCCGTGCGGGAATCGAACCCGCGACACGCAGCGCAGCAGTCAATCGCTTACCCACTGCGCCAACCGTGCCGTCATTATCTAGCTACCTATATACCTATTATTATAGCTTATGATATTTAACTGTTTAGGTAAAATCCGCTAAGGTATACAGGGATTTTGATCGATTTACACATCTACTAAATTCTTCACATTGGCGTCCACCCCACCAGGCGATAACAAACACGTCTCAAACTAGTAAGCTTCAAATAACGGTCAAGAATTTAATAGCAGCGTTTTACCTTACAATAAAACGCATATTAAATACTTACCTTATTTGAAGCTTACATTTAATTTCTGCCTGGTGTTTTCGACACAATGACGAACGCCTCCGATCTCCGATGACTCGAGACTCGAGGCACCTGGTGGGGATGGTGGGGATGTGCGAGCAAGATAGATGAAGCGGATATAGAAAGAGAGGAAAACATAAGCGGAAAACGGAGAGGGGCCTATCTCAAACTAGTAAGCTTCAAATAAGGTAAGTATTTGGTATACGTTTTATTGTAAGGTAAAACGCTGCTAATTTGTGCTCTTATCTCAATTACAACTCTAATGAAACTTCCATGTACCAAATAATGAATTAAATATGGCAACACTTTCTTAATAGTCTTAGACTAAGAAAAGTATAGACAGCGGGTAGCTCCATTTCATTCCCACAAGAGGGATATAGTATTGAGTCATTAAAAGTAACAGAAAAGGACAAAGCTATACTGTTTCCGTCTCTCAGTGCGTGCCAGTTTTTTCAAGGCCAGCGACATATGTAGCCAAACAAACTTTCGTCTTTGTGAAAATGTGAAGTTTATTTTCGCACTTTTCTACATCATTTATTAAATTAATTGCTTGCATAGATTGTTTTAAAGCCGAGATAAACCTATAATACAATGCGGTGCAGTGTACTTAACTGTAATCTCCCTGTTTCTGGGTAAAGAGTAAGGTTATGAGTTCTATAGACATTATAGTTATGTTGGTATTTTGTCTCATGTGTAGCCATGCTGCCCGTTACTCTATAGGTTTCTTACTCGACGTGTCCAAGACGATAAGTAATTTTTGCTGAAAAAAATATTCAAAGTGACGTAGAAATCATTTCTATTAAAAGATTCATGAAGAAAATTGAAGGAAAACTTACACCATTAGGTACCTACAATAGCAGTTACATTTGCCGCAACGGCATTGCCACACTATGCATACATTAACATGTTTCGAAACCCAGTACATATATACATATATACCACCATTACTACAGTGCTACAAATGCCTCAAATATAACCATTCTGCAAAAGCTTGCCGTGGTGAGCAAATGTGCTCTTCTTGCGCCGGTCGACATTCATACAAAGAGTGTGATGTGGATGAAATTATTTGCATAAGCTGCAGCGGCAACCACCTAGCAATTTCAAGGGATTGCCCCATCAAGAAACAAAAAATGGAAGAAAAGAAGGCCAAATTTCGTCAAGTTTCCTATGCCACTGCTGTGAGTTTACCCCCTTCCTTTACACATAAATCTTTTCCTTCTCTACCTAAACATTCAGAAAAAGTTAAAAGCAATGATACTCTTGACATTAAACAGATAGCTAGTAATGACATAATCATAAATGCAATTGTAAAGTCTCCTAACTCATTAGCCAATATGACAGATGATGACGGGTCAATCACTAATAAGAAAATAAAAGAAATATTTTTATCAAATTTAATTTAATGGATAATTATTTAAATATTTTACAGTTTAACATACAAAGCTTACAGAGTAAAAAGAGCCTTTTACAGAATTTGTTAATTACAAAAAATATTGATATTTGTTTACTCAATGAAACATGGTTAAAAGCTAATTCCACTATTCCACACTTTCCGTCATACAATTTCATTTACAAAAATGCCTTTGTAGCGGTATCTACAACGCCACATGCGAACAACGCGTCATACTGACGTCACGCAAATCCTGCATCTCGCAAGCAGAGTTTACCGTGCAATTAGCATAGATACAATTTCCCAATATCAATCGTTGGGCAATTGCCCGCCAGACATAACACCCGTCTGGTTGGAGGATCCTCCCTTTTTAACCGACTTCTAAAAAAGGAGGAGGTTCTGAATTCGGACGTTTGTATTTTTTTTTTTTTTTATGTTTGTTCGCGCATAACTCGGTCGCTTGCCAACCGATTTGAAAAATTCTTTTTTTGTTAGATAGGGTATACTTTCCAAATGGTCCCATGAAAATTCTATCGAAATCGGACAAGCGGTTTTTGAAAAAAAAAACCGACTTCAAGAAGCCCTAAAAGCACTAAAAAGTTAAAAATAATACTCTAACCTACCTATATTAATAAACCTAACCTAACCTACGATTAACCTATACTAAAATTTAACAATTTTTTTGAGTCGGTGCCAAGCTAAGTAATGAAACGACTGGTAATTCCAGAGTATATTTCCGTTTTAGTACAACAAAGCTCGATAGATGACTCAGGGGTCAATAATCGGGCCTACTGAATAAAATAAAATAAAAAAATAAAATAAAATTTATTCAAGTATAAAGTAAAACTATGATTTACATTAATTACAACCGAGGAAACTTAAATTCTAACTATAATATAGACCTGCCTGATCTAGGTTTATGAAAAACCTGTGTTTCAGGCCATCAATTTACATCAAACATTTAAAAAGAAGACAACAATATATGTATTAGAAGCTAAATTGAAAAGAAGGTATAATACTCGTATTTACAGAGGCTTAAACAGTTACTATTTGGATATATTATTTTAAAACTAGATTATGTAAGATATACAATAATGTTTAAATAAATTAAATTAACGAATAATATTAAAGTAGATAAAGTGGAGACTATTATTAATTAGGTAAAGGAAGAGACTTATATTAGAGTAGGTAGATAGATTTTATTTTAAAATTTCTAGTAGTTTTTCCGTGTCTGCATAATTGAGTTTTGCCAAATATTCCTGTACTAGTAAATTACACCTATTATAACTTAAACTATAAATCTTTAGCACTCTGTTAAACTGGTTATACAAATAGGGTCCTAAAAATAAATAAAATCGATTAGCAAAAGCATGTTTAGTCTGAGAGTTAGCACAAACCAAATCTTTTCTTCTCCTATCTGAGGGTACTGGGTTAAAATAAAGTTCAGTGTGTTGGAATAAAATTACATTCAAAATAAATAATTGACGTACTGTTAGCACCTTACATGCCATATAAAGCTCGTGTGTAGGAAATCTAAATGGACGAAAAGTAGCAACTTTTAAAACTGCTCTTTGGGCGCGTTCTAGGTGCAGTAAAATTGATTTAGCGGCACCACCCCAGGACGTTATACAGTAGGTAATAATCGATTGACACAAAGCTAAATAAACCTGTCTAATTAATTTAAAGTCGGCAATGTTACGTAAAGTTTTAAAAATGTATGTTAGTTTGCGCACTCTGGTGCATAATAAATCGATGTGTTTGCGGAAGTTCAGATTTGTGTCAATCGTGACGCCTAGATATTTAATATGGTCGGTTTTAGCTAAAGTGGGACAAGTGCACGCAATGTCAGCATAATATAAATTGCAATTGTTAAGCGCTTGAATGATTAGGTTAGTAAGCGTTGGATTAGTGTTTCTTATTGTAAATAATAGGTACTTGGTTTTATCTGTATTTAATGATAAGAGATTTTTGAGAAGCCAATTGGACACAGTATTAAAACCATTCTGTGCTACCTCATAGACTTCGGCCTTTGAATTAGCTGCGAACAGTAGAGCTGTGTCATCCGCATATGAGATAATTACACCTTTTTGGAGTATCAAATTGCACAGGTCATTTATATAGATTAGGAACAAGGTAGGACCCAAAATACTACCTTGTGGGATTCCATAACAGGTATTCTTTAGTTCAGAACTCGTGAACTGACCTATTTTTACACACTGCTGGCGGTCGGTAAGGTAATCAGATAATAGTTGCAATTGTACTCCCCGTATTCCTAGCATTTCCAGCTTGTTCAAAAGCAAAGTACAAGAAATTGTGTCAAAAGCCTTGGCAAGGTCTAAAAATATCCCTATAGTGTACATGCCGTTATCCAGCTTTGTGCTTATAAAATTTGTCAGTTGGTGAACAGCTTGGCTTGTTGATCTTTTTGGCCTAAAACCAAATTGATGATCAGAGAGTAATTTATTACTTTCAAGATAATTTACTAATCTACTGTTTATAATTTTTTCCAAAATCTTTGAGAGACCTGTTAAAACTGAAATTGGCCTGTAGTTATTAACACAATTTTTGTCTCCAGCTTTAAACACAGGGGTGACTACGGCTTTTTTAAGCAATTTAGGAAATATTCCTTTTGTTAAACATAACTGAAAAATGTGGGTCAAGGGAGGGGCAATGATATATTTAAATCTTTTGAGTATGCTATTAGGTATGTCGTCACATCCTACGGCACAAGTTTCCTTTAATCCATCTATTATACTTACTACCTCATTAACATCAGTATCTAATAACACAAAAGAGTTTCGTGTTGCATATGTCTTAGTTTGGCTTTGAATGGAAAAAGCGCTATTAGATAATAAGGTTTTTTCTGCTAAGCTTTTTCCTACGTTAATGAAGAAGTTGTTAGCTTTATTTGCTGCTTCTGTAGGGCTTAGCTCCGAAGATAGAAGATCTAGCGCCGGTTCAGGATTTTTTGCCCTAAAATACCAAAATGATTACTCTGAACTATTTCATTACTGCAATATATTGCCAATACAAAACATGACCAGACTTTCAATACTAAAAGACGAATATATCAATATAAATAATTTAGTTACAAGAACACGTCATCCTAAATTAAGAACTTTAGCTAATATAAAAACCTTTACCTTGCCTAGATGTAACAATACATATGGTATGAGAACATACACCTACATACTACCAAAAATAATAAACGAACTTCCTACGGACATACAAAATAAATACCTCTGTAACCCCAAAAAAGCAAAATGTTTATTAAAAAATCATTTTCTGCAAATAACAAACTATGAATATGTACTTTAGTTTGATAAACTTACTACCATTTTTAATTAATACATCTATTATATTAAAAGTAAATATTTAAAATATTATTATTTGAATGTATAACTTACAAACTCAGCGTCTAAATTTGTTTCTTTGTAGTACATACCTATATTAGATAAGAACATTTTCCGAACTCACTAGCCATATATAAGCCATCAAAGGCTTCTGTGGTTTTTTAATATATAAAAATTCCAAACTCTGCGATATACATTTTGAACAAATAAAAAAAAAAAAAAAAAAAAAAAAGATGGCGTTGTTCATTGAGGCCTCATTTCTGAATCGCGCTATGGTTTCGTTACCGAAATTTCTACAAGTAAGGTTGCTACACAATTGCTCATTATGTTCACGTGACTCAAGATCTTGAAGTTAATCGTCGAACTCCTTGCTTTTCTTGCGTCGTTGCATTGTGTAAACTGTGTTTGCTCTGATTTTATTGATTTGTATGTAAAAATATATTATTATTATTAAGTTGGTTAATTAACGTTAGTATCTTTTTTCTTTGGGTAAATTAAATACCTATTAGGTATTAGGAAATCTATCTTAAAGTATTTTTGTTGTTTTCCGATTTGAATGAATATTTAGAAGCTGTAAGATTTATGTTTTGTTTTTTCTGGCCTTAGTCTGTAGGTATATTAGTAATTTAGCTATCGTATATTGCTTGGCACCGACTTCAAAAAATTGTTAAATTTTAGTATAGGTTAATCGTAGGTTAGGTTAGGTTTATTAATATAGGTAGGTTATAGTATTATTTTTAACTTTTTAGTGCTTTTAGGGTTTTTTGAAGTCGGTTTTTTTTTTGCAAAAAAAATTTTTATTTGTTAATTTTTAGTGACATATTTTTAATCTTATAAAAATATGGGTAGGCCTAGTAAAGATGCTTCTCGTATGAGAAAACGGCGTCGAACTGAAACTGATAATGAAAAAGGAAAACGATTAAAAGAAATTAGAGAAAAAAATGCTCAACGCATTTCGAATGAGAACCCTGACCAGCGCGAAAACAGACTGTCAAAACAGAGGACCTACATGTTACGTAGGTTGAATGAGGAAAGTCAAGAAGGTTATAATCGTCGTCTTAGTTTGATTCGTACTCGATTGGCCACTGAAAGCCAAGAAGATTACGGTCATCGTATATCTTTAATTCGCAATCGATTAGCTAACGAGAGTCAAGAAGATTACGATCGCCGTCTATCTTTAACACATACTTGATTGGCTAATGAAAGTCAAGAAGATTACGACCATCGTCTTTCTTTAATACACGCTTACACGCACTAGCCAATGAAACTGAAGAGGAACGTTCACAACGATTGAGTGGCCTTTTTTTTTTTTTTGGATGGGAAATCATCAAATGACCCCTCCCGCTCTGGGTGGAGCGGAAGGGAGTGTCAGACTCTTACTGACTAAAACCCATCCGTGTTCCTTCCTTAGCCCTTTCTGTTCCAGGGCAGCGGTAACCCTTTCGGACTATCCCACTACCCTGGCAGGCTTCGGCCCTATCGGGCCTCTCCATTTGCTGACATCTCTTTGAGGCGCGCGTGGAACACAACGCACCTTCCGACACGGGCCTGGTCCTGATCGGACGGTGAGCTACCCATTACTCACCGCCCGCAGGCCCGCGCCTACGGTGGCCGGAAGTCGGCTGTTGACTCCCGTCCAGGGCGTCTCCTGCGGCGGTTAGGGGCGTGAGGGCGCCGAGATTGCCTCTCCCTCACGCGCTCCGCCTCCTCCTTCGCGAGCATTACTGCTTCGCAGAAGGAGGTAACGGCCTCCCATTCACTCTCGCTCCGTACCATGGCCTGGACCAGGGCCGGACGCGAGAGATCGCCGCCGCCGATCGCCGCCACGAGGACACGGCGGTGCTCCGCCCAAGTCGGGCAGACCTCCACCGTATGCTCCACCGTGTCCTCCGGGCGATCCACATCACACAGCACCATTTGTCCCAAGCTAAGCAACCTAATGCTTGTGTTATGGTAACAAGATGGCTGATAAACTACTTATATACAATTATTTTTTTGTTGTAACTCTCGGAACAAATACATGTAGGTCATACAAATATTTGTTCCGAGCGGGAATCGAACCCGCGACACGCAGCGCAGCAGTCAATCGCTTAACCACTGCGCCAACCATGCCGTCAAAGTGGGGACACCCTGGGGTTTCCTCCCGCTTTATCCTGAACAGGAACCTCCCGAAACAACCGTGTCCGGTGAGGACCTGCGTCAGGCGGAAGGTGAGGGCGCCGTGGCGCCTCTCTAGCCACTCCTCAAAGAGGGGACTAATCGCTGCTATTGTGGCGTGCCCAGCACTGGGTTGCGACAATCGCACTCTCCATGCCGCCATGAGATCCCGCCGCTCTCCCGCCAGCTCTGTCCGCTGTACCGTGATTTCTCGCGGCAGCGGAGTAACGCCCCGGCGTTTTGCCTCCTCTCGCCATTCCCATATGTGGGTGAGGACTTTGGCCTCCAGATCCCATGGCGGCAATTCGGCAAGGAGGCTCGCCACCTCCGCGGAGACCGTGCGGTATCCTCGGATCATTCGGACAGCCATGACCCTTTGGGACGCTTTCAACCGGCGGGCTGGTCGAAGCCGCAGTGAACGCGCCCACACCGGTGCCCCATAAAGGGCCATGGACCGCACGACCCCCGCATAGAGCCTCCGGCAGGAGGCGTTTGGTCCCCCTAGATTGGGCAGGAGCCGCCTCAAGGCAGCCCCGGCCCGCTCCAGTCTGGGAGCCAGACGTCGGAAGTGCTCCACGAAGTTTCACGTAATCTGCACGGAATTTTAAACAAAAAATTTTTAGATTTTTGATGATTTTTCATAAACCGCTTGTCTGATTTCGATAGAATTTTCATGGGACTATTCGGGAAGTATACCCTATCTAACAAAAAAAGAATTTTTCAAATCGGTTGGCAAGCGACCGAGTTATGCGCGAACAAACATAAAAAAAAAAAAAAAATACAAACATCCGAATTGAGAACCTCCTCCTTTTTTAGAAGTCGGTTAAAAATATGTTATATTCTAAGTCAGATGAACTATTAACATCTAAGTCTGATGTTTTGTCAGCAGTTGCTGCAGAGTCACCAGATTTTTTGAACTTGGAAAACACATCACGATTAATATTTTTGAACGAGATGTTCTAGTATAATTGAGAAGTCCTTGGTCTTTGTAAATGACTAAATTCCATGTTTTCAGATCCTTTGAATCTATGAACTGTCACGGGATGTTTGCCATGCAAAATAGTCTGCTGAGATATAATATGGATGTCTTGTACTGAAGACTGAATGTGTACAGAGTGACGCACTCTATCGGTTCTCGGTTTAATCATATCGGTAGTCTGAGCCTAAGCTAAACCTTCTTCGCGATCTGTGCGTTGAAATTCACCATCCATGTGTTCATTGAATGGTAAGTTGTGAAATCCTAAGTGCTTACCATGAAGGCATTCGGTGGAATTGTACATGCACTGAGGCTCGGCGTAATACAGAGAACGGAGCGCCAATCGGTGCTTGAAACATTTGGTCCAAATCACTTTGTGTACCTTCATAGTTCCAGGAAAAGGTCTTAACTGTCTAGAAATAGGCCAGTCCTTCTCAGTAATTTCGTAGTCTTCCACGCGTTAAATTTTTACTGAATTTGTATTGGCTTTCAGACTTTGAATTAGACTAACAATGTCCGTAATGTCATTTCCGTATGCTACTAACTGGTCTGCAGTTCTCTTTAAAACACCGCCAACTCCGTCAGGTGCACCCTCACCATGACCACTTTCGCAGTGCCATAGGACTTTTGTTGCTGTGTAACAAGTTTTCCTTCTCGCTTTTTTTGGTGATATCTCTCCCTTTCTCTTTTTCGTAGTATTTCAGCCTGTTCGGGATTGCTCTTTATTCTTGCCTTTCTTCTTCTTTCTGCCATTCTCTTTTTAAGCAGCCTCTCTTCGCTAGTCTGTTTTGGCATTCTTAAAAGCAACAAAATAAAAATATATAAGAATAAGAAACTTAGTCATTAGTATGCCACCCTTATAATAATAGGTCTTACTTACTGCCAAGTACATAACATTTCTTTGTTTGCTAATCAAACTGTCAACAAATAAACAATAGGTACATATATATACAGTACATACTTAAAACTTGGTGGCTCGTTTTCAATTTTGGTGGCGTGAAAACGTCACCAAAACCACCAAAATTGAGCCACCAAAATTGAAACCAGGCATAAAAAAAATCATTAAAAATAGGGGTTTTAAGTTACAATTAAATTAATATCACTGATTTATGCGTAACCCAAATTACTACCTATAATGTATAGCTTATTATTAAAACACTTTAAAATTAGCAGCAAATCGATCCACCAAAAATTGAACAATTCTTGTCCCCCGTGCCACCCAAGATGGTACTTACGTTTTTGGCGGGAAATCACAGCATTAAACACACACCTGTTACGCGCAAATGCTGGCGCACGACTGAGAGATGTGAAATAATAAAACACGATTGATCGCACGCGCACCAAGCTTCATTTTATAGTAAGTTGAATAAGTGCCACCAAAATTTTGATTTTTGCTTGGACAAACTTTGATTGAGTATCCTGTGCTTTTAAATTAGATTTTCTAATATGGTTTGGTTGTTTTTAGAGAATGTGTTTTATGCATATACTAACGAAGTCGTTTATTTTTTATTGTACATTAAATTGTTACTTTGGTGAATGCATTTATATCAAAAAATGGAGCTGGGACAAGCCACCAAACTGGAATTTTATGGCGTTTTTTTTTTCTCTGATTATTTACACACCCTTATTAAAAAAAAAAATATGGCCCTAATTGAACCAAGTTACGTAGTTCACTATAAAAAAAAATAAGAAACATCCTATCATTTAACACCTCGATTCTCAACGTGGACGCGTAAAATTTGCTGCGGGGATATTCACCCATAAATACTATAAAACTAATAGAGGCTGACAGTATTCCTAAACAAATAATCGTTGAAACTGAATCAATCATCATCACACTCAACCACGCGCTGGCGTGGCTGAGGCTGCGTGGTTGTGGCTGTATCAATATATGAATGATGTAATATTTTTTTAATGCAAATCAAATGTTTTAATTTAAACTATAATCCTTATTTTTAGTTAGTTGAATTTAATATATTTTGATTTCATTCATGGTATAACCCAATTAATAAAATTAAAATAAAAAAAAATCTAATTTTTGTTCAAAAAATAAAATTTACTAATTTAAATAAAGGGATAATAGGGAAAATAAGAGCAATTTCTACATCAAAAATTAAAAAAATTACAGTAATTAAAAAAAAATGTAATGAAAATGGAATTCGTGCTGAAGATTTAGGGTCGAATCCACATTCAAATGGAGAACATTTTTCTCGATCTGAAAAAGTTTTTTTTGATAAAATAATAGATAATAATATTATAATATTAGATAATAATATAATAATTAAAAAAATGTATGTTATTAAAATAATTATTTATATTAAAATTATTAAACTTTTTGATTGGAAGTCAAATATACTAAATATATTATATAAATAATTAATTTCCTCATCAATAAATAGAAATATAAAGGAATAATCATACTACATCTACAAAATGTCAATATCAAGCTGCTGCTTCAAATCCGAAATGATGGTTGCTAGAAAAATGGTTATTTAAATGACGAATTAAACAAATAAAAAGAAATAATGTTCCAATAATTACATGTAATCCATGAAATCCTGTTGCTATAAAAAATGTTGATCCATAAATTCTATCTGCAATAGTAAAAGGAGCTTCAAGATATTCATAAGCTTGAAGAATTGTAAAATAAATTCCTAAAATAATTGTAATAAAAAGACCTTGAGTTATTTGAGAATTATTATTTTCTATAATTGCATGATGAGCTCATGTAACGGAAACTCCTGATCTAATTAAAATAATTGTATTTAATAAAGGGATTTGGAATGGGTTAAAAGGGATAATTCTTGTAGGAGGTCAAATAGCTCCGATTTCGATATTAGGGGCAAGTCTTCTATGAAAAAATGCTCAAAAGAAAGAAACAAAAAAAAAATTTTCAGATACAATAAATAAAATTATTCCTTATCGAAGACCTTTAGTAACTAAAATTGTATGTTTTCCTTGAAGAGTTCCTTCACGACAAATATCTCGTCATCATTGATATATTGTTAAAATAACAATTAAATAACCTAAAATTAAAAGATTTATGTTAAAGTTATGGAATCATTTTACTATACCTGTTACAAGAACTATAACTCCAATAGCTCCTGTTAAAGGTCATGGTCTATAATCTACTAAATGAAATGGATGATTGAAATTTGTTTTCATTAGTTTACTTCTCTAGAATATAATGTTCTTAAAATTGCAATTACATAAGATTGAATAATTGCAACTGCTGATTCTAAAATTAATAATAAAATTTGGATAATAATTAAAAATAAAATAAAATATGATCTTATATTAGGGCCAGTCCCTCTTAAAAGAGTTATTAATAAATGTCCTGCAATTATGTTTGCAGTTAAACGAACAGCTAAAGTTCCTGGTCGAATGATATTTCTAATAGTTTCAATTAAAACTATAAATGGTATTAAAATGGATGGTGTTCCTTGTGGGATTATGTGAATAAATATATGTTGAGAATTATTAATTCAGCCGTAAATTATAAATCTTAATCATAAAGGTAAAGAAATTGATATGGATAAAGTTAAATGACTTGTTCTAGTAAAAATATATGGAAATAATCCTAAAAAATTATTAAATAAAATAAAAGAAAATATAGAAATAAAAATAAAAGTAGAACCTTGAAAATAATTATTTTTTAATAAGGTTTTAAATTCATTATGAAGTTTTAATAAAATGAAATTTCATAAATAAAAATGACGATTTGGGATTAATCAAAATGAATATGGGATAAATAAAATTCCTAAAATTGTTCTAATTCAATTAAAGGGGATATTAAATAAATTAGTTGAAGGGTCAAAAATTGAAAATAAATTACTTATCATTTTCAATTGAAATTTTTTAATTTTAAATTTAAATTATTTTTATTATTTAATTTTTTTTTATTAAAAACATAATAGTTTATAATATTAAAAATTAAATAAATTAATAAAAAAAAAAAGAACGAGATTAATCAATTAATTGGTATTATTTGTGGAATAAAAGAATATTACTTTAAGTAATAATTTAAATTTGACATATTTACGTTATAATTTAACTAATTCTTTAATATCTCATTAGAAGTAAATGCTAATTTACTATAAAATGGTTTAAGAGACCACCAGTACTTGCTTTCAGTCATCTAATGATGAATAATTATTAACTCAATTAATAAAATTTTTAATTGAAATTCTTTCGATTACAATAGGTATAAATCTGTGATTAGCTCCACAAATTTCAGAACATTGACCGTAAAAAATACCAGGTCGATTAATAAAAAAATTAGTTTGGTTAAGTCGTCCTGGGTTAGCGTCTACTTTAACTCCTAAAGATGGGACAGTTCATGAGTGAATTACGTCTGTTGCAGTTACTATAATTCGAATTTGATTGTTTATAGGTAAAATAATTCGGTTATCTACATCTAATAAACGGAAATTGTTTGAAGATATTTCATTAGAAGGAATTATAAAGGAGTCAAATTCAATATTATGAAAATCTGAATATTCATAACTTCAATATCATTGATGGCCAATAGATTTTAAAGTAATTAAAGGGTTATTTAATTCATCTAATAAATATAATAAACGTAAAGAAGGTAATGCAATAAAAATTAAAGTGATTGCTGGTAAAATAGTTCAAATTAATTCAATTATTTGCCCTTCTAATAGAAATCGATTAATATATTTGTTAAATAATAATCTTGATATTAAATAACCAACTAAAATTGTAATTATAATAAGAATAATTAAAGTATGATCATGAAAAAAGATAATTTGTTCTATTAAAGGAGATGCTCCATTTTGTAGATTAAAATTAGATCATGTTGCAATTTCTAAAAAAAGGATATACCTTTATAAATGGGGTTTAAATCCATTACATATAGTCTGCCATATTAGAATAAATTTCTTAAAATGGGTAATTCATTATATGAATGTTCAGCGGGTGGAAGATTTTGATGTCATTCAATTGAGGATGAAAGATTTAAAGCAAATAAAGCAATTCGTTGATTGATTAATGATTCTCAAATAATAATTAATATAAATATAGTGGCTAACAAAGAAATATAAGATCCTAAAGATGAGATAATATTTCAAGAAATATAAGAATCAGGATAGTCAGAGTATCGTCGAGGTATTCCTGCTAAACCTAAAAAATGTTGGGGGAAAAAAGTTAAATTAACTCCAATAAACATAACAAAAAATTGAATTTTTAGAAGATAAGGGTTTAAAGATAATCCTGTAAATAATGGGTATCAATGAATAAATCCTCCTAAAATTGCAAATACAGCTCCCATAGATAAAACATAATGGAAATGTGCCACTACATAATAAGTATCGTGAAGAGTAATATCAATTGATGAATTTGATAAAATTACTCCTGTTAATCCCCCAACTGTAAATAAAAATACAAATCCTAATCTTCATAAAATAGAGGGGGAATAGTTGATTTGAGTTCCATGGAAAGTAGCTAATCAACTAAAAATTTTAATTCCAGTAGGGACAGCAATAATTATTGTTGCTGATGTGAAATAAGCTCGAGTGTCAATATCTATTCCTACTGTAAATATATGATGAGCTCAAACAATAAATCCTAATAAACCAATTGCTAATATTGCATAAATTATTCCTAAGCAACCAAATGTTTCTTTTTTACCTCTTTCTTGGGAAATAATATGTGAAATTATACCGAATCCTGGTAAAATTAAAATATAAACTTCTGGGTGTCCAAAAAATCAAAATAAATGTTGATATAAAATTGGATCTCCTCCTCCTGCAGGATCAAAAAATGATGTATTTAAATTTCGATCTGTTAATAATATTGTAATAGCTCCTGCTAAGACAGGTAATGACAATAATAATAAAAATGCAGTAATTCCTACAGCTCAAATAAATAAAGGTATTTGATCAAAAGATAAATTATTTAATCGTATATTAATAATTGTTGTAATAAAATTAATAGCTCCTAAAATAGAAGAGATACCAGCTAAATGAAGGGAAAAAATAGCTAAATCTACAGAGCTTCCTCCGTGAGCAATGTTAGATGAAAGTGGGGGGTACACTGTTCATCCTGTTCCTGCTCCATTTTCTACAATTCTTCTTGAAATTAGTAAAGTTAAAGAAGGGGGCAATAATCAAAAACTTATATTATTTATTCGTGGGAATGCTATATCTGGGGCTCCTAATATTAATGGTACTAATCAATTTCCGAATCCTCCAATTATAATTGGTATAACTATAAAAAAAATTATAATGAAAGCATGAGCTGTAACAATAGTATTGTAAATTTGATCATCACCAATTAAAGATCCAGGGTTTCCTAATTCAGCACGAATTAATAATCTTAAAGAAGTTCCTACTATTCCTGCTCAAATTCCAAAAATAAAATATAATGTTCCAATATCTTTATGATTTGTTGAATAAAGTCATTTTCGCTTAAAATAAAATGGCTGAGGTATTAGGCGATAAATTGTAAATTTATTAACGAGAAAATTCTCTTTTATTAATTAGCTTTATATTCAATAATGATTTAAAATTGCAAATTTTAAGGAATAGAAATTTCTATTAAGGCTTAAAGAATAATTTCTTTATAAATAATTTTGAAGATTATTAGTTTAATTTAACTTAAAACCTTAATAAAAAAAAAAAAGTTCTGAGAATTATTCCCATTAAAGAAATAAAGGTAAAAAAATTAATTATTATAAAATAATTATTTTTAATAAAAATTTTAAATCATTTTATTTTTAAATAATTAAATATAAAAGCAGAATATCTAATACGAATATAAAAAAATAATATAATTAAACTTATTATAATAAAAATAAAAACCAATAAATATATATTATTATTAATTAAAAAAATAATAATAATTCATTTAGGGAAAAATCCAATAAAAGGTGGTAATCCACCTAAAGAAAGAAAATTAATTAATAAATTAATTTTAATAAAAAAATTTATATTATTAATAAATAATTGATTAATAAAATATATATTTAAAATATAAAATAAAGAACATATAATTCTAATTATAAAAGAATATAAAAAAATATAAAAAAATCATAAAGTTTCTCTAATTATAATAGATGAGAGTATTCAACCTAAATTATTGATTGAAGAAAAAGCTATTAATTTACGTAAAGAGGTTTGATTTAATCCTCCAATAGCTCCAACCATAATATTTAAAATAATAATAATAATAATGAAATTTTTATTTAAATAATAGGATAAAATAATTATAGGGGTGATTTTTTGTCAGGTTATTAAAATAAATCTATTAAATCAAGATAAACCTTCAATAATATTGGGGAATCAAAAATGGAAGGGGGTTCTTCCTATTTTTATAAGTATTGATGAGTTTATTATGATAGAAATAAAATTATTTATTTCAAAATTTTTTATAATAATTATTTTAATTAGAATTGTAAATAAAAAATTAATAGATGCAATAGATTGAGTAAGAAAATATTTTAAAGAGGCTTCAGTTGATAATAAGTTATTAGAATTAGAAATTAGGGGGATAAATCTTAAAAGATTAATTTCTAATCCAATTCAACATCCAAATCATGAGTTAGAAGAAATTGAAATTAAAGTTCTAAAAAATAAAATAAATATGAAAAATATCTTATTAGAATTAAATAAAAAAATTTAAAATAAGAAATTTTGTATTTCTTTTGAGAATTTACAATTCAAAATTTTATATTTTAGTGTAAGATGCACAATAGTTTTTGATACTATTAGGTATAGTTGAATTCTATAAAATATAATAAAGGTAAAATAATTACTTAATTTATCCTATCAGAATAACCCTTTAATCAGGCACTTTATTTTTAAAAAAAAGGTATTTCCTTTATATTTGGGGTATGAACCCAAAAGCTTAATTTAGCTTATCTTTAATAATATTATATATTATTATATGAAAATTTATTAAAGATGGTTTAAATAATAATAATTATATTATTATTATTATTATTATTATTATTATATATATATATATATATATATATATATATTAAAAATTATAAAATTAAAATTAAATATTTTAATATTATATAATTTATATTAATATTAATTGTTTATCTCTAATTTAGTTTTTAATATAATTATTATAAAGAGAAAAAAAAGAAATTATTTAAAATTTAATAATTTAAATTAAATATTTTAATAATTATTTAATTAAATATTAATTATTATATTAAAAATTTAATTTATTATATATATATTAAAAATTATAAAATTAAAATTAAATATTTTAATATTATATAATTTATTTTAATTTTAATTGTTTATCTCTAATTTAGTTTTTAATATAATTATTATAAAGAGAAAAAAAAGAAATTATTTAAAATTTAATAATTTATATTAAATATTTTAATATAAAAAAAAAAAAATCTATTTAAAAAAATTTATATATAAATAAATTTTTTATGGTTTATTGATTTATTTTAAGTTTATTTTACATATAAATTTTAGTGTTAATTTTAAATTATTTAAATAATAATTTATATTTATAGTAGTAATTAATATTAAATTATTTAAGAAATTAAGATTTAGTAATATTTAAATTAATAACAAATTTTGTGCCAGCAGTTGCGGTTATACAAAAATTAAATTAAATTTTATTAGTGATTAATTAATGAAATTATTTTATAATAAAAATTTTAAATTATTAGGTGAAATTTTAATTTAATAAAATTTTATGTTTTAATTATGATTTAATAAATTTTATAAAAAACTAGGATTAGATACCCTATTATTAAAATTTAAATTTAAAATACTAAAATAGTAAATAATTATTTATTGAAACTTAAATAATTTGGCGGTATTTTAGTTCATTTAGAGGAATCTGTTTAATAATTGATATTCCACGAATAAATTTACTTAATTTATAATTTTGTATATCGTTGTTAAAAAAATATTTTTTAATAAATTAATATTTAAAAATTATAATATTAATTTAAATCAGATCAAGATGCAGATTATAATTAAGAATATAATGGATTACAATAAATTTATTTAAATGAATATTAATTTGTAAAAATTAATTGAAAGTGGATTTAAATGTAATTTTATTTATTTTAATAAAATGATTAAAAATTAAAATATGTACATATTGCCCGTCGCTTTCATATAATAATAAGTTGAAATAAGTCGTAACAAAGTAGAGGTACTGGAAAGTGTTTCTAGAAAGAACAAATTAGAGCTTGAATTTAAAGTATTTCATTTACATTGAAAATATATTAAAAATTAAATTAATTAATTTGAGGGGAAAAATTAATAAATAATATTATAATAAAAAAAAAAATAATTAAAAATATCTTAATGGGGGTTAAAGTATTTTATAAGAAAAAATTAAATAATTTATAATAAATTAGTATTGTAAAAGAATTTTGAAATAATTGAAAATAAAATTAATTAAAAGTAATTTTAATTTAATGTATCTTGGGTATCAGAGTTTATTAAAAAATATTTTTAGTTAAGAAATTCTCGAATTTAAAAGAGATAATTAATTAATAAAGTTATTGTAGCATAAATATTTAAAATAATTAATTTGAAATGAAATGTTAATCGTTTTTAAATATATCTAGTTTTTTTAGAAAAAAATTTAATTTTATTTTATTTTATAAGAAAATTAATTAATTAATTTTCTTATAAAATAAAATTATATGTTAAGGGATAAGCTTTAATTTAAATTTGTATAAGTATTATTAATTTTAATTAAAATTTTTATGATTTAAATTGTTAAAAAATTTTAATTTATTATAAATAATTTTATTTTAAAATAAAATTTAATAAATTTTTATATTATTTATAAAAAAAAATTTTTTAAATTTATTTAAATTTGATATAATGATAAAATTAGTATATAAAATAAATTTAAATAAAATTATTTTTAATAAAATTAATTAAAAGGAATTCGGCAAAAATTTATATTCACTTGTTTATCAAAAACATGTCTTTTTGAAAATAATATAAAGTCTAATCTGCCCACTGATTTAATATTGAAGGGCTGCAGTATATTGACTGTACAAAGGTAGCATAATCATAAGTCATTTAATTGATGACTTGTATGAAAGATTGGATGAAATATAATCTGTCTCTTAATTAAATATAGAATTTAATTTTTTAATTAAAAAGTTAAAATAAATTAAAAAGACGAGAAGACCCTATAGAGTTTTATAATTGATTTAATTAATATTATTTGTTAAAAAAAAATTGAAATTAGATTATTTATTTTGTTGGGGTGATAAAAAAATAAGTTTAACTTTTTTTAATTAAAAACATTAATAAGTGATTAAATGATCCAATATTATTGATTATAAGAAAAAATTTTTTAATTATATTAATTTTTATAATTCCTTTTTGTTTTATAAAAAATATATTTTGAATGGTTCAAATGATATTATTTTTGTTAATATTTTTATTTATAAATTTAAGAATAAGATTAAATTTATTTTGTAATATAAGTTATATAATATCTTGCGATGTTATGTCTTATGGTTTAATTATGTTAAGAATTTGAATTTCTATTTTAATAATTATAGCTAGAGAAAATTTATATAAAGTAAGTTTTTATGTAATTTTTTTTTTATTTAATGTTGTTTTTTTATTAATTATGTTATATTTAACTTTTAGAACAATAAATATGTTTATATTTTATTTATTTTTTGAGGGGAGTTTAATTCCTACTTTATTATTAATTATTGGTTGAGGTTATCAACCTGAACGTATTCAAGCTGGAATATATTTATTGTTTTATACTTTATTTGTTTCTTTACCTTTATTAATAGGTATTTTTTATGTTTTTAATGAAATAAATTGTATAATAATTTATTTTTTTAAATTTTTTAATTTAAATATTTATATATTATATTTTTCTATAATTTTAGCTTTTTTAGTTAAAATACCCATATATTTTGTTCATTTATGATTACCCAAAGCTCATGTTGAAGCTCCTGTTTCAGGTTCTATAATTTTAGCTGGGATTATATTAAAATTAGGGGGTTATGGTTTATTACGTTTATTAATTTTTTTACAGGAAATTAATTTAAAGTTAAATTATATTAGTATTGTTATTAGATTAATTGGTGGATTTTATATTAGATTAAAGTGTTTCTGTCAAGTTGATATTAAATCATTGATTGCTTATTCTTCTGTTGCTCATATAAGAATTGTTATTAGTGGAATTATAGTTATAAATTATTGAGGATTTATTGGGTCTTATATTTTAATAATTGGTCATGGATTGTGTTCATCAGGTATGTTTTGTTTAGCTAATATTAGATATGAACGTTTACATAGACGAAGTTTATATATTAATAAAGGTATAATAAATTTTATACCTTCAATAAGATTGTGGTGATTTTTATTAATATCTTCTAATATAGCTGCTCCTCCTAGATTAAATCTTATAGGGGAAATTAGTTTAATTAATAGATTAATAAGATGATCTTGGATTTCTATATTAATATTAATATTAGTTTCTTTTTTTAGAGCTGGTTACAGCTTGTATTTATATTCATTTATTCAACATGGAAAATATTATTCTGGTATTTATAGTTATTATATAGGTGTTTCTCGGGAGTATTTAATATTACATTGATTACCTTTAAATATTTTAGTTTTGAAGATTGATTATAGAATAATTTGATTTTATTTAAATAATTTAAATAAAATATTGATTTGTGGTGTCAAAAATATGAGTAATTCATTTTAAATTATCAATAATGTAAAGTATTCAATTTGTTTTATTTCATTTATTTTTTTATTAATAATAAGAATAATAATTTTTTTTTTATGATTTATTTTATTATAAATAATATAGTTATTTTATTAGAATGGGAAATTATTTCTTTTAATTCAATAAGAGTTATTATATCTATTTTATTAGATTGAATGTCTTTATTATTTATAATATTTGTTTTTTTAATTTCTTCTGTTGTTATTTATTATAGAAAAAGATATATAAGATCTGAATTAAATTTAATACGATTTATTATTTTAGTTTTATTATTTGTTTTTTCAATAATATTATTAATTATTAGTCCTAATATTATTAGAATTTTATTAGGATGGGATGGATTAGGGTTAGTTTCTTATTGTTTAGTAATTTATTATCAAAATTTAAAATCTTATAACGCTGGAATATTAACTGCTTTAAGAAATCGAATTGGTGATGTTTTAATTTTAATATCTATTTCTTGAATAATGAATTATGGTAGATGAAATTATATTTTTTATTTAGAATTTATAAATAATGATTTAGAAATAAAAATAATTGGGGGGTTAATCATTATAGCTTCAATAACAAAAAGTGCTCAAATTCCTTTTAGATCTTGATTACCTGCTGCTATAGCAGCACCTACTCCTGTATCAGCTTTAGTTCATTCTTCTACATTAGTTACGGCTGGGGTTTATTTATTGATTCGATTTAATATATTATTATTAGATATATTTTTTTTTAAATTGTTATTACTATTATCTGGGTGGGTGTGCGGACACCGGTATCCACTTAGAATTTGACAGTTTAATAGGTATATAGGTACTAAGCATTAGCTTGCCTTTCAGACACAGATTTACATAATTTTGTTACATAGAAACGTTATACCACAGAATAATTAATAGTACCTACAACATAAAAAAAAAACAAATTATTTCTTACGGCTTAGTGCTTTATTTGAAGTCGGTTCTCTTTTTTTAAGGCTTTTTTTTTCATTTCTAGTGAACATCTCCGAAGATCATCATCAAACTAAGAAGTATTATACTTATTTTAAAACGTTCTCCTAAATGTAACAAATCCTTTTCTGAAAACCGCATCGATATCGGTTTAGCCGAACGCGAGATTATCGCGCACAAACATACATACCTACAAACCATACAAGTCAAACATCTCAGTTTGGCCTTTATTTCTGATCACCTCCTTTTTTTTAAGTTGGTTAAATATTTTATAAATGATAAAATTTTTAACTGCCACATAAAAGTCAGAACATATTCACAGTTCTCAATAACATAGATAAAAGGTTATGTTAATTTAATTTTATCGAAGAGGCAGCCCTGCGATTACTGTGGAATCGCGCGGTGCGAAGCAATCACTGCTGTACGCTTGAGCATTTAGGCGCATTTTAGCATACAGTGGTTGTTGACGCGAGGGAGTAGGCAATTATCGTAATAGGTATTGGAAATTTTCTACTGAGTGAAGTATCTGTTACGTAGTAACTATTCAGTAATCTGTGACGAAGGTCACTTAGATTCATGGTCATCAATTAAGAACGCATTAACTAGGCGCCTTGGCGAACCACGAAACGAAATACAAGTAATGCAGGAGCTAACGCGAGTGCGTAAGTCTAAGGCAGAAGACGCCGAAAGCTTCGGCAAACGCCTCCTCGAGCTGTTGGATACTCTGTATTCTGTAGGGGAGCATGGTAATAAATCGTATTACGAAAAGATGGTTATTGAACAGTATATAAACCAGTTAGACTTCCACGTCTCGTTGGGCGTTCGAATCGCTAAACCAGACACGTTCGAAGCAGCTATCATAGCTGTGGCGTATTCATAGCATGTTGGGACTGCCTCGGTTTTGCAGCGCATCAGGCATGTTTGCTGAAGCGAGACTGGACGACTTTTATTCCATCATGCGCAAGCGAAGTGCATCTATGCTGCGGCGATTCCGAGGTAGTCCGAACAATATTTTGGGTACACTGGCGGACAAAATAGATGGGCCGTTTATTAGGCACTGGGCTGAGAGACATGTGCGTACAGACGTACATGTGCCAAATTGATTGTGACGTTACTTTTGTTTTATTTCATTTTTTCACTAACAATAGGTTAGGGCAATACTAACACATTATGGATCCTGTAATCCGAAATAAAGAATTATTATTATTATTATTATTATTATTATAGCGGCTAGACAAGAAGAAGCTAGACTTTCCTATAATAGAGCTAATTACATTAATCCTTCAACGTCACAAGCAAAGCCAAAGGAGTTATCTAAACAACCAGGCAATAATAACCCCATCCGTAATATAGTAAACCCATTTGCACCTGGCTTTATTATCCCCTCGCAAAACTTTGTACCTCAACAAAATAATATGACCCCCGAACAACGCCAACAATGGATACAGTCCGTATTGCCCTGGAAGTCCAGACCAGCATCAGGTAACTCTAGACCAAATGGTTCAAATAACTTTAGGAATCCACCTAATATTCCAAAACCACCGGTTCCCACACCAGTATCATCGGACGTCACAATGCGTACGGCAGGTAAGCCAGAAAAACCACAGTTCGCTCAGCAGTTGTTCTACATTCCAATTCAGATGGCCACTCAAGATCAACCAGGACCCAGTGATATAGGTCTCATTAACGATGTCACAGACGGTAACGGCATATCGGTCGAGCCGAATGCAACCATGGACGAACAAGAGGTAGGTGGTGACCAGGATTTTACGTTGGACATCAACCGAAACAGCCAGACCTAGTTTCAATAAATTTCCAAACTAAGAAATATTTACCGTACATAATACTCCCAGAGTTTGACGGTGGGTTTGTCGGTTTGGCGGTTTGGTATTAGATACAGGGGCCAGTCATTCAGCTATAGCAACTGACGTAGTTGCAGGCACTATATTTGAGTACTGCGTAGAAACAGAACCATTTCAAATGAATACGGCACACAGTTCATCAGTTCACGACAAGGTAGTTTACCTTCCCTTACCTCCTGCGTTTAATACCGAGATAACACATAAGTTTCTAATATTCGACTCCGATCCTAAATATAAAGGTCTTATCGGAATTAACCTTCTGCAAAAACTAAAGAGTAACATTGATTTAAATAATAATGTTTTACGTACATCTACAGCGGAAATACCAATACACTTTAGTTCTCCACCTCAAAAGATAAGTATCGAACCCGGATGCGAAAAGATAGTCAAAGTAAAAACAAATTACTTAGATGGACAATACCTTCACGACGATTTAATCTGGTCAGATGGTTTAATGTCCCCAGCAGCTATAGTTAACGTTACAAAAGGTTCTTTTAAAACATCAGTAATTAATCATAGCGATCACAAAAAGTGTATCCCGTTTAACCCCTCAATTCAATTAGAGAAATTAGTCAAGGTCAACATAAATGATAATCATGATATTAATACAATACAGGTTCAAACTAACATTGACAAAATATTAAATGAAAACCTTCAGAAAATCCGTACAGATCATATGAACGAAGAAGAAAGGCGCGAAATAACCCGGTTATCTTATCAGTATAGGTACTTGTTCTATGCAGAGGATATACCACTCACTTTTACACACGCTGTTAAACACGAGCTCAGATTAAGCGATAATACACCAGTTTTCGTACGTAGTTACTAGTTACAGACAAGCTCCTCAACAACGCGAGGAAATTCGTAAACAAGTAGATAAGCTCCTTCAGCAAGGTATCGTGCGAGAGAGCATATCTCCTTGGTCATGTCCCGTGCATATCGTACCCAAAAAGCCCGACTCCTCAGGCAACGTCAAATGGAGACTTGTAATCGATTACAGACGACTCAACGATCGTATCATTGAAGATAAATACCCCTTACCAAACATACACGACATACTAGATAGATTAGGACGAGCGCAATACTTCACAACCTTAGACCTTGCTAGTGGTTACCACCAAGTGGAAATGCACCCTAATGATATTGAAAAAACCGCATTTACTACTGAACGAGGACATTATGAGTTTCTTAGAATGCCCTTCGGTCTCAAAAATGCACCAAGTGCGTTTCAAAGACTAATGGATCATAATATTGAGAGGCATAGATAATGTTTACACCTATCTAGATGACGTAATAATAATATCTACATCATTGCAGCAACATATAGAAAAGTTAAAGCAAGTATTCGATCGATTCAAAACACATAACCTAAAGATCCAGTTAGACAAATCACAGTTTCTACAAAAACAGGTTAACTTCTTAGGACATGAACTAACAGATGAAGGTTTAAAACCAAACAAAGACAAGATAAAAGCCGTACTTAACTTCCCCCTACCTAAGTCTCAGAAGGAAATAAAAGCCTTTCTAGGTTTAGTCGGATATTACAGAAAATTCATAAAAGATTTCGCAAGACTTACGAAACCAATGACCCTTTGCCTTAAGAAAAATAGTAGAGTCATACACTTCCCGGATAAATGCAAACAAATTCTAAGTAACGCCCCAATACTACAATACCCGAATTTTGATGAGCCTTTCATCCTCATCACCGATGCTTCAGATGTAGCACTAGGTGCGGTGTTATCCCAAGGAATAGTAGGATCTGATAAACCAGTAGCATTTGCATCCCGAACACTATCAGATACCGAATCTCGTTACTCTACAATAGAAAAGGAGCTATTCGCCATAGTATGGGCAATAAAATACTTCAGACCCTATCTTTACGGCAGAAGGTTTATCATCTACACAGACCACAGGCCTCTCACCTGGCTAATGTCATTAAAAGATCCTAATTCTAAACTAACCAGATGGCGTTTAAAACTCTCGGAATACGACTATAAGGTTGTAAACAAGAAGGGTCTTCAAAATACTAACGCAGACGCTCTATCACGTGTTAAAATCTTCCATGGTAGTGTCGACTCTCTAGCTGTTAATTTAGATGATAACGAAGATGATGAGATAATTAATAGAATATTCGAAAATGCACGTAGGGAAGCCGAAAATCAAATAGACACAGTAGCACCCAATGAAAATATACAATCACAAAACCCAAGCATTCCCGAATCTCACATAGGTACAGATAGTATGAGTATAGTGTCAGCCGAGTCTGAATTAGTGTCTACAAGACATACACAGCCTGACAACGAAGCCAAAGGCATACCCATCATTTCAGACGCTGTTGATAGGCAGTTGAAACAGTTCCATGTTAGGTCAACGCCCGGATCTACGTATAGAGTAGATAACAGATCCACTAACTCAAAAGTAGTTATAAAAGATGTCTTTATCCCAATAAACAATACAGAGTCTGAGATAATTAGATTCCTTAAAGAACACACCATCGCTGACCGTGTATTCCATTGTTACTTTTATAATGAAGAATTATACCATGCCTTTTCTAGAGTCTACACAACAATATTTAACGACAGAGGCCCTAAGCTACTTAAATGTACAACACGCGTAACTCTAGTAGAAAACAAACCTGAACAACAAGAGTGTATTAAGAAATATCACGAAGGTAAAACTGTTCACCGTGGTATCCAGGAGACATACAAGCAGTTGCCCAGAAATTATCATTGGCCAAATATGCTCCTTACCATTCAAAGCTTCGTTAATCAATGCGACACTTGTTTGAAATCTAAATACGAACGCAATCCTCTTAAACCACCTTTAGCTATAACCGATACACCTCGCAAACCGATGGAACACATATTTATGGACCTATATTCAACCGGAGGCGGAACGTTCCTTACAGTTATTGATAACTTCTCTAAATACGCCCAGGCAGTCCAACTAACAGCATGCAGCAGTGTACATATAGCTGAAGCATTACTAAACGTTTTCTCAGTGTTAGGCCTACCGAATAAAATAACCACCGATTCAGATACTAAATTCGACGATTTTATTAAAGAAATATGCGCACTACATAATATCCATATACATTTTACAACGCCCTATAATCCTAATTCTAACTCCCCTATTGAACGTTTGCACTCTACGCTAGCTGAAATAATTAGGATACAAAGAATGACCAACAAAGATGACCCTATACACCTAATCATGAAGTACTCTATTATAGCATACAATAACGCTATCCATTCGGCAACCGATTATACACCTCATGAGTTACTATTCGGACACACAGCATCCAGAAACCCATTGGAGTTATACTACCCAAAAGAATTTTACCAGGACTATGTTATTAAGCATCGTGCCAATGCAGAGGCAGTTCAAGAGTGCATCGCTGCACACTTATCCAAAAACAAGGAGCAGGTGATTGCTAAACGTAACCAAGAAGCAGAAGAAATGAAATTCAAGGTAGGTGAAACTGTCTATAAACAGGTAGCAAAGTCAGCACGCAGTGACAAAACGAAGCCAGTCTTCAAAGGGCCATACAAAATCATACACCTTCACCCAAATAACGTGGCCGAAATAATAGGTAACCATCCAAATTCTAAGTCCATTAGGGTTCACTTCAAGCTACTACCGAGGCCTCATCTTGTTGCAGGACCTTCATCGCAGGGGCCGTCGTGCTCAACGCAACAGCAACCGTAACAATTACCCATGTAGATAATGACAATGGGATCTTCCTTCTAAAACAAGGTCAACTCCTTAAACAAGACAATTACTTCGGCCTTGCTTGCGTTTACAACATTACCAATCTGCACTTTACATCAACCCAATTGATGGCTCTATATGCAAGCACGAAAAACGCTGAATACAGCATCTGGAGATTAACATAAAACGTATAGAAATCAAATAGAATATAGCCTTAGTATTATAGCGAAGAAGATAATGTTTTTAACGCCGCGAGTTAGAAAGCGACGCGGTCTTATAGATGGATTAGGTACTGTCGTTAAGTCTATCACAGGAAACCTCGACCACGAGGATGCAGTTAAATACGAAGAAGAAATCTTAAACATTAAAAACAGAGTTAAAAACGTCCAGGATTCACAAAGGAAATCCTTAGTATTAGCACATAATACCATAGATGAGTTCAGTAAACGGTTAACAAAGTTAAACAATAATCAGTGTAGCGGTATCTACAACGCCACATGCGAACAACGCGTCATACTGACGTCACGCAAATCCTGCATCTCGCAAGCAGAGTTTACCGTGCAATTAGCATAGATACAATTTCCCAATATCCATCATTGGGCAAATGCCCGCCAGACACAACACCCGTCCGGTCGGAGGATCCTCCCTTTTCAATGGAGGATGAGTGAACTTTACACCCTGTTCCTCATACCTCCAAACTAAGCAGGGCAGCAAATGGCCAAATGGCCAGGGCAGCCAAATCTTGATATCCAACACTCGTATACTGTACTCGCGACCTTTTCTGCGGTTATGTCCTCAAGCGGGCAGGCTTTTGGCCATTTGGTACCTCGATCGATCATGGTCAACAAATAGCGATACCCGTTGGAAGTGGGTAACGGGCCAACGATGTCGATGTGTACATGTTCCAGCCGATTTGCTTGTGGGTAACTTGCCACTGGTGACTTCGTGTGTATATGTACTTTTGCTCGCTGGCACGGGTCGCAGGCTCGCGCCCAGTTGCTTACGTCACGATTCATTGACGGCCAAAAGTAACGTGACGTAACCAGTTTTCTTGTAGCCCTTATTCCGGGGTGACTAAGGTTGTGAATGGCATCGTATGCAGTTTTTCTGAAGTCCGGTGGTAGGTATGGCCGAGCAGTGTTAGAAGACATCTCGCAGGTGATCTTGATGTTCGAGTTAGGCATCGTAATATGTTTGAAGATGTACAGACGGCAGCACGTCAACGTAAACCCTATACATAAATATAACTACGACGCGCTGCGGAGTGTTAGAAAGAAAGTATCCTTGGCACGATTGGTGGAGTTTACAACGTTTTTAAAATTGCCCAATGGTTGCACATACTAAAAATTGGGAGCCAATTATCATGTTTTACTAGGAATAAGCCACACCCACTCGCCCCTGCGCGTCCGCCGCTGCTCCCGAGTTTCCCCGATCCTTCACGAAATTAAACGAAAGTCACTCGTCAGTCGTCACAATTCACATCGTTAGTTTACGTCAGTCAGTTGCGTACGCATTTGGAACCCGTTAGGGTATATTAGTTCTGTGATTTAGAATCGTACTGTGTGCTGTGCTGTGCTGTGAACTTTCTTAAAACAATTTATAAATATAATGGCGCCTCAGTTGACGCAAATTCAAAGAGAGCGCATCATAGCGCTTCGATTGAGTGGATGCCGGGTGATAGATATTTGTCGGCAGACGGGCATAACGGTGAGTAATATTTTTTGTAATCATAATATTATAAAGGCTAATATTGAAAAAATGTATCAATGGTGTTTTTATACAGAATTTTCGAAAATTGTTAATGCTGCGCGCTGTTCCAAGCGTCACTAAAATGTAGAGTAACCGTGAAAGCTTAAATTCAGAGAAATAATTATACATAATGTAAACAGAATTCGATGAACTATTGTTTTTGATTCTATTTAGTCATGACACATTCTAAACAAAAGTTAATCCAGTAGGTAGTGATTGGATTCTATAGTAAATATCTAAGCAATTACGCACTTTCTTTTTGTCCAGGGCCCAGGGGCTGCAGTCTCGACATTCATCGATCGCTTTACGACCGAATTCGGTCGCAACTCGCAAAGTCCCGGATTGACAGGTGTAATGTATGGAGTGACAGGGCTTTGCGACCGAATTCGGTCGTAAAGCGATCGCTATGAATGTCGAGACTGCAGCCCCTGCTTAGTTTGAATCTAGTTACCACGCTATCGCATTGGGTGTAACCCTGTAATGATAGCGATGTTTGTGTGTAATTAAATAACTTAATAACTTTATTATTGTAGTGTAGGGAATTATAAGTATTAATACATCTTTGCCTATAGTCATTGAGTAATAATGGGCAAATAAACTATAGCTATTTGTTTCGTTCCAGAAAAAATATGTTTACTTCTGGCTTCGGCGGTGGGAAGAAAGCGGAACCATAGAAGCCCATCATCGCCAACTCTACGCGAGATCCACTACGGTACGACGGCAGACGCCGCACACTCTGCCGATCCTTTTCTGACCACACGAATAACATCAACTTCGTACAGGGTGAGTCCATCTGTAGCTTGTAATCATACCTTATCAGCTCAACTTATTCATCACTTTCATAAAATATGGTTTTCTTAAAAAGTGAATACCTAACAAAATTGTGATTAAAATCATACCTACTACCTAATAGACATGTAGTAGGTAGGTAGTTGGAAGGGCGCTCGGCGCTCACGCAAACCGGATTGACGCGCGCCGCGCGGCCAGTCTGAATTGTTATTACTTACTACTTATTATTATTACCTACTATGTATTAGATACATCTTCAGTTCTTTACAACCCACCTCAACAGTAACTATTCAGTAATCTGTGCCTCAACAAGGGTGGAAGTTCTCAATTCGATAAATTGTTTTTTTGTTTATGTTTATAATTTGAAGAATATTTTTTAACCGTCCCATACTCATCTAAAGTCTATTCAACTAATGCTTCAAATTGATGTTATTTCAAGTTGAACAAATATCAACTTTATTTCAATAGTTATTAGGTTGATTTTAGAGTGACTAGCACTACTAGACTAGCAGTAATAAAATGTTTGAAGTTGTTGCGTAAACTGAACTTTATGGTGTAGTAATTAAAGTTATTTTTCCGTAAACTCATTTTTGTTTACATTTTTCGCAAATAAATCGCGAATGCAGATTAGTTAAATTGGCCCGTACTATTTGTCATACTAAGGAATCCTAGGTAAGTATTAAATTGACAAAATTTTCTTTGTTTTAGATTTCAATGGACACAGTCAGGAGGCGCCTTATGGACGCCGGAAGACCACTGCCGCGTGCACACCTGCAGGATGGTGCAGGCGTGGTTCGCGGCACAGGATGACGTCATCCGCCTACCATGGCCTGCAAAGAGCCCCGACTTAAACCCAATCGAGAATCTATGGGGTCTCATGTTTCTCGATTAGGATGCTTCAGAAATCCGCAACAATGAAAACTTGCGGCGAGAAGCCCATACTACATGGGAGCAATTCAGAGGCAAGGACACCTGCTGGAACATGGTGGCCGGCATGACATGAAGGACAGGCTGGTTGCCGTTTTAGACGCGCAAGGTGGTCCGACCAAATATTAAATACTTATATTATATTGTAAAGTATATATATTTTCATTTCATTTCAACAATCATTTTATAGTAATATTAATAAATAAATACCTATATTTGCTTAAATATTTGTATTGTTATGTTATTACAATTTTGCAGTATCTTCTAGGTATAGTTATTAGAGTTTAATTTACTTTTTAACCGACTTCTAAAATAGGAGGAGGTTCTCAATTCGGATGTTTGTATTTTTTTTTTTTTTTATGTTTGTTCGCGCATAACTCGGTCGCTTGCCAACCGATTTGAAAAATTCTTTTTTTGGTAGATAGGGTATACTTTCCAAATGGTCCCATGAAAATTCTATCGAAATCGGACAAGCGGTTTTTGAAAAATCATCAAAAATCTAAAAATTTTTTGTTTAAAATTCCGTGCAGATTACGTGAAACTTCGTGGAGCACTTCCGACGTCTGGCTCCCAGACTGGAGCGGGCCGGGGCTGCCTTGAGGCGGCTCCTGCCCAATCTAGGGGGACCAAACGCCTCCTGCCGGAGGCTCTATGCGGGGGTCATGCGGTCCATGGCCCTTTATGGGGCACCGGTGTGGGCGCGTTCACTGCGGCTTCGACCAGCCCGCCGGTTGAAAGCGTCCCAAAGGGTCATGGCTGTCCGAATGATCCGAGGATACCGCACGGTCTCCGCGGAGGCGGCGAGCCTCCTTGCCGAATTGCCGCCATGGGATCTGGAGGCCAAAGTCCTCACCCACATATGGGAATGGCGGGAGGAGGCAAAACGCCGGGGCGTTACTCCGCTGCCGCGAGAAATCACGGTACAGCGGACAGAGTTGGCGGGAGAGCGGCGGGATCTCATGGCGGCATGGAGAGTGCGATTGTCGCAACCCAGTGCTGGGCACGCCACAATAGCAGCGATTAGTCCCCTCTTTGAGGAGTGGCTAGAGAGGCGCCACGGCGCCCTCACCTTCCGCCTGACGCAGGTCCTCACCGGACACGGTTGTTTCGGGAGGTTCCTGTTCAGGATAAAGCGGGAGGAAACCCCAGGGTGTCCCCACTTTGACGGCATGGTTGGCGCAGTGGTTAAGCGATTGACTGCTGCGCTGCGTGTCGCGGGTTCGATTCCCGCTCGGAACAAATATTTGTATGACCTACATGTATTTGTTCCGAGAGTTACAACAAAAAAATAATTGTATATAAGTAGTTTATCAGCCATCTTGTTACCATAACACAAGCATTAGGTTGCTTAGCTTGGGACAAATGGTGCTGTGTGATGTGGATCGCCCGGAGGACACGGTGGAGCATACGGTGGAGGTCTGCCCGACTTGGGCGGAGCACCGCCGTGTCCTCGTGGCGGCGATCGGCGGCGGCGATCTCTCGCGTCCGGCCCTGGTCCAGGCCATGGTACGGAGTGAATGGGAGGCCGTTACCTCCTTCTGCGAAGCAGTAATGTTCGCGAAGGAGGAGGCGGAGCGCGTGAGGGAGAGGCAATCTCGGCGCCCTCACGCCCCTAACCGCCGCAGGAGACGCCCTGGACGGGAGTCAACAGCCGACTTCCGGCCACCGTAGGCGTGGGCCTGCGGGCGGTGAGTAATGGGTAGCTCACCGTCCGATCAGGACCAGGCCCGTGTCGGAAGGCGCGTTGTGTTCCACGCGCGCCTCAAAGAGATGTCAGCAAATGGAGGGGCCCGATAGGGCCGAAGCCTGCCAGGGTAGTGGGATAGTCCGAAAGGGTTACCGCTGCCCTGGAACAGAAAGGGCTAAGGAAGGAACACGGATGGGTTTTAGTCAGTAAGAGTCTGACACTGCCTTCCGCTCCACCCAGAGCGGGAGGGGTCATTTGATGATTTCCCATCCAAAAAAAAAAAAAGGCCACTCAATCGTTGTGAACGTTCCTCTTCAGTTTCATTGGCTAGTCGAGCGTGTATTAAAGAAAGACGATGGTCGTGATCTTCTTGACTTTCATTAGCCAATCAAGTATGTGTTAAAGATAGACGGCGATCGTAATCTTCTTGACTCTCGTTAGCTAATCGATTGCGAATTAAAGATATACGATGATCGTAATCTTCTTGGCTTTCAGTGGCCAATCGAGTACGAATCAAACTAAGACGACGATTATAACCTTCTTGACTTTCCTCATTCAACCTACGTAACATGTAGGTCCTCTGTTTTGACAGTCTGTTTTCGCGCTGGTCAGGGTTCTCATTCGAAATGCGTTGAGCATTTCTTTCTCTAATTTCTTTTAATCGTTTTCCTTTTTCATTATCAGTTTCAGTTCGACGCCGTTTTCTCATACGAGAAGCATCTTTACTAGGCCTACCCATATTTTTATAAGATTTTAGAGACTAAAAATTAACAAATAAAAATTTTTTTTGCAAAAAAAAACCGACTTCAAAAAACCCTAAAAGCACTAAAAAGTTAAAAATAATACTATAACCTACCTATATTAATAAACCTAACCTAACCTACGATTAACCTATACTAAAATTTAACAATTTTTTGAAGTCGGTGCCAAGCAATATACGATAACTAAATTACTAATATACCTACAGAATAAGGCCAGAAAAAACAAAACATAAATCTTACAGTTTCTAAATATTCATTCAAATCGGAAAACAACAAAAATACTTTAAGATAGATTTCCTAATACCTAATAGGTATTTAATTTACCCAAAGAAAAAAGATACTAACGTTAATTAACCAACTTAATAATAATAATAATATATTTTTACATACAAATCAATAAAATCAGAGCAAACACAGTTTACACAATGCAACGACGCAAGAAAAGCAAGGAGTTCGACGATTAACTTTTTGGAGGCATGAGGAACAGGGTGTAAAGTTCACTCATCCTCCATAGAAAAGGGAGGATCCTCCGACCAGATGGGTGTTATGTCGTGTTATGTCTGGCGGGCAATTGCCCAACGATTGATATTGGGAAATTGTATCTATGCTAATTGCACGGTAAACTCTGCTTGCGAGATGCAGGATTTGCGTGACGTCAGTATGACGCGTTGTTCGCATGTGGCGTTGTAGATACCGCTACATCACTCCCCTCCGGAGACCGGAGGTCGATAGTTGGCTGAGTCTTGTATCTTGCGATGTTTGCCAGGCCAGCTGAGGTTCCAGTGAGTCGGAACCGGTTGCCGCATAGTTCGCGGTGAGTCGGAACTGTCTGCGGAGATGCCCCAGTGAGTCGGGGTGGATGGCGCTGCGTTATACTCCAGTGCGTCGGATGTCGTACAGCGCCGGGATGAGGCTGGCTGCTGCGTCGACCAGGAGAGGGTGCTCTGCTTGTTGACCGGCCGAAAATGCAGTGTGCTGTGCCGAGGTTGCTGATGAGGCTGAGGGTGATGACCAGGTATGCGCGGTCGCTGCATGCTGGTGGTCAGGATACCCGTTGAAGCCGTGGGTGCTGGCTGGCTGGGTGACTTCGCCGCTAAAGCTTGCGGGAGTGATGATGATGATGACGTCACGCTGAAGTACTTGCACGAAGGCTGCGCTGACGTTCATGCTCGGGGTCACCAGTTTGGAGGCATGAGGAACAGGGTGTAAAGTTCACTCATCCTCCATAGAAAAGGGAGGATCCTCCAACCAGACGGGTGTTATGTCTGGCGGGCAATTGCCCAACGATTGATATTGGGAAATTGTATCTATGCTAATTGCACGGTAAACTCTGCTTGCGAGATGCAGGATTTGCGTGACGTCAGTATGACGCGTTGTTCGCATGTGGCGTTGTAGATACCGCTACAACTTCAAGATCTTGAGTCACGTGAACATAATGAGCAATTGTATAGCAACCTTACTTGTAGAAATTTCGGTAACGAAACCATAGCGCGATTCAGAAATGAGGCCTCAATGAACAACGCCATCTATCGAGCTTTGTTGTACTAAAACGGAAATATACTCTGGAATTACCAGTCGTTTCATTACTTAGCTTGGCACCGACTCAAAAAAATTGTTAAATTTTAGTATAGGTTAATCGTAGGTTAGGTTAGGTTTATTAATATAGGTAGGTTATAGTATTATTTTTAACTTTTTAGTGCTTTTAGGGTTTTTTGAAGTCGGTTTTTATTTATAATTTATGTATTGTTTTGGCAACGCTTTATGCTCCCATGTAGTAGTATTTCATAACAACTGAAAGGCCGATCTTGGTGCGTATTTCTGAGGTCAAGTTTGGGCTCTTTTAGGTCATGGCATATTCTATGTCGCTAATAAGACCCGAGCGAACTTAGTTTAGTCTACAACACTATAGGCAGTACACTCAATGTCACTGACACTGACACCGTGTCAGAACACTTAACCAGGGGTGCCTTGATATACGTGATTACTATCACGTATATCAAGGCACCCCTGGTTATAATGGTGTTGTTTTAGGAGCATCGGTTACTGAAAACTTGATTCATAATTACAACACACTGCAAAGTATGTGCTCGAACATCCACTGCTTTTGGCTTCTTCATTGTAATGCTATGCTATTCGGGAGACGCATTCATTGAAACTGTGTAATTGCGTAACACATCAAATCACAATTGATTGCAGTGTCTTTTTACACGACTGCCCAAAAAGGAGTGTATTCTGGGGCCCAATTCTGTAAAATAACCAACTTGTCAATAGTGTGTTAGTAGTGTCACAATAGAATAGTTATTGACATTTGGTATTCTACAAATTATTTATGGTCATTGACTTGCCACTGTAGTGCTATTGAAACGCCATAGTAAGACTATTGTAATAATTGGTAGTCTGGTCCACTTTAATGTGTTAATGTCATCGTGATGGCCAAAGTTACGGTAGTCTGTAAAGTATTTGACAGTTGTGTCTATCGTGTTTGAATAGTGTTTTGGCCATCGAACCGCGATTGTGAAGCCATCGAACAACGACACCCTTTTCACTATTGATTTGCATTAATTTGACTATTTTTTTTTAAAACAAAGTGTCCGTGTGTGTCTGCGTCTCGCCACAATGAGGCCTTCTCTACCTACTTTGCGGTGGCGTATTTTGGCATTGGCTTGTAGTGCCGACCGCCGACGTATGCTTTTGCGCCAGCGCCGCAAATCTCGTGCACTAATGAGGCTGCAAGTGAATGCCTTTCGTGAACTTCCCGAGGCGGAGTTTGTCAAAACGTTTCGGCTTGGTAAGGAGCAAGTAAGGGAGCTAATTGACGTGACGAGCTCATTCCCTCTCTCCCGAGACAGCGACGGCAGAATGGAATGAATTAACCTAACCTAACTTGACAGTCCGACCCAACTTATAAAACTGACGTTGAATAAATTATGAATGATAAAATTATAATATCAGAATAAAGAATTGCCGAAGTTGATACTTAAATATCAAATTAAAAAATTCGGAACATTTCAGATACTTATTGCGCTGAGCTTCTACGCCACAGGGTCATACCAAACACTGGTTGGCCAAAGCGCTTTGCATAATGTCTCACAGACTACAGTGTCAAGAGCCGTGAAACAAGTCACCGATGCATTGAACCAAATCTATCACAAACATATAGTTTGGCCAATGCATCCCCAAGAAAGAAATGCAATCAAGGCAAAGTGAGTGTTATATGTCACAATTATTAATAAGCTGATCTTAATTCATAGTTTTGAGATAATAATAATCGTACACTAAGCTCCAGAGAAATGGAACCCCCCTTGGTTAATGACATCAAACCGCTTAAGTTTTTTGTGGTATAACGTGAATGGCGCGTTGGTCTAGTGGTTAAGACTGCGGCTTAGCAATACGATGGTCACGAGTTCAAATCCGCGAATGAGATGTTTGATTTTTTCCAAATTGAAGTTCTTTATTTATTTATTTATTATTATTTTTTAGGTTATTATGTGATTTTCGGTAATTATTATTTAAGAAATCAAATGTTAAATTAGGAATGAGGTTTGTAAGAAAAGCTAGGCATGTTGCATAAACAATATTCATTTATTTCTTTATTTAAATTTCTAGGACTTCATGGAATCCACTTCCTGGTTGAGTATACAGTTTTCTATCTGTGTTAAATTGGGGTTATTTACTTAGAATATTAACTAAACACAAAATAGATACCCTGGGTGAGGTATTACGGTTCGTTTATAGATATTTCTAGAAACATAACTACAATATTTATTTATTTAAATTTGTTTCAGTTTTTTCTATATTTTTTCGTATTATATACTTGTATATAGTATATATTAGTGTGAGTTCGATAAAATGTAAATAAAAGTATATAGAGATAAATAACGTGCTATGTATTTTTAAAGTTGTGAAAACATAATTTTTTATACTCTGTATGATCTTATGGGACAAAAACCCTTGTTAAAAAAATGAAATGTTGTCATTCGTGCCTGTGAATTACAGAGGAAGAACCAACATGCTGAACTATACAGTATAGCAATATACATCTTTCTCTTTTATCACATTTTCTTATAACCCATTTAACACAATATTATAGAAAAATATGTGAGGTCAGATGGTGCATCGTTAACACATTAAAAGACTACTTGTAAACAGGAGTAACTGGATTAATAAAGGTTGTTTATTTTTGATTAACTACTAATGATCCCACAAATATTGGGAATTATTAACACTTGATCATGTTCCAATGAAATTTTATCAGATAAGTTACACAATGAATCTGCTGAGTAAAACCCTAATAATAACGAAGAGGATGACCGTCACTGTCTATCACTTCTTGAAGAGGACTTTTCGTGCCCAAAACCATATTAAAGCATGCAGCACACACGCTACATCAGTGCTAAGCGACACTCCAAAAGTTTCAGCACTTGAACGCCTAGTTTTGAAGGGTTCCACCGAGTGAACTTCCACAATGTTACGGTGTCGCTCCGATTCATTAGTGTAAGCAATTGGACGAGGGCCTTGGCGATCACATTTCACATCACCCGTCGCTTGATACCTTTGTATCCATCTACGAACTGTTTTTCTCTGTAATGAAAATGATAATATTAGAAATACATAAAAAAAAAATCAACTTGTAAGTAATAGTGCAATAAATCTTACCGTTATGCCCATATCTCGTGCTATTTTCTTTATGCTTTGTTCCTGTTCTCAGAGAACAACAATTTTAGCCTTGAAAAAAGTAGTTAATCGCAACATACTATCGGTTAATAAAATCGACTGTTCAAAAACTTAATAAATCGGATAATATTACGACGAAGATATTACACACAAGCGGATCGGCACGAAAACGAAACGGTTTGTAAAGTAATTATACCCTCAATCACAGTTTAGTAAATAAGGCGAAGAAGTATTCTAAATTCAACCTTATCTCGCAGTTCATACAGCAGTTAAGTTTCTGAAGTAAAATGACGGTAGTGCAATAATCGGAATCAAGCACATTCTATTCAACCAAACAAGAAATCTATGCTAATTTCAACCTTATCTTTTAGTTAATTGAGGAGTTACGTGGATGTTGAAATTTAAACCTTAATATCTCGAAGATTAGGCCGTTATCAACCTTGTTCGATAAAAGGAATAATGCTGTTAGAATTTTCGTTGAGATTGACAACTGAGCCAATAGCCTAGTGGTATAAGGCGCGGTCTAAATGATCGGCTGGCGTCTGATGATGCGGGTTCGTATCCTCAACCGTACGTAAAGTGTCTTTTTGAAAGTTATTCTTGGTATATGGTTCGGCCAGAAGCCGAAAAAAGACCATATTATTAAAAACATGCAAATAATATGTGATCGGTGGATCGGTGGATGCTCGGGCAGATATGGGTGCGGCGGCAGGGGAGGGAGCTGCTCGGGGCCAGAGTCACGTGACGCGCCTGCCGTCGCTCGGGCGATAATCTTTAAGTGTTGGGGTGGGTCGTTTACTATGACGCTAACTGTACATGTTGTTTGTTTATATTATTATTTCTTACAGATTTTACTCATGTTTTGGTTTCCCGGGTGTACTGGGTTGTATTGACGGCACACATGTCGCTTTACTAAGGCCTGTACTTCATGAAGAGAGGTATTATAACCGAAAAGGATACCATTCCCTGAATGTCATGATTGTAAGAAACTATTTATTTTTAGATATACATACAAGAAAAGTTTTTAACCAGTGCGCAAATTCTGGTGGTTTAGTATCAGTAATAGAACACATTTCCATTATTTGTTAAATACTTTTTTTTTTTTTTCCGCTTTAAATCATCAAAATATGGACACAATGTAAATAATACCAATGAGGCAATGACCGCGCGATAAGCGAGTCCACCGGCGCCGCGGCGCAGCGTGTCGAGTCGGCGGTGTCTCCCCCTCCCGGGCGGCATGCGCTCGCGGCGCAGCCCGGCGCGGCAGTCTGCCCGCGCACGCGCTGTGCGACGTCTCGTGTAATTGCTTTCCCGCGCAAGTTCTTGTTACGTTCACGATGTCAAACTTTACCAATCGCGAGTTTTACGAAATGGTACGAGTGTACATAGTGAATGATGAAAGTTTGCGAGCAGCTCGTAGATTGTATGCGTCGGAGAGCATACCTAGGATTCGAACCAGTGGCATCCGTAACCCTGCCGTGCCTAATGAAAGGACAATTTTAGCAGCCAATCAAAGGCTGCTTGATCACGGAGAGTTTAGGACCCCGAATCACGCACAAGGGTCTGGCAAGCCTCGACTGGCGATCGAAATCGAAGAAACCATTTTTGACTTCTTTGAGCAAGATCCAAGAGCTAGCACCTACGATGCGGCACGTCGTCGGTTCGGTGTGAGCCAGCGCGCGGTATGGAAGCCGTTAAATACAGCCGGTCTCCATCCATACCACTTCCACTTTCTCACCTCTACAAGTACTATGACTACTACGGACACTTTGTTGAATAAATCAGTGTCAGATACTGACATAAACCTATTGGGAAATACAAATAAGACCCCACCTAATTATGTTTTTCAACGAGTCAAGAGGAGCAGAGAGGATATGGATGATGATCTCTCTAGGCAACTGCAAGAATTTAAAGAAGAGATGAGGAAGATGATGTCTCTTTTTTCAATTAATCAAGGAAATGAGATGTCAAAAATCTCCGCTACTCTGAAGGAAATTCAGCAATCAAATGCCAAAATTGAGAACTCAATAGCTTTTCTTACGACACAAAACGATGAATTCAAGAAAAAAATCCACCAATTAGAAACCGAGGCGAAGAAAGATAAGGAGTACATAGTTACATTGGAGAACAAATTTGAGGACATGCAAATTGGCAGTAGAAAATCAAATTTTGTAATAAAAAACGTTCCGAAGAAAAATAACGAAACCAAGGACGATCTTATAGATCTGACTATATTACTGTCGCAAAGCATTGATTGTAAAATTAATAAATATGACATTAAGGATATTTACAGACTGCGAGGTACCAACAGAGACAACAATCAGTCACCTATTATTGTTGAAACGAGTTCCACTCTCTTGAAAAACGAAATATTGAAGATGGGAAAAGCTTTTAATATTAAACACAAAACTAAACTATGTTGTAAACATCTTGGCTTTAAAACGCAGGAAGATACCCCCATATTTATTACGGAGCATTTAACAACAAAAGGATCTCGCCTACATTTCCTCGCCCGAGACTTAGTAAAATCAGGCGCCTATAAATACTGTTGGACGGGCTACGGCAAGGTGTATGTAAAAAAGGACGAGCAATCGCAGACTATTATTATTAAAAGTGAAGCCCAGATTCACAGTCTGACTCTGCAGAAATGACTACAAACATGTTGCCACCGGTATTTATGCCATATTATGTATTATACTATAAATATTGTATGCAGCATTACCGCTTTGTCCCGTGTTTTTTGTGCAGTCACCCGCTTTTTACTGTATACTGTTAACACTTTCTGCGCGGTGCTAATCACCATAGTTATAGATAGATGCTATATAACACGTCGTAACTTTACATCACATGAGCTTACACATAACTCACATACATGCATTATACGCTTACACAACAATCATTTATCCAAAAGAATCTTATTTCTCATAGACTTATACTACGCATCCCAAACCAAAACTTATTTATACATATACACATTTTTACCTTCACTTATAATACATACAGTCGCTATTTACATATACCTCACACCGTGTTGTGTATTATGGTACATTAGTAATATAAAAAGAGCAGCCGTTCGTTGCTATACAAATCTTACATTATCTTTTCTTGTAACCATTAATTATAAGAGTACCTTCAACGATTACCATATTTACTTTAAGGTATTTGCTCCATGTAATTACTTCCATTCTGTTAATATTCCAACAAAATGAGTGATACGCTTCAAACAGTTACTGATATAGATAATTTTGAGATTGCGCGCACCATTGAATGCGACAGTAATGAGCTGTTTAGGCACATTTTTGTAAAGAAAAGTGACCTAACTATTTCCTCACAGAACATTAGAAGCATTTATTGTAACTTTGATGATTTTTTATTGACAATGTCTACATTTAACTTTGAAACAGATATCATAATATTTACAGAATGTAGGTTAAATTCTAATAAACCTATTCCTCAAATTAACAATTACAGTTCATATATGACTTCAAGTCAGTTAAATCAAAATGACGGGGTGGTCGTTTATGTGAAGAGTGCACTCGAACATCAGGTTACAGAAATACCACTATCTCAGGCCTCTTGTCTAAGCCTGGAAATATTGAATAACGTCATTCTCTGTATTTACCGTTCACCATCAAACTCAAATACCGATAGTTTTATCAGTTCGCTCAACAATCATTTGGAGACCATAACGCCAAATAAAAACATCATTGTGGCAGGCGACATAAACATTAATATTATACCTAAACTAATTGAGCAGTCTCATGAACTGAAAAATAGAATGAACTACCTCAACATGATGTCTTTACATGGTATCCTTCCAGGGCATCTGTTGCCAACGAGAGACAAATCTTGCCTGGACCACTTCATGCTTAAAGTAAATAAGAAAAAGTTTTCATCCACTATTGCTATCCTTAACACCACAGTAACTGACCATTACACAACCCTTCTAGTATTATCTAAGCAAAAAAGCTTACACAATGTTCGTAAAACTAAGACATTTGTTGACTTTGAACAGGCCCTACATTATCTAAAAGAAAAGAACCTGAGTGAATTACTTTTCTGTGATGATCCTGATTCTCTGTGTAAAGTTTCTAGCACTAAATATTTAGGGGTGTTGCTGGATCAGAGATTGTGTTGGTACCCCATCTTGAGCAGGTTGCAAATAGAGTCCGCAAGCTAAATTGGATTTTTAAGACTCTGCGTCACGTGCTCCCTAGGTCTATACAGAGTAGTGGTAAGCCTGTTAGAAATGTGCTCACTCAAACATATATTTCTCTTGCGCAATCAACATTGATATACTGTATTCCTGTTTGGGGTGGGGCTACAAAATCCAAATTCATCCAATTGGAGCGAGCACAACGAGCCCTGCTCAAAATAATTCACTTTAAAAAAAGGAGATATTCCACAGAGAACCTCTACAAAATTAGTGATGTACTGTCAGTTAGGAAACTATACATTACTCAAGTTATTTTAAAAAAGCACAAAGCCTTACCTTATAATTCGGATATACACTCTAGAAGAAGAAAACACAACATAGTTCAAATACCTTTTACCAAGACCAAATTCGGATCTATGCAATTTAGTAACCGATCAGCTCAATTGTATAACAAATTAAATAAAGACATTTTCATTTATGCAAAATCTTATCATATATGTAAAGAAATGTTGATTGATTGGATAAAACCACTGACATATGAAAATACCGAAGCCCACTTACAAAACGTAACTTAATAAGTATACAACCCGCTCACACACAGAGAGACTCTCCCATACCTACGCGTACATTCACACACACATACTCATACAACCACACATTCATAACACTCATGTACACTCAACAACACATGCACACTCATGCACACGCCCACACTCATGCACACGCTCACACTCATGCACACGCTCACACACGTTCACATAATTATATTTTGTCTTACTACACCCATGTACTGTCTTTTATTTTTTGTGTTTTAAGTAAGTACCTACTGTTGTGAAGGAGCGGAGTCCTCTAATACAGGCATTATTTGCTTAAATGAGGTCTCCAAACCCAAAGTTGTTTGTGTATAACTTTTGGACACAATAAACATTATTATTATTATTACTTTCAGCCCGTACAGCAGCTCCATGACCCAGACCCAGCACCACGTCGAGCATTATGCGAGTGGCTTCTAAATCACCGCGAAGTCAACCGTCAAGTCAAACGCCGGGTCTATGTAGAGGAGGCTCAAAATCTAGATGACTTGAAGTCAAAAATAATTAACGCGAACGAACTAGCGTTCTCAACAAACTAAATGACAATTTATTGAAACGTGCACGTTTATGCCTAGAAAGGGGAGGACTTTATTTTGAACAGTTATTAAAATACAGTGATTAGTGACATGTAGGGGTAAGCAATTATTTTTTATTAACACTTTTAGGAATTAGGTTATTTTTGATTGAACATTATTGTAAATACTTCGTTGATTCCAATTTTTTAAATACGCCTTATCGCAGAAATACTTATGCATAATGCAAGTAATGTCACTTTTAATTTTATTAAGTTTATGTTTTTAATAAGTGCCTTAATTTAATTGATCTTGCTTCATTTTCTGCATTTTGATGGTCCTAAGCCCATTGAAAGTATGAAGGAAAAATTGGAATTACTCGTCAAATAACTTTAGGGTTTAAAAATGTCTAGTTCGAACTTGATAAAATTAGCGATCAGTACATTGTACTACCTAACGCTCGTAAATGCCTATTAGGTACAGCGAATCGTAACAGCTGATCGCGTCGCTCGCCGCGCGCCGACGCCGCGCGTAGTCGCCATGAAAATAATTTTAAAGTAAACATCTTTCGATTGCGATAACTATTTTTTTTTTTTTGTACTAATGCATATCAAAATAAATATCAGATGTTTAATAAAACTCGTTTAAGTTTAATTAGTCAAAATTTGCGCAGTGGATAAAAACTTTTCCTGTATATCAATGACTGGTTGTTATCAAATTCTAAGTTAGCATTAACTTATAAATAAACTTTGTTACAGATTTGTGATGCAGATTTAAAAATATTGTGCGTTGTGTTACAAATAAAAATTTGTTGCTCATATGACAAGCTAAGTAAACCCTAAAGGAAAGGTGGTTTAGTATCAGTTAAAAAGGAAACAACAAACCACCTTAAAAACTGTATATTTAATAAAATTATAATTAAAGGCAATAAAAGGTGAACCTTATAAAATACTTAATTCACCTTATGTAAAACAATAATTTAGTTAGGTTTAGGTATGTCCTAATAATTGCCAGCCAGCTAAAATCTCAGTATAAAGAGCTAGGTCGTGGGGAGTTGGAAATAAACCCAATACTGTTCCGCTGTAAACTATTAGGTTAAGTAATCTAAATATCCAATATAAATCCTAAATCCTTAATCCTTCCAGTTAATTTGTAGGTTATTATTTAAGAAATGGGCGCCAGGGACTGAGTGTCCCGGATCCTGGAGCCGACGAAGATGTTCCATACTCTTCCAGATGAAAGTAGAGAGTCGAACCCCAAGGTCCTCAAGTTAAAGACCGGCTTCCTTTATGGAAAACCGGAGTAAGGTTATCAACCGGTTCAAGTTATTAAAACCGTATTGACATGTATAAATCTTGATGTGATAGTATTAATGTAAATAAAAATAAATTAAAAAAAAAACCGTCCCGCCTGCGCTCTCGCTTGGCGGACTCCAACAGCCGCACAGTCGTCTCCCTCAGAGGCTTTGAGTTGACCCGAGGAACGGGTCTAGCGTCCAGGCCCCAGACGCTCTTCTAGGTCCTGGCGGCGAGACGTGTCTCTCGAGTTGCCTCCTGGGGATGACCATACGGGGTTCTAATTATATTAGGAGAAACCAAAGCTAAAACACTAGTCGGTTAACAAGGAACTACCTCAACCTAACCTAACCTCAACTAGGAACAAGGGCCACACACGTGGTGTTCATGGCCACCGCGGAGAAATGAAACGCGATGAAAAGCAGATAGGGGATTAATACTCACGATTGGTCTAGACAGAGAACTGTTTGGTCGACTGTAAGGGTCTCCGCTGGCTTGGAAGCCAGCACAAGCACATTTCAGAATCCTGTAATAAATATCAATTTATCACAACAATCCTTTTTTAACAACCAGAGAAGGGCTCACAGCACATTTCACAACACCCCTTTAAAATGCTCACCTCTTATAATTATCATGGAACAAGGTTTGCAATGATACCCAAGCGCGTTCAAAGCCGAAAGAATTAAGAAAGCCATTTTTTCAATAACCTTGTTAGGAGATGTCAAACCGGAACTAGACGTAAACTAGACGGAGCATTATTAAAACCTCCCCGACTTCAGGGAACCTGATTGAAGAACGGGAGCGGATAAGTACAATGTCAAGACACCTAATTCTTGAAAATCACTAACAACTGTCCAAGGTGACGTTTACAAGCTGAAACAAGAAGAATCCTCACGATCCAGATTAACTAAAATACTCCTCCTTTCAATATCAAGACCCTTGGACCAACTATCCCAGAATATTAATTCCGGCAAAATTAGAATGTTACTTGGTCACACCTTGTCTCATTTGGCAACGAAGTATTACACTTCCGTATTATGCTAATTAGTTTATAATGATTTTTTTTTTACTGAAAGTTGAAAATTATTAGGGATTGCTCCATACGATATTAATTCGATGGTTTGCAATCATTATGTTAAAATATTGATTAAACTACAACTGTGAATCGGCGACCACTAGATGTCGCCCCTATCGTTTTTAAGTAATCTGTGACCTTTAACTGTCAGAACGATCGACTAAATGTCATTCCAATACGTAAACATTTAACTAGGTTATAAAATTTGAATTAATTTATTGTGCAAACTTGTTTAATAGGTTTTAAAAGTGATTTATTGTGAAAAAGTGTTAACCAAACATTCTAGTGACGAAATACAGTTGAAGGAATGAGTCCTTCAATGAAATGCTGGCGAAAGTCAATAGCAGGTACCAAATAAATAATGTAATAGTTGATGCAAGTAGCCCGGGTTCAGCCCATGATTCTATGGTGTGGCAAGTACACCCACTGAACCACCATCTTATTGAGGTGTCTAATGCTGGAGAGGAAGTGTTTTTGTTAGGTACCAAATACATAGTATTTATTATAATATTACAGACCTAAATAAAGCAGTAACAGCAATGTAAAGAAGTGGTAATCATCTTTAAATTTATTAGGTGATAGCGGTTATCCTTTACGGCCAACGATGATGACACCAATTTTAGATACAAGAGAGGGGACTGCTGAACACAATTACTATAAAGTTCATGTGTCAGCACGCAACACAGTGGAACGTTGCATAGGAGTACTGAAGGCTCGATTCAGGTTTAATATTTTATTTTAATTTAATACCTATGATAAACAACCATACAGTCACATAAATTTATTTGTTAAGTCCATACCCGCATTGGGCCAGTGTGGTGAACTACAGCCTAAACCCGCTCCTTAAAGGAGACGCGTATGGGGTGATATGATGATGTATGCCTAGATAAATAATAATAAAAGTTATCTGTTTTCAGGTGTTTGTTAGCAGCGAGAACATTGCATTACAACCCCATCACTGCTGGGAAAATAGTAAATGCATGCTGCATGTGTGACTGTCTGTCACTTACTCCTAATTTAATAACGAAACATCTTATGCTAAATTCTTATTTTAACATTGTCCCACGATATCGGCCCGCTTAGAGGCGCATTAAATCTCAATTTTATGGTCTGACAGTTCGACATGTTACCCTAATAAATAACTAAATATCCTTTTTCTTTAAAATAGTAAAACAATATTGAAACTCTTAGAAAACCATTCCATTTATATTTTATGGGAAACAGACCGGCAATTATAGCCAGTTATCAATAGAAAGCGATACTCTACGTCACTTAAGATGCAATATTTTGTACGAATTCTAAGAATGCCGAGACGCTAACATGCAATGGACAATACGAGTCCCACATCTGTTTCCCATTAGTAGGGATCGTAGGCTGTGGGAATGAACCCTCGAAACAATTGAGAAATCGGACAAAAAAGGGACAGACGGAGGCTGAGCTAAGCGTGGTATTTGGAGGAGGAATTGTGAGAAGACTGAGGTAGTAAGTCAAGGCAGTCGGTGTCGAACCGCTATAGGAGACGGACTTCCTAGTCCAGGCTAGTTAAGTTAGGAGATTCAAAGAACATCAGGAGGCTATGTCCGAGGGGGCTGTCGCGTAATAGCGCGTATTAGTTATTAAGTTAAATATAGTTGGGTTGGAGCCCAGATTAAGCTAATCTAGTATTTAAAGTGGTGTGTGTGTGTTTGTTGGTGTGACTGGGTGAGTCCTTCATTATAATAATTATCCTAGGCTGATAGGGTTATTAAAGTTCTTATAACTAATCAGACAGAGAAGTGTTGCTGGGGAGTTTGTTGCGCCACTTCTTCTCTCCAGCCCAAAACACTAGGAAGTGGTGAAGGGTCTGTCTATAGACCTTTAAGATAGTTGATCCACGACTCTATTAATTAATAATTCCTAATTTTTGACTGTGTTCTATTATCTACTAAACCCTAGTACCATAATTCTTGAACGCTATGTTCTTTGCCTCCGGCCAATAATAGTGCCTTAGGAGAGATTATTCAATACTCTATTAAATTATGGTTCTCGGGTATCGAATCTCAACTCTATTGTCTAGAAACTCCTAAATGTTGTATTCGTTATCTCAGACCATTAATTCGGTCAGACTGACATGAACACGTGTCTTGCAAGTATGCTTGTTGTGCGAAGGGTGAACTTCCAGGGGTTTGGGTGACCATATCTATCTAATATTCAGTCCAAGGACTGATAGGGACCATGTCTCCTTATGAGCATGATGCCGACGCAATGCCGCTGGAACTAGCCGCTCCATAGTCAGACAAGGACAGTCGCTTGGTTGCCGCAGGAAAAGCCGCTTCGTCACGTTTATCAGTTCGAAAGAGCTGCTAGGGACCATGTCTCCAAAAGAGCATGATGCCGACGCAACGCCGCTGAAAAGCCGCTTGCGTCACTATATGGAAGTGTTGCTCTGAGTATTCCGAGTATAGATGTGAGGTATCGTGTGAGTAATGACTGATCAAGTAGGTACCTACTACGCTAGCGTATGGGTTACTCACGATTTAATAATAATAATATACTTTGCATCCCTCTATTATTACTAGCTTTCTAAAATCACTTTCAATCTATGTTCATAACTATGAATTCCTAAGTTTTATTTAACATTTCTTTCAATCCTTTCCTTGGTCTATTGATGAGACAAGGCATCGGACTTCTTCATATTCGGAATTCATTTAATCTATATAGGTGGAAGGGTGTCCAGTCTGGAGACGAGCCCTGCAGAACAGCACGGCGGAGGGGTGCTGTTCTCCCCCGCAAGGGGGACCTACCCCATTTTCCTGACAGTTCCACATAATTAGGAAAAACGAAAATTTTATCAGTCTAGGGTAATTTAGGAACAGTCGCATGTGGTGCCGTGACCAGGATTCTCGTCATTAAATGTACTGATTCACTTCAGTGCAACGAGAAAGAACGAAATATGGGGTACTACGAAAATAACACAACGTATGTACACGAAAATAACACAACGTAATTTTATGGTTCTATTAATTGTTAGCGACGGCAAGCGTTACAACGGTTACAATACCTGTTTGTAAGTTACGGTACGATAATGGTGGTTGAATTCTTCAACTACTGGTAGCGGGTTCAATCCCCGCATGATTTAATTGCTGATATGCTTAGATTCCATTGTCATGGAGCTTGGGTTCGAATCCCGCCTGATGTTATTGGTTGATACAATAACTTGTGTTTAATTAAGTCACGGTTGATAATGATGATTGAATTGTGTAAGTACTCGTGGTGGGCTCGATTGCCACCTGATGTTCTTTGCTTATAAGCGTTTGATTTCCATTACCATGTATATTGGGTTCGATTCCCGTAAGATGTATTGTTTTTATGATTTTTCGGAATTCCTGTGTCATGGCTTGTGGGTTCAACTCCCGCATCAATTGTAGGGTTTTGGTTCCGACGCTACTGTAGGTAATGGTACGATTGTTGCTTGGGTGCCTGTGTACTACTATAATAATAGGTTCGACCCTCTGCAAACGTGAGTTTGGTGTCTGACAGTATGTGAATACCTGTAATAATAGGTTCGACTCTCTGCAAACGTGAGTTTAGTGCCTGACAGTATGTGAATACCTGTAATAATAGGTTCGACTCTCTGCAAACGTGAGTTTGGTGTCTGACAGTATGTGAATACCTGTAATAATAGGTTCGACTCTCTGCAAACGTGAGTTTAGTGCCTGACAGTATGTGAATACCTGTAATAATAGGTTCGACTCTCTGCAAATGCCAGTCTAGTATCTGATAGTATGTAGATATGAATATGTGCTTGTGCGTTTGCGATTTATACTGTGTGTGTATGTGGAATGGGTTTAGGTATAAGACACGCCCTTATTACGGGTAAATCTAATATTATTAGCAAGTAAGACCTACGGAGCGTGAAGCTTATAAAATAACAATAAATTTACCAAGAAGGTACATTAACTATCGTCATGAGAAGTAAACATAAATCTTTCCAGCTCTGCAGTCAACGACGTATGTCGTATAATTGAATAGATACTCGTTTGGCCTTATTTCAAATTCCAGGATATTTAAGTCTTCACTCTGCTACCACTACGCTATGTCTGAACCTTTGGTTTGTGAGTTGCGCTTGGGTTGAAGTCCCTTCAGAACCAGCTGACAGTGGCTGACTCCAATAGCAGTAGCTGTGGCTTGGCTCCTGTTGCGAAGCTAAGTTTTACTTTTATTACACACTTCAGTTACCCGTAGTTACGTGGTATGATTTCTGTTATCTCATGAGATATTATATATTTATGTTTTAGGGCAATAGTACTAGTTATCAGTTCGAATATACCATAGAATGTCCTTGTCAACATCTTCATAATCTGAAGGAATAGTTATCAACATTGTGTGCTAGTAAGCCAAAAATTGGTTGCACAGTCTAGGATTCCTATGTTTTCTAAGCAGTATAAAATCCCAAATCTTAATAGAACTCAAAACTGTCCAAACTCTTAGAATCAGAGGGGGGCGTCTAAGTGGAATCAAATCTAATATGTTTATGTGCGGACTATTTCAGCTACTCCTGGATACGACTGCGGGCAGCTGATTAAGCTGGCTCAGCATTGAGGTGCATAAGGGGAGGCCTCTGTCCAGCGGCAACTGCTACAGGCTGAGTTTAGAACGAGGGAGCGCCGTAGGTAGCGTGGCTAAATAGCATAAATACTCTTAAGAGAGTCCCTGGTATGTAAAACTAAATTATAAGCATGCACAGGTTTATTGAACTTGACTGAGGCGCGGTTATGTTATTGAAAATATCTTGGAAAGAGTAGTTGCAAGAACATTAATAGTTAAAATATTAAAGAGCAATCATGAATGTATCGATCGAAGATGCTTCTGCGAAACAGTATTACAATATAGCAGACACTGCATCTTATTGGGATCTTGTTGGATTGATACTAGAATACCTCCGTATTCTAGTAGGTATTTGATGAAATAAATACATCAGATAAGTATAGGTCTATATTTTGTGACACTTTCAGGAAAAAGCAGAGTTCATCCTATTGTGAAAGCTCATACGCTGTACTGCGTCACGCGTCTGATTTTCAGAGGGGGGAATGTGACTGTCTGTCACTTACTCCTAATTTAATAACGAAACATCTTATGCTAAATTCTTATTTTAACATTGTCCCACGATATCGGCCCGCTTAGAGGCGCATTAAATCTCAATTTTATGGTCTGACAGTTCGACATGTTACCCTAATAAATAACTAAATATCCTTTTTCTTTAAAATAGTAAAACAATATTGAAACTCTTAGAAAACCATTCCATTTATATTTTATGGGAAACAGACCGGCAATTATAGCCAGTTATCAATAGAAAGCGATACTCTACGTCACTTAAGATGCAATATTTTGTACGAATTCTAAGAATGCCGAGACGCTAACATGCAATGGACAATACGAGTCCCACATCTGTTTCCCATTAGTAGGGATCGTAGGCTGTGGGAATGAACCCTCGAAACAATTGAGAAATCGGACAAAAAAGGGACAGACGGAGGCTGAGCTAAGCGTGGTATTTGGAGGAGGAATTGTGAGAAGACTGAGGTAGTAAGTCAAGGCAGTCGGTGTCGAACCGCTATAGGAGACGGACTTCCTAGTCCAGGCTAGTTAAGTTAGGAGATTCAAAGAACATCAGGAGGCTATGTCCGAGGGGGCTGTCGCGTAATAGCGCGTATTAGTTATTAAGTTAAATATAGTTGGGTTGGAGCCCAGATTAAGCTAATCTAGTATTTAAAGTGGTGTGTGTGTGTTTGTTGGTGTGACTGGGTGAGTCCTTCATTATAATAATTATCCTAGGCTGATAGGGTTATTAAAGTTCTTATAACTAATCAGACAGAGAAGTGTTGCTGGGGAGTTTGTTGCGCCACTTCTTCTCTCCAGCCCAAAACACTAGGAAGTGGTGAAGGGTCTGTCTATAGACCTTTAAGATAGTTGATCCACGACTCTATTAATTAATAATTCCTAATTTTTGACTGTGTTCTATTATCTACTAAACCCTAGTACCATAATTCTTGAACGCTATGTTCTTTGCCTCCGGCCAATAATAGTGCCTTAGGAGAGATTATTCAATACTCTATTAAATTATGGTTCTCGGGTATCCGTATCGGGTATCGTATATAAAAACAGGAATTATTCCTTTTGGCAACTATTGAAACGTATTAAAGATACTATCTTTTCGAGTAAAGAGTTAGATGAGAAGATCACTGAGATAATGAAATTAGTCTTTGAAACCATAAAACACTATCTAGTAGAAACAGTGAAAGGTGGAGAATGGTATAACTCTATTAGTAATATTTTTAATGGATAGTTCTCATCGTGAAACAACTTTAAACATACTACAATGGAACTCACAAAGCTTGAAACCAAAACTAGTAGAATTTGAATGCTTACTACTTCAAGAAAATGCGCACGTTGCTATTGTTAGTGAAACATGGATGGAGCCGGAATCTCACAGTCACATTAGTGGTTATAATATATATAGACGGGACAGATGTGATTCATATGGTGGCGTAGCAATTATCACTCATAACTCTTTAAAAACTCAGGTGTCGTCGTTCAGACTGAAAAATACAGGTATAGAGGTATTACATGTGAAACTACTAAACTTTCCCTACATACAAAACATTGTAAGTATATATTGTCCATCTAATATAAGAACCACTCCGTCAGATTGGGATGCACTTTTTAGTGCGTATTCTCAAAGATCTATAATAGCAGGTGACTTTAATGGCCATCATTCCAACTGGTCATATAAAAATGACCCTAGAGGTATGCAGTTATTTGATTCATCTTTAGAAAATGGCTTCCTTTCATTAACAAAAGTCAACTTGAGATATTATTTATGGAGATATTAAACGTCGGACAGCACTGACCGACGCGGCTCCTAGAAACGAAAAATCGACTTTCCGTTAAAGGGGGCCGCGCGGGTCGCGGTGTCAGGTCTCCTCCCGCGTTTGTAATTTCACCCGCGCTTACGCAGTTGACGCCCATAATATATCTTGATCTGAGATGCCGTTACATTGAACAACATATATTTACTCCCAATAAACTTTTTGGTATAAAATGAGAGTTTTTTTTTGTTTAAATAATGCCAGTCCTACAAGGATTAAACTAGTAAATGGTGTGCTCCAGGAGTCTTCACCTGACATTACCTTTGTATCTGCAGATATTGCTATAAATTTTAGATGGAATACAACTAATGAAACATTGGGTAGCGATTACATAATTATCAAAATTATATTTCAACTTTCAAATGGTTTTGCAAATCGAAATTTAATTAAAAGACGTAACTTAAAAAAGACAAATTGGTTATTATACAAACAAACTCTGGAACAAACATTCTTGTATAACAACATAATCATTTCAGATAATGTTCAGGAAAAATATGACTTCCTTGTAACTGAAATTAATTTTGCTGCTGATAGAAGTACGCCTCTGGTAAAGATATGTACTGACCCTTTGTCAAAATTTAAACCGAAGCCATACTGGAATGCAGATCTATCGAGATCCGTAGCTAGGAGAAGGTTGGCATTATCGATATTTAGGCGAAACCCAACCCCAAGCAATCTAAACATTTTAGAAAAACAAACCAATGAGGCAAAACGATCTTTAAATCGTGCCAAATCACAAGGTTGGAGGGATTTCTGTAGCAGTATAAATGAATCAACCTCTGTTTCGGAAGCTTGGAATAGTATGCGTTGGATGAAAGGGCATAAAAGATCAAAATTTTATGCTTCAAAGATACAAATTGAACAGTTACTATGTAGTCTTGCTTCTGATTACGTCATTTCTCAGATGCCAGTAATCGAGTCAAATAACACATCCCTAGAAATTAAATTTACTACTCACGAATTGGATAGGTGTCTTAAAAAGAAAGATACGGCACCTGGGGATGACCAAATAACGTTTTCGATGCTTTATAACCTCCCAAAATCAGCAACACTTTACCTATTAGAAATATATAATTTGGTTTTAGAAACAGGTACTGTCCCCACCCAATGGAGAAATATTAAAATTGTACCGATCCCCAAAAAATATAATAGTTCAGATACCCCGTTGAAATTAAGACCCATTTCTTTAATTTCATGTCTGTGTAAAACCTTCCATGCTTTATTATGTAAAAGACTTGAATGGTACGTGGAAAAAAATAAATGGTTATCTGTGAATACTGTTGGATTCAGACGTTCTCAGTCATGTTTGGATTGCTTGGCTCGATTGATTTGCTACATCCAAATAGGTTTCTCTAAGAATGATCCTACGTTAGCGTGCTTTCTAGATATAGAAAATGCGTATAACAATGTGACAGTAGATAGCGTTATTCAAGCCCTTAACGAAATTAATGTAGGAAAGAAAATATGCAGATATTTGTGGAATTTCTTGACGGAAAGGCACCTTAAAAGCACATACGATGGTAATGAAGATAACTTTTTGGTCAGGTGGACTAGTAAAGGCATCGCTCAAGGCGACCCATTGTCTCCTTTGATTTTTAATATGGTTACGTATAAAATTTGTCATAATATTACTAACGTTATAATATCACAATACGCTGACGATTTCGTCCTTTACACTAGCTGTAAAAATCTAGCTGATAGTGTTTCAAAAGTACAAACTGCGATATGAAACTATTAGAGCAGTTAGGTTTAGAATTATCAGGCAGTAAGTCTCAAGTCTGTATATTTAGCAGAGGGCGTAGGAGAGCAAGTAAAACTAAACATCAATGATTCACTGGTAAACCCGTCTGAAAATGTTAAATATCTTGGAGTATGGTTGGATAGAAGTCTACGTTGGGGAAAGCATATAAACGAAACTTGCGAAAAGATACAGAGGTTTTTGAGTATACTAAAAGTTCTAGCAGGGACAGCATGGGGGATGCACCCTAAACACCTTCGTAGGCTGTATATAACATTAATCCGAAGTAGAGTTGATTATGCAAGTTTTTTATTTGATAACAGTGCAAAAACTCATGTGAGTAAATTAGACAAGGTACAAAACCAAGCACTGAGGATAATTGGTGGTTTTATACGAACTACTCCCATCCATGTTATGGAATGTGAATTATATATTCCTAATTTGGCTCTAAGAAGAAAATATCTAGCAATTAAATTCTGTTTAAAATTGCAGTCTTTTGATAACAATATAACATTAGATCTATTAAATACCTTAACTAGTTACATTACTAATAGCTATTGGCGTAATAAGAAACCACCATTATTAGTAACAGTGTATGGCAATACCAAAGAAGAAGTTGTGTCATCTAGTTATCCTTTAGAAATGTTCAGTTTAGATACTTGGGTTTCCAATATAAACGTAGGAGATGTTATTAGAGATCACTTAGATTATATGAAATTATGTAAGAAATCATATGATATTAATAGTTTGAAAAACATTATCCTGGAAGAAATTCATACTAAATATTACGGTTGGTTAAAATTATATACGGATGGTTCTAAAATAGGGAATATCATTGGTGCCGCTTTTCATGACCCGAGGGATAACAGTAAAGGATTGTTTAAAATTTGTGACAGTAATGTATGTATAATGACGGCGGAGCTCGTTGCAGTATCAAAGGCACTTACATACTTGCAAAACGCGGAGGTCGAGAACAATAAGGTTGTCATTTTTATAGACAGCAGAAGTGCTCTACAGCATATAGCTCGATGTGCCTCTGGCTACAGAGGCGTCTCGATAGCTTATGCCATATTAAGACAAATATCTTACTTCATGTCCAATAATGTGAATTTAATATTGCAATGGGTTCCGTCGCATGTTGGCTTACTGGGAAACGAGGAGGTCGACCGCTTGGCAAAGATTTCTGTGTCGGATGGTATTGAGGTGAATATTACTCCGAGCTACTCTGAACTACTACCGAAATACAAAATGGAATGTTTTAAGAATTGGAAAGAATATTTTAATAAAGCATCCCTTGAAAAGGGAATTTGGTACAAGACAATACAATGTGAACCTCCCCGTGTTCCTTGGTTTGCCAATATTAATCTTAATAGAAAGCTTATAATAATAGCGCATAGACTGCGATCTGGACACGTTCCACTCAACAAGTTTCGGCATCAAATGGCGAAAAGTGACAGTCCAAATTGCGCAGAATGCAGCACGGTGGAGGATGTCCATCACTTGTTGGTGGAATGCGTCAGGACCCGAGCTGCTAGAGAGACACTGATGAATACTTTTAAATGTAATTTGATAGATGTTGGCTTTATTCAAAGTACTTTATCCGAGCCTCTTTCCAACGCAGCTATCTTTGTTTATAAAATAGTGAGTAAGGTTTTAGAGGCCTAATAGCTTATAAGGTGTGTAGCTTCACTTGTATTAGGTTACGATGGGGCTGGCATGGTCTTATTGTGACCAAAAGCCCCTAAATTATAAAAGATAATAAAAAAAAAAACAACAATAAATGAAAATCAACAAAGTTACAAAATAAATCAAATTCTCTAAATTATCAGTATCAACAGCTATTGGTAAAATCAGTCTTCTCAGTTACACATTAAATTAACACCGTCTAAAATCTATAATTCTAAGTAATCTAATAAAACTATCAATAAAAGTAATCTAATCAAACTATCATTATAATTATGTCATGTAATCAGTCTTTTAAATAATTCAGGTTGCAGATCCAATGAGAACCATGGAGAATCCGGGGAACCATCGTGTCAACCCGGAGCTGCAAAGAGGCCGGGCAATTCTGCAGTCGCTCATTTCAAGGCTGTGGAGAGAACAACAAATTTAAATAACGAGTGGAAATTAAAAAAACTTTTTTTACAATTTCAAGTTTTGTTTTTTTAATAAATGTATTAACATCATCATCATATCAGCCGAAAGATATCCACTAACTGGACATAGACCTCCCTACGTTCAGTACCTTCTGATTCTGACAAATATAGTCTTGGTTGGTTCCTCTGTTAAAAAAAAGTAATGCAAATAAAATTTTAATACATACTCTAGCTTGTGGGGGGGTTTTGAAGCACAATATTAATATGCAATCGCGCAGGAATGCCGGCATTCACAATTTCAGAAGTTGAGAGACTAGAAGAGCTCCAAAAAATTGCTGAAGTTCAAAGGAGGCAAACTAGGGATTTGCCATGTAACGCCGATTTAGCTCTAGGACAATTACGTAGGCGAATCATAGTAGATAGGCTATGGCGTTCACGCCATAATTAATTTATCGGTAGTGTCGTTTATTTATGTATTATGTGTTCCTAATTTTGGTTATTATTTTATTATTATCTTGTTTGAATTTTTTTTTCAATTTCACAACAGAGATCGTGTACGTTACCCCAGCAAGAAAGTGTCTCCTAGGGTTATAGGAGTAGAACGTATAATTTGTGCCTTATCTGCTGTAAATGTGCCCCCACATAAAAAATGTGTGCCCCCTGTCGTTTTGGAAAAAAACGGAAAAAACGATTCTTGCTGGGGTAACGTTTTTCTAGCAGGAAAATTCTAAACGAATGATCGGAGAGAGAAAAATTGTGCATGGCCAGAGAGCTTATATGTGTGCCAAAATGTGCCCCCAAAAATAAAATCTGTGCCCCTTCAGGTTTTCGAGATATTGCATTTCCTGCTGGAGTAACGTTTTGATGAATCGTATATCTCTACAACCATTGCATGTGCCCCTGTGGAATAAACATACACGAGTAGCTCTTAATGTGTGCCCCTTCGTGCCCCAATTAGATTTAAGAAAATATTTATAGTTTTCAAGTTATAGCGGTTTTATGAAAACCCGAAAAAACATCGCAGCGCCTAAATTAGACAAGGCACAAGTTCGCTAAAAACTGTATTCGGTCCTTCTTGACGCTAATAATAACCACACAAAGTTTCAAAACTTTCAAAACCAAAATCTTGTGCCTTTAATAAAAAATATGACTAAAGGCACAAGATTTTGGTTTACACCTACACATCTGGGATTGAGCCGGTTCCTTGTATTTTGCCGTCAAAGTTATGACACCATCGTTTTGACTTTTAGCAAGATTATTCAAAAACGCATGCATGAACAGTTTTGAAACTTTGCATGGTTATTATTAGCGTCAAGAAGGACCAAATACAGTTTTCAGCGAACTTGTGCCTTGTCTAATTTAGGCGCTGCGATGTTTTTTCGGGTTTTCATAAAACCGCTATAACTTGAAAACTATAAATATTTTCTTAAATCTAATTGGGGCACTAAGGAGCACACATTAAGAGCTACTCGTGTATGTTTATTCCATAGGGGCACATGCAATGGTTGTAGAGATATACGATTCATCAAAACGTTACTCCAGCAGGAAACGCAATATCTCGAAAACCTGAAGGGGCACAGATTTTATTTTTGGGGGCACATTTTGGCACACATATAAGCTCTCTGGCCATGCACAATTTTTCTCTCTCCGATCATTCGTTTAGAATTTTCCTGCTAGAAAAACGTTACCCCAGCAAGAATCGTTTTTTCCGTTTTTTTCCAAAACGACAGGGGGCACACATTTTTTATGTGGGGGCACATTTACAGCAGATAAGGCACAAATTATACGTTCTACTCCTATAACCCTAGGAGACACTTTCTTGCTGGGGTAACGTACACACAGAGATCAACAATTCTTTTGCCATTTCTTTCTTTGAGAGGCCTCCCAGTTTGTGAAATGGTGGCGGATTCAATAGATTTCTAACTTTTTAACAACAATACAACAACAACCAGCAACCGATAACCAACAACCACAATAGCAGCAACAACTACAATTTTTATTTAATCATTAAGTACCTACTTATACTACACTATACAACAAACTAAATGATTAATGTACTCTCTGTTCATAACCTAAACAAAACAGCTTTTAAAAGGAAAATAAGTGACTGGCTTCTTACATTAGATTATACACAAATTGAAGATCTTTTCAAAACCATATCTTGACATAAAATTTCCCTTTGCAACGCACATACAAGTACCCCACACCACACACACACTCACTCCACATCACACACACTCATGAACACATCAGAATCAGAATTTTATTTGTCAAACATAGGTACATTGGGTTCTTGCATTACATATTTATATAGGTCGCTATGTTTTGCCACTACAGCATACAAATATTTTAACATAACTATTGTTCAAAATAACACACACACACCCTTGCATGTAGGTATTCTTAATAAATTCACGATTTTTATAAATCAAGTTTAATTTTGAAAACACATTATAATATTGCAATACTACCCGTATTGCAATATTATAATGTGTTAGATTTCTATTTCAAATTGATATACGAACCAGATCTTCTCCAATGCAACAAAAATAATGTAAAACTTTGATTAGGGGGCTGCTGACCTGACATACAGGTTATTAAAAAAACTTAGTTTAGGCACCAGTCTTCCACAAATTAATTATGAACTTGTGTCTAGACTATTAATTACTATCTCTGTAATTTGCGGTAAGAAATAAACAATTTGTGGTAAGAAATAAATAAATCCCTGGACATTTCACACAGCACCATTTATCCCAAGCTAAGCAACCTAATGCTTGTGTTATGGTAACAAGATGGCTGATAAACTACTTATATACAATTTTTTTTTTTTTGTATGTTTATACATATTATAGATAAAAAAACACCCAGACTCTGAACAAATACATGTAGGTCATACAAATATTTGTTCCGTGCGGGAATCGAACCCGCGACACGCAGCGCAGCAGTCAATCGCTTAACCACTGCGCCAACTGTGCCGTCAAGAAAATAAAAAGAATAACAGGGTCTAGGCTTACAAATTGTGAAATAAGCAATCTTTGCCCCATTTAAATTTCAGTATGTAATTCCACATAGTTACTACTCTACAAAGATTGTGTTTAACCGCACAGAGATAATATCTGATGAAAACCACGATCTTAAATTCAACCAAAAATCTATTTTAAAAAATTTATCCTACTAATATTATAAATGCGAAAGTTTGTATGTATGGATGTATGGATGTTTGTTACTCTTTCACGCAAAAACTACTGAACAGATTTTGACGAAATTTAGCACACAGATAGTTTATAACCAGGATTACCATATAGGATACTTTTTATCCCGACATTCCCACGGGATCGAAACTTATGCGGGTGAAACCGCGGGGCGCAGCTAGTATATAAATAAATTTTTTATGGTTTATTGATTTATTTTAAGTTTATTTTACATATAAATTTTAGTGTTAATTTTAAATTATTTAAATAATAATTTATATTTATAGTAGTAATTAATATTAAATTATTTAAGAAATTAAGATTTAGTAATATTTAAATTAATAACAAATTTTGTGCCAGCAGTTGCGGTTATACAAAAATTAAATTAAATTTTATTAGTGATTAATTAATGAAATTATTTTATAATAAAAATTTTAAATTATTAGGTGAAATTTTAATTTAATAAAATTTTATATGTTTTTAATTATGATTTAATAAATTTTATAAAAAACTAGGATTAGATACCCTATTATTAAAATTTAAATTTAAAATACTAAAATAGTAAATAATTATTTATTGAAACTTAAATAATTTGGCGGTATTTTAGTTCATTTAGAGGAATCTGTTTAATAATTGATATTCCACGAATAAATTTACTTAATTTATAATTTTGTATATCGTTGTTAAAAAAATATTTTTTAATAAAATTAATATTTAAAAATTATAATATTAATTTAAATCAGATCAAGATGCAGATTATAATTAAGAATATAATGGATTACAATAAATTTATTTAAATGAATATTAATTTGTAAAAATTAATTGAAAGTGGATTTAAATGTAATTTTATTTATTTTAATAAAATGATTAAAAATTAAAATATGTACATATTGCCCGTCGCTTTCATATAATAATAAGTTGAAATAAGTCGTAACAAAGTAGAGGTACTGGAAAGTGTTTCTAGAAAGAACAAATTAGAGCTTGAATTTAAAGTATTTCATTTACATTGAAAAGATATTAAAAATTAAATTAATTAATTTGAGGGGAAAAATTAATAAATAATATTATAATAAAAAAAAATTTAATTAAAAATATCTTAATGGGGGTTAAAGTATTTTATAAGAAAAAATTAAATAATTTATAATAAATTAGTATTGTAAAAGAATTTTGAAATAATTGAAAATAAAATTAATTAAAAGTAATTTTAATTTAATGTATCTTGGGTATCTGAGTTTATTAAAAAATATTTTTAGTTAAGAAATTCTCGAATTTAAAAGAGATAATTAATTAATAAAGTTATTGTAGCATAAATATTTAAAATAATTAATTTGAAATGAAATGTTAATCGTTTTTAAATATATCTAGTTTTTTTAGAAAAAAATTTAATTTAATTTTATTTTATAAGAAAATTAATTAATTAATTTTCTTATAAAATAAAATTATATGTTAAGGGATAAGCTTTAATTTAAATTTGTATAAGTATTATTAATTTTAATTAAAATTTTTATGATTTAAATTGTTAAAAAAATTTAATTTATTATAAATAATTTTATTTTAAAATAAAATTTAATAAATTTTTATATTATTTATAAAAAAAAAAAATTTAATTTATTTAAATTTGATATAATGATAAAATTAGTATATAAAATAAATTTAAATAAAATTATTTTTAATAAAATTAATTAAAAGGAATTCGGCAAAAATTTATATTCACTTGTTTATCAAAAACATGTCTTTTTGAAAATAATATAAAGTCCAATCTGCCCACTGATTTAATATTGAAGGGCTGCAGTATATTGACTGTACAAAGGTAGCATAATCATTAGTCATTTAATTGATGACTTGTATGAAAGATTGGATGAAATATAATCTGTCTCTTAATTAAATATAGAATTTAATTTTTTAATTAAAAAGTTAAAATAAATTAAAAAGACGAGAAGACCCTATAGAGTTTTATAATTGACTAGCTGCGCCCCGCGGTTTCACCCGCATAAGTTTCGATCCCGTGGGAATGTCGGGATAAAAAGTATCCTATATGTTAATCCTGGTTATAAACTATCTGTGTGCTAAATTTCGTCAAAATCTGTTCAGTAGTTTTTGCGTGAAAGAGTAACAAACATCCATACATCCATACAAACTTTCGCATTTATAATATTAGTAGGATTTAATTAATATTATTTGTTAAAAAAAAATTGAAATTAGATTATTTATTTTGTTGGGGTGATAAAAAAATAAGTTTAACTTTTTTTAATTAAAAACATTAATAAGTGATTAAATGATCCAATATTATTGATTATAAGAAAAAATTACCTTAGGGATAACAGCGTAATTTTTTTTTTTAGTTCAAATAAGAAAAAGAGTTTGCGACCTCGATGTTGGATTAAGATAAAATTTAAATGCAGAAGTTTAAAATTTTGATCTGTTCGATCATTAAAATCTTACATGATCTGAGTTCAAACCGGTGTAAGCCAGGTTGGTTTCTATCTTTTAAAAATTAAAATATTTTAGTACGAAAGGATTAAATATTTAAATTAAATTTATATTTAATGAATTTTAATAAATTTATTTATATAATTAAATTATAAATAATATAGTATATATATATATATATATATATATATATTACTATTTTGGCAGAAAAATTTGATGATTTTAGAGTTCATTAATATATAATTGATTTATATAGATAGTATATGTTTATATTTGATGTTTATATAATTATAATTGGGTTGTTAATTTTAATTATTGGGGTTTTAGTTGGGGTTGCTTATTTAACTTTATTAGAACGTAAAGTTTTAGGTTATATTCAGATTCGTAAAGGTCCTAATAAGGTAGGATTTATAGGAATTTTACAACCTTTTTCTGATGCCATTAAATTATTTACTAAGGAACAAACTTATCCAAATTTTTCTAATTATATTTGTTATTATTTTTCTCCTGTAGTAAGATTTATTTTATCTTTAATAGTTTGAATATTAATTCCTTGTTATTTTAATTTAATTAGATTTAATTTAGGGGTTTTATTTTTTTTATGTTGCACTAGATTAGGGGTTTATACTGTAATAGTTGCTGGTTGATCTTCTAATTCAAATTATGCCTTATTAGGGGGTTTACGAGCTGTAGCTCAAACAATTTCTTATGAAGTTAGATTATCACTAATTTTGATATCTAGAATTGTTATAATTATAAGTTTTAATTTATTAAGTTTTTTTCTTTATCAAGAATTAATTTGATTTATTTTTTTAATATTTCCCTAAGGTTTATGTTGATTAAGATCTAGATTAGCTGAAACTAATCGAACTCCCTTTGATTTTGCTGAAGGTGAAAGTGAATTAGTTTCTGGATTTAATATTGAATATAGAAGTGGAGGGTTTGCTTTAATTTTTTTAGCTGAATATTCTAGAATTTTATTTATAAGAATATTATTTATTTTAATTTATTTTGGGGGTTTTAATTTAAGAATTATATTTTATTTAAAATTAATAATAATTTCTTTTTTATTTATTTGAGTTCGGGGTACATTACCTCGTTATCGTTATGATAAATTAATATATTTAGCTTGAAAGAGATATTTGCCAATTTCTTTAAATTTTTTATTATTTTTTTTAGGGTTTAAAATTTTATTATTATAATTTAATTTTTTTTTAGTATAAATTAATAGAAATAATAATTCTTTCTTAAGTTTTCAAAACAAATGCTTATAACAAGCTCATTAATTTTATTAATTGAATAATAAATTATCTCAATATTTATTTATGAAAGGGTTAATAATAAAATAAGAGAAGTAAAAAATAGTTAATAATTGTCCTGTAATAATATAAGGGTCTTCTACTGGTCGAGCTCCAATTCAAGTTAATAAGATAACAATTGTTACTATTGATCAAAATAAAATTTGGTTAATAGGGTAGAATTGGATTCCTTGGATTTTTTTATTAAAAGTAAATGGTAAAATAATTAAAATTAAAATAGATATTACTAAAGCAATTACTCCTCCTAGTTTATTAGGAATTGATCGTAAAATTGCATAAGCAAATAAAAAATATCATTCTGGTTGAATGTGAACTGGAGTTACTAATGGATTAGCTGGGATGAAGTTATCTGGATCTCCTAATAAATATGGGTTTGTAAGGGTTAGAATAGTTAATAAAAATAATAAAATAATAAATCCAATTAAATCTTTAAAGGTAAAAAATGGATGAAATGGAATTTTATCTAAATTTCTATTTATTCCTAGTGGATTATTAGAACCTGTTTGATGTAAAAATAGTAAGTGAATTATTGTTATTATTAGGATAATGAAGGGTAGTAAAAAATGGAATGTATTTAATCGAGTTAATGTGGCATTATCTACAGCAAATCCTCCTCAAATTCAATTTACTAATATAACTCCTAAAGATGGGATAGCAGGTAAAAGATTTGTAATAACAGTTGCCCCTCAAAATGATATTTGTCCTCATGGTAATACATATCCTATAAATGCTGTTGCTATTAATAAAAATAAAATAATTACTCCTACTATTCAAGTGTATTTTAAGTTAAATGATTCATAATAAATTCCTCGTCCAATATGTAAATAAATACAAATAAAAAAAAAAGAAGCTCCATTAGCATGAATAGTACGAATTAATCAACCATAATTTACATTTCGGCAAATATAATTTACTCTATAAAATGCTATTTCAATATTAGCAGTATAATATATAGTTAAAAATAATCCAGTTAAAATTTCCAGGTAAAAAGTAAACAAATTAAATACAAAACTTAGGCAAAAAAAAGTAAATTTAATACAAGAATTAAAAAACTGTAACAGTGAATTAGAATTGTGTAATGCTATGTATGACACAGACACTCGGCACCTTCAGGATGAGTTGTTTGTTAGGGAATACGCTCTAAAGGATATCTTTAGTAAATATGAGGCTTCTCAACAAGACCTGAGTAAGCGCATGCAGGAGGCTAATGAGTTGGCAGACCTGGTCAAGTATAATGCGGAGAGGTATGAGTCTTTGACAAATAACCTCTCTTTTAGCTGTACCTGCTCCCAGGGACCCCAACTTATTACACCCACACCCTCAGTAGCCCAGCCAGTAGGTAGCTGTATTAGTGATGATAGAAATAGTATGAATAATTTGATGAACACTACTTATATTTTTTCTGATAAATTTGGTCAAGGTTTTGGTAGCTTGTTAAATCAGTGCTCGCAACAATATGTAATTAATCATTGTTTACCTGGTGCCAGTATTAGCCAATTAATTAGTAATATCAAATTGACAAAAATTAACCCTAGTTCAACTGTTATATTATTATATGGGGATAGCTTAAATGTAAGAAAAAAGGACATAATTGAATGTGTCCATTTGATGTTGCATCTTAATGAGACTAATAATTGTAAATTTATTTTTTGTGCCTTGCCTTATTCCCATTATTTAACTGATGAGCAAAATAAGCATATTTATAATTTAAATATGTTCATTTATAATAGGACTTGTCGTCACAGTGATGCTATTTTATATTTTGATTGTAATCAATTCATTACTGATTACAAACTGACAAATTATACTATGTATTTGCCACCTAGTTGTAGGAGACAAATTGCTAATCTTTTAGCATACAATATACACAGTGACACTGGTACTTGTAGTGTACCATCGATTACTGTTAGTACTGATACTAATACTACTTTTGATACGCCTTGTAGTTTAAACTATTAGGTGCGACAACGGGTCAGCCACATATGTTGAATGTTGTACATCAAAATATGCAGGGTCTGTCCGGCAAAGAGCTAGAATTAAGTTTATTTATGGAGAACTACGATGTTCAGGTGTTATGTTTGACTGAACACTGGTTGAAGGAACATGAAGTAGTATTTATAAATGATGAAAACTTTACCGTACAGAGTGCATTTGTGAGAAAAAGTGCTATTCGCGGTGGCTCTTTAGTTCTTGTTTCAAACAAGTTGAAATGTAAACAACGTTTAGATTTAGTTAATCTTCCAATCGAGCGCACTATAGAGTTGTCTTGTGTTGAACTTGAGCGATATGTTATAATTTGCGTTTATCGACCCCCCTCTGGGGATTTTATTAGTTTCGAATCGGTAATGGAAGATACTCTCAATAGGTTAAAATCAAATAACAAAAGTATTATCTTATGTGGAGATTTCAATATTAATATTTTAGATGTTACTCCATTAAGTATTAGACTTCTCAATCTTTTGAGGTCTTATAATTTAATTAACTTGTTTTTTGAACCTACTAGGATCACAGCTTCTTCGTCAACTTGTCTTGATAATATATTTAGTGATTGTGATGCCAAAAATAAATTAGTGTTAACTGACTTAACGTCCGACCACTGTGGTTTATTAGCTAGCTTCCCCATGCCATTACATAAAAAGCCACATAAACTTGAATGCAGGCCTTATACAGCTAGTCGTTGCAAAATGTTTAAAAATAATATAGCTCATAGAATTACACCATCGATAGTAGAATACGAGAATCCTAATGAAATTTATGGAGTCCTTTTTGATGTTGTGCAAAAAGAGTACCAATCCACTTTCAAGACCAAAACTATCAACATTAATGGATCCTCTGTTGGCTTTAACCAATGGGCTACTCCCGGTATTTATAAAAGTAGAGCGAGACTATACGAGTTATATGGTTTGAAAAAATACAGGTTTGATACTCCCTTCCTAGAGTATGTCAAAACTTATTCAAAATTATTCAAAAAGATTAGTGCTTTTGCTAAATCAAAATTTTTAGGCGATACAATAAAAAATTCTACTAATAAAGTAAAAACCACTTGGAAAATTATTAATAATGAAACGGGAAAATCGGTTAAACAAGAAAAACTACTTGAGAGTATGGTCGACAACAAATTAGTTAATAAAGCAGCTGACGTAGCTGAGGCATTTAATGAGTTTTTTGCCAACATACCGATAACTACGACTCGCTCCTTAAATTCGTCCTCGTCTAAAGCTGAAAACCTTTTGCACAGTAGTGTACCTAAATGTAGTCCCTTATTTAGTTTCGAACATGTAACCCCGCGTGATGTAGTTAATGTTTTTAATACACTTAAGTCTAAAAACACCGGTGATTATTGGGGCATCTCCACTAAACTTATAAGTAATATAATAGACATCGTAGCCCCCTATCTAGCTGTTACTTTTAATAAGTGTGTTGATTTAGGAACTTTTCCTGACCTCATGAAGAGTAGTAAAGTCATACCATTATTTAAATCAGGTAATAAGAATGACGTTGGCAATTTCAGGCCTATTTCTATCTTACCTGCATTTAGCAAAATATTTGAAAAGTTAATACTCAAGCAGCTGCTAAGACATTTTAATTTAAATAGCCTCCTCCATAATGAGCAATATGGCTTTACAAAAGGTCGTTCAACTACAGATGCGGGTGTTGCTCTGTTGAGACACATATTTGACGCATGGGAGAAATCACAGAATGCTATTGGAGTTTTCTGTGATCTCTCCAAAGCCTTTGATTGCGTGCACCATGACACGCTTTTGCGTAAATTACGTCATTACGGTGTCCAAAACGAAGCTCTCAACGTAATTATTTCGTATTTACATAATAGGGTCCAACGTGTAGATGTTAATGGTGTGAAGTCATCCGGGCTACCAGTTCAGTTAGGTGTTCCGCAAGGCTCAATACTGGGTCCATTCTTGTTCTTAGTTTACATTAATGATTTACCATTCCATTTGACGGGCATCTGTGATGTTGTACTGTTTGCAGATGATACCTCTCTTATTTTTAAAGTAGACAGGAATAGACAAGATTTTGACGACGTAAACAGTGCACTCTCAATAGTTACAGATTGGTTTACGTCAAATAACTTAGTTCTCAATGCCAAGAAAACCAAATGTGTAAAGTTCGCCTTACCGAACGTTAGAAACCTAGGACCCAACATCGTCTTAGATAAAGAGGTGCTTGAAACTGTAGGCTCGGCAATTTTTCTAGGACTAACAGTAGATGCCAAACTTCAGTGGGGACCTCATATATCAAGTCTAGCAGGAAGGCTCAGTTCGGCTGCCTACGCCGTCAGGAAAGTAAGACAATACACTGACGTTGATACAGCTCGTTTAGTCTATTTTAGTTATTTTCACAGCGTTATGTCCTACGGTATTCTGCTGTGGGGCAAAGCCGCTGATATACAAAATATATTTGTCCTTCAAAAGCGAGCTGTTCGAGCAATTTACCAGCTAGGTGCCAGAGTTTCTCTAAGAGATTTCTTTAAAGATATTGGTATTCTCACGGTTGCATCACAATTCATCCTTGCCAACATTTTATATATTAGGCAAAATTTACACTTGTACACTAAAAATAGTGATATTCACAGTGTTAACACTAGAAATAAGGACAAACTACGTGCCCCCTTTCACCGGCTTCATAAGGTTCATAACTCATTTGTTGGGCTTGGTATAACCTTTTATAACAAGATACCCTCTTCTTTTCTAGACTTGCCTTTTAATGCGTTTAAAGCTCAACTAAAATCCAACCTTTGTTCAAAGGCATACTATTCCATCAACGACTACTTAGACGATAAGAATAGTTGGTCACCCTAGTTTAACGCAAGACAATGTTTATGTTCCTTCTCCAGAATTAGCTTACTGCCAGGTCTTAGAACCCAGCAATGCATAAATGTGTAAGCTGTCACGCCCTTTATGCCTGGAGGCTTTTATTTGGGTAGTAAATTTTTTTTTTTTATTTACATTTTAATTAATTATTTTTTAGCTTGAGTACGTATAGTTTTTATTATATTTGTTGGTATATTGGCGTGGCTAGCTGACATATTATGGCAAATAATTTAATTTTATGTTCTGTTTTGTAATGTTAATTACCGAACATCTAGGTAACCTAGTATTGTATCCAATCACGTATTTTCTTTTTAATTGAACAGACAGCTGTGCTGCTGGGGAGTTTGTTGCGCCACTTCTTCTTCCCAGCGATAGCACTAGGAAGTGGTGAAGGGCGGGCGTTTTTGGGGGACTGTCTTTTGTAATTTTGACGTTCAAAAAGTGCTGATTCTCAGCCTAATTTGAATAAATGACTTTTGATTTTGATTTTGATTTTGAATAATTAAACATAAAGCTAATAATGAACCAAAATTTCATCAAGTTGAAATATTTGAAGGTGATGGTAAATCGATTAATGATCCATTAATAATTTTTAAAATAGGATGGGTTTTTCGTAAAGTTAAAAAATTATTTATCATTTATATTTAATTTAAAGATGATCGAATTGGACCATAAAAAATATTAGTAATTTTTACAACGGCGATTAAAGTAATAAATAAATAAATTACTAACATTATTATAATTAAAAATGTTTGATTATTATATAGTTTTCTTAAATTAATTTTATTTTCATTATTAAAAAATAATGTTAATTCATCAAATTTATTTATATCAGAATTTATTGAAAAATTTATTCAAAATATATTGTTAAAAAATATAAATTGAATTATTATTATAAAAATTAATAAGAAAAAAATTCTTTTTTTAAAATTAATTATAGGTTTAAATATTTCATTTGATGCAATTCTTGAAACATAAATAAAAAGAACTAACAAACCTCCTAAAAAAGTAAGAAATAAGATATAAGAAAATCAATAAGTTTTAATTAATATTCCTGTTAGTAAGCAGGTTAATAAAGTTTGAGTTAAAATTATTAATCCTATTGATAAAGGATTATTTAAAAATAATATAAAAAAAGAAATTATAATTAATAATAATGATAAAGTTAATTTAATAATATCAAATCAAAGAATAGTTTAATTAAAATAATAATTTTGGAGATTATTGATAAAGAAATTCTTTTTCTTTGAAGTTTTTAAAGTAGTATACTTAACTTTGATTTACAAGACCAATATTTTTTTAAACTATAAAAACAAATGATAATTTTAAATATATGAATTATTTTTATTTTAATATTTATTGTTGGAAATTTAATTTTTATTTCTAAACATAAGCATTTATTAATTGTTTTGTTAAGATTAGAGTTTATTGTTTTATGAATATTTTTTTTTTAATTAATTTATTTAAGTTTAATTGATTATGATATATATATGTCGCATCACTGGGTGGCCGAGATGCGAAACATCGGGTCTTCTTCACGATCCGACATAGTTTACGTATGTGTGGGCACTGTAGCGGGTACTCGAACGAAAAGATAATTTGAATTTAAAGTAACTTTAATAAACTAGCGATTATCAACCGAAACGCACACTTGCGTCGGAAACAAACACGTGCGTACGGTACTGAGCATCTGCCAAGACTGTCCGAGCTCGACTGTTCACTGTAGACTGTCGCAACACTCGGTCTCTCCGCCAGTCCTCGCTGCATCCCCTCCACCGACGATCGTGTCCAAGCGGTAGGGCTCGCTTGCGTTTCCGATCACATGATTATTCGTTTACCCATCAAATTGTTAGATGGCGCTGTCCGCTGTACTACGGCGGCATCTATCCACGACACGGCCATCCCTGACTAGCACCCGTCCTCGGGTGTAGTACCTGTGGACCAAATATGCTCAGAGAGTAAACAAGCTCGGCTATCCTGCCAATACCCAATAACTAAGGTAGCTCGGCTATCCTGCCAATACCTAATAACTAAGGTAGCTTGGGTCTCACATTCTCACATCAAAGATTTCTTATAGACCTATCGCCACATGTGCTTACTGCACATGAGGTGCGGTACAAAGAGACCTATCGCCACATGTACTCACTGCACATGAGGTGCTCTGTGCACCAACACAGACCTGGATCGACCGATCAACAAGCTAAGTCAAAAACAAAACCGTTAGAATTTACCGAAATGAATTTCATAAGCAATGTATACTCAACTCACAAAACTTTATTTCTGTGCACCAACACAGACCAGAATCGCACCAATGATTCTTTACATATCTGCCGCCACATATGCTACAACACATGAGGGGCTCTGTGCACCAACACAGACAAGAATCGCACCAACGATTCTCAAAAATCTAACGCAATATGTGCTACAACACATGAAGCGCTCTGTGCACCAACACAGACAGAAATCGCACCAACGATTCCTTCTAGACCCATCGCCACATGTTACTCATGAGGTGCGGTCCAAAGATTTGAGTATACAAGCCATTCTTAATCAGATTTGGTCTCACTACCACTGTCATCAACTATGACGTCTAATTCTCGAGAAACTTGGTTATCGGTTATCCTCCTTACACAATCACTATTCTAAGGTTCGCCGAGTCAAGCGCCTTTAAAACATAATCATTAAAAGAAAACCTACAGACCTACAGACTAACTTGACATTGGTCAAATTGATTACTATCGTAATTGGCCTTTTTATCATTATTCCTGTGTCACGTGCTCTATTATCCCGTTTAAGTTAATATCAGTCACATCGTCATCAGTCTTCACTAAACTAAGCCAATAAGGCCGACAATTAACAGTACCTACGGTACGGTTGTAATACTACGATCTAAAAGTCGATTTTACAACTGTCCTCTGTATTCTAACAAAAGATCAATTAACTGGGAACGAACTGTGCCCGAACGTCAGTATACACGTCAGTGTTCACTTTATCGAAATTAACTTGAAAACAAGCGTTTGAAACTTTACATAATCTAACAACCAAACCTGTTGTGATAACGCAAAACAATACTATCAGATGTCAAACTAACGTTAAATCCTTGATCTAATAGCGTGGCCAGTTAAATTATCATTTTTAAGGCACAACCGGTACAACATGAAATGAGATCTCTAAACGCAGATTGTTATTCAAAATCTCAGATAAAAATTGTAGAGTACTTTGCACACTTTGACTTAACAAAATCTTTTGAAGCCAGAATCGCAATAAACTGGATATGACTCACCCAGTATTCATCAGTTCACTGCTCGAATTGCTGACATAGCAAACTTAAGCGCTTTGCTCGCTATTAGCCACTGCTGCAGGCGCTGGCCCGGTACCGCCTAGGCCCCTCGCCATGCAGGCGCTTCCATAATTGCATTGTGGACATCTCGAAGCAAAATGTCCGGTGTTGCCACATCGAAAACAGATGCTGTCTGATCGCTGCTTTGGTCCTGCAGAACTTGACGCCAAATTGTTAGCATTGGATACCTCGCCCAAAGTTATCATCAATGCACTTCCTCGAAGCGGAACTTTCGATAAGTACCGGCCTGCTGTAGTATTCTTCTATGTCCACGTGTGTGAATCTGTAAAGAAACATACCCGCAAAGTATCACATAGCTCGGTCACTCCTGACCACATTTGGTACAGGCAAAAACACAATGAAACTAACAAACTAAAAATAGCAGAGTTCAGAGCATTACCCACTATTTGATTCCCAAATCTTAATGTTACAATAGAAATAATCAACTAAGATGCATGTGTCTCATACTATCTAGTAACCTCCAGTTACTCAACTCGTCAAATTCATTTGCGCATCCCCCTCGGATCGCCAAGTCACTCCTGGACTTTATGGTTTCTCACGAAACCCCACATAACACACACAAAACACACCCAACCTAATCTCTACTTTGTTTCAGCAACTAAACCATTACTTGGCTTTCCTCAAATTCGTTATTAATACTCTGATCCAAACTATCATCGATAACAAAAGGTTCCTCTCCAAGCCTTAGTAAGAATTGGTCAGAAACTGTATCAACTTACTCGTTGATTACATACAACGCTCATGACCCGGCTGCCGCAGCAGCTAGTGAGTGACACTCATGCCACCCATATCGTCATCACCTCAAGTGATACGAACAACACACATCATTTTACATAGAGTCTACGACTCCCAGGTCATTACAAGACCAACACAACAATAGTCTCCTTTGAGACCCAGGTCCCGCTGCACCACCAGCTGCCCATCGCCGCCTGAACAACTCACAACTGAGTTGCAGTTACGACTACAGACAAGTGCGTACAGTGTGACCTAATAGCCATGGTATGTGCTCTACTACTCGGTGGACTAACTCACCTCACCGTCTTCTACGTTTAACTCGTTAGGAACACTACATACTTAAAGGCATTGTTTGTATGTGATCGTGAGCGTACTTATACGTACGCCTGGAGTTGAAGGCTTTTAGAGTATTGATTCAACCAGAGTAATGTAAACAAACTTTGATTATCTAATCATAGCGTAAATCATCAACCAGAGCCATGTCGCATCGTTATCCACATTAACAATAATCTTCATCACTAAGAGCCTTTGACACCTGGAAACCCACACGAGTAAACCACTCTAACGCCACGGCTTTCCAGCCGACCAGCAATCGTATTGCTCTCACACATCCAGCGCATGGATCCGTGTGACACCACACAACTTTACTACGGCCGATAGAGAACCCCCACTCGCGTGCCTCCCATAATGTAATCTTTTTCATCACCACTGAATTCACCGTCTACTTGGACTGGTACATGACCTACTGGCGTCTTTCTTTACGTATCGTGAGCATACTTGCAAGGTTAAAATTTAAAGCCTTTAACGTATAGTGATCACCCGCCAAAACTTCCGCTACCTTAAACGGACCTTTGAACTTCCGATCTAACCTAGTCTTATCTGATTTCACTATTCGTTTTCTATTAACACGAAATCGTCAACCAAATATTTTGTTATAGCTGCCTTCGTTCTATCAAATCCAGCTTTCTGTTGTTGACCGTTTAAAACTGAATTTATTACAAGAGCTTTATACAACAAAAACTCTGTCGCAGACGTGTTATTCGAAAAGCCTAGGTTCAATATTTCACGTACTATCATAATATTACTTTGCAAGTAAATGTCGGGTAGAAATTTAATAAAATCTCAAGTTGTTGCTCGCTAATTGCAACGCTACATATGATTCGATCTGTACTGAATACACATGTTTGACCATTTGCCACTTAATTTGGCTGCACAACTCGCTTTTACTAACGAGCATTCAGCACCAGAATCGTAAACAAAACAATACAGCTCACCTTTATTTTCCAATGTGTCTGAGGGCAGTTGTACGACGTCCAATCGCCGTTCACAATTTCCACCACGTTGTCTACCATCCACGTAGCTGCCACTACTCGTGAACCAGGCAGTGATATGTCCTGGTTTCCCTCACTTGCAGCACACGAAGGGCTTCGCTGACGGCTGCGGGACTGCTTGACTCGATTCTTAAAGTCACTTCACGTCACTGGTAGCTATTTGCGATAGCCACGATGATTATGAGGGCCTTACTGCTGGCCACAATAAGTTGACCACCTTGCAGTGAATTTTCAACAAAGCACAAATCCGCTGTTGCGCACTGTATGTTTGCACACGCCTCCTACCGCGTGTTCTAAACACAACGGGATACGTCGAACTCAAGCACCGGTTAGAGACAGTCTTTTTTTTTTTCAAACATGGCGGTAGGCGCAACTGTCGCGTCACGCGGCAAAGGTATTTTTGCATACAGCCTATGCCCAAAACAACATGTACCATAATCGCGCATCCGTATCTGGCTTGTCTGGTTCCAACTTAAACAGATCCACTCGATTATTTAATAAGCGTTCATCTTGTTTGCACTTTGTTTTTCAAATGTCAACGGTCACTTTCACTTTAAGCGTTTGAACACATGGGTCGTTGAGGTCCAATCCCAGTTCTGATGTCGCATCACTGGGTGGCCGAGATGCGAAACATCGGGTCTTCTTCACGATCCGACATAGTTTACGTATGTGTGGGCACTGTAGCGGGTACTCGAACGAAAAGATAATTTGAATTTAAAGTAACTTTAATAAACTAGCGATTATCAACCGAAACGCACACTTGCGTCGGAAACAAACACGTGCGTACGGTACTGAGCATCTGCCAAGACTGTCCGAGCTCGACTGTTCACTGTAGACTGTCGCAACACTCGGTCTCTCCGCCAGTCCTCGCTGCATCCCCTCCACCGACGATCGTGTCCAAGCGGTAGGGCTCGCTTGCGTTTCCGATCACATGATTATTCGTTTACCCATCAAATTGTTAGATGGCGCTGTCCGCTGTACTACGGCGGCATCTATCCACGACATATATATTAATAGTATTTTTAGTTTTTTCAGTTTGTGAGGGGGCTTTAGGGTTATCTATTTTAGTTTCAATAATTCGAACTCATGGAAATGATTATTTTCAAAGATTTAATTTATTATAATATAAAATAATATAAATAAATTAATATATATATATATATATAATTATTTTATTATAAATTAATTATTATTATTAATTTATTATTTATAAAATTGTAATGATAAAATTTTTAATTATATTAATTTTTATAATTCCTTTTTGTTTTATAAAAAATATATTTTGAATGGTTCAAATGATATTATTTTTGTTAATATTTTCATTTATAAATTTAAGAATAAGATTAAATTTATTTTGTAATATAAGTTATATAATATCTTGCGATGTTATGTCTTATGGTTTAATTATGTTAAGAATTTGAATTTCTATTTTAATAATTATAGCTAGAGAAAATTTATATAAAGTAAGTTTTTATGTAATTTTTTTTTTATTTAATGTTGTTTTTTTATTAATTATGTTATATTTAACTTTTAGAACAATAAATATGTTTATATTTTATTTATTTTTTGAGGGGAGTTTAATTCCTACTTTATTATTAATTATTGGTTGAGGTTACCAACCTGAACGTATTCAAGCTGGAATATATTTATTGTTTTATACTTTATTTGTTTCTTTACCTTTATTAATAGGCATTTTTTATGTTTTCAATGAAATAAATTGTATAATAATTTATTTTTAAAAAATTTTTAATTTAAATATTTATATATTAAAAAAATATTATTATTATTTATTATTAATTTAATATATATTTATTGGGTGTGTGCGACCCATTCAGCAGCGCATACATCTTTTTGGTCCTTCGAGCCTCAAGATTATAAGTGTTCCGCGTTCTTTTGTGCGGTGGTGATTCAGTTGGACTGGCCGACCAGAAGCAGCATCTGACCAGCTCAACAAGGGAAGCATCACCTTGACAGAGGATACGGACCGCGGAGATCATTGCACTAGTAGCAGCAAATTTAAGAGATCACCGAAGCACATCGGCAGTATCGTCGGAAACAGATTTGGTGACTTAAGGTAATTGTCACAATTTTTTCCATCATGGAGGGAGTTATTCAAACTCCATATCAAGTCATGGAGGCAATGCATAAACTTCTGATCAATTTCAAAAAAGACGGAGGAAGCCGTAAGACTCCCGACAGTGTGCAGAAGAAAATAGACCTTCTCGACAAGTATTGGGCAGAATTTCAAAATAACCACGAGAAGATTCGCGAACGCGAAGATCCTTCTCATCAATACTTTGTGCAAGATTCCCATGAACAGACAAAACAATTTTACAGAAGCACTAGGGAATTCTTTGTCAAGTACTTAGCTCAAGAACAAAAACCAGCATCACCCGTATTAAAGCCGTCAGCCTTTACTTTCGAGCAGGCACCGTCGCTCTCGCATTCATCGGAGCCAAAACTCCTTCAAGAACAAGGTGCAGGTGGAGCTGGACTAGGTAACCAATCACCCTTTTCAATAAAGGTGCCTGAAATAGCTGAGATTGCGAGTAACAGCAAAATAGACGAGATGCTACGCAAACAAAGGAGCAATATCAAAGCGTTTCAAAGAACCGCATCAAACATCAATGTGGACCACCTCAAAGAAAATTGGCAGTTTGAAGACGCCTTAAAGGTGTTAGAGTCAAGGTGGAAAGCAGTTGATTCACTTTATTGGGACCTTGACAGTTTACCCAATGAAGCCGGCGTACAATATGAGATGTCTTACAATACGTGCGAACTCGTTTACAACCAAATGAAAGCAACCATCAGCTCCAAAATGTGGTCAGTTACTCACCGAGAAAGGTCGACGCCGAAGATCGAAATTCCAGCTTTTAGTGGTAGCTACGAGCACTGGACAGCATTCAAAGATTTATTTGTTGAGACCATCCATTCGAGTCCATCTCTTTCTAACGCACAGAGAATGCAGTTTCTCAAAAGCAAAGTGAAAGGGGAAGCCGAGAAACTTATTCAGCATCTATCAATCAGCTCCGAAAATTATGAGACTGCATGGGAAATCCTTAACCGCAGATACAACAACAGAAAACTGATCTTCACGTCACATCTCAATTCATTGCTCGGTGTTCCTATCACTCAACATTTATCAGCAGCATCAGTCAAAAAACTCCACGACACGACGAAAGAATGCATCAATGCAATCAAGAACCTTGGTGTAGACACGTCATCGTGGGACCCAATATTGGTTCATTTGCTTTCACAAAAGTTGGATACTGTGACTCATAACGACTACTTGGAGTCACTGGTGGAGCCGCGTGAGCTACCCAACATAGCAGACTTTCTCGATTTTCTAGAAGGAAAATTTACATCATGGGAATCATCTCGTCGTAGGCCAGAAACAGCAAAACCATCTCAGTCAGAGCCTGCACAGAATAACAAGAAATTTCATTCGTTTAAAGCGTTCAGTGCTAAGCAGAACAAAAACAATAAGTATAAATCAAACTCATTGACAAAAGACATCGAAAGTGCAACAAACTGTCCACATTGCAATCAAGAGCATAAGTTGTTTTCGTGCAAAACATTCCTCGAATTACAAACTGACGCAAAACGGAAAGCAGTTGCGAAATACAATTTATGCAAAAACTGCCTAAATGTACATACGAATGGCAACGAATGTGCGTCAAGAAAAACATGCCGCGTCTGCAACTCAGACCATAATACACTTCTTCACGACGCTTACGGCAAATGGGGTGGACAGAAATCAAACAGCAACTCAGTCCAACAAACGACAGCTGCCACTGATGGTAAGAAAACAACAAGCGACAGCAGCAATCACGTGTCTCAGGAAGATGTAACAGAAACTCTGCTTACCACAGCATTAATCAAAGTGCAAGCATATGATGGGTCCCTGATAACTTTAAGAGCACTCCTTGATCAGGGTTCACAAACATCCCTGATAACGGAAAAAGCAGCGCAAAAACTACGATTACCGCGTGGCCGCTGCAAAGGTGTCATATTTGGTGTTGGGGCGAAAGAAAATAATTGCAAAGGTGTCATACGAATCACGTGCAGTGCCATTCACGGTGATTATACATTTGACACCGATGTTTTGATTATGCGCAATTTAATCAACAATTTGCCAAACAAATCATTCACAAAACCAAAATCATGGACATTCATAAATGATATCCCATTAGCCGATCTAGATTTTCATGAGAGTCGTCCTGTAGACATCCTACTAGGAGCTGAGATATACTCAAACATAATCCAAGAAGGTATCATCAGGCACAACAAATCACAACCAGTCGCACAGCAAACACGTTTGGGCTGGATTTTATGTGGAACCGTGCAAACAACATTTCAATGCAACGTTGTGATGAATAACATTGAAGACATTCAACAATTTTGGACAGTAGAAGACATCGTAGAAAACTCAGGAATGTCGCAGGATGATCTGGATTGTTTGCAGCACTACAAGAACACAACAACTCGCGACGAAGAAGGTCGTTACATTGTTGAGCTACCCTTCGAACCAAACTTTCAAGAAAAGCTAGGAGCTACGAAACCGATGGCTTTGGCACAATTCAGGCAACTTGAGAGGAAATTTTGCAAACAGCCACAATTAGCAGAAGCATACAGACAGTTCATTCATGAATATCAAGCGCAGAATCATATGATCGAGTGTACTAGCAACTTGAAACCGACTTGCTATTTACCTCACCATTGTGTTCAGCGCGCCGATTCTACAACTACGGCGCTAAGAGTAGTATTCAATGCATCGGCGAAAACATCCACGGGCTATACTTTGAATGACCTCATGAAGCGTGGCCCGAATTTACAGCAAGACCTCATGTCACTGATCTTGCGATGGAGGCAATATCAGTTCGCATATACGGCGGATATAGAAAAAATGTATCGACAGATACTTTGCAACACTGAACATCAAGCCTATCAGAAGATACTATGGAGGAATTGTCCTGATCAACGTTTACGTGAATATCAGCTCAGGACAGTCACTTACGGCATGAAAGCAGCTCCATTCTTAGCTATGATGACTTTGAAACAGTTGGCAGCTGATGAAGGCCACAAGTATCAGCACAGCAGGGCAGCACAAGCGTTGCAAGAAGAATTCTATATGGATGACCTTGTAAGTGGAAGCTTCACGTTATCGTCAGCCAAACAACTGCAAGGCGATTTGATCCGGTTACTACGGTCGGGAGGTTTCAACTTACGTAAATGGTCGGCTAACAACGAAGAATTACTTCAAAACGTCAGCAGAGCGTCCTCAAGTCAACCATCATTCGATTTCAAGCAAGCAGAATCAACAAAGACGCTCGGGCTGAAATGGAACCCCAATGAAGATACATTCTCGTTCGAGCTAAAAATAAGCAAAACAAAACCAACAGAACAACATACCAAACGTTCATTACTATCAGACATTTCAAAGATATTTGATCCACTCGGTTGGTTAGCTCCGATTACAACCAGATTAAAACTTTTATTCAAGCGAGTTTGGCTTTCCAATATTCAGTGGGATGACCAGCTTCCGGTTGAAATAAGCACTAAGTGGGAAAAAATTAAAGCAGAGCTACAAAACATCAACCAGTTTAGAATACAAAGATGCTATCAGATAGAAGAGCAAGACACAATTCAACTGCACGGCTTCTGCGATGCTTCATTAAAAGCATATGCATGTGTTGTATATTGTAAAATTGGTACCAACATTTCACTAGTCGCTGCAAAAACAAGACTTGTACCAGAGAACAAAAAGCTCACTTTACCACGTCTAGAGCTGAGTGGGGCGCATTTACTTACAACACTTATGCGAAAAGTACAGCAAGCCCTCAGCGGACGCAAAATCAAAGTTTTTGGATGGAGTGACTCCACTGCAGTTCTCGGCTGGATTCAAGGCAACATCAATCGCTGGACACCATTCGTAGCGAACAGAGTCAAACAAATCAAAGACGTAATACCATCAGACAATTGGCATTACGTAAAATCAGCTGATAACCCAGCCGATTGTGCCAGCCGTGGCATTACAACAGAACAACTGAAGCAACATAATCAGTGGTGGAGCGGCCTGCAATTTCTCCCTGGATTCGATGACTCATCAGTTGCAGAGAAGTGCGTCTACGTCACGGATCAAGAGGAACGAAAATCAAAACAAAGCAACGTCACTATTCGTCAACCTCATAGCGATGATGTCATACAATCCACACTACAAAGAAACAGTAATTTGACACGAGCCGTGCGTGTGCTTGCATGGGTGCTACGTATCACACGACGTCACAGCGAGCGCACTGCTTACTTGAACGGAAATGAATTGGACACCGGAAAACATAGGATTATAAAATATGTACAAGAATCAGAATTTTCAGGAGAAATTAGCATGTTGCGAAAACAGGAGCAAGTACATAACAAAAGCAAAACTTTGTGCCTCAACCCGTTTTTGGACAAGGATGGCCTTTTGAGAGTGGGAGGCAGACTCAAGCATGCGAATATTGACGAAAATATGAAGCATCCACTAATCATACCACACAGCAGCCACCTTACTGACCTTATTATCGACCAAGCCCACCGCCACATGTTTCATGCGGGAGCTCGGACGACCCTCGCGAATATCAGACAAAACTACTGGATATTAGGCGGAAACAGAGCTGTAAAGAAGCGCTTACATGCATGCATTACTTGTAAGAAACATAAAGCCGTCATACAAAAGCAAATGATGGGGGACTTACCTGAATCTCGGTGCAATCCATCGCGTCCTTTTCAGCACACCGGCGTTGACTTCACAGGATACGTTGACGTAAAGATCAATAAAGGGCGAGGAGTCAAGACAAGCAAGGGATACATCGCAGTGTTCGTGTGCATGGTGACAAAAGCTGTGCACCTCGAACTCGTATCAGACTTGACCTCATCTGCATTCTTAGCTGCTCTAAAACGCATGTCTTCACGTCGGGGTAAACCACATCATATCTACAGTGACAATGGTACCAATTTTGTTGGTGCCAATAAAGTACTGCAGCAAGAGCTGGCAGAACTACGAAAGACATTCAATGACGAGTTTTATACAGAGATCAAGAGTTGGGAATACAGTGGCATTTTAATGCCCCCGCCTGGCCAAGCGCAGGAGGCCTTTGGGAAGCAGCAGTAAAAAGTCTGAAGCATCATTTTCGACGTGTTGTTGGCGAGCAAAAACTCACGTTCGAGGAATACAGTACTTTACTGGCTCAACTTGAAGCATGTCTCAACAGTCGGCCGCTGTGCGCACTTACAGAGGACCCAGATGATTTGAATTATCTGACTCCTTCACACTTTTTGAGCAGCGGACCCATACTGACTATTTTAGACACCGAACAAGATGAAAGGACAAGGTGGAAGCGAACACAGAACATTTTCGAAGATATTTGGAAAAGGTGGCAATCCGAATATCTTGCGATACTCTCATGTAGGAGTAAATGGGAAAGACCTCACAAAAACGTTCAAGTAGATGACGTCGTCATCATTCACGAGCCTAACCTACCCGCAGGAAGATGGGCTCTGGGCAGAGTCACTGAGCTACATCCAGGTACCGACGGACTGGTCAGGGTTGTTACCCTGAAAACAAAAAATGGGTACCTCAAGCGCCCAGTGATAAAACTGTCAGTGTTGGTATCTGGACCCAAATCAACTACAGCAGACGAGCAGAAAGAAAAAGTGTCAGAGAGCCATAATAGCAAAACCAAGGACAACCAATCAAAACGACGACCCGGAATGGCGTCTAATCTGATAGCAACTCTCGTAGCACTATTCCTCTTCATGACCTCCGTCTTTGGCCACGAACAGTCATCACCTCCATATACCTTGACAACAATACACAAAGCACTCTATTTCGACCGAATATCAAACATGCAGTTCATTCGCGACGAATGGAAACTCATCGTGTATTACGACATGAGCCCTTATTGGGATGGTTCGGCAACCTTCAACAAATACCTCAAACAAATAAACAGCGTATGTGAAAGAGAAACAAACAAAGTTCTCTGTGATATCATCCTACTGCAGCTACGTCACTCTCATGACGAACTGATGTACTACAATGGAATGTTACTGAATCAGCATTTCGAAGAACGCACACGACGGCGGCGAGGCCTCATCGACGGTGTGGGTTATGCTGCCAACAGTTTATTTGGAGTTCTAGATCAACGCTTCGCCGATCAATACAAGCAGGACATTTCTCTTATACAAGAAAATGAAAATCACTTGGCACTCTTGTGGAAAAATCAGACCTCAGTAGTAGAAGCAGAATATAATCTACTCAAGAGAACTGAAGAGTCAATTAATCGGCAACACAAGGTCATCAATCAACATTTAAACAACCTTACAAAGGCCACTAATACGTTGAACAAAAACTTGCAAGAACAAGAAGTGATGAACGAGCTAGCACTGTCCACCATCATAGCTACAAATATGCTCACGAAGCTAAAATCTATACAAGATACAATAATCGACACAATAACAGACGTCCATCATGGAATGTTCAGCGTCCATTTGCTATCGCCGAAGCAATTACGAGATCAACTCAGCATAATCTCAGGACAATTATCGCGAGAGTTATCTTTACCGATAGAAAATATACAGACTGAACTACCAAAAATTTATCACCTTCTGAAGGTCAAAACAAGGGTAACGCCGCAATACCTCATATTTGAAATTAAAATACCACTGGTCAACAGAGAGAGTTACGACCTATATCAACTCATATCAATACCACAACAACATGGTAATACTACAGTCGCCGTCGTGCCGATATCAGATTACATCGCGATTAACTTACGCAAAGACACCTATCTGACAATGACGGCGAGGGACATACAACAATGTGTGCAGTACGACGAGTCTACCCGCCTCTGTCACTCCCGAAAACCCATTTTCCAGTTTAAGTCAGAAGACAACATGTGCATCAAAGATATGGGCACAAACAGATGTCTTACAAACATAGCAGCATGCCGCAACAATTGGATGGAATTGCACAAAATAAATACTTACTTTTATTATTGTTGCGGACAGTGTGCACTTCGTGTCATATGCGAGTATCACATTACCGCAATACAAGTCGCTAAGGCAGGGGTCATAGCACTGGATTCCGATTGCGTAATTAAAGGGCAAGACTTTACAGTTTTTTCACACAAACTGGGATACTCAGAAATTAAAACTGCGGTTGACTTGGAACCACAGCAAATCGCACCTATCAACCACATCATCAACGTCACCTTGCCACAAGTTGAATTCAACATCACTGATCACGAAACCTCATTGCGACACATCAAAGAACAGATCGAGCAGATGAAATCAGAAAACGCCTTGAACTCGGGAATTTCAAACCACGATATCTATCAATATTCAGCAATCTACGTGTTGTTGCTGGGCGCTGTACTAGTGCTAGTGGCCGCAGTTTATATGTGTCGGTGGATTTGTCGTCGTCGCCAGAGGAGCGCCAACTTACAGTCGGACTCCGAGCCGCAGCCTCCGGCGCCGCAGGCGCGAAGACAGAACGCGGCCCCCGTCGTCGATCCGTCGCCACGCACTAGAGACTCGAAACAACCACGAGAAGAGGCGGTTGAATTAAAAAACTTTTCTAGCTTACTCAGCAGCATCAAGCGCCACAAGAGGACACCTCCTACATTCGTCACACCGGTGTCTGGTGACAGTGACTAATTCAAGTTACGGCTAAGAATAGATTTAATTTATGTAATGTAACTTGGGTGAAATTTATAAGTTTAGCATTTAAGCACTCTGTAAACTCATTCTCATCATCCACTCACATCTCTCTCGCCCGGGAATATGTACGAGTCATGTATCGTACATGGCACGCGCGCATTGCATAGATCAGCACTTTTCCGTTGCCTTGCACAAATTATACTGTAAGGCGACAGTACACGATCAGCGTTCATAGTCAGCTGTACTCATTCACACAACATTCATATAGCATTAGTTACGTGGTAGTTAAATATATTCAATAAACCATCATCTTTGGCTATCCGTGACTTATCATTCAAGCTATACAAGGTGTGTGCGACCCATTCAGCAGCGCATACATATATTATATTTTTCTATAATTTTAGCTTTTTTAGTTAAAATACCTATATATTTTGTTCATTTATGATTACCCAAAGCTCATGTTGAAGCTCCTGTTTCAGGTTCTATAATTTTAGCTGGGATTATATTAAAGTTAGGGGGTTATGGTTTATTACGTTTATTAATTTTTTTACAGGAAATTAACTTAAAGTTAAATTATATTAGTATTGTTATTAGATTAATTGGTGGATTTTATATTAGATTAAAGTGCTTTTGTCAAGTTGATATTAAATCATTGATTGCTTATTCTTCTGTTGCTCATATAAGAATTGTTATTAGTGGAATTATAGTTATAAATTATTGAGGATTTATTGGGTCTTATATTTTAATAATTGGTCATGGATTGTGTTCATCAGGTATGTTTTGTTTAGCTAATATTAGATATGAACGTTTACATAGACGAAGTTTATATATTAATAAAGGTATAATAAACTTTATACCTTCAATAAGATTGTGGTGATTTTTATTAATATCTTCTAATATAGCTGCTCCTCCTAGATTAAATCTTATAGGGGAAATTAGTTTAATTAATAGATTAATAAGATGATCTTGGATTTCTATATTAATATTAATATTAGTTTCTTTTTTTAGAGCTGGTTACAGCTTGTATTTATATTCATTTATTCAACATGGAAAATATTATTCTGGTATTTATAGTTATTATATAGGTGTTTCTCGGGAGTATTTAATATTAATATTACATTGATTACCTTTAAATATTTTAGTTTTGAAGATTGATTATAGTCTTACAATCTAAGAAGACTTTTAATTTTTTTTTAAAAGGAAAATAACGAACTTCACAATATAAATCACAACATTTAAATCAAGTTAAGCCTTAACTCTAATCACAAGTAATCTACTTCTAGCAAACTATAACTATCCTTAACTAGACCAAAACACATTAAATAAACCTGACAGCAATAACCAAATATGATAATCATAACGTCCTAACAGCGCGACGTCCGGAAAGGAAGTGAGCTCGAGACTCGTGTTGCGCTCGTTGGTAGGGGAGACAGGTAAGACGGCCGTTCCTGCATGTGAGTCGTCCTCGACTACCTCGTCCGTGGGTTGGGCATCATCACCGTCATCATCTGCAACGGTACGACTTATTGATAAGAGGCATTGAACAACTCGCTATTATGGCCTACCAGTCTGTTACCAACTATAGCCGTTCACCAGATAAAAGGACTTGCACGAGCAAGCGTGCACTCTTGCTGGAACAAGTCGTCACATAATGACTTGAATTTGAATAACCTTTGTTGCACAGACCGTCAAATAAGAAAAATAGCAATTGGCATGTGGCTGTATCACGAGCGACCGAACTCCGGACTTCTATCGCCCGCGACACATACACAAAAATAAAGCATTGTGGTGACATGGCTTACCATCCATTCACAAATGTTAATACATGGTGACATGGTAGCTGTTCACTACTTGAGTGACATACTATACCATTCACAAAAGGGTGACATAGCCGTCGCTTGCCTGGAGACAACTCCGCAACACAACTGACGCTACTCACTAAGGTGGTGACATAGCCGTCGCTTGCCTGGAGACAACTCCGCAACACAACTGACGCTACTCACTAAGGTGGTGACATAGCCGTCGCTTGCCTGGAGACAACTCCGCAACACAACTGACGCTACTCACTAAGGTGGTGACATAGCCGTCGCTTGCCTGGAGACAACTCCGCAACACAACTGACGCTACTCACTAAGGTGGTGACATAGCCGTCGCTTGCCTGGAGACAACTCCGCAACACAACTGACGCTACTCACTAAGGTGGTGACATAGCCGTCGCTTGCCTGGAGACAACTCCGCAACACAACTGACGCTACTCACTAAGGTGGTGACATAACCGTTACTTGCATGGAGGTAACTCCGCAACATAACTGACGTTATTCACGTAACATGGCTAGCGTTAGCTAGTCCACCTTTAACGCATGAATCAGCCAACGCTATCCATTTACAAAGAAAAAGTTAAGTGTAAGATAGCCGAAGCTATTTACAGGTGACATGAAACACGCTAACTGTTCGTCACTTATAAGGTGACGACTCATTCAACGTGGTCCATTCACAAACGCTCGCCATTATCGAAGAAGGCTCTGCATGTGTCTGGTGTCCATTCACCGCGCCACTGCACCATGTGCTCGGCAGCAGCCTCCGTCCGTTTGCCATATGCTCCGGCAAGCAGTTCTAGTTTGTAGCGGTGGCGAAGCAGCACGCGAACCATCTTGTAGGGGCCGCGCATGCCTGAATCCAGCTTTCCTGTACTTTGTGACGCCTTGCCAGTATTCATCAGTACACTGCTCGAATTGCTGACATAGCAAACTTAAGCGCGTCGCTCGCTATTAGCCGCTGCTGCAGGCGCTGGCCTGGTACCCCATGGGCCCCTCGCCATGCAGGCGCTTCCATAATTGCATCGTGGACACCTCGAAGCAAAATTTCCGGTGTTGCCACATCGAAAACAGATGCTTTCTGATCGCTGCTTTGGTCCTGCAGAACTTGACGCCAAATTGGTAGCATTGGATACCTTGCCCAAGGTTATCATCAATGCACTTCCTCGTAGCGGAACTTTCGATAAGCACCGGCCTGCTGTAGTATTCTTCTATGTCCACGTGTGATAATCTGTAAAGAAACATACCCGCAAAGTATCACATAGCTCGGTCACTCCTGACCACATTTGGTACAGGCAAAAACACAATGAAATTTCTAACAAACTAAAAATAGCAGAGTTCAGAGTATTACCCACTATTTGAAACGCAAATCTTATGGTTACAATAAAAAATTATCAACTAAGATGCATGTGTCTCGAACTATCTAGTAACCTCCAGTTACTCAACTCGTCAAATTCATTGGCGCACCCCCCTCGGATCGCCAAGTCACTCCTGGACTTTATGGTTTCTCACGAAACCCCACATACCACACACAAATTAATCTCTACTTTGTTTCAGCAACTAAACCATTACTTGGCTTTCCTCAAATTCGTTAGTAATACTCTGATCCAAACTATCATCGATGACAAAAGGTTCCTCTCTAAGTCTTAGTAAGAATTGGTCAGGAACTGTACTCGTTGATTACATACAACGCTCATGGCGCGGCTGCCGCAGCAGCTAGTGACACTCATGCCACCCATATCGTCATCACCTCAAGTGATACGAACAACACACATCACTTTACATAGAGTCTACGACTCCCAGGTCATTACAAGACCAACACAACAATAGTCTCATTTGAGACCCAGGTCCCCGCTGCACCACCAGCTGCCCATCGCCGCCTGAACAACTCACAACTGAGTTGCCGTTACGACTACAGACAAGTGCGTACAGTGTGACCTAATAGCCATGGTATGTGCTCTACTACTCGGTGGACTAACTCACCTCACCGTCTTCTACGTTTAACTCGTTAGGAACACTACACTACATACCTAAAGGCATTGTTTGTATGTGATCGTGAGCGTATTTATACGTACGCCTGGAGTTGAAGGCTTTTAGAGTATTGACTCAACCAGAGTAATGTAAACAAACTTTGATAATCTAATCATAGCGTAAATCATCAACCAGAGCCATGTCGCATCGTTATCCACATTAACAATAATCTTTATCACTAAGAGCCTTTGACACCTGGAAACCCACACGAGTAAACCACTCTGACGGCACGGCTTTCCAGCCGACCAGCAATCGTATTGCTCTCACACATCCAGCGCATGGAACCGTGTGCATCACCCTGTGACACCACACAACTTTACTACGGCCGATAGAGAACCCCCACTCGCGTGCCTCCCATAATGTCATAATGTAGGCTAGTTCATCACCACTGTGGTCATTATCTACGTCGACTGGTACATGGCTTACTGGCATCTTTCTTAACCTATCGTGAGCATACTTGTAAGGTTAGAATTTAAAGCCTTTAACTTATAGCGATCACCCGCCATAAGTTAAACCTCAAAACCACCTCTGAACTTCCGATCTAACTTAGTCTTATAATCTGAATAACACGAAATCGTCAACCGAACCTTTTGTTATAGCTGCCTTTGTTCTATCAAATCTAGATTTCTGTTGTTGATCGTTTAAAACTGAATATATTACAAGAGCTTTAGGCAACAAAAACTCCGTCGCAGACATGTTAATCGACAATCCTAGGTTCAATATTTCACGTACTATCATAATATTACTTTGCAAGTAAATATCGGGTAGAAATGTAATAAAATCTCAAGTTGTTGCTCACTAATCGCAAAGCTACATATGATTCGTTCTGTGCTGAATACACGTGTGACCCATCCGCCGCCCATTCATTCCGTGGCCCATTTGCCACTTAATTTGGCTGCACAACTCGCTTTTACTAACGAGCATTCAGCACCAGAATCGTAAACAAAACAATACAGCTCACCTTTATGTTCTAACGATGATGGCCACAACAAGTTGACCACCTTGCAGTGAATTTTCGGCAAAACTCAGATCAGCTGTTGTGCACTGTTACGTTTGCACGCGCCTTATACTTAAGAATCAAACGAACTTACCCCAATCAATCACACACTCACTCACTCTATATACTTAGCAGAAATAATGTTTTCAACAATATTCAAACAATGGTTAGATGTACCCTCGATGAGGTGTACAAAAAAAGACTTTCGAATAAAGAATCAGGATCTAAAATACTAATAGCGAAAAGAACGAGTGGTTATCCCACTTCTGATCTTACAATCTAAGAAGACTTTTAATTTTTTTTTAAAAGGAAAATAACGAACTTCACAATATAAATCACAACATTTAAATCAAGTTAAGCCTTAACTCTAATCACAAGTAATCTACTTCTAGCAAACTATAACTATCCTTAACTAGACCAAAACACATTAAATAAACCTGACAGCAATAACCAAATATGATAATCATAACGTCCTAACAGCGCGACGTCCGGAAAGGAAGTGAGCTCGAGACTCGTGTTGCGCTCGTTGGTAGGGGAGACAGGTAAGAATAGAATAATTTGATTTTATTTAAATAATTTAAATAAAATATTGATTTGTGGTGTCAAAAATATGAGTAATTCATTTTAAATTATTAATAATGTAAAGTATTCAATTTGTTTTATTTCATTTATTTTTTTATTAATAATAAGAATAATATTTTTTTTTTAATGATTTATTTTATTATAAATAATATAGTTATTTTATTAGAATGGGAAATTATTTCTTTTAATTCAATAAGAGTTATTATATCTATTTTATTAGATTGAATGTCTTTATTATTTATAATATTTGTTTTTTTAATTTCTTCTGTTGTTATTTATTATAGAAAAAGATATATAAGATCTGAATTAAATTTAATACGATTTATTATTTTAGTTTTATTATTTGTTTTTTCAATAATATTATTAATTATTAGTCCTAATATTATTAGAATTTTATTAGGATGGGATGGATTAGGGTTAGTTTCTTATTGTTTAGTAATTTATTATCAAAATTTAAAATCTTATAACGCTGGAATCAGTCCTGTGAAACTCCGAACAAATTATTTTTGTAGGGAATTTGTAACCTTTTTTAGCCAACATTCAGAAAAACACGTCAGAGTACTCAGGAGTCAGGGTGACCAACATTACATTATGAAAGTCAACTAACCATTAACCAAACAAACATGTCTGCCGTCGCGTCATGTTCGTTTTGTGATTTTTCTGTTTGTTTTTTCCTTTTTCTGTAGGATTTCGGAATATAACATAACAGAATAATTTCTTGTGATTGTGATTGTATGTACAACGTTGAGTCGAGCACCTGTTCCTCCGTTTCATCCTCACGTAGTTTTAAACTCTTTTATTGTTAGTGACTCTTGCGAGATATTTGACTCTTCTAGTGTTATTTTACAATTTGTTTGTGAATCAACATGGGTAAGAGTCACAGAAGATGTGAAATTTGCGGGATCAACGAGGCCTGGCATACTGGAAACAAGTTGCTTTTTTCCAAGTTTCCTCTGGAACAAACCCGGTGAGTACCGATACTTAGTGCTTGTGATCTTATGCCCAAATAGCACTAGCACAATAGCATCATTCAAATTCTGTAATATGATCCTCAAGCCATCAATCAAGATTAGCTGAAATTCTAATGAAGAAATAGTTTAAAACATTTGTGCCTACAGTAATACTTAGTGTACTTGTATTGCTGAGCATGAGGGTAGGGGTAAGTATTATAGAGTTTTTCCAACAGAAATTTCTTTGATGTTGATAGCAACAGGCTCGCCCTCTGTTATATGGGACTTTAACAGTATACTTAACTGGGGAAATGTGGATGTACTACAGGTACACCTCTGCCCAACCCTTTGGGGAGACAAAGCGTGATGTTTTGTTATGTAATACTTGTCTTAGATTGTAATCTAATTTAGTCTAAGTAGGTTAACTACTAAATGCATAGGTCAGAGAGTCTTAAGACATTGCATTAACTACCTGGGACACCACTATGTAAATACTGGGAATAAGAAATAAATCTAGAATTTCATATTCCAAGTACATATAATCTGTTTCATTTAGTTGCGACGATCGTGTAAATTGAGTTGTATGGTGCACGTACATGGGTTTTAAAATATATTTATTACAATAAGTTAGCCAGTAGGCTCGCGTATTTGCACTTTGGAAGCGACCTACATTTGGCAGTGGATTGACACTGACACATTGCATTGTTCCTTGCATTTTATGTATATTACATTTTAGTGTTCAATTAGACGTGGTTTGAGTCGGACAACTTGCATTTTTATTTAGATTCATCCCGTTGAGCATTCATTGTCATTTTCTGCATTTCAGTTTAAGTTTGACATTTTACATCTGCATTGACATTACTTATGTTAGGGAAGCACCCTACATGAGTGTTTTCTTAACTTTAAATCATACTAAATAAATCCACAGTTAACCCCTGAACTGTCAACAGTACAGCGTATGTACATAAAAAAAAGTGCCCCAAATGTCATCAGTACACCATCTGTACACAACGTAACAGCTGCTATTGGTCGATGGTATTTCACGTTTTTTTGCACTTGCAACACGATGTGGCTGTATCATTCGAGTAATCGATTCATACTTGACCGGTTTTAGTAACATTTGAAGGGAACACCACTAAAATGAATGACAAAAAAAATGTTTACAAAATGCATCTGTGGTTTTTGAAGTGAGACGCCATTGTGACGCCATTCTTCTCGACATTGTTCAGTGTTGTTTTTTATTGAAAAATGAACGTACGACGAAAGCGGTGAGTAATCTTTTATAAATGTTATACAGAATTACTGAGAAATAAGTGTAGATTTCAAATTGAATGATAGTTTATCGAAAAGTGATAAATATTTCAGTGAAAACTTATCGAATGTTTTGTTGTTTTGTAATGCAAAAATTTTGACCATAATGGATGCCGTGTCGAGTCAATTTGAGTCATGTTTTTATGATAAATATTTTTGTATATTGTTTGAAATACAGATAAGTTGCTAGCTTATTTATCTAAGAACATAATTTGCTACAAATATTATTGCGTATTATCATTGGAACGTAAAAATTTGCAAATCAGCGATCGATTGCCGGTACCATGAGATAACGAGACGATGGACGCCTTAACGAATCAATTTGAGTCATGTTTTTATGATAAATATTCTTGTATAATGTTTGAAATACAGATAAGTTGCTAGCTTATTTATCTAAGAACATAATTTGCTACAAATATTATTGCGTATTATCATTGGAACGTAAAAATTTGCAAATCAGCGATCGATTGCCGGTACCATGAGATAACGAGACGATGGATACCTTAGCAAATCAATTTGAGTCATGTTTTTATAATAAATATTGTTGTATATTGTTTGAAATACAGATAAGTTGCTAGCTTATTTATCTAAGAACATAATTTGCTACAAATATTATTGCGTATTATCATTGGAAACGTATTTCAAAGAGTAAAATTAGCAAATCGGCGAACGATTGCCGGTACCATGAGATAACGAGACCGCGGTCATGGTACAAGGGACATTCGTCAGTGCAAAGTACTAACTGCAAAAAAAAAAATGACTGATTATATTTATTATATTTTTGTGATTTGATTTTTATTATTTCATTTTGTTTTCTTATCTGTCGAGATTATTGTTTTTTTCTTACAGACTTCAAAAAAGGTGAATGACCTCAAATAGAATGAATTTTAGGCCATTACTTTAGTAAATGATTGATGATTCGTTGTGATATTTTCAGCATGGCGAGGCAGGCCTCGAGTTCAAGGTCGCGGAGCGTGACCCCCGCTCCTTCTGAAAGGGGGCCGCCCAGAGAGAGCGCCGCGCGTCGCGCTCTTATTATGGGTCTGATTGACTCGCGCCGCGATCCTCATTTATCACCATCCCCGCCGCCAAGGTAAGCGCGTATTTTCTGTACAGCGTATTACTATATTTATTTAGTTTCAGTGGAATAATTTGTATTTCTTATCTTTTTAGCCGCTTCATTGCTGTCCCAGTGTTACCGACGCCAGGTGGTTCTCTCAACGTTCAGGGCGAGGCTGTACCCGTTGAGCAGACCCCTGGTGGTCGCATCCGACGTGTCCAAACCAAGCCGGCCGTGCCTCTCTGGTAAGTTAGCTCTCCTTCACAGAGTAAGGTTCTTGGGACGTGCTCATATTAAGGTTATATTTTTACAATATTGTACTTGCTTGCAGTTTCGATGTAGTCGAGCGGGTGGAGGCCTTGGACATGTCGCAGGAAGAAGCCGAGGAGATGATGGAGGAGGCCCCCTGGCATGTCAGGCGATGGGTGCAGGATCTGCCGGAGCCATCAACTTCGGGATTGCAGGCAGCGACAGCGTCAGGAAGGGAGGAGGTGGCCGGCAGCGACTTGGACAGCGAGTTCGACGACGAGTTCGACGTCGACGCCATGCCAGGTAGTTCAAGAAAGGACATTCCCGACACTGAGGAGTTAGAAGAACCCATGCGCGAAATTGTAGACATCATCGACACGGGGATGGACGACGCAGCTGATCGCCTACTGGGTACGTCACCTAGTTTCACGTGGCTGTCGGACTTTGAGTCGTTCAGGGGTGTTCGTGAGGAGTTCTCAGGACCTACCCCTGGGCCACTCAAAGATTACGATTCGCCTTATGATACCTTTGTCGACATATGGGACAAAGATATCATAGACTTGATTGTCCGTGAAACAAACCGCTACGCCCAGCAGACGATCGAGGCTAAGCGTAATAGAGGGACTTTGTCCGCATCATCTCGCTTACATTCGTGGACTGACACGAATGCAGACGAGATAATGCTTCTTTTCGCGGTGTTCATGTATATGGCCCTCGACCCGCGGACGTCGTTATCTGAGTATTGGTCAAAAGACCCGGTTCTCCAACTACCGGGGTTCAGACGTCTTTTGCCCTATAATCGGTACGTTTTGCTGAGTAAGTTTCTTCATTTTGTAGACAATACCGCTGTCGCGAGTCAGCATTTGCCTCAAACTGAAGTTGCTTCCTCAGTAAAATTGTCGGCTAAGCTGGGTAAGCTGGCACCTATAATTGAACATCTCGGAAAGAAGTTCAAATCGCTCTATAACCTAAAGCCTGACGTGTCTATCGACGAGTCTTTGACCTTATTCAAGGGCCGCTTGTCTTGGGTCCAAACAATAAGGTCAAAGTCTGCCCGATTTGGAATCAAGTCATATGAACTGTGTGAGTCCAGCACAGGCTATATGGCTGGATTCCAAATATACACGGGCAAGTTTGACGGAGCCGATAGAGACAATTCCCTTGGTGTCAATTTGGGGGGGAAAAGCACGAAAGTGGTTCTTGAACTTTTGCAAGGTCTTGAACATCGGGGGCATTGTGTAGTGATGGACAATTTTTACAATTGTCCATCATTAGCACGATACCTCAAGAGTTTGGGCTTTGATTGCCTAGGAACCCTTCGTGTATGCCGTCGAAACGTACCTAGTGATATTGCTAAAGTACCGAAGAAAGTGAGTAAGGGGACGATAATATCTCGCCATTGTGGAGACGTATCCATCATTGCATGGATGGACTCTAAAATGGTGAATATTATATCTACCTATCACAGACCCGATACTTACATTGGAACGAAGGCCGGTAAATCGCTTGTAAAACCTGTGTGTGTAAGGGATTACAATTCATTCATGGGGGGAGTTGATCTCAAAGATCAAAAACTCTCCATGTATCTGTTAGAGCGAAAGAGAGGCGTGAAATGGTACATGAAGATGTATAAAAGGTTGCTAAATGTTAGTATTCACAATGCACTTGTGATGTATGCGAGTTCGCTGAAACGGCGGGATAAACTGCCTGTGACGCATCGTGAGTTCCGTTATGAGCTTGCTGAAACTCTGCTTAGACGGCATCGCCCCTGTCTACAGCTACAAGAGATCAGCCTGCCATCAGGGGAACTCATGAGGCTGAGGCGAGATATCCTGCACGAGCCAGAATATTTGAAAGGGGCGAATGCAAGAAAAAGGTGTATGATTTGCTTTCGAATGAAGGAAGTCAAATTGGTTCACAGTAAGTGCACCCAGTGTGACGCATTTCTGTGTTTTGGGGTTTGCTGGAGAATTTGGCATTCTGCAGCAAAGCTCCCAGGCGAAGAAATACGTGGGCGAAAACGGAGGCGCAGTAATGAGTGAATCATTTTGCGGTGTGGATGTGGAGTATGAACATGAGTGAATGTGAGTGCATGCTATTGAATGTGATGGTGGATGTGGACTATGAACGGGATCCGGGCCCTCGCGTGAAGGCTACGTTTCAACGTTACATGGTGACTTCTAACTCCTCATGTCTCGCTGATGGTGGCACGTGTGTTGGATCATTTAGCTCCCTTCAAAATGGTTGAGCTGAACGGTGCTGATGCGAAGTATGAACATGAGTGAATGTGAGTGCATGCTATTGAATGTGATGGTGGATGTGGACTATGAACGGGATCCGGGCCCTCTCATGAGGGCTACGTTTCAACGGTACATGGCGACTTCTGACTCCTCATGTGTCGCTGATGGTGGCTCGTGTGTTGGCTCATTTAGCTCCCTTCAAAATGGTTGAGCTGAATGGTGCTGATCCATGCGTCATGTTCGTGAACGGACGCCATCAGTTGGGACTAGTCATCTCTTAGCTGCCTTGGCTTATTTTAAGTATTTTATTTCTGTTTTTATTTGCTGTACTCTGGACGCTTTTAACGTGTACTTATGTCTTTTTCTATATCGTTCTCACATAATTATGTATAATTATAAATAAAATAGTAATGATGTAACTAATATTTTTGTAACAATTTATTTTAAGTGTCTATGGAGGTGACTGACCCCTTAACAATTCAAGTGTCTGTAATTGGTTTATTTGAAAGTAGTTAGAAATAAATGGTATGAGGTTTGTGTACAAACTTTATTTAGCTTGAAAGTTTAACGTGTACTTATGTCTTTTTCTATATCGTTCTCACATAATTATGTATAATTATAAATAAAATAGTAATGATGTAACTAATATTTTTGTAACAATTTATTTTAAGTGTCTATGGAGGTGACTGACCCCTTAACAATTCAAGTGTCTGTAATTGGTTTATTTGAAAGTAGTTAGAAATAAATGGTATGAGGTTTGTGTACAAACTTTATTTAGCTTGAAAGGTGCAAATCCGATAATGTTATTTTTTGTATTTAGTTTTTAGTTTAAGCCATTGTGATGTTAATTACCGAACATAGGTACCTAGTATTGTATACAATCGAGTATTTTCAACTGAACAGACAGCTGTGCTGCTGGGGAGTTTGTTGCGTCACTTCTTCTTCCCAGCGATAGCACTAGGAAGTGGTGAAGGGCGGGCGTTTTTGGGGGACTGTCTTTTGTAATTTTTCGTTCAAAAAGTGCTGATTCTCAGCCTAATTTGAATAAATGATTTTTGATTTTAACAAATATCACTTTTTTTTTTTTTTTGGAATATATTTCTTGAAAACAAAATGTATTTTATTTCAATCTGTCCCAAGCTCTCTCGTACATGGAATTGGAATAACTATCCGTAAGTATATGGTGATGATAAGGTGCTATCCATTTATCAATATACCTTACGGCCTGGCCACGGAACATTCGCCATAGCGAATATTCGCGTGGTGCGAACGGCGAGGCGTCTAACGACTGAAACAAACGCATAGAAATGTACTTATCAAGCCACGCGGAGCGGCGAACGGCGAATTGTACCGAGCGAACGGCACGGGCGACTGGCGGCGCGGCCGGTGAGTGAAACAAATACATGAATCCTACGGCGCGAGCCACGGCGTCGAGCGGTAGTCGCGGCAACTAGGGCAGTGATCAAACGAGTTTAGTCGTTTTCGCCGCGAATAATGAACACTGAGACTGTTATTGCTGAAATACTAGCAAGGCCACCTATTTTTCTGGATACATTCTGTATTTCTCGTACTTTTTATGGAATTCTCCATCTATACCTCGATTCCTATCCAAATAATGTACTCCACAATCTCTTCCAAATATTATGTCTTGAACCAAAAAACGATTACTTTCTAAGCAATATCGAGATAACTTTGATAAAGGCATTTAGCTCTCGGACTTCCTTACTGGTCGCGGCGGCGAACATGACTGCCCGTGGCCTGCAAACGATGCCGCGCAAATGGTCGCCTCGCATTCCGCATCGTCGTTCGCACCGCCGATCCCCGTGGCCAAGCCGTTATTGATAAATGGCGAAGTATAAATTCAGGCAAACTTTATCATGATGAATAACCACAGTAGTTAACCTCCACCATACTTAGTTTTTGTTGCTTGGCATAATCGGACTATTATGTTCCCACCGCTGGGACACAGGCCTCCTCTCTGAGAATGGGTGGGTTGGTATATAGATATAAGTACTTATAAGGAAAAATAGATAGAATAATAATTTATGTAATTTATTGTCCACCATAATTTTATTGTTACACAGCTGTTAGTAATAGTGTGTCATTATTTTCAAAGAATAATATCAAAATAATAATTGGGATACCTCAATACAAAAAGTCTCTGACGTTTCATTGGACAGGTCATTACTAAAATCTAAAAGTAACAGAATAAAATAACAATAATAATTCATAATAACAAAAATCGTACTTGAAAATTATAACATACAAATATTTCATTCGCGCGTTTTTGCGCCGACGGTACTTGCAAGCCGTGGCCGGCTGGCCGCCCCCCGCCCGCCATGAACGATAGTTTAGTGACCGGCGGCGCGCGAGATTGCCGCCATAATTTTTCGTTGTGTTAGCAAATAGTTTTTATTACTTTTTACAGTTTTTTACATTGTGTCTAAGCGGAATAATTTGTGTAAACATTGCCTACACATTATTGTGTTATCGTGGAAGTGTTTTTTGGTGAATATGTGTGTGAATCCGATAAATTATGATAAAGTTTTATGGTTATGTGAGTGAAAATTATAAAAGTGAAAACATATCACATCACTGCGAGATAAGGTCAGTTTGATTTGCTTATTGAATGGTAAAAATAGTTAGATAAACTCATAACGAAGCCAGGAAGGTATAATGTATACCATGATAATGGCTATAAATTGCCGATTTCTCAGTTTTTCTGAACTCCTACCCAAAAATCAAAAAGTATGTTCAACTACGCTGACAGATGGCGCGATTCGAAAGGCGGGGGCCGGGCTTTTGAGGGGTTAAACATAGTTAGAATAACCTTTTATATATTGTATCTTCCAGCTGTCGAGAGTGGCTGAAAGCAGTTGGTAATCAAGAACTGGTGCATTTACCAATTGAAAAACTGCATGAGCAGCGAAATGTATGTGCTAACCACTTTGGAAAAAAGGATTTCAACAAAAAGGGAAATCGTCTGAAAAGACATGCAATCCCAACTTTACATTTGACGGCCTTACCCCTTACTGATGGACAATTGGCAGAATTTCCACAACATATGTATCGGCATTCAGAGTCAAAAGGTAGCTATAATAAACACCAAAATTTTATCTCTATTTTACATAAAAACAGTTGAGTCCTTTAATGTCATTCATCAAATTATAAAAAAAATAGATGAAACCTCTTGTTTAGGTTTCATATTAAATACTCTAAGATAACATCCACTTAACTGACAATCAAGGTTAATAAGAAGAAAAAAAGGTTAACCAGAGTTTACAGTCATTCCTGTATTTTCTGCAGCAAATAATTTGTGTGAAGTACACTTAAAACATTTGTGATGTCATTCAAGTGTTGTGTTTAGGTTAAGGTATTTATCTATGGGCCTGAGTCGCCTGAAATATATGGTATATTATTATATATGCTAAAACAGCAAAACGAGACTGAGAGTTTTTTTTTTTTTGTTCTAGTATCTTGTCCACCATCTACTGAACAGAATGAAAATATCCAGGAAATTCAACCTGGTAAGTGAGTCAATAAATATTATAATATAGTGTACAATGTAAAATTTTGAATAGACAATGTCCTACATTAATACTGATTACTGATATACCAAAATACAGCTGACTGTCCCAAACTAGGGACAGATTGCAGTAAAAAGGGAAAGAGAAAAATAATAACAGAATAAACTGAAATTGACACTACTAGACATTAAATAATGTGTTTGTTGTAGCTTAATACTTGAATTGCCAATTCCTGTTCCAAAAAGACAAGGGACTATTTTTCGTATTTATGGAGAATTATAATTATATTATATATTTATACAGATGTTATATACCTATGACAAATACAGAGTAAACTGTTGAGGTGATCTGAAGAGGGAAAATTAAGCTGGATACATGGAATGTGGGATAATATCTGACCAGACACTGGCGGAGCCTGTCATCTACTGAATGTGTTGCTAAGCGTAAATCTCGAGAACAGCTGAACCGATTTCGCTAATTCTTTTTTTAGAATGTTCCTTGAAGTACGAGGATGTTTCTTACGGAAAAAAAATTAAGAAAGTTGCTTCACGCGGACGAAGTCGCGGGCAAAAGCTAGTTTATAATATTTATCAAATTTAATTTTAAGGAATAAAAATTTAACATACACCTATTATTAAAAAATGAAAAAAAATAGTGAACCTTGAATATATGGTGGTTACCAAACTAATTTCAAACCATAATGTATCATTTCAGATCTTTTGCCTGAACCAGTGCCGTCCACAAGCCAGCAATCGAGACATATCCTTATGGAGAAGTCTCAAAATGGTAACCATTTTAAATAAAATTACCAAATTCTTTGAATAAGGTATTGTCTCCATTTCATTCTAAAGAAATGTGTTAATAACAGAGAGATGTATTGAGATTCAACAGTATTTGTCACTAAGACACATGTTCAATATGTTTGGCTGCCAGTGTTGTGGTAATTCATGACAAAGGAAAACTTTGCTATTTCTTTACTAACACTCTTTGCATTTACTTTTCAGAAGGAATGCAGGATACCCAGTCTCAAAAGAGTTCTGGCGAAATTTATGAAAATAAAGCTACATTTGGAAAACTATCAGAGGCAAAACCAAGTAAGTCTTTATCCTTATGTTATACTATACATAGTTATACGCCCATGACCTCGTACGCGAGGATTTTACCATACAAACTACAATAGCCTGTCATACCGCTTAAGGGATTATCTGAAGACTCATAAAATTCATGAAGTATTATTTCTTAAATGTACACAGAAACTGTTGCATGACTGACTGATATTACTAGTAACAATATCTAAATAAAATCGCACCATTCTCGTGTGTTATGTGTTTGTCTATACTCTATCTATACTGTACTAGCTTCTGCCCGCGGCTTCGCCCGCGTGGATGTCGGAAGTTATCCCACGGGAACGTGCTACCAGGATAAAAAGTATGTGCTTCCCCAGGATGCCATCTATCTCTTTCCAAATCAGAAGTTCAGTGGTTTAGGCGTGAAAATGTAACATACAGTTTCAAGTTCAAATCCTCAGCTAAAAACCGAATTACCCCTTTTTGCCCCGTCAGCTTTTTAACTTTACATACTTATTATTAATTATTTTCTGTCGAAAGTATCAATACTGAGTTTCGATACGATACAAACTTTGAAACCCCCCAATCCCCTTCTAAGGGGTAGTTTATAAAAACAAAAAATGCCCAACTTCATAATTTACTTAGATAAGTATTCGTGCCAAGTTTCAAGTTTATTAACTCAAGGAATAAGATTTTTCATACAAACAAAATCCCCCCATTTCACCCTCTTAGGGGTAGAATTTCGAAAATCCCTTTCTTAGTGGATACCTACTCTTCAAGAAGAATACACCCTCCAAATTTCATGTCTCTAGGACCAGCGGTTTAGGCTGTGCGTTGATGTCTCAGTCAGTCAGTCAGTCAGGACTTTGAATTTTATATATATAGATTACTACCTTTAGACACATATCTTCAGTTATCATTCCACATCTCAACAATTCAAATTCGCGAAAATTAATGCAACTGCTAAGCTACATAACTTAGTTTTTATGTTGGACTAATACCTACATAAATGAAGTAGTTTCATTATAATCCATTATGCTTTTCTCGTGTGATGATCATCATCTGCCTAGCCTTTTCCCAACGATGTTGGGGTCGGCTTCCAGTCTAACCGGATGCAGCTGAATACCAGTATTTTACATTAAGCGACTGCCTATCTGACCTCCACAACCCAGTTACTGGGTAATACGATACCCCTGGCTAAGACTGGTTGTCAGACTTTCGGGCTACTGACCCGTAACGACTGTCAAAGATCCACGAATGACAGCCGGGACCAACGGCTTAACGTGCTTTCCGAGGCACGGAGGGGACTTGGTATGTGAAAATGGTCACCCATCCACGGACCAACCGCGGCAAGCGTAGCTTAACCTGATCGATCGACCCGTGCGGCTGTTATTACTTAGCCACAAGCCTCTCTTTTCTCGTGTGATGATGTTACAAACAAATAGACAGACAGATAGAAAGAAATTCTCAAATTGTTTGAGTTAATTTGTTCTCTATTGCTCATTTCAAATAGAAAAGATCCCTGCGTTTTATATGCGGGGAAATGTTTACAAGTCTCATCAAATAATTTGCTTATATTTAATTATCTTTACAGATTTAACACCAAGGGAACAGCTGTTGATGGAGCAATTAAAAAAAACTAAATGCAGCCTGGCATCTTTAAGACGCAGTGCCAATCTCTTGGCAAAATTGGAGTCAGGCGTGCTAAAAGAAATAGTGACGTCGGCGCTAAAAAATCAGAAAAGAAAGCCTAAGGGTCGACGCTGGACAACAAACAATAAAATATCGGCCTTGGCTATATTTAAGAGGTCACCAAAAGCCTATAGATACTTGCAGCATCTCATGCCATTGCCAAGCACAAAAACATTATACAATGTTTTAAAAAAAATTCCAGTGACCACTGGTGTAAATAAAGCTGTGATTGATCATTTATTTAAAGTTGCTCACAAAAAAGACGTCAAAGACAGATACTGTGGCTTGGTATTCGATGAAATTGCCTTAAAACGACGTCTTTTCTTGGACATTAGTACGGACAAAGTTGAGGGATATGAGGACTTTGGCAAAGAATTTGGACGTAGTCATCAATTGGCTGACCATGCATTGGTATTTATGTTGCAAGGGGTAAGAGCAAAATTTAAGCAACCTATAGCTTTTTATTTTGTCAAGGGAACAGTTTCCTCCCAAAAACTAGCTTCTTTAATTAAAGAAATTATATCCAATGTAGAAGATACCGGTTTCAATATTATAACCACAATTTGTGATCAGGGCCCTACAAACATGGGAGCCCTGAAATTACTAAAATCGCCATACAATATAAATGAAAATTATTTTGAGAACTCAAATGGAAAAAAGGTTTATATCATCTTTGATGTACCCCATCTATTCAAATCCATTAGGAATAATTTCCACAACTATGGGGAAATGTCTATGTGTGGAATGAATGCCAAATGGGAGCATTTGCTACAAGCAGAAGAAAAAAATAGAAACCTCCTATACCTGAGCAAAATAACTCAAATGCATGTGCAGCCTAAATATAGGGCAAAGATGAAAGTAAAATATGCTGCTCAAATTTTGAGTACCACAGTAGCAGCAGTTGTTAAATTAATAGCACAGTCACAAAATGACCCATTATTATTGGAACAGATGATGCAGACAGGCACAATAATACAAGACCTCGACCGCCTTTTTGACAAAACCAATGGTCCATCATGTCCAAATGATGTCAAACGAGGGCGCCGGGAAAATGTATCCATTAAGACAGACCATGTGGACGCTTGGGTTGAATACCGGGCTAAATTAGAAACTGTAGTTTTTAAAAACTCCAATGGGATCAAAGCCAAAAATGTTCGCTGTATTGAAGGTTACATAACAACCCTAAAATCATTGCGCGATATTTGGGCGGAGCTGAGCACTTGCGGTTTTCAATATTTAAATTTAAGACAGCTAAACCAAGATGCTTTGGAAAATTTATTTGGAGTAATTAGACAGCACAGCCCTACAAACAGAAACCCAACTTGCTATTCTTTTATAGCAGCCCTTAAAACGGCAATAATTTCAGGAATGACAGCTCCACACAATAGGGGGTCCAACTGTGAAAAAGATTTTAGAAATCTTCTAACTGATTTTCACAATAATGTTTTTAAGGACCCCGAAAATAAAGATGAGCTGTCAGGAAAAAGTACTTGTGAGACAATCTCAAAGGAAGTTGGGTTGGGTGAATTTGTTGCTGCAAGCTCCAGTCAGGACATTCCTGTGCTAAGCATCCCAGAGGAGTTTGAGGCTATGGAAACAAATTTAGCAGAAATGGAACAGCAACCCATTGTTTATGTTAGTGGATACATAGCTTCAATCATTTTAAAAAATTATAAATGTACTATTTGCGAAAAATGTTTGAAGGTTGAGGATCCCGATGATGACCCTGTGTTTAATTATATAAAATTAAGAGAATGGTGGCCAGAGAAATTATCTCTAACATATCCCACAAAAAATCTGTGTAGGTTGGTTGAGGCAGCCTGTAAAATATTTGAACATGAAATGTTGCCGTGTCTGCATTCTTTAAATATTTGCCAATTAACAACCACAATATTTATCGCCAACTGTGATACTTCTTTTATATTATGTGAAGAGCACAAAATTAAATTAAAAAATGCCATATTCAACCGGCTGGCTCTTCTGTTGATCAGAAGGCAATGCCAGCGCATTAACCAGAATATAGTTGTAGAAGAAGAAACCGTTGCCGACTACAACAAAAAGGCTCAACAACAAGGCATAGCAAAATAACAAATATTTTTAGATTTACTAGAATCAAAGTTATTGACACCACCTCGTATCAACCACATATTTGTTATTATGCAAATCCTTGTTGTTGAGCTTATGCAGGATCAAATTTAATTCGTTTTAATCCTCTAAGGGATCATTGTGCCTCATAATTAAGAATAACTTTTACTATGGGAGCAAACCGGAAATCGCGAAAAAAAAAATCAGCTGTTCCCTACATTTTGACGTGTCATCCTCTCAAGCACGACCATGGATGATTACCGTAATTTTAATGCGGTACGTATTCATGAAAAAATGTGTGCTTTAAATTATTGTACTAACGACTTTAAAAAATGTACTTACATATTTTCGCTGTTATAACATATCGACTGTGGCCGTGCTAGGTAGAACATTATTTCTGCCACGACCTCTATAGATTTTAGGCATTTTTATCAACTTTAACATGAAAAGTTATAAAAATAATATATTGTACTGAAATGTACCTACTCCATTTTATATATAATTTTAAGCAGTCAGCTGCACCGCAGAAAAAAAATCTCTTTAAAACGGGTAAATGACTGCATAAAATTATATATAAAATGGAGTACATTTCAGTACAATATATTTATATAACTTTTCATGTTAAAGTAGATAAAAATACCTAAAATCTACCTAGCACGGCCACGGTCGATATGTTATAACAGCGAAAATATGTGAGTACATTTTTTAAAGTCGTTAGTACATAAAGTACACATTTTTTCATGAATATGTACCGCATTCAAATTAAGGTAATCATCCATGGTCGTGCTGGAGAGGATCACACCATTTTGACGACTTTGCGAACATAAAAATATATATATAATGATAAAGATAGAATTCTATAGGAGATTGAGTATAAAAAACCAGTAAAAGTTTTTTTTCTTATTTATTATCATTCTATTTTCTTCACTGATACCGACGTAGAATTCATGTTACCCACAGAACATGTTACCAATTTAATAAATGCTGAAATCATAGAAATCTGTGTTTTATTTCAAAATAAATTAGTTTTGGAGCCTCATTATTACCTGCATAGAATGCATTTTGTCGATACCGATATATAATGCATTTCATCGATATCGATAAGTTTATTGATACTTTGCGCATCCCTATTTATAACAGTTCTACCCTTCAAGGTCATGATTGTCACTGTCATAGTTGTCAACTAGCTACCTATAGTTTTCATGTTGGTAGCTATGTTTTTTTTTATAAGGTTGGATAAAAAAGGTTAACAATTCTCTCAAACCTGAATGTTCTAAGTTCCGTCTCTTAAAAGGTTACATGCTCTGTGGCTGGAATATTAACTGCTTTAAGAAATCGAATTGGTGATGTTTTAATTTTAATATCTATTTCTTGAATAATGAATTATGGTAGATGAAATTATATTTTTTATTTAGAATTTATAAATAATGATTTAGAAATAAAAATAATTGGGGGGTTAATTTAGCTTTTTTTCATTTGTTGACTCATGCTATATTTAAAGCTTTATTATTTATATGTGCTGGGGTTATTATTCATATTATGATAAATGATACTCAAGATATTCGTTTTATAGGGGGGATTAGATTATATATTCCTTTAACTTCTTTATGTATAAATATTTCTAATATAGCTCTTTGTGGGATTCCTTTTTTAGCTGGGTTTTATTCTAAGGACTTAATTTTAGAGTTGGTTAGATTTAGAAATTTAAATTTAATAGTTTTTTTTTATATTATATTTCTACTGGGTTAACTATATTTTATACTTTTCGTTTAACAATATATTTAATAGTGGGTGATTATAATTTAATTAGAATTTATAATTTATATGATGAAGATTATATTATATTAAAAAGAATATTTGTTTTATTATTTATGAGAATTATTAGAGGAAGATTTTTAAGATGAATGATTTTTTCTTACCCATATATAATTTATTTACCTTTTAATTTAAAAATAGTAGTAATTTATGTTAGATTAATTGGAGGATTAATAGGATATTTTATTAGAAATATAAAAATTTACTCAATTAATAAGTTTATTATAACTTATAAAGAAATAAGAAATAAGAAAGAAGAAAGAGAAAGAAAGAAAGAAGAAAGAGAAAGAAAGAAGAAGAAAAAGAGAAACTACTACTACACTACTACTACTGTACTTAAGAAATTTTTTATGTTTAATATGATTTATGCCAAATTTATCTACTTATGGTTTAAGATATTATTTTTTAAATTTTGGTCAAAATTTATTAAAAAATATTGATTTAGGTTGAAGAGAATTATACAGAGGGTTTGGTATAGTAGAAATTGTAAAAAAATATTCTTTATTTTATCATATTTATCAAATTAATAATTTTAAAATTTATTTATTTAGATTTATTATTTGAATAATGATTATTTTATTTATATTATTATTTAATAATTAATTGAATTTAAATAGCTTATAAGTTAGAGCGTAATATTGAAGATATTAAGGAGATAAAATTATCTTTAAATAATTTATTTATAAAAAAATATTATTTTATTTTTACAATGAAAATGTAAAGTTTTAATTAAACTATATAAATAGAAATATTAATGGAATTTAACCACTAAAAATTAAGTTAGCAGCTTAATTTTAATCTTTATATTTCGGTATTATTTAATTGGAATTTAATTCAATTTTATCATTAACAGTGATATACCTCTTTTTTGGTTTCAATTAATGTATAAATAAGGAGTTTATTAACTCTTTCTTTTAAGTCGAAATTAAATGCATAATTGCTTCTTATTTAAGATAAATTAAATTTTTAATATTTTTTGAATGCAAATCAAATGTTTTAATTTAAACTATAATCCTTATTTTTAGTTAGTTCAATTTAATATATTTTGATTTCATTCATGGTATAACCCAATTAATAAAATTAAAATAAAAAAAAATCTAATTTTTGTTCAAAAAATAAAATTTACTAATTTAAATAAAGGGATAATAGGGAAAATAAGAGCAATTTCTACATCAAAAATTAAAAAAAATACAGTAATTAAAAAAAAATGTAATGAAAATGGAATTCGTGCTGAAGATTTAGGGTCGAATCCACATTCAAATGGAGAACATTTTTCTCGATCTGAAAAAGTTTTTTTTTAATAAAATAATAGATAATAATATTATAATATTAGATAATAATATAATAATTAAAAAAATGTATGTTATTAAAATAATTATTTATATTAAAATTATTAAACTTTTTGATTGGAAGTCAAATATACTAAATATATTATATAAATAATTAATTTCCTCATCAATAAATAGAAATATAAAGGAATAATCATACTACATCTACAAAATGTCAATATCAAGCTGCTGCTTCAAATCCGAAATGATGGTTGCTAGAAAAATGGTTATTTAGATGACGAATTAAACAAATAAAAAGAAATAATGTTCCAATAATTACATGTAATCCATGAAATCCTGTTGCTATAAAAAATGTTGACCCATAAATTCTATCTGCAATAGTAAAAGGAGCTTCAAGATATTCATAAGCTTGAAGAATTGTAAAATAAATTCCTAAAATAATTGTAATAAAAAGACCTTGAGTTATTTGAGAATTATTATTTTCTATAATTGCATGATGAGCTCATGTAACGGAAACTCCTGATCTAATTAAAATAATTGTATTTAATAAAGGGATTTGGAATGGGTTATACGGGAAATTCTTGTAGGAGGTCAAATAGCTCCGATTTCGATGTTAGGGGCAAGTCTTCTATGAAAAAATGCTCAAAAGAAAGAAACAAAAAAAAATTTTTCAGATACAATAAATAAAATTATTCCTCATCGAAGACCTTTAGTAACTAAAATTGTATGTTTTCCTTGAAGAGTTCCTTCACGACAAATATCTCGTCATCATTGATATATTGTTGTTAAAATAACAATTAAATAACCTAAAATTAAAAGATTTATGTTAAAGTTATGGAATCATTTTACTATACCTGTTACAAGAACTATAACTCCAATAGCTCCTGTTAAAGGTCATGGTCTATAATCTACTAAATGAAATGGATGATTGAAATTTGTTTTCATTAGTTTACTTCTCTAGAATATAATGTTCTTAAAATTGCAATTACATAAGATTGAATAATTGCAACTGCTGATTCTAAAATTAATAATAAAATTTGGATAATAATTAAAAATAAAATAAAATATGATCTTATATTAGGGCCAGTCCCTCTTAAAAGAGTTATTAATAAATGTCCTGCAATTATGTTTGCAGTTAAACGAACAGCTAAAGTTCCTGGTCGAATGATATTTCTAATAGTTTCAATTAAAACTATAAATGGTATTAAAATGGATGGTGTTCCTTGTGGGATTATGTGAATAAATATATGTTGAGAATTATTAATTCAGCCGTAAATTATAAATCTTAATCATAAAGGTAAAGAAATTGATATGGATAAAGTTAAATGACTTGTTCTAGTAAAAATATATGGAAATAATCCTAAAAAATTATTAAATAAAATAAAAGAAAATATAGAAATAAAAATAAAAGTAGAACCTTGAAAATAATTATTTTTTAATAAGGTTTTAAATTCATTATGAAGTTTTAATAAAATGAAATTTCATAAATAAAAATGACGATTTGGGATTAATCAAAATGAATATGGGATAAATAAAATTCCTAAAATTGTTCTAATTCAATTAAAGGGGATATTAAATAAATTAGTTGAAGGGTCAAAAATTGAAAATAAATTACTTATCATTTTCAATTGAAATTTTTTAATTTTAAATTAAAATTATTTTTATTATTTAATTTTTTTTTATTAAAAACATAATAGTTTATAATATTAAAAATTAAATAAATTAATAAAAAAAAAGGAACGAGATTAATCAATTAATTGGTATTATTTGTGGAATAAAAGAATATTACTTTAAGTAATAATTTAAATTTGACATATTTACGTTATAATTTAACTAATTCTTTAATATCTCATTAGAAGTAAATGCTAATTTACTATAAAATGGTTTAAGAGACCAGTACTTGCTTTCAGTCATCTAATGATGAATAATTATTAACTCAATTAATAAAATTTTTAATTGAAATTCTTTCGATTACAATAGGTATAAATCTGTGATTAGCTCCACAAATTTCAGAACATTGACCGTAAAAAATACCAGGTCGATTAATAAAAAAATTAGTTTGGTTAAGTCGTCCTGGATTAGCGTCTACTTTAACTCCTAAAGATGGGACAGTTCATGAGTGAATTACGTCTGTTGCAGTTACTATAATTCGAATTTGATTGTTTATAGGTAAAATAATTCGGTTATCTACATCTAATAAACGGAAATTGTTTGAAGATATTTCATTAGAAGGAATTATAAAGGAGTCAAATTCAATATTATGAAAATCTGAATATTCATAACTTCAATATCATTGATGGCCAATAGATTTTAAAGTAATTAAAGGGTTATTTAATTCATCTAATAAATATAATAAACGTAAAGAAGGTAATGCAATAAAAATTAAAGTGATTGCTGGTAAAATAGTTCAAATTAATTCAATTATTTGCCCTTCTAATAGAAATCGATTAATATATTTGTTAAATAATAATCTTGATATTAAATAACCAACTAAAATTGTAATTATAATAAGAATAATTAAAGTATGATCATGAAAAAAGATAATTTGTTCTATTAAAGGAGATGCTCCATTTTGTAGATTAAAATTAGATCATGTTGCAATTTCTAAAAAAAGGATATACCTTTATAAATGGGGTTTAAATCCATTACATATAGTCTGCCATATTAGAATAAATTTCTTAAAATGGGTAATTCATTATATGAATGTTCAGCGGGTGGAAGATTTTGATGTCATTCAATTGAGGATGAAAGATTTAAAGCAAATAAAGCAATTCGTTGATTGATTAATGATTCTCAAATAATAATTAATATAAATATAGTGGCTAACAAAGAAATATAAGATCCTAAAGATGAGATAATATTTCAAGAAATATAAGAATCAGGATAGTCAGAGTATCGTCGAGGTATTCCTGCTAAACCTAAAAAATGTTGGGGGAAAAAAGTTAAATTAACTCCAATAAACATAACAAAAAATTGAATTTTTAGAAGATAAGGGTTTAAAGATAATCCTGTAAATAATGGGTATCAATGAATAAATCCTCCTAAAATTGCAAATACAGCTCCCATAGATAAAACATAATGGAAATGTGCCACTACATAATAAGTATCGTGAAGAGTAATATCAATTGATGAATTTGATAAAATTACTCCTGTTAATCCCCCAACTGTAAATAAAAATACAAATCCTAATCTTCATAAAATAGAGGGGGAATAGTTGATTTGAGTTCCATGGAAAGTAGCTAATCAACTAAAAATTTTAATTCCAGTAGGGACAGCAATAATTATTGTTGCTGATGTGAAATAAGCTCGAGTGTCAATATCTATTCCTACTGTAAATATATGATGAGCTCAAACAATAAATCCTAATAAACCAATTGCTAATATTGCATAAATTATTCCTAAGCAACCAAATGTTTCTTTTTTACCTCTTTCTTGGGAAATAATATGTGAAATTATACCGAATCCTGGTAAAATTAAAATATAAACTTCTGGGTGTCCAAAAAATCAAAATAAATGTTGATATAAAATTGGATCTCCTCCTCCTGCAGGATCAAAAAATGATGTATTTAAATTTCGATCTGTTAATAATATTGTAATAGCTCCTGCTAAGACAGGTAATGACAATAATAATAAAAATGCAGTAATTCCTACAGCTCAAATAAATAAAGGTATTTGATCAAAAGATAAATTATTTAATCGTATATTAATAATTGTTGTAATAAAATTAATAGCTCCTAAAATAGAAGAGATACCAGCTAAATGAAGGGAAAAAATAGCTAAATCTACAGAGCTTCCTCCGTGAGCAATGTTAGATGAAAGTGGGGGGTACACTGTTCATCCTGTTCCTGCTCCATTTTCTACAATTCTTCTTGAAATTAGTAAAGTTAAAGAAGGGGGCAATAATCAAAAACTTATATTATTTATTCGTGGGAATGCTATATCTGGGGCTCCTAATATTAATGGTACTAATCAATTTCCGAATCCTCCAATTATAATTGGTATAACTATAAAAAAAATTATAATGAAAGCATGAGCTGTAACAATAGTATTGTAAATTTGATCATCACCAATTAAAGATCCAGGGTTTCCTAATTCAGCACGAATTAATAATCTTAAAGAAGTTCCTACTATTCCTGCTCAAATTCCAAAAATAAAATATAATGTTCCAATATCTTTATGATTTGTTGAATAAAGTCATTTTCGCTTAAAATAAAATGGCTGAGGTATTAGGCGATAAATTGTAAATTTATTAACGAGAAAATTCTCTTTTATTAATTAGCTTTATATTCAATAATGATTTAAAATTGCAAATTTTAAGGAATAGAAATTTCTATTAAGGCTTAAAGAATAATTTCTTTATAAATAATTTTGAAGATTATTAGTTTAATTTAACTTAAAACCTTAATAAAAAAAAAAAGTTCTGAGAATTATTCCCATTAAAGAAATAAAGGTAAAAAAATTAATTATTATAAAATAATTATTTTTAATAAAAATTTTAAATCATTTTATTTTTAAATAATTAAATATAAAAGCAGAATATCTAATACGAATATAAAAAAATAATATAATTAAACTTATTATAATAAAAATAAAAACCAATAAATATATATTATTATTAATTAAAAAATTAATAATAATTCATTTAGGGAAAAATCCAATAAAAGGTGGTAATCCACCTAAAGAAAGAAAATTAATTAATAAATTAATTTTAATAAAAAAATTTATATTATTAATAAATAATTGATTAATAAAATATATATTTAAAATATAAAATAAAGAACATATAATTCTAATTATAAAAGAATATAAAAAAATATAAAAAAATCATAAAGTTTCTCTAATTATAATAGATGAGAGTATTCAACCTAAATTATTGATTGAAGAAAAAGCTATTAATTTACGTAAAGAGGTTTGATTTAATCCTCCAATAGCTCCAACCATAATATTTAAAATAATAATAATAATAATGAAATTTTTATTTAAATAATAGGATAAAATAATTATAGGGGTGATTTTTTGTCAGGTTATTAAAATAAATCTATTAAATCAAGATAAACCTTCAATAATATTGGGAAATCAAAAATGGAAGGGGGTTCTTCCTATTTTTATAAGTATTGATGAGTTTATTATGATAGAAATAAAATTATTTATTTCAACATTTTTTATAATAATTATTTTAATTAGAATTGTAAATAAAAAATTAATAGATGCAATAGATTGAGTAAGAAAATATTTTAAAGAGGCTTCAGTTGATAATAAGTTATTAGAATTAGAAATTAGGGGGATAAATCTTAAAAGATTAATTTCTAATCCAATTCAACACCCAAATCATGAGTTAGAAGAAATTGAAATTAAAGTTCTAAAAAATAAAATAAATATGAAAAATATCTTATTAGAATTAAATAAAAAAATTTAAAATAAGAAATTTTATATTTCTTTTGAGAATTTACAATTCAAAATTTTATATTTTAGTGTAAGATGCACAATAGTTTTTGATACTATTAGGTATAGTTTATTTCTATAAAATATAATAAAGGTAAAATAATTACTTAATTTATCCTATCAGAATAACCCTTTAATCAGGCACTTTATTTTTAAAAAAAAGGTATTTCCTTTATATTTGGGGTATGAACCCAAAAGCTTAATTTAGCTTATCTTTAATAATATTATATATTATTATATGAAAATTTATTAAAGATGGTTTAAATAATAATTAAATATTAATTATTATATTAAAATTTTAATTTATTATTATTATTCTATATATATATATATATATATATATAGAATAATAATATTATAATAATAATAATGATTGTAATAATTATTGTAATCCAAATTTTCTTATAAATTGTAACAATTAAAATAATTGTAATTTAATTTTAAAAAATGATTTTTGTAAACTAACTATAATTTTGCATGCCCGTGATGAGGGTGAAATATGTCCTGTGCTATAATTTAATTTAACATCTTGTGTACCCACCATATTTCAGGCAAATAAATGATTTATTATATATTATATTATTATTATTATATATATATATATATATATATATATATATATATATATATTAAAAATTATAAAATTAAAATTAGATATTTTAATATTATATAATTTATATTAATATTAATTGTTTATCTTTAATTTAGTTTTTAATATAATTATTATAAAGAGAAAAAAAAGAAATTATTTAAAATTTAATAATTTATATTAAATATTTTAATAATTATTTAATTAAATATTAATTATTATATTAAAAATTTAATTTATTATATATATATATATATATATTAAAAATTATAAAATTAAAATTAAATATTTTAATATTATATAATTTATATTAATATTAATTGTTTATCTCTAATTTAGTTTTTAATATAATTATTATAAAGAGAAAAAAAAGAAATTATTTAAAATTTAATAATTTATATTAAATATTTTAATAATTAGTAAAATTTTTGAGAAATTAATTTTAGAACAAATGCAAAGATTTTTTAATAAACACAAATTATTACATGGCAAACAGTTCGGTTTTACAAGGGGTCCTTCAACTACTGATGCCGGTGTTGAACTTTTAGGACATATTTATAATGCATGGGAAGATAAATGCGATGCCTTGGGCATCTTTTGTGATTTGTCCAAGGCATTCGATTGCGTTCTTCACGAAACGTTAATCAGGAAACTCCGCCACTACGGAATCCGGAACAATGCTCTGAATCTTCTTACTTCATACTTGAGTAACAGGATTCAGAGCGTTGTCGTTAATGGAAAAAGATCTCCCGGATCTATAGTAACAATGGGAGTCCCACAGGGCTCAATTCTTGGTCCTTTCTTGTTTCTTATTTATATAAATGACTTGCCGTACCTCATAAAGGATAATCATGATATAGTGTTGTTTGCCGATGACACTTCACTTTTATTTAAACTTAAACGTCAGCAGCTGGTTACTGACGATGTAAATAGCGCGATCTCTAAAGTAGTCCACTGGTTCAATGTTAATAATTTACTTTTAAACGAGAAAAAAACTAAATGCATTAAGTTTACGCTACCTCACGTTAGGCAGGTGAAAACGAATGTGTTGATAAAGGGCGAAGAATTGAATCCTGAAGACAGCACAGTATTCTTGGGCATAACTTTGGATGCTAAGCTTCAGTGGGGTCCACATATAGATAAATTGTCAAAAAAACTAAGTTCCGCAGCATACGCTGTTAGAAAAATTCGTAATTTAACTGATATAGAGACAGCCCGCTTAGTGTACTTTAGCTATTTTCATAGTGTAATGTCGTACGGTATTCTATTGTGGGGAAATGCCGCCGATATTCAGACTATCTTTGTTTTGCAGAAGCGAGCTGTTCGATCAATTTATAAATTAAGTCCGAGATACTCGCTCAGAGACAAATTTAAAGAGATTAATGTTATGACTGTGCCTTCTCAATATATTTATGAAAATCTTTTATATGCCCATAGAAACATAAAATTGTTTAAAAAATACAGTGATATCCATGATATAAATACTAGGAACAAACACAAATTTGTTGTACAGACGCCAGCACATCAAGTTACCCCACTTTGACCTTGAACGCGTTATGAGCAACAACAGCGAGAATCGTGCGAAAGAGATGTATAGCTTTTTGTCAGTTCTTACTTGTAATATTTCGTGCTGCAGCGCGTACGTGAGGGTGTGTGCGTGTGCGCGTCGTTGTGTTGAATAAGACACTATGCGATAAGAAATATCGTACGTAGCAGGTTGAATACTTTTGACGTTTTGACTTGAATTCGAATCGAAATACTGGCATGGTAATAAAAACAGGCGGCCCGCGCAATGCCTACAATACATACGAAAGCTTATAATCAATTTGTTTTATTGAAATGATATCTTCTTAATCCTTCATTTTTACATATATGTTTCTATGTATTACCTATAATTAGTAAGTAGGTATTACCTACTCATATTACCTACATTTAAACAGGTAGGTAGGTATGGTATACACCGTTACACAATTAATTTGCGAAATTTGCTCTTTGGATAAATGTTGTTAAGTAGCCAGGTAGGTATAATCCGATGTGAGAAAAACATTTTTTTTTTTAATTTCAAGCAGCTTTTAATAACCTTTTCCTGGTTTTGTTACCTACTTACTGGCGGGCTGGCGGTCAACTGTTTTCGTGCGTTCCTTGCTCTTTTATTGCTAATACCCATTACACAATCTCCTTGAAATTTTGAAATAAATATGGATAAGTGCTTACCCCATCACTTAATTATACCTATAAAGTTTAGCCAATTAATTATACCTATAAAGTCTCTTGTCAGTCCGCCGTGTTTGAGATTAACGTTACGTCCGCGACACGATCTTATTTTACTAAAATAATAAGTTTGAACTTAGTAACGGAATTATCTATTATACTACCTACCGAAGTTTGCTTTTACATGCAAGTTCAACCTTATTGCGCTAGTAATAAGATACGATTTCGAAGATTATGAATTTTCAAATAAAATTCTAATCTATTATTATGGTTTCTACATCATCAGCCTATAGCAGTCCACTGCTGGACCTATGTTCAGCCGTGGACTGCCGCCCCTCCTATTGCACGCCATTCAACTCGATGTTCGGAAAGAAAAGAACATGGGTTCCGTAATGGGGCCCATATCAAATTACCTTGGTGGGGTCTTTTACAAAAGGACAGTGACGTTTTCAACAGACTTCAAAAAAGGAGGAGGTTCTCAAACCGACTGTATTTTTTTAAATGTTTGTTACCTCAGAACTCCGTTATTTATAAGCCGATTTACAAAATTCTTTTTTTATTTGTAAGGATATACTTCAGATTGGTCCCATATAAATTTCCTCAAAAACGGTTCAGTAGTCTGGTTTTTAAACTAAAATTACTGGTAAAACTTACAACTTAAAAGTGAAAAAAAACACTACAAAGTGAAATATAACTTTAATCTCGGAAGTCGGTGCACCGACTTCCGAAATTAAAGTTATTTTTCACTTTGTAGTGTTTTTATGGAAGTCGGTTGTTTTTTTTTTGTAAAAAAGTTTTTATTTTTCACTTTTTTGTTGTGATAATTTTTTTGATTTTTCAAAAACCACTTGTCCGATTTTGATAACATTTTTATGGGACCATTTCAGAAGTATCTCCGTTCGAACAAAAAAAGAATTTTGAATATCGGTCCACAATTGGCGGAGTAATCGCGTAACAAACACACAAAAAAAAAACATACCGTCGAATTGAGAACCTCCTCCCTTTTTGAAGTCGAAAGTAAAAACTTTTTTACAAAAAAAAGCCGACTTCCAAAAAAGACACTACAAAGTGAAAAATAACTTTAATTCCCGGTGGCGAACTTCACAACGAAAATGCGAACCCAACGACACCGACTTTCGAATTTATTTATATAATTTTGGAAGTCAATTGTCTTTTTTTCAAAAAAGTTTTTTTGAGTAAGTAATAAATATGCCGTCGGGGCCCCGTATAATAGATACGGCGGTAGCTCCGACCTCTGCTTTTGGCGCCTTAACCGATCATCATGCAATTTTGCATACCTACCTATCAGAAAAGGACATAGGAATAGGATAGGTTACTACGGGAACGCGTGTGACACCGCGAAAAAATCTCAAAATAAAATGGGGAATAATAATCTTAATCTTTTTATTTAATATTACTTAATTGAAAACAAAAAAAAAACTTATACCTACTCTAAATTTAAATATACCTACTTACAACAAAATTTATAAAACCAAACTACGAGTATACAATAGATTAAAAATAAGTAGATAATATTTATTTTTTACAAGTTTTTATTTTTAGAAAGAAAGAAAATACGTTTATTTGCGGTAAACATGACGCGAAAAGGAACACAAACACAAAAAAAAAAAAAATTTGCATTAGTTTTATTGATATTTGTGACAGATTAATTATACCTACAGTAACATCTCTATCACCAATGGTTGCCCAACAAAAGGCCCGGTACGCACAGGTGGCACGGCACGACAATTTCATTGATATGTCACAGCCTGCTTTGGCATCCTTCGAGACGTTCTGGCATGCCGTGGCATCCCGAAATGTGAATGCCAACCATGATAAAATGAGATCACAAATCATTCGCGCTTACTAAAATCCCTTGTCGTGCCATGCCGCCAGTGGGTGACGGCCCTAACTTAAATTATCACTAACAAATTAGTAAAGGAAAAATGCTCAACAATTTAACAATGGTGCGAAAAGAAAAGAAATTTCAATTTACACAGCTTTATCACGTTATTGGAAGAATTATCCATACTAATATTATAAATGCGAAAGTAACTTTGTCTGTTTGTTACGCCTTTACGGCCAAACCGCTGGGCAATTGTGATGAAAACTATGGAGATAGTTTGAAGCCTGGGGCAGGCAATGGAGGAAGCTAGTTTATTGTGACACAACATCAACGAACGACATGTCTGGCGTCTTTCCCAAATGGAGCAATGGAAGAATAAGCGTTTGAGAAACAGTGGTTGGAAATACCTATATTTTGATAAATAAAATAATTACAATATTAAAATATACATAACTTATGGATTGTAAAACTGTGCTACTATTTAATGTGAACGGAAACCCGGGTGATTGAAGTGCATTATTTAATAGTGCCGTAGAATCGGAGGTCGTCATCATTCTAATGGTAAGTTTAGGCTACGGCACTATACGCCGTGCACAGTGTCTGTATGTGTGAACACACAAACTCAACGAATACCTACACCTTGCGACACCGAGTGTAAGTGTTCTGACACGGTGTCAGTGTCGGTGACATTGAGTGTACTGCCTATAGTGTTGTAGATTAAACTAAGTTCGCTCGTGTCTTATTAGCGACATAGAATATGCCATGACCTAAAAGAGCCCAAACTTGACCTCAGAAATACGCACCAAGATCGGCCTTTCAGTTGTTATGAAATACTACTACATGGGCATAAAGCGTTGCCAAAACAATATAATATTATTATTAAATTATGAATAAAAAGTAAATTAAACTCTAATAACTATACCTAGAAGATACTGCAAAATTGTAATAACATAACAATACAAATATATAAGCAAATATAGGTATTTATTTATTAATATTATTATAAAATGATTGTTGAAATGAAATGAAAATATATTATATATACTTTACAATATAATATAAGTATTTAATATTTGGTCGGACCACCTTGCGCGTCTAAAACGGCAACCAGCCTGTCCTTCAAGCCGGCCACCATGTTCCAGCAGGTGGCCTTGTCCTTGCCTCTGAATTGCTCCCATGTAGTATGGGCTTCTCGCCGCAAGTTTTCATTGTTGCGGATTTCTGAAGCATCCTAATCGAGAAACATGAGAGCCCATAGATTCTCGATTGGGTTTAAGTCTGGGCTCTTTGCAGGCCATGGTAGGCGGATGACGTCATCCTGTGCCGCGAACCACGCCTGCACCACCCTGCAGGTGTGCACGCGGCAGTTGTCTTCCGGCGTCCATAAGGCGTCTCCTGACTGTGTCCATTGAAATCTAAAACAAAGAAAATTTTGTCAATTTAATACTTACCTAGGATTCCGTAATATGACAAATAGTCCGGGCCAATTTAACTAATCTGCATTCGCGATTTATTTGCAAAAAATGTAAACAAATATGAGTTTATGGAAAAATAACTTTAATTACTACACCATAAAGTTCAGTTTACGCAACAACTTCAAACATTTTATTACTGCTAGTCTAGTAGAGCCAGTCACTCTAAAATCAACCTAATGACCATTGATTTATGTTGATATTTGTTCAACTTGAAATAACATCAATTTGAAGCATTAGTTGAATAGACTTTAGATGAGTATGGGACGGTTAAAAAATATTCTTCAAATTATAAACATAAACAAAAAAACTATTTATCGAATTGAGAACTTCCACCCTTGTTGAGGTGGGTTGTAAAGAACTGAAGATGTATCTAATACATAGTAGGTAATAATAATAAGTAGTAAGTAATAACAATTCAGACTGGCCGCGCGGCGCGCGTCCGGTAAAATCCGGTTTGCGTGAGCGCCGAGCGCCCTTCCAACTACCTACTACAAATGTCTATTAGGTAGTAGGTATGATTTTAATCACAATTTTGTTATTCACTTTTTAAGAAAACCATATTTTATGAAAGTGATGAATAAGTTGAGCTGATAAGGTATGATTACAAGCTACACATGGACTCACCCTGTACGAAGTTGATGTTATTCGTGTGGTCAGAAAAGGATCGGCAGAGTGTGCGGCGTCTGCCGTCGTACCGTAGTGGATCTCGCGTAGAGTTGGCGACGATGGGCTTCTATGGTTCCACTTTCTTCCCGAAGCCAGAAGTAAACATATTTTTTCTGGAACGAAACAAATAGCTATAGTTTATTTGCCCATTATTACTCAATGACTATAGGCAAAGATGTATTAATACTTATAATTCCCTACACTACAATAATAAAGTTATTAAGTTATTTAATTACACACAAACATCGCTATCATTACAGGGTTACACCCAATGCGATAGCGTGGTAACTAGATTGTGGGGGTCGAACATGGACTAATCCTAACTAAGCAGGGGCTGCAGTCTCGACATTCATAGCGATCGCTTTAAGACCGAATTCGGTCGCAAAGCCCTGTCACTCCATACATTAGGTACACGTACACCTGTCAATCCGGGACTTTGCGAGTTGCGACCGAATTCGGTCGTAATGCGATCGTTATGAATGTCGAGACTGCAGCCCCTGGGCCCTGGACAAAAAGAAAGTGCGTAATTGCTTAGATATTTACTATAGAATCCAATCCAAAGAGTATAATAATAATACGGATCCAATCACTACCTACCTACTGGATTAACTTTTGTTTAGAATGTGTCATGACATGGAATCAAAAACAATAGTTCATCGAATTCTGTTAATATGTATAATTATTTCTCTGAATTTAAGCTTTCACAGTTACTCTACATTTTAGTGACGCTTGGAACAGCGCGCAGCGTTAACTAATTTCAAAAATTCTGTATAAAAACACCATTGACACATTTTTTTAATATTAGACTTTCTATTTAAGTTTACAAAAAATATTACTCACCGATAAGCCCGTCTGCCGACAAATATCTATCACCCGGCATCCACTCAATCGAAGCGCTATGATGCGCTCTCGTTGAATTTGCGTCAACTGAGGCGCCATTATATTTATAAATTTATGCCATTTACGCCATTATGTTTTAAGAAAGTTCACAGCACAGCACAGCACACAGTACGATTCCAAATCACAGAACTTATATACCCTAACGGGTTCCAAATGCGTACGCAACTGACTGACCGACTGACGTAAACTAGTGAATTGTGACGACTGACGAGACGAGTGACTTTCGTTTAATTTCGTGAAGGATCGGGGAAACTCGGGAGCAGCGGCGGACGCGCAGGGGCGAGTGGGTGTGGCTTATTCCTAGTAAAACATGATAATTGGCTCCCAATTTTTAGTATGTGCAACCATTGGGCAATTTTAAAAACGTTGAAAACTCCACCAATCGTGCCAAGGATACTTTCTTTCTAACACTCCGCAGCGCGTCGTAGTTATATTTATGTATAGGGTTTACGTTGACGTGCTGCCGTCTGTACCTATAACAAGGCTCAAGAAAATAGGTGGCTCGTTCAGATGCCAATGTATACGCTTTTACAATAAAGTTCCAAGCCCCGTTCAAGATCTAAGCCTTAATAAATTCAAATCATTCATTAAACGTAAGTTGTGCCAGAAAGCCTTTTATACCGTTAAGGATTATATCGAGGACAAAAAGGCTTGGGATTGAGATGCTTCCAATTTTTTACCTATGTAGTGTTCTTATTTTTCTGTTTTGTTGTTGTTTTTCTTTTTTATATACACTTTGACATCAATGAATTCTATATATAAGTACTGTGACATTTGCTTACTTTGTAAAGTATTCTATTATTTTAATTATTGTGAATGTGAAGACTATGTGGGTCACTTTATTTTTATTATATTTTATTTTTCTCTCTGTTCTCTTAGTTTTGTCATGGTCTGGCAGTTTGAGTAATTAATGCGGCCTACCCAAATGTCCTTTCTTTGGTATTGTTCGTCGAATCGTCGAGCTCCTTAAGTTTTGAGTTGAGCTGCACTGATTTCTGACAAATGCGTGCACTGACTGGACAGGTCCTCTCAATCTGTGTGGTTCTTTCCTCAAAAGACCCAGGTATCTCATCGTTGCCTCGACGCCGATGTGAACCCCTCCTACCATCAGTTGGGATCCCGAAGGTGGCCCGTACCGGGGCCCATGAAAGGACATGGCCTCGGACTTGTGCAATGCCACCTCGAGACCCAACCGCCGGATCCTATCCACGACTATCGCAGCCCCGCGTGTCATCGCGTCGGCCGCCGCCTGATACGACCTCCCCTGCGCCAGGACCAGCGTGTCGTCAGCGTAGCAAACTACGCTGACGCCATCAGGGAGGTCTGCCCGCAGCACCCAGTCGTAACCGATGTCCCACAGGAGCGGCCCCAGAACCGATCCCTGTGGGACACCGCACGACAACACTGGGCCTTAGCTACAGAACTATTACACGATAATAAACACATCTCACATGTTTACTAGGTTTCAGACAGGCTCAGACTACATAATAGAAGCATTTTTCCTGATACAAAAAATGTCATATTATGTATCTAGCCTGTCTGAAACCTAGTCATTTCTGCATGGTGAGTTTACAACTGAAATCCGCGTGACAATGCTATCTATTTTATAGACACACACACACACACCTACCTACAGTGGAGAGAAAATTTATAAAAATTATTATCACTGTGACCCAAATAATGCCGATAATACCGGGAAAGTCGAAACGCCTATCTCACATGTTTACTAGGTTTCAGACAGGCTAGATACATAATATGACATTTTTTGTATCAGGAAAAATGCTTCTATTTTTTATTTAGAATTTATAAATAATGATTTAGAAATAAAAATAATTGGGGGGTTAATCATTATAGCTTCAATAACAAAAAGTGCTCAAATTCCTTTTAGATCTTGATTACCTGCTGCTATAGCAGCACCTACTCCTGTATCAGCTTTAGTTCATTCTTCTACATTAGTTACGGCTGGGGTTTATTTATTGATTCGATTTAATATATTATTATTAGATATATTTTTTTTTAAATTGTTATTACTATTATCTGGGTTAACTATGTTTATAGCTGGTATTTCAGCTAATTATGAGTTTGATTTAAAAAAAATTATTGCTTTATCTACTTTAAGACAATTAGGTTTAATAATAAGAATTTTAAGAATAGGTTTACCTGATTTAGCTTTTTTTCATTTGTTGACTCATGCTATATTTAAAGCTTTATTATTTATATGTGCTGGGGTTATTATTCATATTATGATAAATGATACTCAAGATATTCGTTTTATAGGGGGGATTAGATTATATATTCCTTTAACTTCTTTATGTATAAATATTTCTAATATAGCTCTTTGTGGGATTCCTTTTTTAGCTGGGTTTTATTCTAAGGACTTAATTTTAGAGTTGGTTAGATTTAGAAATTTAAATTTAATAGTTTTTTTTTATATTATATTTCTACTGGGTTAACTATATTTTATACTTTTCGTTTAACAATATATTTAATAGTGGGTGATTATAATTTAATTAGAATTTATAATTTATATGATGAAGATTATATTATATTAAAAAGAATATTTGTTTTATTATTTATGAGAATTATTAGAGGAAGATTTTTAAGATGAATGATTTTTTCTTACCCATATATAATTTATTTACCTTTTAATTTAAAAATAATAGTAATTTATGTTAGATTAATTGGAGGATTAATAGGATATTTTATTAGAAATATAAAAATTTACTCAATTAATAAGTTTATTATAACTTATAACTTAAGAAATTTTTTATGTTTAATATGATTTATGCCAAATTTATCTACTTATGGTTTAAGATATTATTTTTTAAATTTTGGTCAAAATTTATTAAAAAATATTGATTTAGGTTGAAGAGAATTATACAGAGGGTTTGGTATAGTAGAAATTGTAAAAAAATATTCTTTATTTTATCATATTTATCAAATTAATAATTTTAAAATTTATTTATTTAGATTTATTATTTGAATAATGATTATTTTATTTATATTATTATTTAATAATTAATTGAATTTAAATAGCTTATAAGTTAGAGCGTAATATTGAAGATATTAAGGAGATAAAATTATCTTTAAATAATTTATTTATAAAAAAATATTATTTTATTTTTACAATGAAAATGTAAAGTTTTAATTAAACTATATAAATAGAAATATTAATGGAATTTAACCACTAAAAATTAAGTTAGCAGCTTAATTTTAATCTTTATATTTCGGTATTATTTAATTGGAATTTAATTAAAAAAAAAAAAAAAAAAAATCAAATCAAATCAAATCAAATCAATTCAATTTTATCATTAACAGTGATATACCTCTTTTTTGGTTTCAATTAATGTATAAATAAGGAGTTTATTAACTCTTTCTTTTAAGTCGAAATTAAATGCATAATTGCTTCTTATTTAAGATAAATTAAATTTTTAATATTTTTTTAATGCAAATCAAATGTTTTAATTTAAACTATAATCCTTATTTTTAGTTAGTTCAATTTCATATATTTTGATTTCATTCATGGTATAACCCAATTAATAAAATTAAAATAAAAAAAAATCTAATTTTTGTTCAAAAAATATAATAATAATAATAATAATAATATCCCTGGACATTTCACACAGCACCATTTGTCCCAAGCTAAGCAACCTAATGCTTGTGTTATGGTAACAAGATGGCTGATAAACTACTTATATACATTTTTTTTTGTAAATACATACATATTATAGATAGAAAAACACCCAGACTCGGAACAAATACATGTAGGTCATACAAATATTTGTTCCGTGCGGGAATCGAACCCGCGACACGCAGCGCAGCAGTCAATCGCTTAACCACTGCGCCAACCGTGCCGTCAAAAATAAAAGTTACTAATTTAAATAAAGGGATAATAGGGAAAATAAGAGCAATTTCTACATCAAAAATTAAAAAAATTACAGTTATTAAAAAAAAATGTAATGAAAATGGAATTCGTGCTGAAGATTTAGGGTCGAATCCACATTCAAATGGAGAACATTTTTCTCGATCTGAAAAAGTTTTTTTTGATAAAATAATTGATAATAATATTATAATATTAGATAATAATATAAAAAAAAAAAAATGATAATAATTAAAAAAATGTATGTTATTAAAATAATTATTTATATTAAAATTATTAAACTTTTTGATTGGAAGTCAAATATACTAAATATATTATATAAATAATTAATTTCCTCATCAATAAATAGAAATATAAAGGAATAATCATACTACATCTACAAAATGTCAATATCAAGCTGCTGCTTCAAATCCGAAATGATGGTTGCTAGAAAAATGGTTATTTAAATGACGAATTAAACAAATAAAAAGAAATAATGTTCCAATAATTACATGTAATCCATGAAATCCTGTTGCTATAAAAAATGTTGATCCATAAATTCTATCTGCAATAGTAAAAGGAGCTTCAAGATATTCATAAGCTTGAAGAATTGTAAAATAAATTCCTAAAATAATTGTAATAAAAAGACCTTGAGTTATTTGAGAATTATTATTTTCTATAATTGCATGATGAGCTCATGTAACGGAAACTCCTGATCTAATTAAAATAATTGTATTTAATAAAGGGATTTGGAATGGGTTAAAAGGGATAATTCTTGTAGGAGGTCAAATAGCTCCGATTTCAATATTAGGGGCAAGTCTTCTATGAAAAAATGCTCAAAAGAAAGAAACAAAAAAAAAAATTTCAGATACAATAAATAAAATTATTCCTCATCGAAGACCTTTAGTAACTAAAATTGTATGTTTTCCTTGAAGAGTTCCTTCACGACAAATATCTCGTCATCATTGATATATTGTTAAAATAACAATTAAATAACCTAAAATTAAAAGATTTATGTTAAAGTTATGGAATCATTTTACTATATATATAGCAACAGGATTTCATGGATTACATGTAATTATTGGAACATTATTTCTTTTTATTTGTTTAATTCGTCATTTAAATAACCATTTTTCTAGCAACCATCATTTCGGATTTGAAGCAGCAGCTTGATATTGACATTTTGTAGATGTAGTATGATTATTCCTTTATATTTCTATTTATTGATGAGGAAATTAATTATTTATATAATATATTTAGTATATTTGACTTCCAATCAAAAAGTTTAATAATTTTAATATAAATAATTATTTTAATAACATACATTTTTTTAATTATTATCATTTTTTTTTTTTTATATTATTATCTAATATTATAATATTATTATCAATTATTTTATCAAAAAAAACTTTTTCAGATCGAGAAAAATGTTCTCCATTTGAATGTGGATTCGACCCTAAATCTTCAGCACGAATTCCATTTTCATTACATTTTTTTTTAATAACTGTAATTTTTTTAATTTTTGATGTAGAAATTGCTCTTATTTTCCCTATTATCCCTTTATTTAAATTAGTAACTTTTATTTTTGACGGCACGGTTGGCGCAGTGGTTAAGCGATTGACTGCTGCGCTGCGTGTCGCGGGTTCGATTCCCGCACGGAACAAATATTTGTATGACCTACATGTATTTGTTCCGAGTCTGGGTGTTTTTCTATCTATAATATGTATGTATTTACAAAAAAAAATGTATATAAGTAGTTTATCAGCCATCTTGTTACCATAACACAAGCATTAGGTTGCTTAGCTTGGGACAAATGGTGCTGTGTGAAATGTCCAGGGATATTATTATTATTATTATTATTATATTTTTTGAACAAAAATTAGATTTTTTTTTATTTTAATTTTATTAATTGGGTTATACCATGAATGAAATCAAAATATATGAAATTGAACTAACTAAAAATAAGGATTATAGTTTAAATTAAAACATTTGATTTGCATTAAAAAAATATTAAAAATTTAATTTATCTTAAATAAGAAGCAATTATGCATTTAATTTCGACTTAAAAGAAAGAGTTAATAAACTCCTTATTTATACATTAATTGAAACCAAAAAAGAGGTATATCACTGTTAATGATAAAATTGAATTGATTTGATTTGATTTGATTTGATTTTTTTTTTTTTTTTTTTTAATTAAATTCCAATTAAATAATACCGAAATATAAAGATTAAAATTAAGCTGCTAACTTAATTTTTAGTGGTTAAATTCCATTAATATTTCTATTTATATAGTTTAATTAAAACTTTACATTTTCATTGTAAAAATAAAATAATATTTTTTTATAAATAAATTATTTAAAGATAATTTTATCTCCTTAATATCTTCAATATTACGCTCTAACTTATAAGCTATTTAAATTCAATTAATTATTAAATAATAATATAAATAAAATAATCATTATTCAAATAATAAATCTAAATAAATAAATTTTAAAATTATTAATTTGATAAATATGATAAAATAAAGAATATTTTTTTACAATTTCTACTATACCAAACCCTCTGTATAATTCTCTTCAACCTAAATCAATATTTTTTAATAAATTTTGACCAAAATTTAAAAAATAATATCTTAAACCATAAGTAGATAAATTTGGCATAAATCATATTAAACATAAAAAATTTCTTAAGTTATAAGTTATAATAAACTTATTAATTGAGTAAATTTTTATATTTCTAATAAAATATCCTATTAATCCTCCAATTAATCTAACATAAATTACTATTATTTTTAAATTAAAAGGTAAATAAATTATATATGGGTAAGAAAAAATCATTCATCTTAAAAATCTTCCTCTAATAATTCTCATAAATAATAAAACAAATATTCTTTTTAATATAATATAATCTTCATCATATAAATTATAAATTCTAATTAAATTATAATCACCCACTATTAAATATATTGTTAAACGAAAAGTATAAAATATAGTTAACCCAGTAGAAATATAATATAAAAAAAAACTATTAAATTTAAATTTCTAAATCTAACCAACTCTAAAATTAAGTCCTTAGAATAAAACCCAGCTAAAAAAGGAATCCCACAAAGAGCTATATTAGAAATATTTATACATAAAGAAGTTAAAGGAATATATAATCTAATCCCCCCTATAAAACGAATATCTTGAGTATCATTTATCATAATATGAATAATAACCCCAGCACATATAAATAATAAAGCTTTAAATATAGCATGAGTCAACAAATGAAAAAAAGCTAAATCAGGTAAACCTATTCTTAAAATTCTTATTATTAAACCTAATTGTCTTAAAGTAGATAAAGCAATAATTTTTTTTAAATCAAACTCATAATTAGCTGAAATACCAGCTATAAACATAGTTAACCCAGATAATAGTAATAACAATTTAAAAAAAAATATATCTAATAATAATATATTAAATCGAATCAATAAATAAACCCCAGCCGTAACTAATGTAGAAGAATGAACTAAAGCTGATACAGGAGTAGGTGCTGCTATAGCAGCAGGTAATCAAGATCTAAAAGGAATTTGAGCACTTTTTGTTATTGAAGCTATAATGATTAACCCCCCAATTATTTTTATTTCTAAATCATTATTTATAAATTCTAAATAAAAAATAGAAGCATTTTTCCTGATACAAAAAATGTCATATTATGTATCTAGCCTGTCTGAAACCTAGTAAACATGTGAGATAGGCGTTTCGACTTTCCCGGTATTATCGGCATTATTTGGGTCACAGTGATAATAATTTTTATAAATTTTCTCTCCACTGTAGGTAGGTGTGTGTGTGTGTGTCTATAAAATAGATAGCATTGTCACGCGGATTTCAGTTGTAAACTCACCATGCAGAAATGACTAGGTTTCAGACAGGCTAGATACATAATATGACATTTTTTGTATCAGGAAAAATGCTTCTATTATGTAGTCTGAGCCTGTCTGAAACCTAGTAAACATGTGAGATGTGTTTATTATCGTGTAATAGTTCTGTAGCTAAGGCCCAGTGTTGTCGTGCGGTGTCCCACAGGGATCGGTTCTGGGGCCGCTCCTGTGGGACATCGGTTACGACTGGGTGCTGCGGGCAGACCTCCCTGATGGCGTCAGCGTAGTTTGCTACGCTGACGACACGCTGGTCCTGGCGCAGGGGAGGTCGTATCAGGCGGCGGCCGACGCGATGACACGCGGGGCTGCGATAGTCGTGGATAGGATCCGGCGGTTGGGTCTCGAGGTGGCATTGCACAAGTCCGAGGCCATGTCCTTTCATGGGCCCCGGTACGGGCCACCTTCGGGATCCCAACTGATGGTAGGAGGGGTTCACATCGGCGTCGAGGCAACGATGAGATACCTGGGTCTCGTCCTCGACAGCCGGTGGAACTTCGTCGAACATTTTCGACGTTTGGCCCCCAAACTGGAACGGGCCGGGGCCGCCTTAAAGCGGCTCCTGCCCAACCTGAGGGGGCCAAACGCCTCCTGCCGGAGGCTTTACGCGGGGATCGTGCGGTCCATGGCCCTATATGGGGCCCCGGTGTGGGCGCGTTCACTGCGGCTTCGAGCCGCACACTACCTGAACGCGCCCCAGAAGGTGGTAGCCACAAGGCTAATCCGGGGCTACCGCACGATCTCGCGCGAGGCGGCAAGCCTCCTTGCCGGACTGCCGCCATGGGATCTGGAGGCGATAGTCCTCGCGCGCCTGCATGACTGGCGCGCGGAGGCACTATGCCGGGGGGAAACTCTGCACCCGCGGCAAATCGCTGCGGAGCGGACGGACCTCCGGCGCGATCTCATGGCGGAATGGAAGGCGCGACTATCGCAACCCAGCGCAGGGCACGCCACGATAGTGGCGATAAGACCCCTCTTTGAGGAGTGGCTAGAGAGGCGTCACGGCGTTCTCACGTACCGCCTGACGCAGGTCCTCTCCGGACACGGATGTTTCGGGAGGTTCCTGCACATCATCAGGCGGGAGGAGACGCCCGGGTGTCACCACTGCCAGGATCGCCCAGAGGACACGGTGGAGCACACGGTGGAGGTCTGCCCTGCTTGGGCGGAGCCCCGCCGTGTCCTCGTAGAGGCGATCGGCAACGGCGGCGACCTCTCGCGCCCGGCCCTGGTGCAAGCCATGGTCCGGGGCGAGAGAGAATGGGAGGCAGTCACCTCCTTCTGCGAAGCAGTCATGCTAGCGAAGGAGGTGGCGGGGAGGCTGAGGGAGAACACCTCACGCCTCAGCCGCCGCGGGAGACGCTCCGGGCGTCGGGAGCCGCGTGACGACTCCCGGCCACCGTAGGCGCGGGCCTGCGGGCGGTGAGTAATGGGTAGCTCACCGTCCGATCAGGACCAGGCCCGTGCCGGACGGCGCGTTGTGTTCCACGCGCGCCTCAAAGAGAAAATGTCAGCAGAGGACGGGGCCCCATAGGGCCGAAGCCTGCCGGGGCGGCGGGATTTTCCGAAAGGTTAACCGCTGCCCTGGAACAGAAAGGGCTAAGGACGGAACACGGGTGGGTTTTAGTCAGTAAAAGTCTGACACTCCCTTCCGCTCCACCCAGAGCGGGAGGGGTCATTTGATGATTTCCCATCCACAAAAAAAAAAAAAAAAAAAAAAAAAGGCCCAGTGTTTTATGTAAATAAATTAAATATCTCGCGATGCCGTCTGGACCTGGATTTTTGGGCTCGGTTTTTACTGATTGACACCAAGTAACCCATTTCAGCCATGATTGCTTATATGTCCTCAAGGTAGATGGCCTCCAGCTGGACTCAATCAACGATCTTTGTGATGGTGACCAGTCATGTAATAAGTCGTCCCACCCCGTATCAGCCATACCTCCAACGCAAGACGGTCCACTTGAGGAGGTGGACGGCCCGTGGTTGAATCTATCAACACCCTGTGTAGGTTGCGAATGGTGAGGGGCGGGCACAGAGCTCTCGTCTTGAGGTCCGCTCGCCAAAACACGTTCAGCCACCGGGGACACACAACCATGTACTTCCCCCTCGCATGGTTGAGTGCAAACAGTACCTGGTGCATGAGGCATGGTGGTGGAAATACCCATGCCAGTTTGTACGACCAACTCCTGCTGAACGCGTCGTGATACACTGCCATCGGATCCCTGAGATCCCTCGATGCGTACCGGGGAACTACGTGGGCAGTTTGCGATGCAAATAGATCCATTACTGGAGTTCCCCATTTGCGAAATATGACTTCGCAAGCTTCGGGAAGTAGATGCCACTCGGGAAGCTCTTTGAACCTTGACAGACTGTCTGCCACAGAGTTCAGCGGGCCTGGGATGTAACTTGTTACCAGATGGATTTTGTAGGTTATTAGGTAACTGTAAATAGTCTTGGCAATACTTAACAAAGGTTCGGAGCGAGTCCCGCCCTGGTTTCGAAGATAAGCAAGAGCCGTCCGATTGTCGCTCTGCACCAGAACTGTCTTGCCGGCGAACAGTTGAGCTTTGTTCTGTAGGACGAACAAAACAGCTAGGAGTTCCTTCCTGTTGGCTCGAAGCGAGGTTTCTTGACGTAGCCACTGGCCCTGCAAGAGATCTCCGTCTACATAAGCTCCCCAACCGAGATCCGACGCGTCCGTCACTATAAAGTGAGACGGTGGTTGGGGCCAAATTTTGCTCCCCTCTCGAAAGTGGACCCTCCACCAGACAAGGTCTGCTCGAGCTTGAGGAGTTGATGCCACCCAGGTTCCCTCGCGGACTGCTCTCTGCATGAGTGCCAGGACACCGCGGAAGTTTATTCTGCCGTATGGAACTATGAAGCTGGCGTGGTTTAACCAACCTACTACGTTTTGGAGTTCCAACGGGGACCAGACTGTTTTGACAAGCAACCCCTCTATACAGCAATCCAGACTCTGAAGCTTTTTCTCTGGCAAAGTCTTGAGATTCGTCCTCGAGCTCCACTCGATACCTAGAAATTTCAGATTCTGAACTGGCCTCGACGACGATTTCTCGTTGTTTATTTTCCAGCCCAGTTCGTGGAGCAGGGCCTTGGCAAGGCGTGCATGTCCCTGGAGCTTGCGCCGGGACTGGTTTACCAACAAGAAGTCGTCGAGATAGACGAGAACCCTTACTCCTCGTAGCCGCAGCTGGTGGGCTACCCAATTTGAGAGTGTAGCGAATGTTCTCGGTGCACTTGCTAGGCCAAACGGCAGACAGGTCATCTGCCACACGACTTGGGTTTTGAAAGGCGCCTGAATGTCTGGCGCTACAAACCTCAGGAAACGGCGATGTGACTCGGCGATCGGCACATGAAAGTAGGCCTGGCCCAAGTCGATTTTCATCATCCAGTCGTTGGGTTGAAGAAAACCTGGTATCTTGAACATGTTGAGTAGACGGAACTTTGTTGAGCTCAGGTACCTGTTGATTGCCTTCAGATTGAGCACCGGGCGGTTCGAGCCGTCTTGCTTCAGTACCAAGAATAGGTGAGATTCGAAACCGGCATTGTCTGGAGCGGGCTCGATCACACCCTGTGCTGCCATCTTTTGAATCTCGTGCCGCATCGCCAGCGAGTTGTCGACTGGAAATTGGCTGTGCGTGGCAAATCTCCTCAGCGGAGGCTTTAAAATGAAAGGGATTCGGTATCCCTGAATTACCTTTAAAATGTGAGGGGGAGCGCGCTTGGTCCTCCACGCAGCTAGGAAACGACGAAGCTGACCCCCTCTGAAGGAGTCATTGACGTCGGCGGGAGCGGCCATCGTCCTGGCGGCGCTGCTGCTGGCGGTTGCGCTGCCCATCCGATCGCTTCCCAGCTGGGGGTGCCCTGGATCTAGTGGCCGGTGCAGGGGCGTGCGGCCTGTTGAATGTGGAAGTGGAGCTTGAGCCACGAAAATTCTGCGCCATTGGAAGCTGAGTCCGATGTGGCGAACCCTGCCTACCCTCAGCAGATAGGTTCGGCCGGCGGAATATCTTCGAACCCCCTCCAAGCCGGTTGAGCGTCTCGGTGAATGCTGCTCGGTTGAACAGACAGTCGCGGCTCGGCGGGACACGTTTAAGGGCGGCTTTGTTGTACTTGTCCCGAACGCCGCTGAGCACCGCATCACGACGCTGTTCTAGAATGCCGGCCCTTCTACCACACACAACCTGCAACAGATCTTTAGAAACTTCTGAGAACAAACTGCCGCTTGCAAAAGCTTCTGAAAGCGTGGCGTGCAAAGAAGCTGGAGCATCCTTTATTGCAATAATATTCCTAATAGCTATTTGCACAGCTTCACGTTGAGCCAAGAGCATGTTCGTAATAGCGGCAAAAGATTGGTCAAGAGATCTCAAAAGGTAAGGTTTATGTTCGAACGGGGCTAATTCTTCATTTAAGTCTAAATGTGTAAAAGCGGGGGTAGCCAGGTATTTTTTCTGAGTCTCAACATAACGAATATTTGTCCATTCAGAATCATCAAAATGTTGTAACTTTGTAACTGCGTCAAGACGCGTCTTATCAGCCTTTTTAATAGATTCAGCCAACGTGGTTTCCAAATCTTCTAGCTCAGGCGCCAATGGTAGGGCCGGAGGCATAAGATCGGACAGGGCGTCCGAGTCATTATTCTGCCGACCCTGTTGCGTGGGACTAATAAACCCAAGCGCCGCTGGAGCGGATAAGCCAGGTGGCTGCACATGCGACAGTAACAATTTAATTGAAGTTAACTCACGGTTCATCTGTTCAAACCTCTCGTCAAGAACATCCGGGGGGCTGACATCCTTGCTGCGCGAAGCAGAACGCGGTACGTTTGGCGGTATGTCGGGTGATCGCAACGTCCGCGATGGGCCCGGCAACGGTGGTGTCAGCAGCATCGATGGCAAATCAAGCATGACCTGCGCCGACGTGCTTGAGGTCCCGACACCCACGTTCGCCTGCCCCGCGTCGCGCCGCGGCGTTTTGGGCGGCGGCAAGGACTCGTCCGAATCGGAAATATCTTCATCCGGGAGGCAGAGCCGCCGAGAACCGTGACTACGCTTAGCCATTTTTGCCGATGTGAACGCGACGAAGTCGAAAAACCAACTGAAGTCCGCGTGACAATGCTATCTATTTTATAGACACACACACACACACCTACCTACAGTGGAGAGAAAATTTATAAAAATTATTATCACTGTGACCCAAATAATGCCGATAATACCGAGAAAGTCGAAACGCCTATCTCACATGTTTACTAGGTTTCAGACAGGCTCAGACTACATAATATAATTTCATCTACCATAATTCATTATTCAAGAAATAGATATTAAAATTAAAACATCACCAATTCGATTTCTTAAAGCAGTTAATATTCCAGCGTTATAAGATTTTAAATTTTGATAATAAATTACTAAACAATAAGAAACTAACCCTAATCCATCCCATCCTAATAAAATTCTAATAATATTAGGACTAATAATTAATAATATTATTGAAAAAACAAATAATAAAACTAAAATAATAAATCGTATTAAATTTAATTCAGATCTTATATATCTTTTTCTATAATAAATAACAACAGAAGAAATTAAAAAAACAAATATTATAAATAATAAAGACATTCAATCTAATAAAATAGATATAATAACTCTTATTGAATTAAAAGAAATAATTTCCCATTCTAATAAAATAACTATATTATTTATAATAAAATAAATCATAAAAAAAAAATTTATTATTCTTATTATTAATAAAAAAATAAATGAAATAAAACAAATTGAATACTTTACATTATTGATAATTTAAAATGAATTACTCATATTTTTGACACCACAAATCAATATTTTATTTAAATTATTTAAATAAAATCAAATTATTCTATAATCAATCTTCAAAACTAAAATATTTAAAGGTAATCAATGTAATATTAATATTAAATACTCCCGAGAAACACCTATATAATAACTATAAATACCAGAATAATATTTTCCATGTTGAATAAATGAATATAAATACAAGCTGTAACCAGCTCTAAAAAAAGAAACTAATATTAATATTAATATAGAAATCCAAGATCATCTTATTAATCTATTAATTAAACTAATTTCCCCTATAAGATTTAATCTAGGAGGAGCAGCTATATTAGAAGATATTAATAAAAATCACCACAATCTTATTGAAGGTATAAAATTTATTATACCTTTATTAATATATAAACTTCGTCTATGTAAACGTTCATATCTAATATTAGCTAAACAAAACATACCTGATGAACACAATCCATGACCAATTATTAAAATATAAGACCCAATAAATCCTCAATAATTTATAACTATAATTCCACTAATAACAATTCTTATATGAGCAACAGAAGAATAAGCAATCAATGATTTAATATCAACTTGACACAAACACTTTAATCTAATATAAAATCCACCAATTAATCTAATAACAATACTAATATAATTTAACTTTAAGTTAATTTCCTGTAAAAAAATTAATAAACGTAATAAACCATAACCCCCTAATTTTAATATAATCCCAGCTAAAATTATAGAACCTGAAACAGGAGCTTCAACATGAGCTTTGGGTAATCATAAATGAACAAAATATATGGGTATTTTAACTAAAAAAGCTAAAATTATAGAAAAATATAATATATAAATATTTAAATTAAAAATTTAAAAAAAATAAATTATTATACAATTTATTTCATTAAAAACATAAAAAATACCTATTAATAAAGGTAAAGAAACAAATAAAGTATAAAACAGTAAATATATTCCAGCTTGAATACGTTCAGGTTGATAACCTCAACCAATAATTAATAATAAAGTAGGAATTAAACTCCCCTCAAAAAATAAATAAAATATAAACATATTTATTGTTCTAAAAGTTAAATATAACATAATTAATAAAAAAACAACATTAAATAAAAAAAAATTTACATAAAAACTTACTTTATATAAATTTTCTCTAGCTATAATTATTAAAATAGAAATTCAAATTCTTAACATAATTAAACCATAAGACATAACATCGCAAGATATTATACAGGGTGTCAGGAGAACGCTTCCGAAGCCAGAACGTAGATTATATACAACCTTTATGCAAACGGATACCACTAACCTTTCGCCTGAAATTGATTATTTTCGCGCGTCACGTGGACTTGGGGTCGTCAGCCGCACAGCTGTCGGCGAGCGCGCGCGCACTTTGAACTTGAGGTCACGCGCAAGCGTCAGATGATATTTATTTACGAATACGTTTAATAGCAAATAATGGTTTAATTTAACTGTTCTCACAGCATAGTGTACGAAAAATGCTAAAAAAAATAGGTAAAATTGTTCATTTTTTTTTCTCATTTTTTTATGGTATCGTATCGAGAATCAGTAGCCCTATCACCTGTCTTCGTTTTCGGAAGCGTTTCCCTGCCACCCTGTATAACTTATATTACAAAATAAATTTAATCTTATTCTTAAATTTATAAATAAAAATACTAACAAAAATAATATCATTTGAACCATTCAAAATATATTTTTTATAAAACAAAAAGGAATTATAAAAATTAATATAATTAAAAATTTTATCATTATAATTTTATAAATAATAAATTAATAATAATAAATAATTTATAATAAAATAATTATATATATATATATATATTAATTTATTTATATTATTTTATATTATAATAAATTAAATCTTTGAAAATAATCATTTCCATGAGTTCGAATTATTGAAACTAAAATAGATAACCCTAAAGCCCCCTAACAAACTGAAAAAACTAAAAATACTATTAATATATATATACAGTGTGGGGAGGACAATAGGATCATAAATGAAACTTCGTATAAGTCATGATATTCCCAACCGTCACACAAAAAATCAAATGAATATATCCAGTAGTTTAGCCACAGGACTTTATTTTTCATTTTAAGTATTTTCTACACGATGTATTGTAAACAGAAAAGCACGCGACAGGTTAACGACAGACGTTGCCAGCTCGCTACTATAAAAACTACGTCTTTTCATTCAAACTTATTTTCTCAATGCAAATTATACTTTATGCCCGAGCCATAAGAGTCATAAAGCGTGTCATCACAGCTACTATAAGAAAAAATGCATGCGAAAGTTATTACTTTGCTGTTACGCACTCTTGTCAATCGCAAAATATGTATGTGCGAAAGAGATAGCTAAGTTTTCTTGTTCCTACTTTGCTACTTGTCGGCGTGTCTCGGTTATGGTTATGCCTTCAGTCAGTGAGTCACCGGACGTGCTTCCTGCCTGTGACGCGTTTTGTTTTTCTCTGGAAATTCGGATGCGCCCGCGCCTCGCCCGTTTGAAGTCACCGCGCGAGTGTTATCGTATCATTGTTGGTTGTGTTGTGTTGTGCGAAATTTGACGCTTTGTTTTAATAGTGACAGGACACATAAACGTATTAACGTACTTAGTTAAATAGCTAAGTAAACTTAGGTAACTTGAGGATACGGGAAAATCAATCCTTGATCCCGCACGTAGATGGTGCTCCTCCACGTGCAAATGTGATTTCAGACGAAAGAATGATTAATTATTATGATCGCAATCCGACGTGCAGTCTGCGTAATGCAGGTCGACATTTTCGTGTAAATCACAAAACTATTCAAAAAGTTTTGAAACGTGACAAACGCAGACCTTATAAGTACAAGAAAGTACCAAGCATTGTTACCGAGAGATAAGCCAATAAGAGAAACTTTCTGTCGCTGGTTGGAAACCAAACATGTCGAGAATCCTGACTTCCTGTACCTACAATGTGCTGTGGACTGACAAGAGTACATTCACAAGGAATGTTTTATGGAACCGACAGAACCTTCGGTACTGGAGCCGAGTGAATCCGCATCTAGTACGGGAGTCTTCGCACCAGTACAGATTTGCGGTCAATGTGTGGGCTGGCATACACAGAAATACCATTATTGGTCCGGTATTTATTTATGGCAATTTAAATGCTGTAAAGTTCATTGAACTCCTCGACGGATCCGTTTCCGAGTACACGGACGAACTTTCGCTGGACGTGTACAGGCAGATGTGGTACCAGTTAGATGGAGCACCAGCTCATTCAGTGGTGTCTGCAAGAGAGCGTTTGACTCAAATGTTCGGACAGCAGTGGATTGGCCGTTTTGGACCAGTGCGGTGGCCAGCGAGGTCACCAGATCTCACGCCCCTGGATTTCTTTCTGTGGGGTCACATAAAGAATGAGGTATAATAATATTATATTCCTCTTCTTCCTAAATAAATAATATTCCTCAACAGAAGTTACTACCGTTGAGGAATTAAAAAATAGAATAATAATATCTTTTAATAAATTGAAAGAAATGGCTGCTAATGGTGACCTATTATCAAGAGTGAGAAATAACATTATACGCCGGTGTAGTTTATGTATTCAAGAACACGGCGGACATATTGAAAATAAAAAATTTTAATAACTGGCGACATAATTATGTGATCGAAAAGTGATTGTGAATAATAAATTGATTAGTGAATAACTCGCGGGTGAATGATGCCCGACTATTTGGTTAATATTCTGTGATTTGATTTGTGTAATTGAGCATTAATAATAATAAGAATACGCCAAACATTCGCCGTCGTCCGCGTCGGCCACATGAATGAAACCAAGCTGCGTTGCCATTCTTATCGCAGGTCAGTGTACCAATTTTATAAATGGTGTTTTATTTTGTTTGCAGTTTTAAGCTATTTAGTTTGTTAGAAAAAATTGTTTTTTTAATTTCGATGTTCGGATTTATTTGATAGTTTACAAATGTTTCTATAAACCAGTATTGCCAGTGTTTTCATTTAAAGTCATATTGTCATCTCCACATTGTATATCATAATCAATTAAACTTAAATAAATTAATAAAAAAAAAAAATATTCTTAAAACAATAAACTCTAATCTTAACAAAACAATTAATAAATGCTTATGTTTAGAAATAAAAATTAAATTTCCAACAATAAATATTAAAATAAAAATAATTCATATATTTAAAATTATCATTTGTTTTTATAGTTTAAAAAAATATTGGTCTTGTAAATCAAAGTTAAGTATACTACTTTAAAAACTTCAAAGAAAAAGAATTTCTTTATCAATAATCTCCAAAATTATTATTTTAATTAAACTATTCTTTGATTTGATATTATTAAATTAACTTTATCATTATTATTAATTATAATTTCTTTTTTTATATTATTTTTAAATAACCCTTTATCAATAGGATTAATAATTTTAACTCAAACTTTATTAACCTGCTTACTAACAGGAATATTAATTAAAACTTATTGATTTTCTTATATCTTATTTCTTACTTTTTTAGGAGGTTTATTAGTTCTTTTTATTTATGTTTCAAGAATTGCATCAAATGAAATATTTAAACCTATAATTAATTTAAAAAAAAGATTTTTTTTCTTATTAATTTTGATAATAATAATTCAATTTATATTTTTTAACAATATATTTTGAATAAATTTTTCAATAAATTCTGATATAAATAAATTTTTTGAATTAACATTATTTTTTAATAATGAAAATAAAATTAATTTAAGAAAACTATATAATAATCAAACATTTTTAATTATAATAATGTTAGTAATTTATTTATTTATTACTTTAATCGCCGTTGTAAAAATTACTAATATTTTTTATGGTCCAATTCGATCATCTTTAAATTAAATATAAATGATAAATATTTTTTTAACTTTACGAAAAACCCATCCTATTTTAAAAATTATTAATGGATCATTAATCGATTTACCATCACCTTCAAATATTTCAACTTGATGAAATTTTGGTTCATTATTAGCTTTATGTTTAATTATTCAAATTTTAACTGGATTATTTTTAACTATATATTATACTGCTAATATTGAAATAGCATTTTATAGAGTAAATTATATTTGCCGAAATGTAAATTATGGTTGATTAATTCAATATAATAAATAATATAAAAATTTATCAAATTTTATTTTAAAATAAAATTATTTATAATAAATTAAAATTTTTTAACAATTTAAATCATAAAAATTTTAATTAAAATTAATAATACTTATACAAATTTAAATTAAAGCTTATCCCTTAACATATAATTTTATTTTATAAGAAAATTAATTAATTAATTTTCTTATAAAATAAAATAAAATTAAATTTTTTTCTAAAAAAACTAGATATATTTAAAAACGATTAACATTTCATTTCAAATTAATTATTTTAAATATTTATGCTACAATAACTTTATTAATTAATTATCTCTTTTAAATTCGAGAATTTCTTAACTAAAAATATTTTTTAATAAACTCTGATACCCAAGATACATTAAATTAAAATTACTTTTAATTAATTTTATTTTCAATTATTTCAAAATTCTTTTACAATACTAATTTATTATAAATTATTTAATTTTTTCTTATAAAATACTTTAACCCCCATTAAGATATTTTTAATTAAATTTTTTTTTATTATAATATTATTTATTAATTTTTCCCCTCAAATTAATTAATTTAATTTTTAATATCTTTTCAATGTAAATGAAATACTTTAAATTCAAGCTCTAATTTGTTCTTTCTAGAAACACTTTCCAGTACCTCTACTTTGTTACGACTTATTTCAACTTATTAATATATGAAAGCGACGGGCAATATGTACATATTTTAATTTTTAATCATTTTATTAAAATAAATAAAATTACATTTAAATCCACTTTCAATTAATTTTTACAAATTAATATTCATTTAAATAAATTTATTGTAATCCATTATATTCTTAATTATAATCTGCATCTTGATCTGATTTAAATTAATATTATAATTTTTAAATATTAATTTTATTAAAAAATATTTTTTTAACAACGATATACAAAATTATAAATTAAGTAAATTTATTCGTGGAATATCAATTATTAAACAGATTCCTCTAAATGAACTAAAATACCGCCAAATTATTTAAGTTTCAATAAATAATTATTTACTATTTTAGTATTTTAAATTTAAATTTTAATAATAGGGTATCTAATCCTAGTTTTTTATAAAATTTATTAAATCATAATTAAAAACATAAAATTTTATTAAATTAAAATTTCACCTAATAATTTAAAATTTTTATTATAAAATAATTTCATTAATTAATCACTAATAAAATTTAATTTAATTTTTGTATAACCGCAACTGCTGGCACAAAATTTGTTATTAATTTAAATATTACTAAATCTTAATTTCTTAAATAATTTAATATTAATTACTACTATAAATATAAATTATTATTTAAATAATTTAAAATTAACACTAAAATTTATATGTAAAATAAACTTAAAATAAATCAATAAACCATAAAAAATTTATTTATATATAAATTTTTTTAAATAGATTTTTTTTTTTTTTTATATTAAAATATTTAATATAAATTATTAAATTTTAAATAATTTCTTTTTTTTCTCTTTATAATAATTATATTAAAAACTAAATTAGAAATAAACAATTAATATTAATATAAATTATATAATATTAAAATTTTTAATTTTATAATTTTTAATATATATATATAATAAATTAAATTTATAATATAATAATTAATATTTAATTAAATAATTATTAAAATATTTAATATAAATTATTAAATTTTAAATAATTTCTTTTTTTTCTCTTTATAATAATTATATTAAAAACTAAATTAGAGATAAACAATTAATATTAATATAAATTATATAATATTAAAATATTTAATTTTAATTTTATAATTTTTAATAAATATATATATATATAATAAATTAAATTTTTAATATAATAATTAATATTTAATTAAATAATTATTAAAATATTTAATATAAATTATTAAATTTTAAATAATTTCTTTTTTTTTCTCTTTATAATAATTATATTAAAAACTTAATTAAAGATAAACAATTAATATTAATATAAATTATATAATATTAAAATATCTCATTTTAATTTTATAATTTTTAATATATATATATATATATATATAGAATAATAATAATAAATTAAAATTTTAATATAATAATTAATATTTAATTATTATTTAAACCATCTTTAATAAATTTTCATATAATAATATATAATATTATTAAAGATAAGCTAAATTAAGCTTTTGGGTTCATACCCCAAATATAAAGGAAATACCTTTTTTTTTAAAATAAAGTGCCTGATTAAAGGGTTATTCTGATAGGATAAATTAAGTAATTATTTTACCTTTATTATATTTTATAGAATTAAACTATACCTAATAGTATCAAAAACTATTGTGCATCTTACACTAAAATATAAAATTTTGAATTGTAAATTCTCAAAAGAAATATAAAATTTCTTATTTTAAATTTTTTTATTTAATTCTAACAAGATATTTTTCATATTTATTTTATTTTTTAGAACTTTAATTTCAATTTCTTCTAACTCATGATTTGGGTGTTGAATTGGATTAGAAATTAATCTTTTAAGATTTATCCCCCTAATTTCTAATGCTAATAACTTATTATCAACTGAAGCCTCTTTAAAATATTTTCTTACTCAATCTATTGCATCTATTAATTTTTTATTTACAATTTTAATTAAAATAATTATTATAAAAAAATTTGAAGTAATAATTTCATTTCTATCATAATAAACTCATCAATACTTATAAAAATAGGAAGAACCCCCTTCCATTTTTGATTCCCCAATATTATTGAAGGTTTATCTTGATTTAATAGATTTATTTTAATAACCTGACAAAAAATCACCCCTATAATTATTTTATCTTATTATTTAAATAAAAATTTCATTATTATTATTATTATTTTAAATATTATGGTTGGAGCTATTGGAGGATTAAATCAAACCTCTTTACGTAAATTAATAGCTTTTTCTTCAATCAATAATTTAGGTTGAATACTCTCATCTATTATAATTAGAGAAACTTTATGATTTTTTTATATTTTTTTATATTCTTTTATAATTAGAATTATATGCTCTTTATTTTATATCTTAAATATATATTTTATTAATCAATTATTTATTAATAATATAAATTTTTTTATTAAAATTAATTTATTAATTAATTTTCTTTCTTTAGGTGGATTACCACCTTTTATTGGATTTTTCCCTAAATGAATTATTATTAATTTTTTAATTAATAATAATATATATTTATTGGTTTTTATTTTTATTGTAATAAGTTTAATTATATTATTTTTTTATATTCGTATTAGATATTCTGCTTTTATATTTAATTATTTAAAAATAAAATGATTTAAAATTTTTATTAAAAATAATTATTTTATAATAATTGTAGCGTATGTCGTCACCGTTTCCGGCACAAAGAAGTCCAGTTAGTTAGGCAAGAATTTATTTCACACAATGGTAGTACAGCACTGAATATATATAGGACGAACCCACACAACCTTTTCCCAGAAGGGACGAAGGAGGGGATAAGGTGTCCTCTAAACCAAAAAAAAGACAATAAGTCTATAGTTTAGGCTAACTTTGTAGCGGAGTCCCGTGTAACTATACCAAGTAGGACGTAATTCACGGATGCACCACTAGTTCAGTCTTCTTAAAAAAAACAAATATACCACCGGAGGTCATTGACTCTCGGAGACTCTCGACACCGCGATTCAGAAACGTGACGTATTGCGACAGCGCCATCTAGCGTCGATTAGCGGCATGTTGTGGTGTCTCTCTTTTATGATGGGTGGCGTTGGTGGATTAAAATAAGGTTTGTTACATAATTGATTTTTTTACCTTTATTTCTTTAATGGGAATAATTCTCAGAACTTTTTTTTTTTTATTAAGGTTTTAAGTTAAATTAAACTAATAATCTTCAAAATTATTTATAAAGAAATTATTGTTTAAGCCTTAATAGAAATTTCTATTCCTTAAAATTTGCAATTTTAAATCATTATTGAATATAAAGCTAATTAACAGAGGCAGTAACTCATACTCTAGTTGGTCAATTAGTTCCTTTGATAATCTATAAACGCTCACATAGTCGTCATCTCGGGTTAATAAAGATAAACTTCGAATTTGATTATATTGTTGACGCTTTTCTAATTTATCCAAAGCATGAGCCTCTTCTAATAAAGATTTCAACAAAAACATTCTTGCCATCGTTATCGCTTACGTATTCACTTTACACAACGCCCAAAAAGTAGTTTTTAACCACAAATGATATAGTAATTGTACTAATTTTTAACACTGTGACATTAAAATATTATTAGTACACAATTTTCAAAGGATTTCTTCTATTTTCACTCGTAAAATAGATGCTTTTTATTTGACACTTTGAATCGGGAACGAATTCGAAGTGAGCGTAGAAGTGACAGGGGAATTATCTTACTGAATGCCACTTCTTATGTCATCTCATACTTCTGTCAAAATCTCATGGTCAATTTAGTTCAACTCGCTGACATTCTCGCAAGGGTGGCGCCTAGTGTAAAATCGAGTTTTTAGAATGCCAATCAAGAAACTCACAGCGGATTCAGATTCGAAATTTAGAATGAGGTCTTACAGAATCACACTACTGAAGTTGAAGTCATTGACCTACGTAGTGCGGTGACACGTTTGTTATGATTTGAATTTAAGAAACCTAAGAAACCGAAAAGGAGAATGCCCAGGCACAATACTCTTGATAACTGTCTCGTGTCTCAAAAAGTTGAACAGCATCAACTATCTAAAATAAAAATATATTTTTTAAATAAGACTTAATTAATATTTATAATGGGATAGTATTTTGAACAATAATTAGTACTTTTAAGCTTCTGACTATAAGGTACGCCATTTTTTACTATAGCCTGTCAAAACTAGGGGTGTCCATTTTTTCTATTTCGTGTACTGTGCCTAACTACCTACCCGCCTACAAAAATACATAATAATATCGATTCTGTATTGATTGTTCGATTTATTATTGCGTATAAAGTTAAATAACTGTTTATTTAAGAAAACAGCTGTATACAATATTTTTTTTAAATCGATAAATAGCTCGCAAGGTAAAATAAATAAATCAGTTTCTTTATCCCCACAGAATTAGACATTATGTTGTAGGTACATTTATCTGTCGCATCACTGGGTGGCCGAGATGCGAAACATCGGGTGTTCTTCACGATCCGACATAGTTTACGTATGTGTGGGCACTGTAGCGGGTACTCGAACGAAAAGATAATTTTAATTTAAAGTAACTTTAATAAACTAGCGATTATCAACCGAAACGCACACTTGCGTCAGAAACAAACACGTGCGTACGGTACTGAGCGTTTGCCAAGACTGTCCGAGCTGGACTGTCGACTGTAGACTGTCGCAACACTCGGTCTCTCCGCCAGTCCTCGCTGCATCCCCTCCACGGACGATCGTGTCCAAGCGGTAGGGCTCGCTTGCGTTTCCGATCACATGATTATTCGTTTACCCATCAAATTGTTAGATGGCGCTGTCCGCTGTACTACGGCGGCATCTATCCACGACACGGCCATCCCTGACTAGCACCCGTCCTCGGGTGTAGTACCTGTGGACCAAATATGCTCAGAGAGTAAAAAAGCTCGGCTATCCTGCCAAATACCCAATAACTAAGGTAGCTCGGCTATCCTGCCAATACCTAATAACTAAGGTAGCTCGGCTATCCTGCCAATACCTAATAACTAAGGTAGCTCGGCTATCCTGCCAATACCTAATAACTAAGGTGGCTTGGGTCTCACATCAAAGATTTCTTGTAGACCCATCGCCACATGTGCTTACTGCACATGAGGTGCGGTACAAAGAGACCTATCGCCACATGTACTCACTGCACATGAGGCGCTTTGTGCACCAACACAGACCTGGATCGACTGATCAAGAAGTTAAATCAAAAACCGTTAGAATTTACCGAAATTAATTTCATAAGCAATGTATACTCAACTCACAAAACTTTATTTCTGTGCACCAACACAGACCAGAATCGCACCAACGATTCTTTACATATCTGCCGCCACATATGCTACAACACATGAGGGGCTCTGTGCACCAGCACAGACAAGAATCGCACCAACGATTCTCAAAAATCTAACGCAATATGTGCTACAACACATGAAGCGCTCTGTGCACCAACACAGACAGAAATCGCACCAACGATTCCTTTTAGACCCATCGCCACATGTTACTCATGAGGTGCGGTCCAAAGATTCTTCCTGACCCATTGCCACATGTTACTCATGAGGTGCGGTCTAAAGTTTTGAGTGTACAAGCCATTCTTAATCAGATTTGGTCTCACTACCACTGTCATCAACTATGACGTCTAATTCTCGAGAAACTTGGTGATCGGTTATCCTCCTCACACAATCAGTATTCTAAGGTTCGCTGAGTGAAGCGCCTCTAAAACAATCATTAAAAGAAAACTTAGAGCCTAACTTGACTTTTAAATTGATTACTATCGTAATTGGCCTTTTTATCATTATTCCTGTGTCACGTGATCTATTATCTCGTCTCAGTTAATATCAGTCACATCGTCATCAGTCTTCACTTAACTAAGCCAATAAGGCCGACAATTAACAGTACGGTATGGTCGTAATACTACGATCTAAAAGTCAATTTTACAATTGTCCTCTTGTAAGTGTAACACGGGATCAAGAAACGTTACTAGAAAACTAAGAAGAGTATTCTAACAAAAGATCAATTAACTGGGAACGAACTCTGCCCGAACGTCAGTATACACGTCAGTGTTCACTTTATCGAAATTAACTTGAAAACAAACGTTTGAAACTTTACATAATCTAACAACCAAACCTGTTGTGATAACGCAAAACAATACTATCAGATGTCATACTAACGTTAAAAACTTGATCTAATAGCGTGGCCAGTTAAATTATCATTTTTAAGGCACAACCGGTACAACAAATAATAATAAGAATAAATCGTATACCTGTGGGTGGGTAGTTGTAATAGTTACACAAAAAAATTTGCTCGTAATTGTAATTCAATATAATTTAATAGAATCAGTATTTTTAATTATTTATGCTATATTTTAAAAGTAAATAGTTGGTACCTGCTGGTGAAGCGTTATCTCTTCACAATTTCACCTGTTACCTATTCACAATCACTACACTTCTTCGCAATGGATTCACTGGCAAGCACTCTAAGTGAATTAAGGGAGTTGTTTCACACAAAGATGTCAGCCTTTGAAGATGAACTGCAGAAGGCCCCTCCGTCACCTGTCACAACTTCTAGCCTGGCTGCGGAATTTACAATGTTCCGGTCATTCATCACGCAGGCTCTCAACAGTGTTCAGCAACAGGTGGAGCTACTAGCTCGTAGTGTCGACCAGATGGAGATGCGGGGACAGAGGAAGATCTTGCTGTTGCATGGGGTTGATGAGGAGCAGAAGGAGGACACTGCCAAGGTGATCACTGAGGTAATTTGTCACAAATTACAGCTGAGTGACTTCACCGTTGCGGACATCAGCCGATGTCACAGGATGGGACGTGCCGTCGCTAATAAAACCAGGCCTATCCTGTTCAAGCTTGGCAGTCTTGCGGTTCGGGATAAGATTTGGTTTTCTAAAGTCAAATTAAAGGCTACAGGCGTCACCATGTCCGAGTTCCTAACCAAGGGGCGGCATGATGTGTTCTTAGCTGCGAGGGAAAGATGCGGTGTCGCTAAGAGCTGGACTAAGGCAGGCTGCGTGTATGTCCTTGGTCCTAATGATTCGCGGCATCGGGTTGAGTCCCTCGCTGAATTGGACAAGATTGCGCTGAATCCCAGTGAGTCCGAGCAAGGTGATCCACATCCAGTATCGGCTGTTCCAGCCTCAGTCCCAGTAATTGCTGCTGCGAAGACCGCTAGGTTGAAGCGTGCTGCAGCTTTAAAGAAGTGATTTCATTGTGATGTCTTGTTCAAAGTCCGGATCCTGTTTTTGTTCTTTTAGTTATACCTTCAATTCATTTTTAATTTTTTACAAATGCTACAATAAATTGTAATTAATGTCACAATATTGTCACTGTCAGTGTCAATGAATACTAGTTTTGTTCGGTGCGTTTCGTTTTTCCTAACGGTGCAATTGGCAGTCTCTGACTGGTAGAAGTTATTTAATTTTAATTTTTTGTTTTGTTTAATTTTTTTTCCATTTCTTGTTTTATCCTGATATGTTTTACATTGTATTTTTTTTTTGTCTTTCTCTTTTGTTACCCGGGCTGCGTAAGTAGGTTTTAATTCTTTACATTTAATAACGCAACCGGCAGGACTAGTTACCTAAACGGTTCATTTTTATTTTTTATTACTTAGGTTTTTGTACAATTATTTATATTACATTGTTATTATATTAGGTTAATTAAGGTTAATATTTATGTCTATCGATGTAAGCAGTGATAATAGTAGTTATTTCTCTATAACAAGCAACGACGACAGTTTCGTGAGTGTTCCTTCTCTTGCTGACAGTCTCGCAGCGCAGTTTTCTGATGTTCCTAAGAATTTTAACGTTGTACATATTAACGCTCAGAGCATTCCGGCTCATTTCCACGATATGCTGGCAAGTTTTGACTGTAAGAACGTACATGCTATACTTATTTCCGAATCATGGCTTAAACCTTGTCTCCCGTCAACAAGTTACTCTCTGCCTGGTTTCCAGCTTATAAGAAACGACCGCTCGGTCGGTGCTGGTGGTGGTGTTGCCATATATCTCCGCACGCAAATTCCCTACTCTGTTGTCAATGTGTCAGCGCAGCCACCGCCATCTAATGCTGGTGAACATCTCTTCCTTGAAGTCGAACTACACCATTCGAAATTACTTCTGGGCGTCTATTATTGTCCCTCTTTACGCGTTAGCTTCTTTTCTTCATTTGAAAATCTCTTAGAAATGCTGGTCCCTTCTTACAGTCATAGCATAATCATGGGTGACTTTAATACTTGTCTGTTGAAAAAAGACCATCGCTCTTCGTCCCTGACTAATCTTTTGACTTCCAGTAATCTGTCCATTCTTCCACTGAGTGCCACTCACCATTTTCCTAACTCTACTCCTTCACTTCTTGACTTGATTTTTGTCTCTTCCCTTGATCACGTCGCTAAGCATGGCCAATGTTCAGCCGATGCCTTTTCCTATCATGACCTGATTTTTCTGTCGTACAAAATTCGCCCACCTAAGGCTAAAGCTAAAATTCTCATGCAACGCAATTTTGGTGACATGAATGTTGATAATCTTTGCGAGGATGCCAGCAATATAGATTGGTCTGCTCTGTTTGCCTCTGCTTCAGTCGATGAGCAAGTTAATATTCTTACGGCGAAGCTTATTGAGCTCTACGATCATCACGCACCTGTTCGAGCAGTTAAGGTTAGACATTTGCCGGCGCCGTGGCTCACAAATGAGATAAAAACGCTAATGCTCAAAAAAGTTACGGCAAAGGCCAAATTTAAACGTAGACCTAATGATGCTAACAGGGAAAGATACCTCTCAATCCGTAATCACTGCAACAAGGTGTGTAGGAATGCTAATCGCCACTACATTCATACTTCTGTCCAAAATGGGGACGCATCCAAAGTTTGGAAATTTCTTAGATCATTGGGGGTCGGTAAAACCCGACAAGAGACAATCCCAAAAGACATAGACATAAATGCAATGAATAATCATTTTACTGCTTCGTCCAATTTCGATAGGACAATAAAGTTGAATACATTGAATTATCTTTATTCTCTTCCGACTCCCAGTTATTCTCCATTTGTTTTTAGTCAGTTCTCCGCGTGTGATGTTAAGAAGAGCATACTATCGATTACTTCCAATGCAGTAGGAAGTGACTGCATCAGCCGTAATATCGACTGTCGCAACAAACACTATCGAAACTGCAAAAAATCGATTTTTGCTTTTTTACATAATTGAAAAGAGAGTTTAAAACTATATCGGATACATCAAAAATAATATTTAAAACGTCATAATTAAAGAAGTTTTTAATTGAACAAAATCGATACAGGACATGTTGCGCGTCGAACATCTTTGGAAGTGGTACTTACAATGATGTTCCGTGCGAGCGTGTTGCGCAAGCGTCCCGAACCTACCAGAATCGTCAGTGTTCGCCGCGATGTGACGGAGTGAGGTCGCGTTTGTTTTCTTTAGCTAGGTTTCGTGTTTAGTTTTTGTTTTTTTATATTCTTAAGATTGTCAAAATGGTGAGTCGGGGTAGACAACTAGTTAATTTGATTAACAAAAATTAAAAACTCATCGAAATTGGAAAAAATTAACGAAACTACGATAATAATTATCCTGGTAAGTTGTGTAAATTTTCTAAATAATGGTAGTTCAAATAATAAAACTGTCTCTTGCTTATTTTAATGTGCTTGTTACAACAATACTGTTTTGATTTACTTGAAATATAGTGCTTTTACTGCATTATTAGAACTCGTGGTCGTAATTCGAGGTTAACAAGTAACATTATTGAAAGTGGTAGTTTCGATAATGTTCGATCATTGTGATGATAAATACATCTGCATATTTTATCGAAAGTGGTAGTTTCGATAATATTCGTATAATTTTGATAATATGTACAGTTTTGTAACTATCGAAACTGTCACTTTCGGTGTTTTTTTGGTAAGTTAATATATTGAATCTACCACATTCGATGTTGTTTTACGTTTATAGATGAATTTGGTTGGTAGATTCGATTGATAAATTGATTTTTTTTAAATTTATATAAATAACACAATTACAAATGTTATTGCTTTTTATAATGTTTTTTATTCGTTTTTATTTTAGAATCACCTGTACCACCTAACGAAATTAATGATGAGGAATGGAGGGTTCTAAATAATTTGCTTGATGGTGACAAAGATGCTGACTCGCTTATCAAAGTAAGTGAATCCACCTTAATAATCGAAATGTCAGAGGAGGAAAAAGAGAATGACTGTCTACCAAATGACTGGAGCACAGTTATACTAGGTAGTGATGAAGTTACGCCTGTCCCATCGCCTTCTTCTCAAAATGATTTTTGCACTGAAACAGGACAGTCTGAAGAACTTGGCAACATTTTGAGTGTGAATTCGTTGATAACTGAATCTGAAAATGAAAGTCCTATTTCTCCGAATTTGTCTTCGATACGTAAACGTAAATCTACTTACAAAACTGATCCTGGTAGAAAACGAAAGCGACACATTGAGCAATGGACAGATGTTAGAAGAAAGTTACTAACTAATTCCGGTAAGCGTTATATTTCAAAAAGAGGAAAGAATGCTGCAGCTAAAAGCTTAAAACAAGCGTGTTCCTGTAAGCTCAAATGTTCAGACAAATTTACAGATGATATTCGAACAACAATTTTGAATCAGTACTGGCAACTAGCAGATCACACAAAACAATGGGAGTACATAAACAAATTTACCAAAAGAGTAGAAAAAAATAGGAAAACCACCGAAGGACCGTCTAGGCGTAACTACACTACTAAATACTACCTACCTTTGCCTGTTGATAGTTCCAAATATGAAAATCACCAAGTTTGTTTAAAAATGTTTTGTGCTACTCTGTCCATAACAGACCAAATAATTCGCACTGCACATGACAAACTAGATGCTTGTGGTATTACCAGTACTGATAATAGAGGGAAACACTCAAACCACGTACAAAAAATTGATGGGGAAATGATTCGAAGTGTGTGCGACCATGTTAAATCTTTCCAACCTGTTGAGTCTCACTATACTAGAAAAAATACCAGCAAATTGTATTTGGACAACTCTTTGAGTTTTAATAAAATGTTCTCAATGTATAAAGATTGGTCAGAGCTGCATAAGTATAGCAACACAGCAGAAACCGAACGGCAATCCTACTAATATTATAAATGCGAAAGTTTGTATGGATGTATGGATGTTTGTTACTCTTTCACGCAAAAACTACTGAACAGATTTTGACGAAATTTAGCACACAGATAGTTTATAACCAGGATTAACATATAGGATACTTTTTATCCCGACATTCCCACGGGATCGAAACTTATGCGGGTGAAACCGCGGGGCGCAGCTAGTACCGAAATATAGTAAATGATCAAATGAACATTGCCTTCTTTATGCCCAAAAAAGACTTGTACGATAAGTGCCATTCATTTTCCAATGAAAATAACCCTACAGAAGAACAAATTTTTACTCATAATAAACACATTTCGAATAAAGAGACTGCCCGTAAATTTAAATCCAAAGATAAAGATGAAGCAACACAAAGTTCTTCTAAGATCGTATGTGCAACATACGATTTTCAAAAATTGCTCAATTGCCCTGCTGGAGAAGTATCAGTATTTTATTACAAGCGAAAACTGTCACTTATGCATTTCACAGTTTTTGACTATGGTAATAAAGAAGCATTTTGTTATTTGTGGCCAGAAAATGTAGCCAAGAGGGGTGCAAATGAGGTAGGTAGTTGTTTACTGGATTTCATTGAAAAAAAGTGGCGAATAATGCAGAAGAAATAAGGTTCTGGTCTGACAATTGCACTGGACAAAATCGGAATAGAGTGGTATATAGCCTTTACATGTATGCTAGCAGGAAATACAATATCAATATTATTCACCGATTTTTAGAGTCCGGCCATACCCAACAAGAAGCTGACAGTGTACACGCCCTGATAGAACGATCAGCTAAAGGGAAGATTATTTACACACCCGACCAGTGGTACGCTTTGGTTCGCTGGGCTAAAACCAATGATGTCCCATACAATGTAAGAGAAGTTTCACAAGATATGTTATATGATTTAAAGAACTTATTAATTAACAGAAACTATAAGAACATTTTAAATCAGGTTGTAAAGTGGAATAATATAAAAGAAATCTGTATAAAAAAATGTGATCCTAACGCTATTTTATACAAGTATGATTTGGATTCCGATTATTTAACATTGAACACGTTAGTCCAGACCCGGCGCAACCGGCAATCTGTGGCTGATATTTCCAGTGATGTGTTGAAACCACTTTATTCGAATAGTTTACCGATTACAGAGGCAAAATACAAAGATTTAGTATCCTTGTGTGAAGCAGGACTTATACCAAAACAATATCATAATTTTTTTAAGAACCTTGGCACAGGAAATGAGAATTTGTCAGAAAGTGATGATGATGATTGATTAGATAACTAATCATCATCGTCACTTATCTGTAGGGAGCTAAGTCTATTTTTTTCTTTTGTTATTTTTATGTGCTCAATTCTACCTAAAAGTCAATTATTTTTTTAATTTCACTATTTTTAAATTGTTATTATGGTCCAGAATGGCATTTTATTTTATCTATCTAGTATGTATTCATTAAAACTGTTATAAGTTAAGTAGTTATAATTATTATCTTTACTGATCTCATTGGTTTAGTTATTATTTTGAATAAGAAAATATGTTATTGTGAACCCAATGGGCTGTGATTAGTTTTTTTTGTCATTATAGGTACGTTTGGTCTTATTCCAATTAAGTGCAATGAAGAAGTCTCAAATGATTCGAAGTTTTTTGTTACATGGTAGTATATTTTATTATTTTTTTGTTTTAAATATATTTTTTTTTTTACCTAATGAAAAATGTATTTTTATTTATTCAATCGTATGAACACAGACTTAGGCACTCACCAAGCAAGATATCGAAAGTGCACATTTTTTTTTTCTATGATAATTTACTTAGAACAGTAACGAAAGTACCATATTCGATACTCACATGTGTTAGAACACTATCGAATTTGACAGTTTCGATGAAATTCTGACTATTATAGGCGTAAAATACTATCGAAAGTGAAATATTTATAAAAGTATGTGAAATATGAAATTTACTGTCAAGGAAAAAAAACTGTATAAAAGGAGATTGCCCACGGCACTATGGACAAATGTACTCAATTTAACATTGTTGTGTCTTCATCAAATCATCTTTAAAATACTCGATGACATGTCTAAATACATCCTCAAAAAGTTCAACACAAACTACAATGGCATTACCGAGATATTTTGAAAAATTAAAATATTATTTTGAGGTTATGTTCGACCACAAAATTAATTGAAAAAAGCTATTTGAAGGGATCTGAATGGGTTTACGAGTGAGCTCTGTGCCTTTGAAGTACATTTGTGTAAAATATGTAGCGGTTTAGCTATTTCAGGTGGCCAGTTACTGGTGGCCTGTGACCACCTCACCAAGTCTTGATTTAGATTTGGAGCATCTTCGTGCTTCAAAATCTTATTCCCGCGTTTCATTCAAAATAATGCAAAGTATGGAAGAATCATTACTTGATAGTCAATCGCTCAGTGTTATATCTAGATCCTACTCAAATAATAGATTGTAGTAGGTCTCATGAAATGGTCTATGTACGTAGGAAGGAATGGAAAACAGCTACACTAGGTACAATAAATGAAAGAATGATTATTCTTTATACCTTTATTTTAATCTTCCAAAAATATTTTATTCAAAAATGGAGCTGGAACACTAACATTGTTGTAACGTGCCCAGCTCAAATACCACACTATGCACATTACATGCACACAACAACCTACTACGGTTCTTTTTCCTACAAGGCAAGAACAATAATATCCTACTATAGCGCCTAATGTATCTCTTACATTTTCGTATGTATGTATGTATGTTACCAGTATGTTTATTTTCAATGGGTTAGCAGGAGTAACGGAGGAACTAAAAGGCTCAAACTCGACGCACAACGTACCAAAACCAGCAGAAAAAAACATACTGGTTAACTTGACAATGTGTATGACAGACGGGCAATAAATGTCAATCAACGTTGTACCCGTGCTGGTAAATGATTCTAAAACATTCGACTTTTAATCGATTTCCACAAATCACCCAGTGGTATTTCACGAATACAACGAGGCGCCTTTCCCGCGGTTGACAACTACCGGCACTTACAAATACCAGCAAGTTACATGTGATTTAGAACTCTGTTGTTGCGTTGAGAACCTACTTATTTTGTGTTTAAGCTTTATGCTTATTATAGGAAGAAAAGCAAACATATCGATTAGCAACATTAAAAAAAATAAAAACCATAATGCGTTTTACAGATTAAAATCTTTATTGTTTTTAATCAACTTGGGAGTATTAGTATGATTAGACGTTTGAAACTATTCTGATTTCAATATCAACAATATATAAAACCAAAGCTAATAACCATACCAACCAAATATGTACCTCACCGCACACTATTGTCTCGTCTCATTTTCAAAAACACGAAATAGAAAAAATGGACACCCCTAGTTTTGACAGGCTATAGTAAAAAATGGCGTACCTTATAGTCAGAAACTTAAAAGTACTAATTATTGTTCAAAATACTATCCCATTATAAATATGAATTAAGTCTTATTTAAAAAAAATATTTTTATTTTAGATAGTTGATGCTGTTCAACTTTTTGAGACACGAGACAGTTATCAAGAGTACTGTGCCTGGGCATTCTCCTTTACTACTTATTCCATACATCATTTTACTGAAGTTAATAATACCAAATCTTTTGTATCAAATTATAACTTTGAATTGCTCTCCTTTAAAGTACGTGATTTGAAGTTTCGATAGTGTTTGTTGCGGCAGTCGATATGTTAGTCCCTGTGCTGGATATTATCCTTCCTGTCATTTGTCATATCCTCAATTTTTCGGCATCTAGTGGTATCTTTCCATGCTCGTGGAAAGATGCTCAAATAATTCCTTTACCTAAAAAGTCCATTCCCACCTCCTTTTCTGAATACCGTCCAATATCCGTCTTACCATTCCTATCCAAAGTCCTTGAACGGTTAATCCACAACCAAATAAGCACTTTCCTCTCTAAAAATAATCTCCTCAACTCCTTCCAGTCCGGCTTTCGTCCTGGTCATAGCACCACCACAGCGCTTCTGAACATTACGGATGATATAAGGTCAGCCATGGAAAACGGTAATCTAACGGTTTTAGCTTTGCTAGATTTCAGTAATGCTTTTAATACTGTTGATTTTGATGTTTTGCTTGGCATTCTTTGTTCTCTTAACATATCTCCATCGGTAATTGACTGGTTTCGTAGTTACCTGTTCGGTCGCTGGCAGCGTATTTGCATCGGAGAGACCTTGTCTTCCTGGTGTAATACGTCTGCCGGTGTACCTCAGGGTGGCGTTCTGTCCCTTCTACTTTTCGCAGTTTTTATTAACTCAATCTCCGACGAACTAATTTCTTCTTACCATCTTTACGCAGATGATTTACAAATTTACTCGCGAGCGCCTCTTGGAAATCTGTCCTAGGCTATCTTAACGATTAATCGTGATCTGGCCCGTATATGCGACTGGAGCAAGAGATATGGACTTATGGTCAACCCCATAAAGACGCAGGTTATAGTGGTGGGCAGTTCTAGGATGGTCTCTAGAATCGACTGGACGACCCTTCCCCAAGTTTCTTTTGACAACTCAGTGATTCCCTTTAGTGATAAAGTTAAAAACTTAGGGATATTTATTGATAAGACCTTCTCTTGGACTGCCCAGCTACAGGAAGTTAGCCGCAAGCTGTTTGCATCTGCCGCGTCTTTGAAGAGATTGCGTAATTTCCTACCGACTGCCACCAAGATTGCGCTTGCACAATCGCTTCTTCTACCCATCCTTGACTATGCTGATGCCAGGTATCTTGATCTTACCCAAGACCAACTACTTGAGCGGCTTTAAAATTTTTGTATAAGGTTCATATTCGGTTTGCGAAAATATGACCATGTTTCCGAATTTCGTGTGAAGCTCAAGTGGTTACCAATTCGCCTTCGCCGGAATGCTCATATTCTTTCCCTTCTGTTTAATGTGCTCTTTTCACCTTTCACCCCTCTCTATCTCAAGAAACGTTTTCAGTTTCTTTGCGACTCCCACACGAAATTGTTAAGGTCATCAGATAACTTGAAGCTCAAAATGCCTATGCATTCCACAACTTTCCTTGATAATGCATTTACTGTCCAGGCCGCTCGTTTGTGGAATGCATTGCCAGTTGAAATAAAACGCGCGCAGTCGTTACAGGTGTTCAAAAGACTTGTAAAGGAACACTACTTGTCGTTGTGATCTTGTTGTCCTAACTGCAAGCGTCTAGTCTTATTTTTCGTTGCTTGTATACATAGTATGTATGTATTTATGTATTTATCATTTTGAATATGTATATATTTGTCTATTTTAGTGTATTATATACATAATATTTGCACCAACAACGGTCCCATTTTGTGTCCAGGGAAATCGCTGTCCATACTGAGGTTGCCTGGAAGAGATCGCAGTAATGCGATAAGGCCGCCCATTGTATATTTTGTAGTATCTCATGTGTTTTTTATGCTATGTATTTTTGTGGTGTACAATAAAGTATACCTATATAAATAAATATAAAAAAATAAATAAATAAATAAACATGAAGTGAGATCTGTAAACGCAGATTGTTATTCAAAATCTCAGATAAAAATTGTAGGGTACTTTGCACACTTTGACTTAACAAAATCTTTTGAAGCCAGAATCGCAATAAACTGGATATGACTCACCCAGTATTCATCAGTACACTGCTCGAATTGCTGACATAGCAAACTTAAGCGCTTCGCTCGCTATTAGCCACTGCTGCAGGCGCTGGCCCGGTACCGCCTGGGCCCCTCGCCATGCAGGCGCTTCCATAATTGCTTCGTGGACATCTCGAAGCAAAATGTCCGGTGTTGCCACATCGAAAACAGATGCTGTCTGATCGCTGCTTTGGTCCTGCAGAACTTGACGCCAAATTGGTAGCATTGGATACCTTGCCCAAGGTTATCATCAATGCACTTCCTCGAAGCGGAACTTTCGATAAGCACCGGCCTGCTGTAGTATTCTTCTATGTCCACGTGTGATAATCTGTAAAGAAACATACCCGCAAAGTATCACATAGCTCGGTCACTCCTGACCACATTTGGTACAGGCAAAAACACAATGAAATTTCTAACAAACTAAAAATAGCAGAGGTCAGAGCATTACCCACTATTTGATTCCCAAATCTTAAGGTTACAATAAAAATAAACTAAGATGCATGTGTCTCATACTATCAAGTAACCTCCAGTTACTCAACTCGTCAAATTCATTTGCGCATCCCCCTCGGATCGCCAAGTCACTCCTGGACTTTATGGTTTCTCACGAAACCCCACATAACACATGCAAAACACACACAACCTAATCTCTACTTTGTTTCAGCAACTAAACCATTACTTGGCTTTCCTCAAATTCGTTAGTAATACTCTGATCCAAACTATCATCGATAACAAAAGGTTCCTCTAAGCCTTAGTAATAATTGGTCAGAAACTGTATCAACTTACTCGTTGATTAAATACAACACTCATGCCACCCATATCGTCATCAACTCAAGTGATACGAACAACACACATCACTTTGAGTCTACGACTCCCAGGTCATTACAAGACCAACACAACAATAGTCACCTTTGAGACCCAGGTCCCCGCTGCACCACCAGCTGCCCGTCGCCCCCTGAACGACTCACAATAGAGTTGCAGTTACGACTACAGACAAGTGCGTACAGTGTGACCTAATAGCCATGGTATGTGCTCTACTACTCGGTGGAGGAACTCACCTCACTGTCTTCTACGTTTAACTCGTTAGGAACACTACATACTTAGAGGCATTGTTTGTATGTGATCGTGAGCGTACTTATACGTACGCCTGGAGTTGAAGGCTTTTAGAGTATTGATTCAACCAGAGTAATGTAAACAAACTTTAATTGATTTGATTGATTGATTATCTAAGTATAGCGTAAATTTTCAACCAGAGCCATGTCGCATCGTTATCTACATTAACAATAATCTTTATCACTAAGAGCCTTTGACACCTGGAAACCCACACACGAGTAAACCACTCTAACGCCACGGCTCTCCAGCCGACCAGCAATCGTATTGCTTTCACACATCCAGCGCATGGATCTGTGTGCATCACCCTGTGACACCACAAGACTTTACTACGACCGATAGAGAACCCCTACTCGCGTGCTTCCCTTATTGTAATCTTGTTCATCACCACTGTGATCACTATCTACGAGTACTTCGACTGGTACATGACCTACTGGCATCTTTCTTTACCTATCGTAAGCATACTTGTAAGGTTAAAATTTAAAGCCTTTAACGTATAGTGATCACCCGCCAAAACTTTCGCTACCTTAAACGGACCTTTGATCTTCCGATCAAGCTTAGTCTTATAATCCGATTTCACTCTTCGTTTTCTAATAACACGAAATTGTCAACCGAACATTTTGTTATAGCTGCCTTTGTTCCATCAAATCTAGCTTTGTCGTTGACCGTTTAAAACTGAATTTATTACAAGAGCTTTATGCAACAAAAACTCTGTCGCAGAAATGTTAATCGAAAAGCCTACGTTCAATATTTCACGTACTATCATAATATTACTTTGCAAGTAAATTTCGGGTAGAAATGTAATAAAATCTCAAGTTGTTGCTCGCTAATTGCAACACTACATATGATTTGGTCCGTGGTGAATACACGTGTTTGACAAATACCAGTCAACGCAACAACGTTATTAACCCGTTTGCCACTTATTTGGCTGCACAACTCGCTTTTACTAACGAGCATTCAGCACCAGAATCGTAAACAAAACAATACAGCTCACCTTTATTTCCCAATGTGTCTGAGGGCAGTTGTACGACGTCCAATCGCCGTTCACTATTTCCACTACGTTGTCTACCATGTGCTTAGCTGCCACTACTCGTGAACCAGGCAGCGATATGTCCTGGTTTCCCTCACTTGCAGCACACGAAGGGCTTCGCTGACGGCTCCAGGGCTGCTTGGCTCGATTCTTAGTCACTTCACGTCACTGGTAGCTATTTGCGATAGCCAAGTTGATTATGAGGGCCTTACTGCTGGCCACAATAAGGTGACCACCTTGCAGTGAATTTTCAACAAAACACAAATCCGCTGTTGTGCACTGTATTGTATGTTTGCACACGCCTCCTACCGCGTGTTCTAAACACAACGGGATACGTCGAACTCAAACACCGGTTAGAGACAGTCTTTTTTTTCAAACATGGCGGTAGGTGCAACAGTCGCGTCACTCGGCAAAGGTATTTCTGCATACAGCCTATGCCCAAAACAACATGTTGTACCATAATCGCGCATCCGTATCCGGCTTGTCTGGTTCCAACTTGAACAGATCCACTCGATTATTTAATGAGCGTTCACTTGTTTGCACTTTGTTTTTCAAATGTCAACGGTCACCTTCACTTTAAGCGTTCTCATTTTGAACACATGGGTCGTTGAGGTCCAATCCCAATTCTGATGTCGCATCACTGGGTGGCCGAGATGCGAAACATCGGGTGTTCTTCACGATCCGACATAGTTTACGTATGTGTGGGCACTGTAGCGGGTACTCGAACGAAAAGATAATTTTTATTTAAAGTAACTTTAATAAACTAGCGATTATCAACCGAAACGCACACTTGCGTCAGAAACAAACACGTGCGTACGGTACTGAGCGTTTGCCAAGACTGTCCGAGCTGGACTGTCGACTGTAGACTGTCGCAACACTCGGTCTCTCCGCCAGTCCTCGCTGCATCCCCTCCACCGACGATCGTGTCCAAGCGGTAGGGCTCGCTTGCGTTTCCGATCACATGATTATTCGTTTACCCATCAAATTGTTAGATGGCGCTGTCCGCTGTACTACGGCGGCATCTATTTACGACATATCTAACTTTTCATTGAAAATGAGACGAGACAATAGTGTGCGGTGAGGTAGATATTTGGTTGGTATGGTTATTATCTTTGGTTTTATTTATTGTTGATATTGAAATCGGAATAGTTTCAAACGTCTAATCATACTAATATTCCCACGTTGATTAATAACAATAAAGATTTTATTCTGTAAAACGCATTATGGTTTTTATTTTTTTTAATGTTGCTAATCGATATGTTTGCTTTTCTTCCTATAATAAGCATAAAGAAGCTTAAACACAAAATAAGTAGGTTCTTAACGCAACAACAGAGTTCTAAATCACATGTAACTTGCTGGTATTTGTAAGTGCCGGTACTTGTCAACCGCGGGAAAGGCGCCTAGTTGTATTCGTGAAATACCACAATCTAAATCAAGACTTGGTGAGGTGGTCACAGGCCACCAGTAACTGGCCACCTGAAATAGCTAAACCGCTACATATTTTACACAAATGTATTTAAAAGGCACAGAGCTCACTCGTAAACCCATTCAGATCCCTTGAAATAGCCTTTTTCAATTAATTTTGTGGTCGAACATAACCTCAAAATAATATTTAAATTTTTCAAAATATCTCGGTAATGCCATTGTAGTTTGTGTTGAACTTTTTGAGGATGTATTTAGACATGTCATCGAGTATTTTAAAGATGATTTGATGAAGACACAACAATGTTAAATTGAGTACATTTGTCCATAGTGCCGTGGGCAATCTCCTTTGGTATCAATTTTTAGAGTATTTTATTTTGAGTTGAAACCCTTCCAATATCGTTTGATATCATCCAAAGAAGCCGTGCCTTTGCTATGTATATACCCTTTCCGTGACACGCTGTATATAGATTATATGATTTATTTTATTTATTACTTATGTCTTTCGCAGTTAATCAATTTTATATTATTAAGTTAAAAAGGGGCTCAATTTATTAGAAGCGCAAAAATTTTATGGGAGGTTCATTAGTTTCAAAAGAGGTCCATCATTGGCAGATCAATAAGTTTTTGGAGAATAACTTTAATGTTTACCTTTATTAAATAAATCTTACTTTCACACAAAGTGAATTCACTCATGCTTTCCTAGGATTAAACTACTCCCTGAGGGCATGAAATACAGACAGTTAATAAACCTACACTCAATTTTTTTTTGGGTACTCGGCCCATACAATATAACAACGACAATATTAGGTACCCAATGTCCTTTTCGCTCTCATGGTATTAAGGATGTGTGATTTTGTGCTGTTGTCTTTACAACTGTAGGTATATAGTCATTGAATTTTAATTGCCATACCATCGTGGAATTCGCAATGCAATTTTACCATAACTCCTAGTTATTAATTTTTACACTTGAACCTAAAAAAATTGGAGGGAGAGTCGGGGTCTTATGCAATATTAAAGTAAGCAGTAGGTAGGTAGGCTTCAGCGGTGAAAACCTTTAATTGACATATTAAACAAAAAGCTATAAACAGTGCCAATTATTATAACAAACCCAAATGGGTTTTTGATTTCGTTAGGACGGTAGGTATTGCTATTTGTAATAAAACGTCGACCATGTCAGCCGTTTGGTTACTTTTAACTGTCTTAGCAATACTTTTAAAGAATGCAAGCACAAAGCTGGCATCTTTGGTAAAGATTTATTTCATGAAAAAAATCTGCCACAATTATTATAAACAGTTTTAATGTATTAATCATATAACCCCTGTTTTAGCATCCAGTTCTTGTGGCCCGTTCATCGCTGGATTGGATGCCAAGCAGAATCAATTCTCTATATTCCGATGTTGGAGCCTGGAGTGGAAAATTTGTACGTTTGAACTACTGACAAACTGACTCGATATGTAAACAAATTTTAGAGGCATGAGGAACAGGGTGTAAAGTTCACTCATCCTCCATTGAAAAGGGAGGATCCTCTGACCAGACGGGTGTTATGTCTGGCGGGCAATTGCCCAACGATTGATATTGGGAAATTGTATCTATGCTAATTGCACGGTAAACTCTGCTTGCGAGATGTAGGATTTGCGTGACGTCAGTATGACGCGTTGTTCGCATGTGGCGTTGTAGATACCGCTACATCACTCCCCTCCGGAGACCGGAGGTCGATAGTTGGCTGAGTCTTGTATCTTGCGATGCTTGCCAGGCTAGTTGAGGTTCCAGTGAGTCGGAACCGGTTGCCGCATAGTTCACGGTAAGTCGGAACTGTCTGCGGAGATGCCCCAGTGAGTCGGGGTGGCGCATAGTTCGCGGTGAGTCGGAACTGTCTGCCAAGATGTCCCCAGTGAGTCGGGGTGGATGGCGCTGCGTTATACTCCAGTGCGTCGGATGTCGTACAGCGCTGGGTTGAGGCTGGCTGCTGCGTCGACCAGGAGAGGGTGCTCTGCTTGTTGACCGGCCGAAAGTGCAGTGTGCTGTGCCGAGGTTGCTGATGAGGCTGAGGGTGATGACCAGGTATGCGCGGTCGCTGCATGCTGGTGGTCAGGATACCCGTTGAAGCCGTGGGTGCTGGCTGGCTGGGTGACTTCGCCGCTAAAGCTTGCGGGAGTGATGATGATGATGACGTCACGCTGAAGTACTTGCACGAAGGCTGCGCTGACGTTCATGCTCGGGGTCACCAGTTTGGAGGCATGAGGAACAGGGTGTAAAGTTCACTCATCCTCCATAGAAAAGGGAGGATCCTCCAACCAGACGGGTGTTATGTCTGGCGGGCAATTGCCCAACGATTGATATTGGGAAATTGTATCTATGCTAATTGCACGGTAAACTCTGCTTGCGAGATGCAGGATTTGCGTGACGTCAGTATGACGCGTTGTTCGCATGTGGCGTTGTAGATACCGCTACAAAATATATAAATTATAGGGCTGACTAACTGTTATCTGACTTTTCAGAGACCAGTGATGGACGAAATAGAATCGGACGAGGCTTTGAGATTCTACCAATTTCTAAATTATTTGGATGGATCGAGTTTTGGAACAGGTGGATAGAAGCAAATCGATCTAAAATTATTGTTGGAAACAAATATTAAAATAAAGTTTTCTGATTGTCAGGTCCTATTGATGAATTTGTAGATGCGATGGGCAGATTAGCCAATTACATGAAACAACAGAACAGTCGGGAAACACAAGCACGTGGAATGCGTGAACTTGAAGCAATAAATGGTGAAAAAGGTAATATCACCTCCGAATTCAACATGAGTAAAGTAAATGTTCAAAGCGACTTATTCTCAGCTCTGTACGCTTTACTGCTTTTACAGCGGAAACGAGCAAAAATTCTATGACAATTTATTCCAATTTTTTTAGGCAACAGTATCAAGACCGTATTGGAAGTTAGTACATTAATCATGAGAAAAAAGCGCAAGTTCTTTTCTGGAGAAGTAAAGGAGCCTATTGTTAACAACAAAATTATTTGCAAGGTAAAGTTGTGTGTGTGTTTTGTTGTATATGGGCCTGTTCCTGACGTCACATCGGGCCACATACCACACCGCTATCGCGAGCTGCCCCACTCCTGCGACTCATTCGCCGACACCTTGAGCGTGCGCACACAAGCGGTCGTCTCCATATTTTTTTGTAATCAGCATCCAAATAAAGTCAATGTAATATCGTAGTTTTTTTATTACCGAAGTCAAGACCACCAGCAGCACACCTGGAGCTTGACACTCAACATATGGTCCTTCGAGTTAAAGAAAATCGCCGTTTTTGTGCTACGTACGCGCCTCCTGTGGACTTTGGACTGGCCGTCCGTACCGCGCTCTCGCCCGCTGTAGAGGACACTTAAAGGACAGTCTACCCAGAGGGACAATATACTGAGTGAGTCCGTTCCATTATCCTTTTCTACTTTCCTGTCTTTTTGCATTGGCATCCAGGAATGTTAAAATAGTGCTATACGGATCAGGCATACATTGATCTCTTCATATATTGCTTACCTACCTAGTCAGTGGTAGTTTCTACTATCAAATCATCTTCATTTTGCATAATAACATCTCATAATTTCTTTGAACATTCCTTTGTTCGCTTGGCGCACGTGTTTGCCAAACGCGTAAACAACCTCATTAGTGTTTTTTCGATATTGTACTTATTGCACCGGTTAGCTCGCCGGGCTCATTAGCAATATCAGCTGATTTTACCGTAGGCTTGGCCAGCTGTTTACGCATAATTTTATAACTTACATTACATTGGTTTCTTTGTCTTCGCTTGCACTTCAGATTTTTTTTTTCTTTTTTTTCTTTGCCATTTTGTTTGCTTTACCTACCTTCTCATTATGTCTGATGCAAAATTAAGGGAACTTATAAAGAGGCGTGGTGGCTACAAAGCAAAGCTTACGCATTTCAGCAACTTTTTAAGATTAATACCAAGCACGGAATATGATTTAGACAGCTTCCAAGCAGCAGAATTAAAACATCGTCTTAGTTTAATGGAAACATTATATAAGGAATTCGACGTGTTACAGACAGAGTTGGAGCTGTTGTCGGAGGATGCAGACGAAATGTATGACGAGAGGGAGCAGTTCGAGACGCAGTACCACGCGCTGGTGGCCCGCGCGAGGGCAAGTCTCGCCCCCGCGCGCGCCTCCTCGCCCGCGCTCGTATCTGCCACCACCGTCGATGACGTCGCGCGCCACGGCTCTGGCTGCAGGCACGACTTCGTTCGGTTGCCTAAGATAGACTTGCCTCACTTCGACGGGGACTATCAGCACTGGCTTGAATTCCGAGATACGTATCTTTCCCTTATTCACCACAATGACAGCATACAAGACATTAACAAATTTCACTACTTACGCGCTGCCTTAACCAGCAGTGCGTCATTAGTGATAAAAAGCATAGATTTCAAAGCAGATAACTATGCTACAGCTTGGCAGTTATTATCCGAAAGGTATGACAATGAAAGATTACTTGTTAATAATCACGTACAGGCCTTATTTAACCTTGAACAAATTCAACATGAATCTTGCAAATCGTTAAGGAACATGATTGACGTCACAAATAAAAACCTTCGTGCTTTGTCAACTTTAGGGCAGCCTTCTGAGCAAGGAGGTCTAGGGGAAACCCTTATAATACACATGATGTCAGAAAAACTTGACAAGGTCACACGAAGGGAATGGGAAGAATATAAAAATAATATAGATGCCTTTCCAAATTTAAAACACTATATTAAATTTTTAACAAACAGAGCAGATTTACTTGAATCCTTAAATTATAATAAAAACACAACAACAACAAAAAACACAAACGAAAACAACAAAACTAAAAACTTCCTTACAACAACTAAATCTAAAAATAATAAAAATTCAGACAATGTCAAATGCCCTATGTGTTCTCAAAATCACTTTTTATTCAGTTGTCAGCCTTTCAGAAATCTTGACATAGAAGCACGCATTAAAAAAGCTTCAGAAAGCAATGGTTGTATGAATTGCCTTCGACCTGGTCATACCGAAAAGCGTTGCAGTCTCTCGCATTGCAAATACTGCAAGATCAGACACAATACCCTCTTACATAGGGAATCAGCAGAACAACAGACAGGGGAAAACATTGTTTTGTCAACAAACGTCGTATTACCCTGTTCAGGAATTAATCAGGTTCACATTTTGCTATCCACAGCCTTGGCAAAGGTGACAGACGTCAATGGAGAGCTTCATACTGCCAGACTCCTGTTGGACAACGGCAGCACCTCCAACTTCATCACCGAAGAGCTCTGTGGGAAGCTCGGCCTGGTAAAGCGCAGCACTAGCTCCACCGTCTCAGGTATAAACGGTCAAGTTTCCAGTACCTCAGAAAGCTGCAGTCTTCATTTGCGGTCTTGCAATGGTGGCTATCAGGCGAAAGTAAGCTGTTTTGTTTTACCAAAGATCACACAATTGCTGCCTGGCTCTTATGTAGATAAAAGGTGTATTACCATCCCGCCAGGTGTTCAATTAGCAGATCCATCATTCAATGTGCCGACTGCTATCGATATTTTAGTAGGTGCTGAGGTATTCTGGGACGTCTTAGGTTCCGATACCATTAATTTAGGCAATAATCAACCTAGATTACAGTCATCCAAACTGGGTTGGCTTATTTCGGGCCGCGTTAGTCGGTCTCGTCTTCGTACACAACCTTCTGTTTGTCACTTTCTTTCACATGAGGAGTCAGATCAGCTGACTCGCTTCTGGGAACTTGATACGGTGTCGTCTGCAAACTGTTTCTCAACAGAAGAACAGGCTTGTGAAAAACACTTTCAAGAGACCACACGTCGGGATACGCATGGTCAATTCGTTGTCACCATACCATTGAAGGACTCGCTCGAGTGCTTAGGTGACTCTTACGCGATGGCGAAGCGTCGTTTCCTCTCCTTAGAGCGTAGATTTGAGCGGGATTCCATATTTAAAAATAGATATTTGCAATTCATGCAAGAATATATTAACCTTCATCACATGACAGAACATTCAAAACCAAATCATTCAGATATTAATTATTTTATGCCTCATCATGGTGTTGTGCGCGAGTCAAGTTCTACCACAAAACTTCGCGTAGTTTACGACGCTTCGGCCTCCAGCACCTCGGGCAAGTCCTTCAACGACATTCAGATGGTAGGTCCAACCGTACAGGAGGATCTGCTATCCATACTCCTAAGATACAGGCAACACAAGTTTGTTGTTGAAGTGTCGGGAGTAATAAATAAAAGAGGGGCGTCCACTTGTAGCGAGCGTATATTGCGAACTGACTGTTACAATGATGTAGGCTTATTTATAAGTGATCTTATTTACTAATTTCCTTATGTGGGTAAACCCAAATATATTACAATCCTCCACCTTAAATAATGCATATCCTAACTTATAAAACTAAAATAAACAAAATAATAACCTTAACAAGAACTATTTTATAACTTACAACGTTACAACGTTCTACAAACATAAATGAATAGGAGCTTAGTCTTCAATCGCTACCAGTATAACTTCATTAGTGAAATAAGTAAGAACTATATTTATTTAGCTATCACAATATTGGGGCGGTCTTTTTAAGCGACACGCCCGTACAGGACGGGGGCGGACTACCTCTGGAACAGCATCCCCGGATTGGGAAACTATCACCCGCTCCTCAAGACTGGGTACATTACTGAGGGGTACTGGTCCAGAAGCAGATGTAGACGGCAACTCAACGGCAGTCGCGGTTCGAACCGGACTGTACTCCCTCACGCTCCGAGGGCTCCGAGTCTCTCCGGGGACTGACACTGGCTTCGTCACCTCGAGGTTGTCGGGACGTTCCGCATCTAGAGAACTCCGTTCTGATGTGCTGGTCGGACAAATCAATGAGCTTCGCGATCGCTGTCTTAACTGGTCTATGTGTCTATGTCTCTCTATGCCTGTACAGTCCATAACTTTATAATCTGTAGTACCCATTTTATCTACTACCTGCCCCGGACTCCATTTTTCATTTCCCCTATATTGTCTCATCCATACTTCCTCTCCTATCTCTAAAGAACGTTTGACGTCCGTTCCTACTTTCTGTTGTCGTTCCTGAGCCTTCCTAACTTTATTTTCTATATTTGGTTTTAATGCATCTAATTTGGTACGTAATTTCCTACCTAGCATCAATATGGCTGGACTTTCCCCTGTTGAACAGTGCTCCGTATTACGGTAATGCAAGAGGAAGGTATTTATAAATAAATTAATGTTTTCTTTTTGTTTAGCAGCTTTTTTAATTATTCTTTTAACAATTCGCACTGCATTTTCCGCCGCCCCATTCGATGCCGGTACGGAGCGGAATAAACGTGATCTACCCCCTGACTAGCCAAAAAGTCAGCCATTTCCTTGCTCGTGAACGGTGGTCCGTTATCTGAGACTATTTGTCTCGGTAAACCCCATCTAGAAAAAACTTCGGTAAGCTTTTCAATCGTAGAACTAGCCGCCGTACTAGGCACTGGATATACTTCTAACCATTTAGTTCTAGCGTCAACCATAATTAAATACATTTTCCCGTTAATCGGCCCTAGAAAATCAAGATGCACCCTCGCCCACGGTCTAGAAGGCCAGGGCCACGGCGTGACCGCGTGTCGCTGCGGCGCGTCCGCCTCCCCCGCACACACCGCGCACTCCCTGCACGTAGCCTCAATCGCCTCGTCTATGCCCGGCCACCAAACATAGCTCCTAGCTGACGCCTTCGTCTTAACTATGCCCATATGGGGTTCATCTAATTCCTGTAGTACCCTGGCTCGCACACTTGCAGGAATCACTACCCTGTGTCCCCACATCACGCAGCCTAGCTCCTCGTACAGTTCTTTACGGCGGTTAAAATACGGCTGTAATTCTCGAATATCATTGTCTGTTGGCCACATATCGCGAATATAATTTAAAACCCTACCTAACATTGGATCTACCATAGTTTGTTGTTTAATTGTATTATAATCTAATAACAATGCATTCTGTGCAAAATGTAAATACGTTTGCTCGGGCACCCGCAGTGACTCATCGCTATCTATGCTGCACGGAACCGGCAGTCGCGACAGCCCGTCCGCACCGTTTTGTTTAGTGTTTACATATTCAATATCGTACGTATAAGCAGATAAAATAATTGCCCAGCGTTGTAATCTACTCGCGGCCATCGCTGGTACACCGTGTTTTGGTCCAAAAATACTTACTAACGGTTTATGGTCGGTTCGCAAGCCAAAACGTCGACCATAAACATACTGATGTAATTTTTGTAAACAAAATACGATAGCTAACGCCTCCCGATCTATTTGTGAATAATGTTTCTCGGCGTTATTCAACGCGCGTGACACATATACACTACCGGGCGGTCGCGGCCGCCGGCGCCCGGCTGTGTGAGCACACCGCCTATGCCCCGCGCGCTCGCGTCGCATGTCAACACTAACGGCTTGTTTGGGTCATAATGTGCTAATACCTCCGCGCCTACTAAAATTTTTTTAACTTTTGCAAACGCCCTTTCGCACTCCGCACTCCATCTCCAAATGACCTCTTTTCTTAAAAGTTCGTACAATGGTGACAAAATAGTGCTCAAATTCTTAACAAATTTAGCATAAAAATTAACTAAACCTAAAAAGGATCGCAACTCTGAAATATCTTTTGGCCTGGGAATTTTTGTTATTGCTTTTATTTTGTCTGAATCTACTTTAACCCCATCTTTTGATATGACATAACCTAAGTATTTGACTTCATTAACCATAAATAAACATTTGCTCCTTTTTAGCTTCAAACCGTGACTCTGTAACCGCTGGAACACCTTTTGTAACGTAACTAAGTGATTATCCTGTGTTCCCGCTGTTCCGATGATGATATCATCTAAAAATACTTCTACCCCCGGAATGTCACTAAGTAAATTCGACATAATACGCTGGAAAATGCCCGGACTCGAAGACAACCCAAACACGAGTCTATTGTACTTAAAAAGACCTCGATGTGTGTTTATTACAGTTAAATCTTTAGTATTATCCAATTTAATCTGGTTATAAGCAAGGGTCAAATCAATTTTTGAGAAATGTGTAGCACCGTTTAAGCTCACTAACAAATCATCTATCTTGGGTAACGGATATCTATCGACCAGTAAGACAGGATTTAAAGTTATTTTGTAATCAGCGCAGATACGGAGTCCTCCGTCCGCTTTACGTACCGGTACCAAAGGCGTCGCCCAGTCCGAGCACTCGACGGGCTCGATGATGCCCGCGCGCAACATGGCGTCCAGTTCCGCGTCGACCTGACCCCTCAGAGCGTAAGGCAGCGGCCGCGCGCGGCAAAACACCGGCCTCGCGCCCTCCCGCAACCGGAGCGTTGCCTTGCCGCCTGTGTACCGCCCCAGTCCCTCGCTGAACAATTCTTTATACCTGTTCAACAAACAATCGACAGTATCAGACATTTTGTGTACCCTATGATTAATCTCTTGTTGGAATGAAGGTATTTTAATACCCAATTCTATTAACCATTGCCTGCCCAGTAAGGAGGTTGTACCCCCGTCTATCACAAATCGTTCTAGATATTTAATTTTATCTTTGTATTGAACTTTCGGCCTTATAACCCCTAGTGGTCTTATATTGCTACCATCATAAAATTTTAACACCAAATTAAATGGTTTAATTACTACATTGTTAAAAAGTTTATCATATGTTTCCTTACTGATACATGAAATTGCCGAGCCTGTGTCTAGCTCCATTTTTAATGTTTTATCATCAATCAGTAATGATAAACTCACCGGGTTGTAACCGCTCAAACATAGTTGATGTAGTTCTTCCTCCAGCTCGTCCGAACTGGAGTTTCCCGCTCCTGCCCTCTCTGCTCCAGCCCTCGGAGCCCTCGGATGGTCGCTCGTGGTGGCATCCACGTGGTTCACTCCACGCCTCTTCCCTCTGTCACTGTTTGCCTCCGTCCGCGGACAAACACGCCTCAAATGTCCACTTTGTTTGCACTTGCTACAAACAAAATGCTTATAGCGGCACTCCTCCTTGCTGTGTCCGCGCCAGCCGCACGCCGTGCAGCCCCCGGCGCCCTTCTCAGTGACCCGCGCCGCACGCCCGTGGTTCGTTCGTTGGTCCGCTGAATGGCCCGCCAACTGACCGCGCTCACGCTTTGCCCGCAACGTGTTTACGATTGCCGATGCCTCCGTCGTAGCCTTCTGTTCCACGACTGCCGCATCCCGCTCGGCCGCCTCGAGCCCAACCGCCAATTTGACTGCTCCTGAGTACGTCAAATTGTCTTCCGCAAACAATCTTTGTCTGATGACGTCACTCCTCACGCCGCATACGAACTGGTCACGCAAATTCTCCTCCAAATTTGCACCAAACTCACCAGTTCTCGAGAGTTTCTTTAACTCGGTCAGACATTGTGTTACACTTTCGTCGTGTTGCTGTCTTCTTTGTCTGAACCGATACCGCTCCGCCATGACCGCAGGTTTCGGTTGTAGGTGATTTTTCAAAATTGTAACGGCCTCTTCGTACGTTAAATCCCCTGGTTTTCTTGGATTGCACAGCGTGCTCAGCAATTCGTACGTCTCATCACCCACGCCCGTGATCAGCATAGGCAGCCACATGTCCTTCTCGACCTTATTGACCTTGAAATACATCTGCAACCGCTCCTCGTACAAAGTCCAGTTGCCTGACTTCATATCAAAATCGCGAATCTTTCCGACACCGCCGACCGACATTTCCTCGAATAATTGCAGACGAAACTTCGACGATTACCGTAACGCAAAAATAGTGATCCTCGTCGCCACTGAAGTGTCGGGAGTAATAAATAAAAGAGGGGCGTCCACTTGTAGCGAGCGTATATTGCGAACTGACTGTTACAATGATGTAGGCTTATTTATAAGTGATCTTACTTACTAATTTCCTTATGTGGGTAAACCCAAATATATTACAGTTGTAACAGGTGACATTGAAAAAATGTATAGAGCCATTTTAGTTGAGCCATCTCAGCGCCCGTTACAACAAATTGTTTTCAGATTCAATTCCTCAGACCCTTTAAAGACGTATGCACTGAATACAGTGACATACGGTACAGCTTCAGCCCCGTATTTGGCCACAAAATGCCTAGTTTCACTTGCAGATCAATGTTTAGACCCAAAGGTTAGTCAGTCCATCAGACGTGATTTTTACGTAGACGACTATTTAAGTGGTGGCGATTCGATTGAGTCAGTCATAAATTTATGTCAAGGGGTAGTGAATACTCTCGAGTCCGCCAAGTTTAAGCTTAGAAAGTGGCAATCAAATAGTCCGAAGATATTAGAGTCAGTCACTAATATAAAAACTGAAAATCAAGATAAAAAATTAAACCTAAATGACACTCCTAGCAAAACGCTTGGGCTATACTGGGACTGTAAAACAGACAGATTATTCTTTTCTATAGATTTAAAACTAACTTCAAAAATTACAAAGCGTAATATTTCATCTTTAGGAAGTCAGGTATTTGATCCTATAGGCCTCGTCGGATAGTTCAGGCAAAACTTATGTTACAGCAGCTGTGGATACTTAAATGTAACTGGGATGATGAAGTACCCACAGAAATAAAATCACAATTCCTTGATTTCGTACAGTCACTTCCAGCTCTTAACTCTGTTCACATTCCTCGTTGGGTATCTTGTAGCAATGCTTCTTTAATAGAGCTACACACTTTCACAGACGCTTCCGAACGCGCCTATGGTGCGTGTACTTATGTCAGAACGGTAGCAGTCGATGGAACAGTTTGCGTTCGCCTTTTAGCTTCCAAAAACAAGGTCGCCCCTATAAAGCCCACTACCATACCAAGGTTGGAGTTGTGTGGGGCTTTACTGGGCACAAGACTTTTTCTGAAGGTACGTAAATCACTCACTCTAGAGTTTAATCACTGTTTCTTTTGGTGTGACTCGATGATCGTGCTTGGATGGCTGTCTACAATACCAAGTCGGCTTGATCAATTCGTCCGCAATAGAGTGAGTGAAATCCAAGAAGCTACGATCGGACAGACGTGGAGCTATTTTCCTTCTAAGAGCAACCCCGCTGATCTCGCATCTCGGGGGGTGAAGGCTGATTGCATCAGCTCGTCCACTCTTTGGTGGTCGGGTCCTGATTTTCTTAATCATAGAGAAATCAAATTTCCTACATCACCTAATACACAAATCCAATCTTTACCAGAAACATCTTTACATACAACTGCTGACACACATAAACAAAACAATAACAATATATTTTCAAATTTAATTCATAAAAAATCATCATTTACATCACTCATAAGAATCATAGCCTTTATACAAAGATTTATCCATAATTGTCAAAATAAGAATAATAAAAAATCATCTTACTTATCAGTTTCAGAATTACGATCATCACATAATCTTATAATACAGGTTTCTCAACAGGAAATGTTTCCTGAGGAATATTCATGTCTTAAAACTAATCAGGCATTACATAAAAAGAATCGATTAATTAGTCTTTCTCCCTTCATTGATTCAGACAACTTAATACGCGTAGGTGGACGTCTTAACAACTCCAACTATAGTTATAACGTCAAGCATCCTATTCTTTTATGTAGCAAACATTACTTGACGAAAATTATCTTCGAAAGAGAGCATAAAACACTCTTTCACGCAGGGCCACAATTACTTTTAGCACACGTTAGACTCAACTACTGGCCTTTAGCAGGCAGAAACCTGGCTAAGCACGTAGTGCGTAACTGTGTTCGCTGCACTCGCTTCAAAGCTCAGCCTATTCAGGTCATTATGGGCAACCTGCCAAGCGATAGGACTCATCTAGAGTACCCATTTTTGAATACAGGGCTTGATTACGCCGGGCCAGTGCTGATTGCCGACCGTAAGGGTAGAGGATGTAAGCTACTAAAATCATACATTTGTGTTTTTGTGTGCTTTGCAGTCAGAGCTGTTCATCTGGAGCTGGTCTCCGACCTCACCAAGGAAGCCTTCCTTGCGGCCTTCAGCCGATTTATTAGTCGTCGGGGCAAACCTCAACGCGTGTACTCCGACAACGGCACTACATTTGTGGGAGCTTTCAATGAGCTTTCACGCTTCTTAAAGGTTTCATCTAGTAATATAGAGTCAGATCTTGCAACCAAAGACATAGAATTCAAATTTATACCTGCCTGCCCACATTTCGGTGGGATCTGGGAAAATGCAGTAAAGTCCACCAAACATTTATTGCGTAGAGTCATGAGCCTAACTCATTTAACATTTGAAGAGCTCTCAACCTGTCTGATTCAGATAGAGGCTATTTTAAATTCCAGACCTTTAACACCTCTATCCACTGATCCATCAGATCTTTCTTATCTTTCTCCTTCACACTTCCTAATCGGACGATCACTCACGTCAGTCCCTCGTCTTCAGATCGCCGACGTCAATATCCAGCGGCTACAGCGCTTCGATCGAATTGAAAAACTCCGACAACATTTTTGGCAGCGCTTCTCTAATGAGTATGTGTCTCTCCTGCAGCAGAAAACCAAATGGCAGACAGCTGGGCAAGAGCTGAAAACAGGCACCATGGTCTTAGTGAGAAACACTAATCTTCCTCCTCTTCTGTGGTTGCTGGGCAGAGTGGTTGCAGTGAAGACTGGCTCTGACGGACATTGTCGAGTCGCCGACATCCTGACGAAGAAGGGCATCATAACACGTGCCTACAACAACGTATGCCCTCTTCCCGTCTCTTCAACATAATCTTGAAGACTTCTCTTCAACGCGGGGAATATGTTCCTGACGTCACATCGGGCCACATACCACACCGCTATCGCGAGCTTCCCCACTCCTGCGACTCATTCGCCGACACCTTGAGCGTGCGCACACAAGCGGTCGTCTCCATATTTTTTTGTAATCAGCATCCAAATAAAGTCAATGTAATATCGTAGTTTTTTTATTACCGAAGTCAAGACCACCAGCAGCACACCTGGAGCTTGACACTCAACAGGGCCTTGATGCCTGAAATAAATGGATAAATAAAATAAATAAATAAAGTAAGATAAGTAACATTTTATTGATAGGTATATAATTAACCATGCTCCGTTGTTTAATTAGGACAGGATACTACTTCCTATTGCTGGTGCTTCGTGCAGGGATGCTATAATGTATTGGCACCCAGATTTAACCGAAGAACATTATTGTGTTGGCGCACTTGAAGCCAAAAGTGCCGTTCATATTATAGATATTGAAGGTAATTTTTATTGAAATAAATAATCAGTTTATTTTAAATATTCACTCTTATTCATGATTTATTTTGTTCGCAGGTGATATGTTTTGCAAAGGAGACGATTATTCGAAGCGAGAGTTTCTTCTAGCTTGTGATTTTTATGAAGACCAAGAGGCTCCAGTTGCCGATTTACTTCAATACTATCCCGGTCCTTAATCCTGAAATTACTCCAAAATAGTTCTAATCGTTGATATTGAAATATAATTATCGTTTGAATCCCTCAAACAATTGTCTGTTCACTTTTTCACCTGTCGAATTGTTTTTTTTTTTATTTATTTATTTACTGATATTTTAATACAGTGGTGGTTTAGTGGTAGTATGTACTCACGATTCGCTCGCCGTTGAAGGTAGACGGAAGATTGTGTCCGGGCGGAATAAAGCAACACTCGTAGGTTGTACAGTTCTTTAATGATCCACACACTACACACCACAAAGTCTTTAGCGAAGGAGCAGAAAGAGAAGCACAAGAAAATAGGCAATAGCACGAGAAAATCAGTAAGCTAATGTTCGCGGCGTATACAGGTAAGAAAGCGTGCGGATAGCGAGTGACGCGGGCTTCGCAAGCAAAGGCGGTGTCTCGACTGGCCGGGCGCACGGCTGCGTGCGCGCCGCGCGCCGCTCGAACCTGTTTGGTACTGACGTCACTAGCCGTGGTATGTGTCCACGGGACGAGCGACGTGCAAACTCACAACACTTGATTCTGTAGTGCTTTGATGGATGTGTGTTGAGTGTGAATATTTTGAATAAATGTGTGTGTGTGTATCTAAGGAAATGTGGGTGTAGCCCACATCACTCCCCCCCAGAGACCTGGTTAGGGATGAAAATAATCCGGGAATCGGACTTGTCTACCACTGCGTGTTGTTTTGGGAACTGCGGTCGATGGATGAAGTTCCGGGGACGGATGGCTAAGTGGTATTGGTGTACTTGCTGGTGGTTGGTAGGGTGGGCGTGGCCGTGGTGGTAAGTTGGCTAGATCTGTGGGTTTTGTATCCGTCGCGACGCTGTCTTCGCCTTGCTCGTTAGTTAGCACAAAAGCGGGTTTCAATCGATCTATTGTGACGGTCACTGTTTTCCCTTTGATCATCAGTTTGTAGACCTTGTCATCTTTTTCTATCACCTTGTGTGGGCCTGTGTAGGCTGGTTGAAACGGGGCGCGTGAAGCGTCTTCACGTAGGAAGACGTGTTCTGCGGTGGCTAGGTCTTTGAATACGAATACCCTGTGTCTGACGTGGCGGGATGCTGGGACGGGCTTCAGCTTCTCTGCGAATGATCGTAAGCGCGCCGTAAAATCTGTCAGGTCTGATGTTCCAACGGCGCTAGGATCGAAGAATTCGCCTGGTAGCCTTAGTGGTTCACCATACAGCAATTCCGCTGATGTGGTTTGTAGGTCCTCCTTGAATGCACTGCGAATCCCTAGTAAAACTAGTGGTAGTATCTCTGCCCAGTTGTTGTCTGCGTGGCATGTAATGGACCCTTTCAGCTGCCTATGAAAGCGTTCGACCAGTCCATTGCAGGCCGGGTGGTAGGCGGTTGTGCGCTTGTTTTGGAATCCGGTGGTTTTTGCCAGATATTGGAACAGAGCGGACTCGAACTGACGGCCGCGATCTGTAACAATATCTGTTGGCACGCCAAATCTGGATATCCAGCCAGAAATTAGCGCTTTTGCTACCGTCTCTGCCGTTATGTCCGGGATTGGGATGACTTCCGGCCACCGTGTGAAGCGGTCTATGGCTGTTAGGCAGTACCTATTTCCGTGTGATAGTGGTAGTGGGCCTATTAGGTCGATATGTACGTACCTAAAGCGGGCGCGGGGTAAATCGAAAGTGCCTAATGGTGCTGACACGTGTCGACTAACCTTCGCACGTTGACACGACAAGCATGTTCTGGCCCACTTCCTGCAGTCTTTCCGTATGCCAGGCCAAACAAACCTTTCCGCTACCAGCTTGGCGGTTGCGGCTGGGCCCGGGTGGCTTAAGGAGTGGAGACTTGTGAATACCTGCTGCCGGAATGCTTTCGTCACGAAAGGCCTGGGTACTGCTGTACTGACATCGCAATAGATTGGTTTACAACTCCCTTGGCAGTCTTTTTTTACTAGACGAAGAGATGTGTCCCCTGTTAGGTACTGGGCTAGTTCTTGGTCGTGTTCTTGGGCTGTACTGAGTTCTGTCAGGCAAATTGGTAAACTCAGTTCCTCTACGCGGGATAGGGTGTCAGCCACGACGTTATCTTTGCCGGAAATATGCTTTATGTCTGTCGTGAACTGGGCGATATAGTCCAGATGTCGGAATTGTCTGGGTGAGCAGCTATGTTTCCGCTCATGGAAGGCATAACTGATCGGTTTGTGGTCCGTGTAGACCGTGAAGTGCCGAGCCTCAAGCATGTACCGGAAGTATTTTATTGCTTCGTAGATCGCGAGAAGTTCACGATCATATGGCGAGTACTTGGTCTGGCACGGACTCAGCTTCCTGGAAAAGAACGCAAGTGGTTCCCATCCGCCATTGTTTTGCTGTTGTAATACCGCACCAATAGCCGTGTCTGATGCGTCGGTCACCAGTGCCAGTTTGGCTTGACAATTTGGGTGAGCCAGAAGGGCTGCATTGGTGAGACTATCTTTGGTTTCCTGAAATGCCTTAAGAGCATCGCCGGTAAGATTGATTGGTGTAGGTCCTTTGACTACCCCTGTGAGCAGGGCATTCAGTGGTGCTTGAGTTTGTGCTGCGTTGGGCAGGAATCGTCTGTAATAATTGGCCATGCCCAGAAATCGTCTGAGTGCCCTGACGTCCTTGGGTGGGGGAAAGTTGCGTATGGCTTGTACTTTCTCGTCCAGTGGTTTGGTTCCGCTCTCTGCGATTCGATAACCCAAGAAAGTCACCTCGGGTGCCCCGAATACGCACTTAGACACATTAATCACCATACCAAAGTCCCGGAGCCTGGTGAATACCTGGCGTAGGTGATCCTCGTGCTGTTTTTCGTCTCTGCTATAAATTAAAAAATCATTTAAGTTTCCTGTCATCGCCGCATGGGCGCCACCCGTTGTCCTTCTTCAGGGCGAGATGCAATGGGGATGACCATGGACTGTCTGAAGGTCTCGCGGTTCCGTTTGCTAGCATTGCCTCAAATTCGGCTCGAGCTATTTGTAGCTTATCGGGGGCTAGTCGTCTGGGTGCGCATGAGACAGGCGGGCCCGGTGTAGTGCGGATGTGGTGTCGTGTGTTGTGTGGTATCAAGCATTGTGTACCCGCGGGTCGCATAATTTCGGGGAATTCCCGAGAGAGCACGAGATGATAACGTGTATCACCGGAAAGCACTTTGACTGAATGAATGTTACTCGCGTTGCAAGCCCGTGTCGCTGGTGCTGTTAGTGAAGTTGTATTATCTAATAAGTTTTGGTTTTTACAGTCCACTATCAAATTATAATAACACAAAAAGTCTACACCAATGATGGGTTTGGTAACGTCCGCTACCACAAAACGCCACGGATAGTTTCGTCGGAGTCCGAGGTTCAGGTTGAGATGCGCGTAGCCATATGTGCTGATAGTAGTCCCGTTGGCCGCGGTTAGTTCGTAGCTCGTTGGTGCTCGGCGCTCTCGTAGCTGAGTTCGAGGGTACACGCAAAGGTACCCTGTGTCGACCAAAAATTGGGTTTTCGTGCTGCGGTCAGTTACGAAGAGGCGACCGGGTGTGGCAGGGCAATCGTCTGTCGCCATTACTACTGATTGCCCGCGGTGTTTCCCGACTCCTTGTAGTCGCATGGTTTGCGACAGTTGCGTGCTCTGGATCCGAATATGTCGTGGTACCAGCAGATGGGATGGTCCCGGTAGCTCGATGCTGATCGGCTTGAACTGCGCGATACTGACCGGCGGCGCTGTTGGTCTTGGCGTTCCCTGCGGCGTGGCTGGCGGGTGTGCTCGTCTAACTTGATGGCTAGTCGTTCCACCATCCGTTTAAGCTCAGCGATCTCGCTCGAGGCGCTGCTGCTGGTTCCTGCCACGCTGGCGGGCACAGAAGTTGCCGCGACGACCGGCGGCGCTGATATCTCTTGGATACGGTCAGCGAGTTCTGCTAGCTGTTCCAGCGTTAGGGAGGGCTGGGATGCCAGCACGGTCTGTATGTTGTGTGGAAGGCGATTACTCCAGATGGTCTGCAAGAACTCCTCCGGTACACTCGGCCCTGCCAGGTCTCTCAGATGGCGCAGAAACTGTGTCGGTTTCCTGTCACCCAGTTCCTCGTGGGTGAGTAGCTGACGGACTTTCTTTTCATGAGAGGCGGTGAGCCGCTTGATTAGCTCGCTCTTGATTTTATCATATCGATTATGAATGGGTGGGTTAAGGACTATATCTTTTACGGACTTGGCGTGAACGATGTCTAGATTCGCAATGACGCTGTTAAATTTTATAGCATCTTCGGTGATTCCGTAATTCTCAAATTGCCCTTCCACAAGCGCGAACCATATCTCTGGGTCGTCCGGTGAGAAAGGTGGTACTTTTATATTTAATTTCCGTAAATATTCGGACGTATTTCGTTCCTTATCAATGGAAACGCGCATTTTTTTAGAGCGTCTCGTGGTCACGTTTTGCTGCGAGCTCGCAGTCTTCGGCGAATCGCTACTACTATCGCTTCCTGCGTTATTACTCATTCTGGTGTTCTGAACGGGGTCACCAATTTAGTGGTAGTATGTACTCACGATTCGCTCGCCGTTGAAGGTAGACGGAAGATTGTGTCCGGGCGGAATAAAGCAACACTCGTAGGTTGTACAGTTCTTTAATGATCCACACACTACACACCACAAAGTCTTTAGCGAAGGAGCAGAAAGAGAAGCACAAGAAAATAGGCAATAGCACGAGAAAATCAGTAAGCTAATGTTCGCGGCGTATACAGGTAAGAAAGCGTGCGGATAGCGAGTGACGCGGGCTTCGCAAGCAAAGGCGGTGTCTCGACTGGCCGGGCGCACGGCTGCGTGCGCGCCGCACGCCGCTCGAACCTGTTTGGTACTGACGTCACTAGCCGTGGTATGTGTCCACGGGACGAGCGACGTGCAAACTCACAACACTTGATTCTGTAGTGCTTTGATGGATGTGTGTTGAGTGTGAATATTTTGAATAAATGTGTGTGTGTGTATGTAAGGAAATGTGGGTGTAGCCCACAGTGGTTACATAATTCTAAGCTCGCCAAACTTTTACGTTTGATGGTGAGAAGCTTTTGTTACTTGGCTCGTGCTCCTACAACTACCTAGAGCACAATGTGGATAGTTTTACGGTCTGCTTACAGTTATTTTACCTCTGATTTTGCATTACTATCCAAGTCACAGTGATCTTTAATCTCATTCTAATAAGTTGTTAACATGTTGCTGCTGTCAGAGGTAAAATAGCTGTGAACGGACTATACTCAAATAGTTTTGATAGTGATGCATACCAAAAGTATTAGTAGCATTATAATGTATCGTATAGCAGGTTAACAGAACATACCATAAATTTGTTGATTTGTAAATTTCTTAAATCATCAGTCTTCCCTGACTGTGACGGCGTCTCTGTACCTACTTAAAGCAGGTTACATGCTCTGTGCTTATGGCGGCCATTAAACGCTCAATCTGACTGATGTATGACTGACTGTCGTCTGACGGACGCTTGAGTGAGCGTGTAAGTTATCACACGTGATTGATTGACTGACGTCGAATATCTAGATTTTTGTCATCAACAATCATTCAGTCACTAAGTCAGCGTGCTGAGCGTGTAATAGCTTGCTGTTACTCATGCATCCGTCACGCGTCAGTCAGTCGTGATTTGGACAGAAATGGAAGCGCGCCTATGTTCGGCGACGCCATCGTTTACTTTGAACACGTTTCTTTAAAGGTGTTGCAAGGATAGACGCAAGGCATGCTTTAACTTTATTAATGTCCGTGTTCTTCAGCCGGTTTTTGAACCCTGACTGAAGATGTTTTTGACTGATCGTCTAGGCATCGCTTCAGTCTTGCTTCAGTCCGTGATCAACGATCAATCAAATGCTGTCAGTCAGATTGAGCGTCTACTGGCCGCCTATGTGCATGGCCAGCAATGCTGGCCCCCGCACTGGGCCCGATAGTGTTGCCAATTTAGCGACTTTGTCGCTAGAAGTGACGAATTTTGTATGAGTCTTAGTTAGTGACAAAAAAAAAAGAAAAGATTTAACGACAAAAATGGTTTAGCAACGTGACGACTTTTGGAGTATAAATCAAAACAGTTTTAGGGCCAATAAAAGATACATTTTTGTTAACTCGACACAGAATAATACAACGCCAATAATGAAAACCAAATTCAAACTTTATTTAATTAAAGTTGCATTCGTATACTATGCTCTAGCTTTAGCTATTTAAAATATATTCAAATCTAAACATCCGATTCTTTTTCAAATTCGTTTTACGTTTTTTTTTGTAAGCTCTATCTCTAATTAAATAATAAACTTTTTGAGTGTATTACCTAAAAAAAACAACTTTATAAAGAATGCAATTTTTTTATTTAGAGTTTGAAAAAAATTATACAAAAGTAAAATCAGCATTTGCGACTTTTGATATTAAAGAAAGAAAGAAAAGAAAGAAAATACATTTATATAAAATAGAACACACAAAACACAAAACAATACATAACACATCGCAAACACACACACGCGTGTGCGTGTGTTGTGTGTTGTATTTTTTTTTTTTGGCTGTAACTGCCATCGCTCAGCATAATGCTAAGAAGCATTATGCTGAGCGATGGCAGTTTTGCGTGAATGTAACGCATGTTTACCTCACACTTTTTTTTTGTGTGTTTGTTCTTTTTCTTAATGCGTCATGTTTGCCGCAAATAAATGTATTTTCTTTCTTTCTTTCAATGTGGTGAATTTATTTTTAGTGAAACACGAACAAGTCGTGTTAGTATGACCCAACTGCTTCGCCGGGAGTTCTTAAATAATCATAGAGAAATTGCAGTTATGTATAACAAATCCACCCAAGCACGGGCCACGGGAACATAGCAAGTTAGTGTGGAAAAGGGCTGCAGAGAGAAAATAGTATTTTTGCTTCCCCTTGTATTGTAAAGTATAATCGTATTACATAACCTTAAAAAAGTAACCAATTTATCTTTTTAAAATGGTAATTTTTTTAATTATAGCATAACCGGGATCACGAAATCGTAATAAAAAGAAAATGTATTGATAATGTAATCAATTGATTCAATTCCCGATATGGTCGTTAGTGTAATAAATACGTGTATTGAAGCGTATTTAACGATTGAAATAAAAAAAAAACTAATTAAGTATTAAGTACCTAATTACAGTTTGAGGTGGTAACCAAATCTATTTTTATTAAGTAAAGCAATTTTCCTTTGACGCTGCAGCAGGTCCTCCACCTGCTGCAGCGTCAAAGGTAAATTGCTTTAAAAAAAGGTTTATTGCGTTCTTCTCCATAGGTACCTACGCTTTGGAATGGGCAACTAGCTTCATCTTTCTGACTGACCGACCCTTTGACAATTCAAAAGTGCCTGTAATTGGTTTAGTTGAATTAAATGATTTGAGTTTGAGTTTATTGAAGCGTATTTAACGATTGAAATAATAAAAAAAAACTAATTAAGTATTAAGTACCTAATTACAGTTTGAGGTAGTAACCAAATCTATTTTTATTAAGTAAAACAATTTACCTTTGACGCTGCAGCAGGTCCTCCTGTGTTTAATCTATTTTTTAAGTTCGCTTACTCGGATTGTAGTTTTTGGTTTTTTGTTAGTTTGGCTCACTCGATTGTCTCGATTACATAGATCGAAAATTCAATTCAAGTTGAATCTAATTTATTCCATTGAACCTAGCAGCTTCTTATGTTTGAAACACACACAAAAAAAAACTTAAAGGAAAGAATCATAGCAAGATCCAGATTATAACAACCTACACGTTATCAACTGACAGCATTAACCCACAGAACTGTATTATGTCGGTTAATATCACCATCACGTATTGGCGATTGTGTAAGACTATTGTGATATAGTACCTACTTAAAAATATATGTATTAGACAAAGAAGCTGTTGGTGTAGTGTATTATTTACCTATTATTATTATTAGTTTATTACCTACCTACGTATTTAATAATAGAATTAAGAATGACAGAGGCAGTGTTGGTCATGTTGGTGATATTTATCTAAGCGCGACATCAACATCAATCAACATCAACTGGCACATTGAGAGAAAATTAACTCATGCTTTTATTTTATTAGGATTATCGAGTTACATAAAATCAAGCCGCAGCACTATCTGACACTGTCAGAAAGACAAGTGACAACAACACTTCATTCAATACATTTAATCCGTTTCTTTCCAATTGCATGAAATTGATATTTCTGTTTTCCTGTGTGTAAAATTGAAGGATGTTAATGATTAAGGAATATTAAAGACGGTACAGCATTTACTTCAGAAAGATGATGTGTTAATTGTTTAGTAAGCTTTCAACGCAATGTGCGAAGACATTGTTGGCTGTTGTGCACATGTACCTACACATAGTATTGTTTTTATCTTGGACCTGCATAATTTGAGATGAAATACTATGTATTTACTTATAAGTCGTCTGACGTTGAAATTGATATCCTACTCAAAGTAATAAAAATATTCAGCTAATTATTGATTTCATGTTTACGTTTACGTCTACTATTTATTAAACAGTCCACGATTTTACTAAATTATAAAACCGAGGCCAAACTACTCACTTGGCTTTTAGTGTTTTTTAACCGACTTCTAAAAAAGGAGGAGGTTCTCAATTCGGACGTTTGTATTTTTTTTTTTTTTTATGTTTGTTCGCGCATAACTCGGTCGCTTGCCAACCGATTTGAAAAATTCTTTTTTTGTTAGATAGGGTATACTTCCCAAATGGTCCCATGAAAATTCTATCGAAATCGGACAAGCGGTTTTTGAAAAATCAACAAAAATCTAAAATTTTTTTGTTTAAAATTCCGTGCAGATTACGTGAAACTTCGTGGAGCACTTCCGACGTCTGGCTCCCAGACTGGATCGGGCCGGGGCTGCCTTGAGGCGGCTCCTGCTCAATCTAGGGGGACCAAACGCCTCCTGCCGGAGGCTCTATGCGGGGGTCGTGCGGTCCATGGCCCTTTATGGGGCACCGGTGTGGGCGCGTTCACTGCGGCTTCGACCAGCCCGCCGGTTGAAAGCGTCCCAAAGGGTCATGGCTGTCTGAATGATCCGAGGATACCGCACGGTCTCCGCGGAGGCGGCGAGCCTCCTTGCCGAATTGCCGCCATGGGATCTGGAGGCCAAAGTCCTCACCCATATATGGGAATGGCGAGAGGAGGCAAAACGCCGGGGCGTTACTCCGCTGCCGCGAGAAATCACGGTACAGCGGACAGAGCTGGCGGGAGAGCGGCGGGATCTCATGGCGGCATGGAGAGTGCGATTGTCGCAACCCAGTGCTGGGCACGCCACAATAGCAGCGATTAGTCCCCTCTTTGAGGAGTGGCTAGAGAGGCGCCACGGCGCCCTCACCTTCCGCCTGACGCAGGTCCTCACCGGACACGGTTGTTTCGGGAGGTTCCTGTTCAGGATAAAGCGGGAGGAAACCCCAGGGTGTCTCCACTTTGACGGCATGGTTGGCGCAGTGGTTAAGCGATTGACTGCTGCGCTGCGTGTCGCGGGTTCGATTCCCGCTCGGAACAAATATTTGTATGACCTACATGTATTTGTTCCGAGAGTTACAACAAAAAAAAAATTGTATATAAGTAGTTTATCAGCCATCTTGTTACCATAACACAAGCATTAGGTTGCTTAGCTTGGGACAAATGGTGCTGTGTGATGTGGATCGCCCGGAGGACACGGTGGAGCATACGGTGGAGGTCTGCCCGACTTGGGCGGAGCACCGCCGTGTCCTCGTGGCGGCGATCGGCGGCGGCGATTTCTCGCGTCCGGCCCTGGTCCAGGCCATGGTACGGAGCGAGAGTGAATGGGAGGCCGTTACCTCCTTCTGCGAAGCAGTAATGCTCGCGAAGGAGGAGGCGGAGTGCGTGAGGGAGAGGCAATCTCGGCGCCCTCACGCCCCTAACCGCCGCAGGAGACGCCCTGGACGGGAGTCAACAGCCGACTTCCGGCCACCGTAGGCGCGGGCCTGCGGGCGGTGAGTAATGGGTAGCTCACCGTCCGATCAGGACCAGGCCCGTGTCGGAAGGCGCGTTGTGTTCCACACGCGCCTCAAAGAGATGTCAGCAAATGGAGGGGCCCGACAGGGCCGAAGCCTGCCAGGGTAGTGGGATAGTCCGAAAGGGTTACCGCTGCCCTGGAACAGAAAGGGCTAAGGAAGGAACACGGATGGGTTTTAGTCAGTAAGAGTCTGACACTCCCTTCCGCTCCACCCAGAGCGGGAGGGGTCATTTGATGATTTCCCATCCAAAAAAAAAAAAAGGCCACTCAATCGTTGTGAACGTTCCTCTTTAGTTTCATTGGCTAGTCAAGCGTGTATTAAAGAAAGACGATGGTCGTAATCTTCTTGACTTTCATTAGCCAATCAAGTTTGTGTTAAAGATAGACGGCGATCGTAATCTTCTTGACTCTCGTTAGCTAATCGATTGCGAATTAAAGATATACGATGATCGTAATCTTCTTGGCTTTCAGTGGCCAATCGAGTACGAATCAAACTAAGACGACGATTATAACCTTCTTGACTTTCCTCATTCAACCTACGTAACATGTAGGTCCTCTGTTTTGACAGTCTGTTTTCGCGCTGGTCAGGGTTCTCATTCGAAATGCGTTGAGCATTTCTTTCTCTAATTTCTTTTAATCGTTTTCCTTTTTCATTATCAGTTTCAGTTCGACGCCGTTTTCTCATACGAGAAGCATCTTTACTAGGCCTACCCATATTTTTATAAGATTAAAAATATGTCACTAAAAATTAACAAATAAAAAATTTTTTTGCAAAAAAAAAACCGACTTCAAAAAACCCTAAAAGCACTAAAAAGTTAAAAATAATACTATAACCTACCTATATTAATAAACCTAACCTAACCTACAATTAACCTATACTAAAATTTAACAATTTTTTGAAGTCGGTGCCAAGCAATATACGATAACTAAATTACTAATATACCTACAGACTAAGGCCAGAAAAAACAAAACATAAATCTTACAGTTTCTAAATATTCATTCAAATCGGAAAACAACAAAAATACTTTAAGATAGATTTCCTAATACCTAATAGGTATTTAATTTACCCAAAGAAAAAAGATACTAACGTTAATTAACCAACTTAATAATAATAATAATATATTTTTACATACAAATCAATAAAATCAGAGCAAACACAGTTTACACAATGCAACGACGTAAGAAAAGCAAGGAGTTCGACGATTAACTTTTTGGAGGCATGAGGAACAGGGTGTAAAGTTCACTCATCCTCCATAGGAAAGGGAGGATCCTCCGACCAGATGGGTGTTATGTCGTGTTATGTCTGGCGGGCAATTGCCCAACGATTGATATTGGGAAATTGTATCTATGCTAATTGCACGGTAAACTCTGCTTGCGAGATGCAGGATTTGCGTGACGTCAGTATGACGCGTTGTTCGCATGTGGCGTTGTAGATACCGCTACATCACTCCCCTCCGGAGACCGGAGGTCGATAGTTGGCTGAGTCTTGTATCTTGCGATGTTTGCCAGGCCAGCTGAGGTTCCAGTGAGTCGGAACCGGTTGCCGCATAGTTCACGGTGAGTCGGAACTGTCTGCGGAGATGCCCCAGTGAGTCGGGGTGGATGGCGCTGCGTTATACTCCAGTGCGTCGGATGTCGTACAGCGCCGGGATGAGGCTGGCTGCTGCGTCGACCAGGAGAGGGTGCTCTGCTTGTTGACCGGCCGAAAATGCAGTGTGCTGTGCCGAGGTTGCTGATGAGGCTGAGGGTGATGACCAGGTATGCGCGGTCGCTGCATGCTGGTGGTCAGGATACCCGTTGAAGCCGTGGGTGCTGGCTGGCTGGGTGACTTCGCCGCTAAAGCTTGCGGGAGTGATGATGATGATGACGTCACGCTGAAGTACTTGCACGAAGGCTGCGCTGACGTTCATGCTCGGGGTCACCAGTTTGGAGGCATGAGGAACAGGGTGTAAAGTTCACTCATCCTCCATAGAAAAGGGAGGATCCTCCAACCAGACGGGTGTTATGTCTGGCGGGCAATTGCCCAACGATTGATATTGGGAAATTGTATCTATGCTAATTGCACGGTAAACTCTGCTTGCGAGATGCAGGATTTGCGTGACGTCAGTATGACGCGTTGTTTGCATGTGGCGTTGTAGATACCGCTACAACTTCAAGATCTTGAGTCACGTGAACATAATGAGCAATTGTGTAGCAACCTTACTTGTAGAAATTTCGGTAACGAAACCATAGCGCGATTCAGAAATGAGGCCTCAATGAACAACGCCATCTATCGAGCTTTGTTGTACTAAAACGGAAATATACTCCGGAATTACCAGTCGTTTCATTACTTAGCTTGGCACCGACTCAAAAAAATTGTTAAATTTTAGTATAGGTTAATCGTAGGTTAGGTTAGGTTTATTAATATAGGTAGGTTATAGTATTATTTTTAACTTTTTAGTGCTTTTAGGGTTTTTTGAAGTCGGTTTTTTTTTTGCAAAAAAATTTTTAAGGTTATGATCGTATTTTTCAGTATTCCCATTAGTTTAATTAGGGATACCATTTTAATCTAGACATCTTAGGGAACAAATAAACATGCGTTTCATTAGTATTTGCCAACATTTTTGGAGGACCTAATACCTAATCACTGAACAAAAAAAAACTCCTTTTACATTCTGCTGGCAAAGGAGCAAATAAGTCTGCATGCAAATGGTCAAAGGTATTTTTACCATATCACTACAATGTTCTCGTTGTGTAGTTTTTCTGCTTGCATTATAAATACCTACATCAGAGCAATGCATGATAAAAAAGGCTACTGAGAAGCAAGGGTTATGAGTTTGATTTCATAAAATATATTGGCCATTAAATCCTTGTTTGAGCATAAGATTGCACTAGTCCGCGCGGAACTAGTTGGCCGCGCCTTAGGTATGTGAGCGGTGAGACGGGAGGGACAGCGGGAGTGAGGCGGCGGGTTGCAACGTACGTCGTACGTAGTGCGCGGGGCCCCGCCGTCCCACCGCTCACATACCTAAGGCGCGGCCAATTAGTTCCGCGCGGACTTATAGGCATTAGGTACCTACTTATTTACTATTTGTGTTAAGTGTTATTTTATTTTTAGTAGGTACTAGGACAAAATAAAAAAAAGGTTGATTTACAAATTTCCTTTATTCATTTAAAAAGGGTTATTTATTTTCCTATTTAATACTCAATACTCAATATATTTATTGCTATAACATAATGTGTACTTAGGTGGTATTCTACATATAATTTCGATCATTATGGACCCTGTAGGGCACAGCAAAAATTGTTAGAAGAGAGGAAGCCCTGTCTTTAAGATAACCAAGTTACTTTTGTGGGAACAAGTTTTAGTTCACATATATAGTCGGGGTACTTTAGACAAAAGAAACTCCAACTATTGTGCATGTAAACTGTGTATAATATTGGTATAAAACGATGTTGTACAGTCGCCAGCACATCAAGTTACCCCACTTTGACCTTGAACGCGTTATGAGCAACAACAGCGAGAATTGTGCGAAAGAGACGTATAGCTTTTTGTCATTTCTTACTTGTAATATTTCGTGCTGCAGCGCGTACGTGAGGGTGTGTGCGTGTGCGCGTCGTTGTGTTGAATAAGACACTATGCGATAAGAAATAGCGTAGCGTAGCAGATTGAATACTTTTGACTTGAATAGAATCGAAATAATGGCATGGTAATAAAAACAGGCGGCCCGCGCATTGCCTAAAACTAAAATACATACGGAAGCTTATAATCAATTTGTTTTATTGAAATGATATCTTCTTAATCCTTCCTTTTTACATATTTGTTTCTATGTATTACCTATAATTATTAAATAGGTATTACTTATATTTACTCATATTACCTACATTTAAACAGGTAGGTTGGTATGGTATACACCGTTACACAATTAATTTTGCCAAATTTCACGCTTTCGAGGAATGTTGTTAAGTAGCCAGGTAGGTATAATCCGATGTGAGAAAAACATTTGTTTTTTTAATTTCAAGCAGCTTTTAATAACCTTTTCCGGGTTTTGTTACCTACTTACTTACTGGCGGGCTGGCGGTCAACAGTTTTCGTGCGTTCCTTGCTCTTTTATTGCTGAAAGCCCATAACACAATCTCCTTGAAATTTTGAAATAAATATGGATACTTACCCCATCACGAACCTGTGTGAAGTTTAGCCAATTAATTATACCTATAAAGTCTCTTGTCAGTCCGCCGTGTTTGAGATTAACGTTACGTCCGCGACACGATCTTATTATCTACTAAAATAATAAGTTTGAACTTAGTAACGGAATTATCTATACCTACCGAAATTGCTTTTACATGCAAGTTCAACCTTATTGCGCTTCTAATAAGATACGATTTTTTTTTTTCGAATTGAGAACCTCCTCCTTTTTTGAAGTCGAAATAAAAAATTTTTTACAAAAAAAAAACCGACTTCCAAAAAAGACACTACAAAGTGAAAAATAACTTTAATTTCCGGTGGCGAACAACGAAAATGCGAACCAAACGACACCGACTTTCGAAATTTATTAATATAATTTTCGAAGTCTGTTTTTTTTTTCAAAAAGGTATTTTTGAGTAAGTAATAAATAAATATGCCGTCGGGGCCCCGTATAAAGCGCAGGCCACACCGCCAGCTAGCGGGCGGGCGGGCTAGGCGGGCGGACATCGTTTCACCTTTTTTCACCCACCACCACCACCACCACCATTATTATAAGACCTTGCACATGTTATGATGTATACTCATGTTTTTACAATAAAAATATATTCTATTCTATTCTATTCATACTTCGGTAGCTTATATCTGTAGTTCGCGGTGTGAACCCAAGTATGAAAAAAGGTGAAACGATGCCTCGCTCGGCTCGCCCGCTCGCCCGCCAGCTGGCGGTGTGCCCTGCGCACGGCGGTAGCTCCGACCTCTGCTTTTGGCGCCTTAACTACACAACCGATCATAATGGAATTTTGCATACCTAACTATCAGAAAAGGACATAGGAAATATAGGAATAGGATAGGTTACTACGGGAACGCGTGTGAAACCGCGAAAAAATCTCAAAATAAAATGGGGAATAATAATCTTAATCTTTTTATTTAATATTAATTGAAAACAAAAAAAAAACTTATACCTACTCTAAATTTAAATATACCTACTTACAACAAAATTTATAAAACCAAACTATACAACAGATTAAAAATAAGTAGATAATATTTATTTTTTACAAGCTTTTATTTTTAGAAAGAAAGAAAATACGTTTATTTGCGGTAAACATGACGCGAAAAGGAACACAAACACAAAAAAAAAAATGTATTAGTTTTATTGATATTTGTAACAGATTAATTATACCTACAGTTACATCTCTATCAAAATCAAATGCTGCCGCCAAACAAAAGTAAACTTTTACCTAGATTTCATTTATATGTCACAGCCTGCTTTGGCATCCTTCGGGACGTTCTGGCATGCCGTGGCATCCCGAAATGTGAATGCTAACCATGATAAAATGAGATCACAAATCATTCGCGCTAACTAAAATCCTTTGTCGTGCCATGCCGCCAGTGGGTGACGGCCCTAACTTAAATTATCACTAACAAATAATTAGTAAAGGAAAAATGCTCAAGAATATAACAATGGTGCGAAAAGAAAAGAAATTTCAATTTACACTATCTTTATCACGTTATTATAAGAATTATCCATACTAATATTATAAATGCGAAAGTAACTTTGTTTGTTTGTTACGCCTTCACTGCCAAACCGCTGGGCAATTGTGATGAAAACTATGGAGATAGTTTGAAGCCTGGGGCAGGCAATGGAGGAAGCTAGTTTACTATGACACAACATCAACGAACGACATGTCTGGCGTCTTTCCCAAATCGAGCAATGGAAGAATAAGCGTTTGAGAAACAGTGGTTGGAAATACCTTTATTTTGATAAATTAAATAATTACAATATTAAAATATACCTAACCTATGTATTGTAAAACTGTGCTACTATTTAATGTGAACGGAAACCCGGGTGATTGAAGTGCATTATTTAATAGTGCCGTAGAATCGGAGTTCGTCATCTAATGGTAAGTTTAGGCTACGACACTTTACGCCGTGCAGTGTCTGTATGTGTGAACACACAAACTCAACGAATACCTACACCTTGCGACACCGAGTGTCTAAGTGTTCTGACACGGTGTCAGTGTCGGTGACATTCAGTGTACTGCCTATAGTGTTGTAGACTAAACTAAGTTCGCTCGGGTCTTATTAGCGACATAGAATATGCCATGAGTCCATGACCTAAAAGAGCCCAAACTTGACCTCAGAAATACGCACCAAGATCGGCCTTTCAGTTGTTATGAAATACTACTACATGGGAGCATAAAGCGTTGCCAAAACAATATATTATTGTTAAATTATAAATAAAAAGTAAATTAAACTCTAATAACTATACCTAGAAGATAATGCAAAATTGTAATAACATATTTATTTATTAATATTATTATAAAATGATTGTTGAAATGAAATGAAAATATATATACTTTACAATATAATATAAGTATTTAATATTTGGTCGGACCACCTTGCGCGTCTAAAACGGCAACCAGCCTGTCCTTCATGCCGGCCACCATGTTCCAGCAGGTGTCCTTGCCTCTGAATTGCTCCCATGTAGTATGGGCTTCTCGCCGCAAGTTTTCATTGTTGCGGATTTCTGAAGCATCCTAATCAGAGACCCAAGAAACCATGAGACCCCATAGATTCTCGATTGGGTTTAAGTCGGGGCTCTTTGCAGGCCATGGTAGGCGGATGACGTCATCCTGTGCCGCGAACCACGCCTGCACCTCCCTGCAGGTGTGCACGCGGCAGTTGTCTTCCGCCGTCCATAAGGCGCCTCCTGACTGTGTCCATTGAAATCTAAAACAAAGAAAATTTTGTCAATTTTATACTTACCTAGGATTCCGTAATTATGACAAATAGTACGGGCCAATTTAACTAATCTGCATTCGCGATTTATTTGCAAAAAATGTAAACAAATATGAGTTTACGGAAAAATAACTTTAATTACTACACCGTAAAGTTCAGTTTACGCTACAACTTCAAACATTTTATTACTGCTAGTCTAGTAGTGCTAGTCACTCTAAAATCAACCTAATCACCATTAAAATAAAGTTGATATTTGTTTAACTCGAAATAACACCAATTTGAAGCATTAGTTGAATAGACTTTATATGAGTATGGGACGGTTAAAAAATATTCTTCAAAATATAAATATAAAAACCATTTATCGAATTGAGAACTTCCACCCTTGTTGAGGTGGGTTGTAAAGAACTGAAGATGTATCTAATACAGAGTAGGTAATAATAATAAGTAGTAAGTAATAACAATTGAGTTGAGACTGATGGCCGCGCGGCGCGCGTCAATCCGGTTTGCGTGAGCGCCGAGCGCCCTTCCAAGTTCCAACTACCTACATGTCTATTAGGTAGTAGGTATGATTTTAATCAATTTTGTTATTCACTTTTTAAGAAAACCATATTTTAAGAAAGTGATGAATAAGTTGAGCTGATAAGGTATGATTACAAGCTACACATGGACTCACGCTGTACGAAGTTGATGTTATTCGTGTGGTCAGAAAAGGATCGGCAGAGTGTGCGGCGTCTGCCGTCGCACCGTAGTGGATCTCGCGTAAAGTTGGCGACGATGGGCTTCTATGGTTCCGCTTTCTTCCCACCGCCGAAGCCAGAAGTAAACATATTTTTTCTGGAATGAAACAAATAGCTATAGTTTATTTGCCCATTATTACTCAATGACTATAGGCAAAGATGTATTAATACTTATAATTCCCTACACTACAATAATAAAGTCATTAGGTTATTATTATTTAATTACACACAAACATCGCTATCATTACAGGGTTACACCCAATGCGATAGCGTGGTAACTAGATTCTAACTAAGCAGGGGCTGCAGTCCCGCTAGGAGTAATTATGTTCTGTGCTGCAGTCTCGACATTCATAGCGATCGCTTTACGACCGAATTCGGTCGCAAAGCCCTGTCACTGCATAGATTACACTTGTCAATCCGGGACTTTGCGAGTTGCGACCGAATTCGGTCGTAAAGCGATCGTTATGAATGTCGAGACTGCAGCCCCTGGGCCCGTTTCAACGGACAAACAGAAAGTGCGTAATTGCTTAGATATTTACTATAGAATCCAATCACTACCTACTGGATTAACTTTTGTTTAGAATGTGTCATGACTAAATGGAATCAAAAACAATAGTTCATCGAATTCTGTTTACATATTATTATGTATAATTATTTCTCTGAATTTAAGCTTTCACGGTTACTCTACATTTTAGTGACGCTTGGAACAGCGCGCAGCGTTAACTAATTTTGAAAATTCTGTATAAAAACACCATTGACACTTAGACATTGAGAATTAACCTTTCTATTTAAGATTACAAAAAATATTACTCACCGTTAGGCCCGTCTGCCGACAAATATCTATCACCCGGCATCCACTCAATCGAAGCGCTATGATGCGCTCTCTTTGAATTTGCGTCAACTGAGGCGCCATTATATTTATAAATTGTTTTAAGAAATTTCACAGCACAGCACAGCACACAGTACGATTCCAAATCACAGAACTTATAATTATATACCCAAACGGGTTCCAAATGCGTACGCAACTGACTGACGTAAATCACGTAAACTAACGATGTGATGACTGACGGTGACGAGTGACTTTCGTTTAATTTCGTGAAGGATCGGGGAAACTCGGGAGCAGCGGCGGACGCGCAGGGGCGAGTGGGTGTGGCTTATTCCTAGTAAAACATGATAATTGGATCCCAATTTTTAGTATGTGCAACCATTGGGCCGTTTTAAAAACGTTGAAAACTCCACCAATCGTGCCAAGGATACTTTCTTTCTAACACTCCGCAGCGCGTCGTAGTTATATTTATGTATAGGGTTTACGTTGACGTGCTGCCGTCTGTACATAGGAAAAAACAGTGTGACACTTATTACTTTAGGTAACATAAAAATGGAAGGCTCGCGAGGCGCACGAGTTTGTGTACGCTAAGCGCGTGCGCGGTTACTGGGCGCTTGTGACTCACTGGCCGGTCGGCGCGCGGCGGGGCGACATTAGTGTTGTGCCGAACCGTAACTAGTCACGTAACCTGGCTGGCACACGACGAACTCTAGAAGAGCGGGGAGTTGACTCTAATAAGGGTCGCGCTATATCCTCCCCCTCCAAGTCGGCTGAAGGCTCTGGAGCTGGCTTGGCAACCGATAGCTTACAGGGTCTGCCCTTCTTTCTACCATGGACGACAACGTCCGAATCGCCTACATACGGTGTTAGAAGACTGGCATGATACTTCCCTCGAGGTTCGCTCTCTTTATCTACAACCTCGTAAGTAGTTGCGGAAACAACTTTACTAATACGATATGGACCCTCTCGTCTCGGGGCAAACTTGCTGGTGAAGCCTTTCGCGGCTTGACTAAGTCGATGGCTAGCCACGAGTACGAGGTCACCCTCCTGAAACTTAGTTCCAGGACGGCGGTTTTTGTCCGCTGCATCCTTGCGAATGTCCTGTTGGCGCTCGACTCGCCACTTCACCTCTTGCAGGCGGTGTACGAAATCCCGTAAATATGGCGTGATTTGGGGTACGTAGTTTTCTTGATCTATGACCGCTCGCAAGTCGTGGGCTACGTCCACCGGGGACCTGAACTCGCGCGCAAACGTTAAAAAGGCGGCAGAGTGTCCCGGGTCTTGGTTAGGAGCCGTATTTAATGCGAATCGCACAGCAGGCAACACTTCCGGCCAACGACGATGCTCTGGATCTATCAGGATCGCCAACATCTGCTTCATCTCGCGATTTTTCCGTTCAGCGGGGTTGGCCTCGGGATGATAAACTGGAATTAAATTTTGATTGACACCCAGAACGTGCATTGCTTTTTGCATCACCGCTGACACGAATTGTGTCCCATTATCTGAGATAACTCTACGGGGAAACCCATATCTCATAAAAACCTCTTCTATTAGTACCTTGGCGCAACTATCTGCGTTGGCCTCGGTCAACGGGAACAGTTCTACCCATCTGCTCGCAGTATCTTCAACTAGGAAGATCCACTTCTCACCCTTACTACCCTCCGGCAGAGGACCAAACAAGTCCATGGTGAGAACTTCAAAGCGTTGTTGGGCGACAGGGGTTTGCAGCAGCCCAGCAGGCTTGAGATTGGTAGGCTTAAACTTCTGGCAAAGATCACATGCCTTGAGATACTTCGCTACGTATTGACGCATATTCGGGAAATAGAATCTTTCTTTGATCTTGGTTAGAGTGCGCTCCAGGCCCAAATGACCGGCTGTGGGCGCATCATGGAGCTCTTTCAGGATCTTTGTGCGCATAGAGTCTGGTACTACCAACTGTGGCTCCTCAGATTCGGAATCTGGATCAAAACGGAAAAGTACTCCGTTTGACAGATAATAGCCTCGATCTGTCCACCGAGTAGTGGCATCACCGTCTTCAAAATCCGTAAGTATCTTCCTAAGTTCAGGATCTTCGAGCTGAGCTGCTCGCAACTCCTCGGAGCTACGGTGAGGTAGGTCTACTAAGACTGGACACAGGTCGCAGGTAGATTCGAGATTATCGTCCATTGACGGCCGGCATACGGGACGACTGAGCGTGTCTGCCACTACATTAGCTTTCCCGGGCGTATACTCTACATCCAAATTATAAATATCCCTGGAGCACTGCACCGAGGGCATAACCACTGGCGTCTCTGTGCGCAGAACGAAAGGTTGCTCGAAGTCTGGCTGGCGCAAAACTGGACTCGTTGTGAGTCTCCGCTTGAGCTCGTTACAGGCGGTGACCTCCTTCTCACCCCATTTCCAGGCTTTATTCTTCCTGGTAAGGTCGGTCAACGGCTGGGCTACTTCCGAGAACTGTGGAATAAATTTTCTAAACCAAGAACAGGTTTGTAAAAAACTTTTTAGTTCCTTTATATTGTTAGGAGGTATCATTTCCACGACTGCTTGGACCTTCGTCGGATCAGGTTCGATACCTTCGGCCGTAATAACGTGCCCTAAATACGTAACTCTTTCCCTGGCAAATACACACTTTTCACGGTTTGCTTTGAGGTTGAATTGACGAAGGCGATCGAAGACCTGTTGCAGATCCTGGAGGTGCACATCCAGGTTATCAGAAATTACGAGGATGTCATCTAAATATGCCACAACGGTTACGTCTTTTAGTCCAGACCTAAAACGATCCATCAATCGTTGGAACGTCGACGGCGAATTCTTTAAGCCAAATGGCATGCGCCTAAATTGAAACGTTCCGAACGGTGAGACGAATGCAGTCTTGTGTCTGTCCTCTGGAGCTACTTCCACTTGCCAGTACCCAGATTTTAGATCGATAGTGGACATCACACAATTACTCTTTGTGGAAGATACGATCTCGTCGATTAATGGCAGCGGATATTTGTCCGTACGGGTTACAGCGTTTAATTTCCTATAATCGACGCAAAATCTTGTCTCACCATTCTTTTTCGGCACTCACACCACTGGGAAAGCCCATTCTGACTCAGCTTCTTCTATTACCTCCAGTTCCAACATTTTATCAATTTCAGCTCTTACCTTCTCCTTCTTAGCAGGAGTCAGTCGATAAGGGGGGGTTGCGATAGGCGCGGCGTTACCTGTGTCTATCCTATGCAAGGCGAACGGCGTAGGTCCTCCCCCTGCATTGAAGATATCAGCGTTAATTTCCAATAATGCGGCCAACTTTTCCCTATCAGATAGTGTTAGGAGAATGCCCTCACACTCGTGGAGGCCAATCGTCGAACTGACCGCAACTCGGTCCTCGCGTTCATACTGTAGCTCATGAAAGCCTGTAGCACGTAAAGAGAAACGATTCCTCTCGAAATCGAGTATCATGCCAGCGTCCTCTATAAAATTCATACCTAGTAAGGAATCGGTTGCGCCGGGCAAGACCATAAAGAGAGTGCTTATTGCAACTCCCTGCACTTTTACATTTACCACAGCGGTTTCTACAGTTTGGGAACGTTGGGTTCCGTCCGCAAATCTTAACTCTGTTTCGCAACTATTAAATATTTGGCCATTAGCCCGCAAATGTCTAGTTAAACTATCGCTAGCAACGCACTGCTCCGCGCCCGTGTCTAGTAGCGCTGTGCCTACTGCACCAAACACCTGCACCTTAAAGATAGGACGCACACGCGGGTTTAACACTTTTCCATCTACGGACACTGATTGGAATGCGGTCATCGTGTTCGGCGATGCAGTGCGTTTCCCTTTACACACCGTGCAGTTCAACCGTATCACACCGGGCGCACCACATCCGAAGCACGCTACGGACGGGCGCAGCTCCGATGGGGTCGCAACTGGTTCGCTCTTGACCGGTTCAACAGTCGCCTTATTCCGATTTTCTAGTATGCGACAGTCATCTTTGACATGTCCAAACATCTTGCAGAATGTGCCTAGGTCTAACCTTGTTTGGCGGTGCTTTTTCTTGTTTATTCATCACAGCGCCAGCTGGTGATGACGTTGTAGCATGTCCAGTGACATGCGGTGGCGGTAGCGGCGGGGCGGCAGATGCAGGAGGGTGCCTTTTAGTCGGCGCAGCAGTGCAAACTTCTTCTAGCACATCCTCCACTACTCGAGCCTGTTGTAGCAGCTCGGCGAACGAAGCGAAGGCGCTCCTTGTTACCCTCTCCCGGATTCTCCTATGGAGTAAGCCGTACACCATATCCAGCTGCACTGGATTTTCAGGTAGCGTGTGCAGCGGTAGTTGGGCAATTAGCGCTCTTACCCTACACACGAAGATATCTGTCCGTTCATCACCTTGCTCTCGACTAAACATCTCTCTATATAATCTATGAGGTGGGAGACGTGGACCGAATGTTTGGCGAAATAAATGGATTGCCTCCTGCCAACTTGTGACGAAATGCTTAACGCCTTGCCACCAGGTAGCCGCAAAGTCAGTGAGCAGCATTGGCAGGCCTCTTAAAGCCATATCGTCGTGAACACCAACACAGTCTTTATAAATCTGCACAGCATCCACGAATGCCATAACATCACCAGCACCATTAAATCTCGCCGTACAATTAGCCAGGTTTGTACTCACAGTCATCGTTGGCGGTGGCTGCGCGCCCCGCGTAGGCGGCTGAGACCGTAAAGCTTGCAAGAGGAATATAAGTTGTTGGTCCGTCATAACCATAGGTGCGGACATCGGCGGCTGCGGTGTGGCGATGGGCGGAGCATGCCCATGCTGTGGCATCTGCGAGTAGCCAGGCAGCTCACGCCCATACAGCGGCGGTGGTGATGGGGCCGAGGCGCCGGCGGACGGAGGTCCAGCCAGCGGCGGCGTCGACGATCGTACGTCAACGAACAATGCGTGTCCATCTGACGTAGACGGCATCGTACCGTCCAACTGCTCACCAGCCATAGGATACGTGTCTACAGGCTGCTGCGTAGCACGTGAAGCACTATTATTACGCGACCGTGTTAGCACCATGTCTTTTACTGCACTGTAAACAATGTCCCGGCACCACAAATAGGTAACAGTGTACCTAGGCAACCTATTTCGTCACTCAACTTCGACAACTGTTCTTACACAACGCGTACCTACGTACGTAAACAACGTTCACGGAAACTTACGCGAATGTTCTAATCTTATTATAAACCTACAAACAATACAACTAAAACTAGGTCTTTGGTACACAAGACACTATTTAATCATCAAAGGTTATTATTATTTACATTTTACACTAATGTTCGACGCGAGTCAGTGTTCTAGGTATTGTTACGAGCTTCGGGTTCGTGACAATAAAACTGCCGATATAAATTACCAAAAATGACACTTTAATTAATTAACACAAACACACTAATAAATTAACACAATTATTACACTTAGGTCGCACTTAAAGATCGCTTGATGTATTCGCATGTATCGCTTCCAACACACTGTGTCGCATCGCGGTTATTCCCGGCCTTATATAGTCCAGCAGATTGTTCTAGTACCTTCTACTGTAGAAACATCTAGAATGTTCGGGTATATACAGGCCCCGACTGACCTCTGTCGATAGTTCTAGTATCGAAACTTCTAGAAGGATCTACTTGTTCTACTATTCGATACTAGATGGCACTAGTGGTAATTTAGTTCTGCTATTTGATAATAGATGGTGCTAGTGGCTATTAGTTTTTCCACTTGATACTAGATGGCGCCAGTGGTAGCTAATGTCACCGTGTATCAGGCATTAATTGTGGCGCGCAACACTGCCCCCTCCTAAGACATGCTCGTCCCGAGCATTATCAGCTCCATAATAACGCGCCAGTCGATCCACATGGACGATCTTAGGAGTGCCTCTTGCACCTTTCTGTATCCGGTAGGTTACGTCATTGATCTTTGTCACAATCCGGTACGGTCCATCCCATCTAGCTTGAAGCTTAGGAGATTTCCCTTTGCTGCGGACTGGATTGTGCAACCACACTAGTGAACCTTCTTCGAACCCTTTGTTGTTCATTTTGCGGTCATAACGGGTTTTCATCTTTTCAGACATTTGCTGGCCCGATTGTCTGACGTGCTCATAAATGTCATTCATTTTATTCCGCAAGTCATTCGCATAATCGGTTATACTGCGTGGGGCATCAGGTGGTATTCCGGTGATCAGGTCTGCAGGCAGCCGTAATTCTCTTCCAAAGTTTGCGAAAGCTGGTGTCACCGATGTACTTTCGTGAACAGCGCTTCGATATGACAACAAAAACGGTTGTATGTGCTTGTCCCAATCTCGTTGCCGATTTTCCACAACTTTTGCTAGGTACCTCTCCAATGTCTGATTAAATCGTTCCACCATTCCATCCGATTGTGGGTGGTAAGAAGTTGTTCTTGTTTTATGAGTACCCATAACTCGACAAGTTTCCTGGAATATTTGGGACTCAAAATTCCTTCCTTGATCACTGTGAATCTCTAAAGGTACTCCAAAACGACAGAAGACTTCATAAACTAATTTATCTGCAACTGTCGAAGCTTCTTGATTTGGAATGGCGAAGACTTCCGGCCACTTAGTGAAGTAATCCATCACAACCATGAAATACTTGTTACCACTTTCACTTTCCGGAAACGGCCCCGCAACGTCAAGGGCTATCCTCTCCCATGGTGCACCAACATTGTACAACTTCAATGCACCTCTACTACGAGTCTGAGGTCCCTTTACAGCTGCACAACTTGTACATTTGCGACACCAGTCCTCGACATCGTCCCGACAGTGGACCCAGTAAAACCGTTCTCGTATCTTCAGTAGAGTCCGTTTTACTCCCAGATGACCTCCTGAACAACCATTATGGTACAGCTGTAGAACATCCGGTACTTGAGCTTTAGGGACAACCATTTGCAAATGACAGCTGTCTCCCCGAGCATTTTCCCATTTACGGCACAGTACTCCATCCTGAATCACCAAGCTGTCCCATTGGGCCCAATAGCTTTTTGTGATCGAACTCATCGCTGAGACGTCGCTCCACCTGGGCTTAGGAGCTCTGGCCTTTATCCACTCCAGAATCGGCTTGGTGTCTGAATCTTCCTGCTGTGCACGTTGTAGGCTTTCCTTCCACTCGTTGCTGAGGTCTGTCTTAAGCATCCTCACGGGTACGACTTCTTTACTTTCTTGCCTAGTACAATGCTTGCAGTCTTCAGGACAAGGTCTTCTTGACAATGCATCTGCGTTGCCATGAGATTTTCCGCTGCGATGTTCGACCACGAAGTCGTATTCCTGCAATAGTTCAATCCATCTCGCAACTTGTCCTTCTGGATTTTTAAACTACAATAGCCATTTCAGTGCAGCATGGTCGGTTCGTAAGTGGAATTTCCGCCCCAGAAGATATTTGCTGAAGTGCTGCAATGACTTTACCACAGCAAGCAGTTCCCGTCTCGTAACACAATAGTTCCTTTCAGGTTTCGACAATGACTTGCTGAAGTACGCTATCACAACCTCTTGATCGCCATTCCGCTGAGACAACACACCGCCAAGTCCTATGTCGCTTGCGTCTGTGTCAACTATAAATTCCTTGCCCGCATCAGGGTACCCCAAAATAGGTGTTTTGCACAGACGGTCCTTTAGCTCCTGGAATGCGATGTCGCAACTTTCATCCCAACAGAAATGTCGCTTCTCCTCGGTTAGCTTATGCAGGGGTTTGGCTATATCTGCAAAGTTCTTGACAAATCGCCGATAATAGGAGCACAAACCCAGAAATGCTCTGACCTGCGTCTTGTCTTTTGGAATTGGCCAATCCTTGACAGCGGTGATTTTCTCTGGATCTGTGCGGATACCTTCTTCAGACACTACATATCCCAGAAAGCTAACTTGTCGTTTGAATAGTGAACACTTCTTCGGACTTAACTTGAGGTTGGCACTCTGAATCTTCACGAGCACGCGTTTCAGGTTTTGAAGATGTTCTTCAAACGTACGGCCTACTATGATGATGTCATCCAAGTAGACCAGGCAGGCATCGCCAATTAGCCCGGTAAGTACAAGTTCCATCAACCTTTCAAACGTGGCCGGAGCATTGCACAATCCAAACGGCATGACCTTAAATTGCCACAGACCCTTTCCTGTCGAGAATGCAGTTTTTTCCTTGTCCTTAGGATCAATCTCAACTTGCCAGTAGCCACTTTTCAGGTCCAGCGTGCTAAACCACTTTACTCCAGTAAGCATGTCCAGCGTGTCATCAATTCTGGGCAAAGGATAGCTGTCCTTCTTCGTAACGTCGTTCAGCCGACGATAGTCAACACAAAACCTCATGCTGCCGTCCTTCTTTCTTACCAGCACTACAGGTGAACACCATGGACTAGATGAAGGTTCAATAACACCATCCTTCACCATTCCCTCAATCATGGTTTCCACTTCCTTTTCACGTGCTACCGGCAATCTCCTTGGCCGCTGACGGATAGGCAATTCTTCTCCTGTATTTATTTTGTGTTGAACTACGCCAGTCCTCCCGATGTCAGCATCGTTTGACGAGAAAACATCGGCATACTTGAGTAACATTTTCTTTGCCTTGACCATTTCATTTTGGGACAGAGCGCCGCGGCAGTCTTCTATAAGAGTGGTCACTCTCGTTTGTGCATCCTTGCTGAGGGTCCCAGTCGATAGATGTTGGCATCGACGCAACCAATCCACTTCCTCGCAAGTACCAACTAGTGTGCCTTTTTCTATAATCTGTTCCTGATCACAAAGGTTCAGCACACGTACCCCAGAGATGTCGGTGGCTCTGACCAAAGTTCGTGCCACTTTCCATGGAAGGTCATTGTCTATCCTTTCCACGAGTACACAACGATGAGTTTGCCCAGGATTCCGAGGAAGAATAACCGGCACCATCGTTTCCGATCTCGGCGGAAGAACAATCTTCTTAAGGCTGTACACGTTCCCTGGTAACGCCCCTTCCACGAAAAGTTCCTCCTGTCCACATCTCAAAACACCTTGCTTGACGTCAATTTCACAACAATTCTTCCTCATAAAGTCGAGGCCCAGGATGCAATCGTCCATTATATCAGCCACGATGACATTATGCAGGTAGCTTCTGTTGCCTAGCTTCAACCCCATCTTCTTCTCTCCATGGACGGGTATGCGCTGACCGGTGGCTGTTACCAAATTAATGTGTTCTCGGTTTTATGCGGAGTCCCCAAGGGACCGTCTTATGAGCTGGGAACTGACAACCGTGCGAGAGGCTCCAGTGTCTATGGTCAGCTTACACGGCGTTCCGTTGACCTCGCCCTTGATGATTAGGCTGTTCCCGTCTTGGGTTTGTGTGATCGAAACCCTTGGGGCTCTTTGAACATCAGCCAGCACCCGCCCCGCAGTCCTGGCTATTACTCGTTTCCCTGCTGCTGGTGCTGGGCGGTGCTGTTAGCTGCACTGCTCTCTGGAGATCGGCCGTCTTCTCTTTCTGCAGTTCGCCTGGGGCAACTGGATCGAAGGTGGCCCCTTTCGCCACAGCCGTAGCACCTAGGGCTGTATCCTTTATTGCGGTCGCGAACTGTAGCCGCTGCAACCTCCCTGACGCGATGGGAACGATGATCCTGCCGCACGGCTTCCACCTCCAGTGCATGGGCCAAGGCGTCCTTAAGCGTCCCGTGGTGCCCGAGCCTCACAGCAGCTCTAACTTCGAGGTCACGGATTCCGTCGATGAATGCCTGCACCAGGTTCCCATCGATAAGCGCAGGTACGGACTGGTAAGCTTTACGCACCAGCTTCTCCACTTCAAGGGCCCACTGCTGCAGGTTTTCGTTACTGCGTTGCACGCGATCCTTGAGATGCGCACGAAACACGTGTTCCAGGTGAGCGTCGCCATACCGAGCCTCCAATGCCTCAAGGAGCTGCTCGTAAGTCACTTCCTTACCGATAGCTTCCAGAACAGTTAAGGCCTGGTCGCGTAGGCCTAGGGTGAGGGCAGTCATGGCCTGACTTTTGTTCCAACCGTTCGCCTTCATGACAGCCTCAAACTGGATTTTGTAGGCCGACCAGGAAGAAGTTCCGTCGAACGGTGGCACTTTGAATCCACGTAGCGAAGGTGTTGTAGCTACGGGAGCTGCGATTCCATCCGCAAGTTTAAGGTAATCCAGCGTTTTCTTTACATCAGCCATCACGGTTTTCTTCACGTCAGCCATCACGGTTTCCTTCATGTCGGCCATCACGTTGTCAACCCGGTTATTCACTTGGTCGATTCGGATTTCAGCTTCCGACAGGCGGTTGTCATATTGAGCAACCTTATCCTTCACCTCCTTCATGTCTTTCCCGAAGGTAGCGTGAAGGTCCTTTATAAGGAGCATCTGCTCTTCCTGGCGACGAGCCTGTTCCTCCTGTCGGCGAGCCTGTTCCTCCTTGTCCCGCTGAAGCTGTTCCTCTAACCGACGAGCCTGTTCCTCCTGTCGGTGGGCCTGTTCCTCCTGTCGGCGAGCCTGTTCCTCCTGTCGGCGAGCCTGTTCCTCCTGTCGGCGAGCCTGTTCCTCCTTGTCCCGCTGGAGCTGTTCTTCCAACCGACGAGCCTGTTCCTCCTGTCGGCGGGACTGCTCCTGCAGCATCATCATCAGGGCAGCAAAGTCAGGTGCTGCTGATGCTGAAGCGGCTGCGGACGGGTCGGCCTCCGTGGTTGGTAGCTGGCCCTCCAACCTCTGCGGCATAGTTCCACCAAAACGTCTCTGGTCCGTCTCCTGTTGGCGTTGACTCCGGGTACGGATACCCTCCGTGTCGTCGTCTTTAGGTAAAATCGGCATAATTTTTATCCCTCGCTTCTGACACCAATTGTTACGAGCTTCGGGTTCGTGACAATAAAACTGCCGATATAAATTACCAAAAATGACACTTTAATTAATTAACACAAACACACTAATAAATTAACACAATTATTACACTTAGGTCGCACTTAAAGATCGCTTGATGTATTCGCATGTATCGCTTCCAACACACTGTGTCGCATCGCGGTTATTCCCGGCCTTATATAGTCCAGCAGATTGTTCTAGTACCTTCTACTGTAGAAACATCTAGAATGTTCGGGTATATACAGGCCCCGACTGACCTCTGTCGATAGTTCTAGTATCGAAACTTCTAGAAGGATCTACTTGTTCTACTATTCGATACTAGATGGCACTAGTGGTAATTTAGTTCTGCTATTTGATAATAGATGGTGCTAGTGGCTATTAGTTTTTCCACTTGATACTAGATGGCGCCAGTGGTAGCTAATGTCACCGTGTATCAGGCATTAATTGTGGCGCGCAACAGTATCATAACTAACATAGGTACCCACACTATAAAGTCTTAGCTCACACGAAGCGTCATTATAAACAATACTCTGTACACGAATGTTCACAGGGTTACGACTTAAAGCGATACGACTATCCTAGGTAACCTAAACTAAAGCACTATAACCTAGGATGACTAAACGTAACACTAAAATTAAGTTCGTAAAATCTAGGCACTGTAAACAAAACAAGTGTTCGAAAATGTTCCACAAAAAATGGCCGTTGGATTTCGAACTAGGTACACGACTGTTCTAGGAAGTAAATAGGCACTAGAACGACAAAAACGTGAATTAACTAGTTCGTAACACTGAATCCACTGTATAGTCACTATATTACACCAAGATATGCTAAAAGTTCTTTAAAATTGTTGTTATGTGCACAAAACGTAACGAATCTGCGGGCGGCGCGGGCGAAGCACATAACGAGTACATAACGCCGCACGAAGAAAACCCGAGAAAGTCACTGTTTTCGACACTCACACACTGTTTTTCGAGTCTTTACACAGACGTTGTTATACACAATAACAGTCTTACACGAAAATAAGTTTGTTTAACCGTTTTTTCACAAAAACATGGACCGCACGTTGGGACGCCAGTTATAGTCGGGGTACTTTAGACAAAAGAAACTCCAACTATTGTGCATGTAAACTGTGTATAATATTGGTATAAAACAAAGTTGTACATAGGAAAAAACAGTGTGACACTTATTACTTTAGGTACCTAACATAAAAATGGAAGGCTCGCGAGGCGCACGAGTTTGTGTACGCTAAGCGCGTGCGCGGTTACTGGGCGCTTGTGAGTTGTGACTCACTGGCCGGTCGGCGCGCGGCGGGGCGACATTAGTGTTGTGCCGAACCGTAACTAGTCACGTAACCTGGCCGGCACACGACGAACTCTAGAAGAGCGGGGAGTTGACTCTAATAAGGGTCGCGCTATACATAATAAATATAATCAAAGTCAGGAGATTGCGAATTTGAATCCTAACATTTCGCCTATCTATAGTTTATGTATTGTTTTTTCCTGCTAAATATTTTAGATTATTTTTATATACCTGTAATTATATATTATAATTCTGTTTATTTATTTATATACATTGTTATTTTTTGGATAGATAATACTTATAGCTAAATTATTAAATGACATGGCCGGAATTTGTATAGAGCTGTGCCCTTACAAATAATATTCATGTACATTGACATACAGTACGTCAAATTAAAGCTTACAGGTGTGTAATCATAATAGTTTAAGTTTTATGATCAGAGAAGAAGCGAGAGATACTATAAATAGGATACAAAAAATGTGCCTAAACATTTTGAATAGCAATGATCATGCGTGAGATACTTTAAATAGGATACAAAAAAATGTGCCTCAACATTTTGAATAGCAATGATTATAAATTCCGAAACGAAACAATACGAGAAATGCTATTACCAATGGATTTAAAGGACGTTTCTTCACTATCCGACACGACATTTCAAATCGATCAATCGAGGCCACGATAGTGAAGAAGAGCGAGTACTAGTCGTCTACAGATATTTCTGAATATTCTTCTTCCAAGCGACCCAAGCGACTAGCAAGAAATATACAATTGGATAGGCAATAAAACACTAAAATGGTATTTTAATTTTTATTTAAGAATATCTAATTAGGTAGGTAGTATATATACCTACATTTGCATAAGTATAAAATATAATTATCTACTTTACTTCTTTTACAGACGTTTTAAGAAAAACGTCATTGCAATTACTCAGACAAGACACATTCATTGTTTTCATCCACTTTTAAGCCTATTCATCTTCAAAAATCAACAAAATATCATCAAGGAATGAGGCTGGTGCCGTTATATTTGCTTGATGCCTGGCCCAGCCTAAATACCATAACAACGTCATGATATGGCAACAACATCCAACTGTCCGATTACCAACTAGGCAACTACAACAATAGCCTAAAATGGCATCCAAGGGGTTGGGGCTAAATGGCTCCCTGTCATACAAAATATATGAAAAATATTGCTTCCGGCTTATGTGACGTGACTTTATTCTCCCTCTCAAAAGATAAGGGCTATTTCCACGCACTTGTGCAATCATGTTTTGCGCATTTTGCAGTTCTGGACACACTTCCACTTCATAAATGCCATTATTCCTAACATGTTCTCCATAGTAGGACCGGGCTTGTTTTACTTGATAAGGCCCAAGAGACACTAACATTAATTGCTCATGTGTGAATTGAGGGAAACTTGTCAAGTCAGGTATATTTGCATCAATTCTTGAGAACATTACTCGCCTTCTGTTAAGATTTTCTTCAGCAACATATTCAGCTAAATAATTAGGGGCGTGTAAATATTGCCTAACTCTATTTATAATATCTGGAGCATCAAACCTGTCTATGATAAGTGGATGGAATCTGTTGGTGAGGGCTGCAGCAATTTTAAAATCAGTCATTAGATGCTTAGATGCAACATTAAAAAAGTCTTGTCTGAACAATTTGTAATCCCGCTTAAAACGACCATTTACCACCTCTACCACCCATCTACACAATGTAACACATCGGCTTTTGTTAGCCTGCATAGTTGTTAGTTGTTGTTGACCTAGGCCAACAGTTTCAGGCTTATATATTTTATAGTTGCATGATTCTAATAATGGTATCGCATCCCTGAACCCCCTATCCAAAATAAAAACATCATTTTCCCTGTAGAAAGTCCGCATGGGGCTTCCAGAATTTTGGAATAAATCTTTCATAATATCCGCATCAGTTTGTGTGGCAGCATAAGGCCCTACTACATCAACTATATATCCATCTGTGCACACAATCATAAATGGTTTAACCAAGTTTTCATACTTGTGAAGACTGTATGTTTGTTTCTGATAGAGATAGTTGGCGCTTTTTTGAATATATATATAGGTCCCATCACAAGTTGAAATGGCAGGCCTATCTTCTAAAGGAAGCTCTTGGTTGCCATATAATGCATGCAGGAATAGCTAGATTCCTTTCTGCTATTTGCTGTGGGGTTATATGCTGTAATCCGATGTGCCTTGGAACAAAATGTTCGCTGAAACAAGACCTCACTTTGTTCATGTGTGTCTCCATCGTTGATCGGCACATGTTAAAAAGTGAGGCCAGTCTTCGATTACTTTCCCCAGTCCGAAGCTTAATCAAATAAATGGCTAATGCAGTTTTTGGTTCACTGACTAGACGTCCCAAAGGAATTTCATCATACAGCGCTACAAACTCTGTCACTGTAAGTCCCGTCCAATAGTGACAAATGTGATGCGGCATTTGATCCACATTATTAAAATCGAAAGTCACTGGATCTCTTTTTAGAAGTCCTATTAAATCTTCTGACTGCTGAACAGTAAAATACGATGATGTATTTGTGTTCTCAGGTAATAAATGCCACTCATTAGCAAATAAATGTATCTCACATGTTCGGCAACTGATGGGTATATAATAATTGTGTTCTTTAAGCAATATTACCTTAACAAAAGTAGGAATTAAATGCCCTGATTGATTATTACACTCCCTAAAAATACAATGGCTAGAAGTATTCGGAGCACGTTTGTAGCTAGGCAGATAGTTCATTTGGTCAATTCTTCGTGCTCCAGCAGGATTATCAGCTGGTGGAGGTGGTGGTGGTAGTGGTTCATGTGCGACAGCAGGATTAGCGACTGGTGGACTGGGAGGTGGTTCAGGCAATCCAGGTTCATTTTCCTGTAGTTCTTCAACCTGTCTATGTATATTTAGTGCCAAGTGCCGATTAGCTCGCATCCAACAGGGATGACATGCTTGTAGATTTGTCCTGCGATCCTGTAACAATGTTTGACAGTTTTATAAAATCTTTACCTTTTAAAGTAAATGGTAGAAATGTTACGGGCAGTCTAATAAATGTGGTAAGTATTAATAATAACTGGTAATTATTAGGGCGCAGAGAGAGAAAATAAGAAGAATAAAGAGAATGAGAAAGAGAAATGAGAACAATACAATAATAATTTATAGCAGCCAGGGCAAGGTAAGCCACAGCACTCACCAACCTGATTGTGGGTATTCCATGAGAAGAAAATATCAATTAATGGACTCATTTCTTCAAGTGTGTGGTGTCGCACTGAGTAACGCCTCCCCATAACAGAGCATCCACAACCAACACACACCATTGGGTAGCCCAGTACTCTGCTACGTGTACCTCCTTCCGAGCGTTGGTTTAACAATATATAACATGCATTGCATATCACCCTATTTGAGGGAAGCTGAAAAACATGAAATATTTAACTCAGTATACAATACGTGATAGTTATATTGTGCTACTCTTTCGGATTATGGAACTCGAACTGTTTATAATGGCAGGTGAAATTAGTAAAATATGAAAAAAATTACTATGTGGGTACATACCTCTTGTATAGATAACCATTCAGTCAATGTATTTTGTAACTGCGGTCTTAGAGTTGTTACAATATGCCTTCGCATTCGATTAGTGACCACACTACAATTCAGGCACCTTGACATCGTGAGCGTCAGAATCCAAATCGTAAACAAACAAGTCCAATAAGCACAGCAGAATATTAACAGAACCGTAAACGAAAGTCCGATAGGCAATAGCGTGGGGTCAAGTGGAAATATCCAATACAATAACGAAAAGACTGTTAGAGTTAACGGAGGAGCACCAAAGGAAACACTAGTTATAAGGATTTATATAATACGTTTATTATCCTTTTATAATTATATATTGGAAGGTGTGTTTACTAATATTACGTGAGACGTGTGATCCCACACAAGGCTAAAAGAGTAGTACGGTCGCTATGCGAAAGTAAGGATTTCGGTCAAGTGGTAAAGGCGGGCTCGATAGTAAAAAAATAATATTTATGAGTTAGACAGAGAAAGACGATAGTGTTGAAGTAGGATCGATTTGTTTTTGCTATACTCCAACAAAGACAACACAGTATTACGTGACAAGATCAACGCAAGACTGCACAGATAGTTTTGACTTTTGAGGGTAGAAACGTCAAAATAACTATAGGATGTTTGGATACACACTCTTGAAAATAAATATTTGAATATATTCATCAAGACGCGCGGCAGGTCGAAAAGTGGTGTCTGCGATAATCGTGAAACCGTTAACTTTTTAAGGTGTTAGCAATACAATTCTGGCAGTCACAGGTTTTTTACATACATTTTAGTCTGACCTTCAGGCGTAATTCATATAGATACAGTGTTTGTCTCATGCGTGTATCCAAACGTAGATGCATTTTGTATTGCATTCAATGAAACAAAACCACAAAAAAACTATTAACATACATATTATTTTGAGATTTTTTGTCGCCTGTTCTAGAGAAATGTAATTGTTGCGATTAATTTTTATTTATTTTAGAAGTAATTTTAATATAATAATAATTAGTGTACATTACGAATTATGAATTGATTCTGAGGGCAGGATTCGGCCATGTCCTTTAGTATTATTGTTTTTTTATTTAATTATTATTTTTAAATTATATTATTTATTCATTTGTTACCGTGTCATTAATATATTTTAAACATTTCTATAAATTGCGTGGTTAAATATTATAATACTTTTATTGTTCCTATTGTTTATGTTTATCGTTTAAATATTCGTCTAAGGAGTAGTAGCATTTGTTATTAAGTAATTTTTTAAGTTTTCTTATAAATATATTAAATTTTTCTTCTTTCTTTATTGTGTCAGGGAGTTTATTGTAATTTTTTATAGACATTACGTAGGGACTTGTAGAATGCATTTTTAGTTTGGATGTTGGTATTGTTACGAGCTTCGGGTTCGTGACAATAAAACTGCCGATATAAATTACCAAAAATGACACTTTAATTAATTAACACAAACACACTAATAAATAAACACAATTATTACACTTAAGTCGCACTTTAAGATCGCTTTAGATGTATTCGCATGTATCGCTTCCTACACACTGTCGAATCGCGGTTATTCCCGGCCTTATATAGTGCAGCAGATTGTTCTAGTACCTTCTATTGAAACATCTAGAATGTTCGGGTATATACCGGCCCCGACTGACCTCTGTCGATAGTTCTAGTATCGAAATCTCTAGAAGGATCTACTTGTTCTACTGCTCGATACTAGATGGCACTAGTGGTAATTTAGTTTTGCTATTTGATAATAGATGGCGCTAATGGTCACTAATGTCGCCATGTATCAGGCCTTAATCGTGGCGCGCAACAGTATGTTTAGTCTAGATCGGTGTCTAAATGTGTACTTTGATTGGATATCTTCACGTTTTGTGTAGAACTCCTGATGCTTACGGACAAATTTACATATTTCTAGAATGTATTTACTGGGGAGAGTTAGAATGTTATATTTTAGAAAATAGGGTTTGCAGCTGTCGGTTTGGTCAATGTTAGCCAATATTCAAATTAATTTCTTTTGTAGGGTAAAGAGTGTTAGTACATCTGTACTATTTCCCCAGAGAGTTACGCCGTAGCTAAGCCATGCATTGGCATACGCATAATAGGTGGTGAGGGCAGTTTGTAAATTAGTTGTCTTTTTGATTTCGCGGAGAGCGTATGAGAATTTTGAAATTTTAGAACGGGTTTTTTGTATTTGTGTTTTCCAGTTGATGTGTTTATCTATTGTAAGTCCGAGTAGTGTAAATTCGTCAACAGTTTCTAATTTTGAGCCGTTAAAGGTGAAGTTTAAGTGTAGAGGAGCTTTTTGATAAGGATGTAAAGTCATTAATTTCGTTTTTGTATAATTAATTTCTAAATTATGTGAGGTCATCCAGTTACATGTTTTTGTGAGTATGGAGCTGAGTTTTTCTTCTATGTTTGTGTTGTTTTGACATGAGACTAATAAAGATATGTCGTCCGCGAATAAGACACATGGCCCCTCTATTGTTTCCGGTAAGTCGTTGATATAAACGAGGAATAATAGGCACCCTATGACACTTCCTTGGGGGATGGAGGCGTTGGTTATTTTGCTCTTAGATCGTATTTTTTCTATTTCTCTACTATTGTGGTTAAAGTATTCGATTTCAACAATTTGTTCTCTATTTTTTTTAAATATGATGGGCTGTCCCGCGGATTCCAATTCCATACAGTTTATTGAGCAGTAATTTGAATTGTACCTTGTCGTACGCTTTGGTCATGTCCAGTAGTATTCCTACGGCGTATTTCTTGGTATTTATAACATAAATTTAAAACAAAGCCTAAACTATTTAAATATTAAGTATAATAAATATAACATTGTAATAGGTGGAGATTTTAACATTAATACTCTCGACAAAAAATTAAAAACTAACCAATTTCTGGATCTAATGCTAGAATACAAATTTACTCAACATATAAAAAGACCCACGCGCTATACAGAAACAACCGCAACATGTCTTGATCTAATATTTACAAATTTCAGCGACAAAAACATGTTTACAGCCGTAGAAAATTTCGGACTATCGGACCACAGTGGAACAATTATTAACCTAAACATACCTCAACCAGCGAAAATAACTACCTGGGGGGTGACCACCACCTCTTACAGCAGCTGCTGTAAGAGGTGGTGGTCACCCCCCTGGTACATAAATAAAAGGTTATTTAATACAGCAAACATTAGTCTGTGCGCTTGCGCCGTACCGTGAGGTTCTGGTACCTACCTACATAAATAAAATGTCGAGTTCTAAAATCGTAAAGTGTAAATCATGTAATATCGTGATTAACGAGTTGTTGGCATTTGTACAAAACAAATTGGATGTTATGGACAATGAGAGCCTCATTAATATTTGTGCAACGGGTTTCTCCAGTGAGGATATTAACGAAGCAAAGTCGTTATTATTTGAATCTTTGTCGTCGGGTAAGCGTAAAATATCCAGGCGTAAAGAAAAGCAACACAAGGATCTGGAGGACATCATAACGCTGTTTAAGAACACAGATCCCGAGCTTATCCCCATATTTGTGGCCAGGGAATCGATGGACATCGATGTTACAGGTTTACTCAAGGATTTAGTGCTACTTAAAAGTGAATTAAACCTTATAAAGAAAAACTACGCTACGGTTGAGCAGCTGCAAGAGATAAAAAGTGAACTGCATAATTGCAAATATGGCTCAATTGTGGGGATTGATGGTGATTATAACGCGAACGTTAACTCGCGTAAGCGCGGCGCATTCTGTATGGATAGTGGGCCGGTGGGAATATCACCGATAATAAACCGAGTTTATCAGCCGACACAGAGACAGCGCAGCATTGACGGGTCGCCACAAGTGCCGTCTCCGTCATACCTGTGCGCGGTGAATAATGCAGCGAGCGAGATCGGTGTACCCGAGCGCGACACAGATATGCACAGTGTCGGGTTTGCTGGAAATCAACGTGATGCCTTAGCGGATAATTTGTTATCACAAACAGCTGTGAACGATGTGCATTCAACTTTGCGTACATCTATTAAAGTGTCCGAGAAACCGTTGAGCATGGCCGAAATGGTAAAGAATAGCGGGGATTTCAAGACGAATAAACCCGATCCGGGTTGGACACTCGTTCAAAGGAATCGTCTACGTAATCGTTTTGTGAGTCAGTTAGGCAGAGCAACCACGGATCCTCTTAATAATTTTAAAGCGGCAGATAATAAAATACCCTTGTTTGTCTCTAATGTACACAAAGACACCGTGGAAGCCGATATAACTGAATACATTCTAAATAAAACGCAGGAAAAAGTGACGCTTACTAAATTAAAAATGAAATACGATAGAGGGTATAACTCATTTCAACTTTATGTATCAAAATGTAAAATGCATTTGTTTCTTGATGACAAATTGTGGCCAGACGGAATAAAGTTTCGCCGTTTTGTGAACATGAAAAAGGGGCTAGATGTTCAAAGTGATAATGGAACACAACCGTAACAGCACACTGGTTACTTTTAATTGCAAAAATGTGAAAAGGAGTGTGGATTGTGTGCGGTCATTGTGTAAGCGCGCTGACTTGGTAGCACTTCAGGAGACCTGGCTGGTGGTGCAGGACCTGCCTCTCCTCGGCACCATCGATGATAACTTTAGTTATATCGGAAAATCGGCGATCGACTTATCATCCGGAGTGCGGCGAGGTAGACCGTTCGGTGGGGTCGCTATCCTTTGGCGTAAAAGTGTTTTTACAAATGTGACAGTTGTGCATAGTGAAAGTGATCGTATTACGGCAATTAGAGCGGATACAGGTAACAATCGTGAAGTTGTAGTTATATGTGTGTACATGCCTACCGAGCAGTCTGACAACCTACCTTTGTTTACAAATTGTCTGGGGGAAATTAGTGCTATTGTGGAACAAAATAACGTGGAATCGGTATTTATTTTGGGTGATTTCAATGCTCACCCGTCAGCTCCTTTTTGTGACGAGTTATTAGATTTTTGTAATGATAATAAATGGATTTGTGCTGACATAGATAAACTTGGTAGGTCGTCTGATACCCACACGTTCTATAGTGATGCACATCATTGTAAGCGCTGGTTGGATCACTGTGTAGTCACGGAATCAACCTGGCAAACCATAACTAGCATACATGTTGACTATGGAACGTTTTGGTCGGATCATTTGCCAGTATTTATTAATTGTAATCTTAACGTAATTAAAACTAAATGTGTAATGGATAATTGGGTTACTAATGATATTATGTGGGGTGAGAGGGAAAATAGTGAGATAAGTAGTTATTCTGACATTTGTAGAAATAAGCTAAAAAACCTTGACTTTAAATAAATCTTCCTCTTTTCTATTCCAGTACATAGTAATTAATAATAGGTTTTGTTTAGGTAACTCAGTAGCGCACACTTCCAGTACATATTCTATAGACATGTTTGATATATAATTTTTCTCTGTATACTCAATTTGTTCTTGTAAGAGGATGCATACGCCGCCTCCTCCTCGAGTTTTCCGGCAGTATGACGATGCAATATTGTAGCCACTAATTTGGATAAGGGAAATTTTGTCTTCGGATAACCAGGATTCAGATATGCATATGGCTTGATACGGGTTTTCTGTTAAAAATGCTTCTATAATGTGTTGTTTGTTATTTATTCTTTGCATATTTTGGAAGAGAATTTTACAAGGTAGGTCTATGCTTTCGAAAGGAGTGATTCCTAATGTCTTCGTTGGTGGTAGGTAGGTCGCAAGTTCGGTCTGCATTGTTATTGTATAAGGTTTCTTTCGAGTTATTGTTTTGTACCAAGTTATATGTTTCGTTTTTTTGGTTAACTTTCTGTCCTTCAATAAACAATTGATTGTTTTTGATGATTGCAAATAATCCATTTCTTCGAGCCTGAAGCATTTGTTCTCGCATTAATTGCCTTTCCCTTCGTGTGTTGGTATCTAGGAACTCTGAGATGAATAACCGGGTACCCTGAAGGTATTGGCCATTACTTATTATATACTTTGTCATACTTTTGCTAATTAATTCGATGACAAGTGGCCTATTGTTGTTGTTGTTGTATCTACCCATTCTGTATGTCTCTTCTATATATCCGGTCAGGTCTACGTTCATCGTGCTGTAGAATAGTTCAATGATTCTGTTGTGTAGGTCAAAATCCGGTTCTTTGTAATATTCAGTAAATCCGTAGAGAACTATTTTCTTCGTGTTTCTCAGTGCAAATGGCGGTTGGGGTATCTTTTCTGTTTTTTATACCTAAAATTTCCTCTTTTAGTTTCTCATTTTCTTTTGTAAGGTTTTCAATTGTTAGGTTTACCTTTCCTATTTCTTGCATTCTAAGTTCGTTCTGTGCTTTTAAGGCGTCTGTTTTTTGTTCTTTGGAGGTATGAGGAACAGGGTGTAAAGTTCACTCATCCTCCATAGAAAAGGGAGGATCCTCCGACCAGACGGGTGTTATATCTGGCGGGCAATTGCCCAACGATTGATATTGGGAAATTGTATCTATGCTAATTGCACGGTAAACTCTGCTTGCGAGATGCAGGATTTGCGTGACGTCAGTATGACGCGTTGTTCGCATGTGGCGTTGTAGGTACCGCTACATCACTCCCCTCCGGAGACCGGAGGTCGATAGTGGGCTGAGTCTTGTATCTTGCGATGCTTGCCAGGCCAGCTGAGGTTCCAGTGAGTCGAAACCGGTTGCCGCATAGTTCACGGTGAGTCGGAACTGTCTGCGGAGATATCCCCAGTGAGTCGGGGTGGATGGCGCTGCGTTATACTCCAGTGCGTCGGATGTCGTACAGCGCCGGGTTGAGGCTGGCTGCTGCGTCGACCAGGAGAGGGTGCTCTGCTTGTTGACCGGCCGAAAGTGCAGTGTGCTGTGCCGAGGTTGCTGATGAGGCTGAGGGTGATGACCAGGTATGCGCGGTCGCTGCATGCTGGTGGTCAGGATACCCGTTAAAGCCGTGGATGCTGGCTGGCTGGGTGACTTCGCCGCTAAAGCTTGCGGGAGTGATGATGATGATGACGTCACGCTGAAGTAGGTGCACGAAGGCTGCGCTGACGTTCATGTTCGGGGTCACCAGTTTGGAGGTATGAGGAACAGGGTGTTAAGTTCACTCATCCTCCATTGAAAAGGGAGGATCCTCCGACCAGACGGGTGTTATATCTGGCGGGCAATTGCCCAACGATTGATATTGGGAAATTGTATCTATGCTAATTGCACGGTAAACTCTGCTTGCGAGATGCAGGATTTGCGTGACGTCAGTATGACGCGTTGTTCGCATGTGGCGTTGTAGATACCGCTACAGTTCGATATCTGCCTTTAATTTACCGATGGCTTTATTTATCTCGGATTGGATTGTGTTCTTAATTTCTGTTATAATGGACTTATTATTTTCTTTGAGGCGCAGCATTATAATTTCACTTAGGTTTTGTAGCGTTAGTTCAGTTTGGGTGGCTGTTTCCTTTTCCTCTGTGTTCAGTGTGTCGCCTAGTATAGTTAGGTCTTCAGAATTAAAAGTGTAGTTGTTTGTGCTTGTGTTCCTTCTTCTAATGGTGACATTACTTTCTTCAGAAGGTGAATTGGACTGTTGCGCTAGCTCATGGGGTTGCAGGCGTATAGGGGTATTTATATTACCGACTTTAGGGGCTTTGCAGTAGCAAGCTTGACATTGCCATTTAGTTTTATGTTCGAGAGTCATCAATTTTGTAAAATGATGGCGTAAAACGTTTGCACATTTTAAGTAGTATGTGTTTTTGCAATGAGCACAAGTAAGGTTTTCTGCTTCTGGTATTTTCTGATAACATCCCGCGCATTCAGAAGCCATTTGTGTTTACTTTTGTGACCAGTAGCGCCCTCTAGTAGTGGATAGTAAGAGTACTCCCCCCGCGCGCTAGCGATAGGACGTGTCTCGTGTGCCCTCTGTGATTTTAAATTATTTTACTATAATCCAATGAAGTTACTTTAAAAGTTTTCGGTTACATTTGCATAAATCACTATAATACACCGTAATATTCACTCATAAACAATAAAGTGTTTGTACCCCGCCTGTTTTGGTGTTTTAAAATAACGTTAAGTGAATGTGGCAAACGAGCTGTGACACTCATATGACCCTGAATGTCGTCACTCGTAAACGTCCTTTCACTTCTTATCTCAAGAGTTGAAAGCTATTAGCTATTTTGCGGTAGCAATTAACAGTCTACTTGGTGCGTTGGCTAAGAGCCCTGACTGCCCTAACCACCCGTGGTCGGAAGTTCGAATCCGGCGCGGCCCCGCACTTTTTGTGATTTTATAAAAATTGTTTTCACTGCAAAAGTAGATGCAAAAAATGTCGACGGCTAGAACCCCACCAAATCATAATACTCCTTCACGTTCCGAGTCTGACATCACCAAATTATTCGCTAAAGATGAGTTGTCAACAAATGCTACAACTAATATTACCCAAAGAACAAAGCGACGATGCCCATCAGGTGACGACACTACTAGCGACTATTTGACCGACTTTAAGAACGAAATAAGAGATATGATACAAAACATGACTACCTCACAAAATACCCGTTTGGACAAACTAGAAAGCTATATAATCGAAATAAAAACCTCAAACACTAAGATGGAGGAGACTTTTACGGAAATGGAAAAAGCTGTGAACTCTTTTTCTGAACAGTTATCCTCACTCAAGTTAAAGATTACTAGCCTAGAGAGAGAACGTAACTCCTTGGTTACTAAATTAACTGCACTGGAAGAAAAGGCGGAGTCTTTCGATCGTGCACTTGTAAAAACTTGCATCGAGCTTCGCAACGTACCCAAGAGAGCGAAAGAAACTAAAAAGATGCTATATGACGCCTTACTAGATTTATCAAAACAACTCGAAATAAAATTACAAGTGTCCGACATACGGGATGTATCCCGGCAGCCTTCAAAAAAAGATACTCCGAATTCTACCCTAACAGTCGAATTTACGAACACACTGACCAAAACCAACTTTTTGTCAGCTGTTAAGGACCACAACAAGTCAAATCCAAACAACAAGTTGAACTCAACTCATCTGGGTATAGAAGCTCCAAAAACGCCAATTTACGCTGCGGAACAATTAACTCCCAACTCTAAACGGCTCATTTACGTGGCTCGCAACTATGCCAAGATGAACCAGTACATGTTTTGCTGGACCGCTGACGGGCGCATCCTGATGAAGAAGAATTCTGATAGCCCCTCTATTCTTATTAAAAGTGAACTGCAAATCCAAAAGATGTCTGAACCGACTGCATCTGACAACGTATGACTAGGTCATCCTTTAAGAAATTTAATTTTTCCGATATCGGTGATTTCTACAACCACTTTTTATTTTGTTATTAATTTCTTTGCCACTTTAATTAAGTTAGTTAATGTAAGCTACTGCACACCAAACACAACCAAAAACCTTTTATACAATTTTCACTTAATAAAACTTATTTTGAGCAAAAGGTTTAAGCACTATAACACTACACATTGCTCACAATCACTCATAGTAACCGTCTCAATGTTTTTACTCCCTCATTCTTCTAGCCTTATTTATTACACTTTATTACCCTTAATTTCGTACAACAATGTCTAATTCAATAAATGATGTAATGTCTGACCTTGACCAATTTTCTGTATCTGAAACTCACATCTGTACCCCCGAAGCAACGAAATCATACATTAAAAACGAAAGCGTCTGGCTTACTATTTTAACGCAAAATATCCGATCAATTAACTGTAATTACTCAAACCTTCAAACCCTAATTCACCGTATGAATATTGACTGTGATCTTCTGGTCCTAACGGAATGCTGGCTACCATGCTCAAGTAACTCCTGTATTCCCTCTCTACAGAATTATATCACATATAAAACAACCAAACACCTTAATCAGAGCGACGGGGTAGTCGTCTATGCTAAGTCAGATATAATAACCGTTTGTGAAGAGCCCAACTTTCTTGATTCAGCCTCGTGCTTACTTGTGAAGCTAAATTCTGAAGTGGCCATACTTTGTATTTACCGCTCCCTCTCTAACGACAACATTTATTCATTCCTTACTGCACTCAATAACATTATTCCAACTCTCACTTCTTACAAATCGGTTATCATAACGGGAGACATTAACTTGGATATCAAAGGTGATACCCAAGATCCTCGAGCCCACGAATATCTCAACACCCTGGCGTATCACGGATTTCTACCAGCTCATACACATCCCACGAGAGGCAAAAACTGCCTAGATCACATTATGATTCGATCCACAGGTACTATTCTTACTCTAGTCTACGATACAACGGTAACAGATCATTGTTCTTCTCTTTTGTGTTTCAATACTCAAAACAAAAAATCAGAATCAACCCCCATAAAAATGATATCTAAGGTAGACTATGATGCACTTGATAAAACTATGAAAAACCTGGACTTTACCCCCCTTTTTCTTATCTCTAACCCAGACAACGCTGTAGACAAACTTACACAAATAACGAAAAATGCCATAAATGAATGTACGACATTTGTCAAAGTTCCTGCAAGTAAAAGGATATTGAAACCGTGGATTACTCCCGGCCTACTGCGTTGTATCCGTAACCGAGATTCTCTTCACAAAAAAGTTAAGCAGTCACCAGACAATCAAACCCTACTTATCACTTATAAGCGATACAGAAATTTTTGTACAACTCTTTTGAAAAAAATAAAAAGGAAATTTGATTCCGAAGAACTAAATAAAGCAGTCCACAACCCTAAAAAACTATGGGACTCTATAAAAACCATCACCAATTCACAGAAAAAGAGGAACTCCTCCTACCAACTATTAACTCACTCTTACTCGCCCAGACAGTCTTGCAATGATGTAAACGAATTCTTTGTCAACGTTGGGAAAAAACTCGCAGAAAACATAAAGACCGCCCAAATCCACTCAACTCTCCCTCAAACTACTAAGTTCTATAAATCGTTCGTTTTAGAACCGACTGTTCCTGACGAAGTTATAAGTACCATTAAGCAGCTAAAGCTTAATGCTGCTACTGGTTGGGATGGCATATCCCAAACCTTCCTAAAAAGATATGCAGGGACCCTTGCACCTATACTTTGCCACATTTTCAACCTTTGCTTTCATTCAGCTATCTTCCCATCTTCTTTTAAAAGGGCAATTATCCATCCTATCTTCAAGAGTGGTGACGGAACCTTACCAAACAACTATCGCCCAATAGCTGTTCTTAGTGCACTGTCCAAGGTACTTGAACGCCTCTTAAGCAAGCGATTAGTCCAATACCTCGAACATTTCAAACTGTTATCACCCCAGCAGTTTGGCTTTCGCAGGAACAAATCTACTTGTGAAGTCCATATGCTAATTAGTAATATAGTAGAGAACTTAAATACCAACAAGAAGGTTCTCACTATATTTTTAGATCTTGCGAAAGCATTTGACACCGTTCCCGTCTCCACTCTTCTACTCAAGCTTGAAAGTTTGGGTGTCAGGGGATCCTCTCTTGATCTCTTCAAGAGTTATCTAACTGACCGCACACAACTCGTCACTATAGAGAATCACAAGAGTGAAGAGCTACCCATTCAGTATGGCGTGCCTCAGGGTAGCATTTTGAGGCCCACACTTTTTCTTGTGTTCATTAACGACCTTTGCAATCTCCTAATTCCAAATGCCACAATAGTTTCTTTTGCAGACGATACTGCCATCACTTTCATTGCAAATTCATGGTCGGATCTCCAAATTACTGCACAAGAAGGCTTTGATTCTGCCTTGAGGTGGCTCACCTCTCATACCCTTACTCTCAATGCCAATAAAACTAACTTTATCACCTTTTCAATGACTAATAATTCCCAGCCTAAAACCCCAATCTCTATAAAAGCTCATTCTTGTCCCACACAAAAACAACCAAATTGTCAATGTCCTTTTTTTTTTTCTTTTTTTTATCGCTGAGAAATGCTTTATGCATGCCCGCCTCGCGGGGAACGAGACGGGGTATGTGGGACTCCCTGTCGGAATGACAGTATACCCACTAAAACTCAGCGGTGTTCCCTCATTCGCCGTGATGGGAGGGCCACGGGAATAGGCATAGCCTTTACCTCCATAGCCCTCCCGGCGCATGCCCGCCTAGATGTTATGGCGGGCCCCGCATGCCCCCCACATAGGGGGGCTACGAGAATGGCCGGGAGCACCTAGCCATTCCCGTCCAACACTGGTGGAGGCCTGTGCAATACAGGCAACGGTGCCCCCGCACCCGCTGCCTGCTGGCCCCCACGCCCGCCTAATTGGCAGGCTCCGCATGCGCCCCCGGTCGGGGGGGCTACGGCCGCAGAGGATAGGGAGAGCGGCAACGACACACCGACACTCCTCTTCCCCTGCGGCCCCACCGCGTCCGCCATCGAACGGTGGCGGCCCCGTCAAGGCCGCGGAAGGTAGGGAGAGCGGCAACGTATCACCGACACTCCTCTCCCGCCGCGGCCTCCAATCCTCAGCCGCGATGTCTCCCTCACGGGGGACATCGCGGCCCGCCTCAGGTAGGCTGCGATGTCGCCCAAGCGGCACCGCAACCTACCCGCCGGCCGCTACGTCGTCGGCTTTTCCGCACAGCCTAGACGAGCGGCCGCTCCTCGGGTTCCTCTTAGCTTCACCGTGGCCCAATCCACCACGGCTACTGAGCCCCCCCGCCTCGACAATGCGGGAACCCACCGGGGGGGGAAATTGTCAATGTCCTACCTTAACCCCAGTAGAGCAGGATAAATATCTTGGTATAGTTCTGGACAAAAACCTTAATTTCAAATCCCATATTAACACCCTCACTGGTCGCATATGAAAGTTAATTTATATTTTTAAAACCCTGCGCTATGTTGCCAACCCGTTTATCATACGAAAGGTTTACTTTGCTCTTTGTCAGTCCATCCTAATCTATTGTATCTCATGCTGGGGTGGTGCTGCTAAGACCATACTTAAGCCTCTGGAGGTGGCACACAGAGCTATTCTAAAAGTGGCTACGTTCAGACCGATACTCTCCCCAACTATCGAACTATATCAATCATGTAGCGTACTTAATGTAAGGCAACAATACATTTTACATATAGTCCTTCTGCAACACCGTCGAACACCATTTAAAAAAATCTCCAAACGCCGAAAAGACCTTATCTGCACAATTCCACCTACACGCACAGCCTTTATAAAAAAGTTTGCTCTCTATCTTGGCCCATCACTCTACAATAAAATTAACGCTAAAATATCGATTTACGGCCTAACAAACTCTAATTGTAAAAAGACTGTACGCACCTTCCTTCTAAATTTAAACTACGACGAAACCGAAGAATTCCTAAAAAAGTGATCACTCAAACACATACATGCATACACACTACATAAATTACCGAAACACTCATCACACTAACAATATACACACCTCACCTAATCACTGAACATTTTTTATTATTTTTTTTTTCTTATTTATAAAGGAGATTGAGCACTTTTAGATTCACTTTTTGACGCGTATGGCCATTTGAGTTAATGTATAATTCATAATATTATTTTAATTGATTATTGACTTAAATTCATTGAAATAATTTGTGGGGTTTCTATTTTCGTTTTAATTAGTATTTAATATATACAATAAATACGTCATTTGTTCCCTTATAGTGAAGCGACTCCTTTTTCAATTATAATCGATCGATTAAACATTAACATAAATCGTGGAACAACAAAATAATCTACATTTGCAACTAAAAAGTATTAAGAGTTGTCATTATTATTATTATTTAATTATGTTACTATTTTTTTCGTTAAAAAGCAATTTCTAGGCAAAAATAAAACAATTAATATATAATCGATAATGTTATGACGCCGTCCGTAGTCTATTGTTGTGTCACAACACTATTCGATGAAATGTCAAACAAATTGGTGTTTTCTGTTTACCGTGTAACTGCCGGTAAGCCGAGAATATTGTTTTTAGCTTTTCTCTGCTAGCAAATATAAATTCAGTTGAGTTTTAGGATTCCTCCACGTCTATCTACATCGAGCAATTTGACTCTTTTTGTGCGTGTGCTACGAAGTGAATTGTTAGAACGTTTTTACGTCCACGGTGATTTGTTCTAGACTTAAAACATGTTGTGCTGTATGAATTGTTCTCTTTTATTAGCACACCCGCTGCCTAGACGCCAAATCAGAGAGGCAACGGATTCCATGGTCAATATTTTACGTACATGGATTTCTCCTACCGCGGTAAGTAATCTTTATCAATCTTAACCTTTCGAATATTAAAATACCTTCCTATAGAATATTATTAAGATTTAAAAATAACGTTCAGAAAATAATGTTTTCACATTAATAGTAGTAGAATATCTACGTAACAAAATCTTATTCATAATTAAAAGCATTATGTAGGTACATAACTAATGTTTTCACATTATGAATTAATGGTTACACATTTGTAACTATCAATTTCATGGAATAGAATACATTTGGCACTATTATTTTATTATGGATTATTCACGTAACAGCAACAGAGTACTTATGAACATAAAAATACACTTTATATTGAGCAATGAATACATAATAGAACAATTTTTATTATTTTCAGGTATCAGAAGATGATTTCATATGTCAGGAATGTTACAATAAACTTGAAAGAGAATCTGGCAACTACTTAAGAGGCATTGTTCCTACACAAACCTTTGGACACCAGCAAGTGTGCTTAAGCTGTGGAACATCAGTGTTAAGAGCTCGGACTCACATAGTACCACTCAATGGCCCTGAACGGAATTTCATTCTATCACATACACCTTCTCAACAGGTAAATAACTCAAGTTATCTTTAGATCTCAAGTTATAAATGAATAAGGCAAGGAATCAATGAGCAGGCAACTTATTCTTCCTCCTATCTGCTTTCAGAAATATAACAGTAGTAGTTAACTATCACCCTAATTATAATTGAAATCACTCTAATCTAGTTATATTAAAATTCTGCAAGAGGAAATATATTCATGGTGCTTATGTACTCTTTCATAACTATGTTTAGCATAATAGCACAAGCACATAGAATTTATATAAATAAAAATACTCTGACAACCAGGAACACTACTCGTGACTGTTATTTTCGTTCCATGTAGAATTTAAATATATAGTGGTATTTTATATATAGGTATATAAAATACACATATACGATATACACTATACGATACACACGCATCAGCTAATTAGCTGCTAGTGTGTCTAACCAAATAATAATATATATACATATATTTATTTCAGGTACACCGTCTTGAAAGAGTTTGTTTACGCTGTTGGTCTAATGCATATAGAAGTGTAAGAAGACATGCTGAGCTTGATCAAAGTAGACTAGCTTTACACAGTGAATCTGTTATTGAAAGAATTGAGAATCTGGAAATTCCTTCAACTTCCAGCAGCAATGTTGTGGAAATATCTACGAGTCGGGTATCTGTACCCACACCTCCACCAGTACCACCACCAGCACTGCTTAACCCACCATCGCAAGCTATTGTGCATAGTCCAAGAATTACTTCACGCATCTACAAACGTGCTGCTGCTTCTTCACGGCATTGTATTTTTAGTGAATGCTACAGTGATGAGCGTTTACTAGTACCATCAGCAATTAAAGAAATGTTACTGTTGCATTATAGATTGTTTGTGCCACGTAGTGCTCGAATATGTAGTCATCATTTATATAATGGGGCTTGGAACGAGTTATCTTTTCATAATAATGATTTCACAGGGATGCAAATGGATGACATGATGTTAATTATGGAAAGGGGTGGTCGCAGACAGTTTGATTTTTCAAATATTAGAGAGCTGGATCCGCACCTATGTCATTATTGGTTAGGTATGAATGCAGATAGCTTCCATCAATTATTACTCCATATACCTCAATTGACTCAAGTAGTTCCATGTGCAAGTACTGCATTGAGTATAATACTTGTCAAGTTACGAACCGGTGACAGTAATGAACGGTTGTCATCACTATTTAGTCTTTCAAGGCGAACTTTGGAGAGATATATGTCCCATGCTAGGAACTGTCTAACTGAAACATTTGTTCCTCTTTACTTAGGATTAGGTCATATGTCAATTCAAGATGTGGCAGCTAGAAATAAAGTAATCCCAGAAGGTTTGTTTGGAAATCCTGAAATGTCTGCAAACAATAAACCAGCAATAACTATATGTGATGGTACATACATATATGTGCAAAGTAGTAGCAACTACTCGTACCAAAAAAAGACATACAGTCTACACAAATTAAATAATTTGGTAAAACCTTTTTTAATAGTATGCTGTGATGGTTACATTTTGCAGTCACTTGGTCCCTTCCCAGCAACCGAAAATGATGCTAATATAATGTCAAAAGAATTTCGTAGTGAAAGGAGTCCCTTAAGAACTTACTTTAGGCCTAATGATATTTTTATATTAGATAGGGGCTTCAGAGATGTACTGGGTGAATTGCAGAGGTATGGATATAAAGCACACATGCCCGAATCACTTTTAGAAGGTGAAAATCAACTTACCACAGAGCAGGCTAATCGTTCTAGGTGTGTTACAATGTGTCGATGGGTGGTTGAGGTTGTCAACGGTCGTATAAAAAGAGATTTTAAGTTGTTTCGACAAGAATACTTTAACCGCGCATCGACACATCTCATGACAGATTTTAATATAGCATGTGCATTATTAAATAAATATCATATACCTATACAAGATCGACCAGATGCCCGCCAATTATTGGAACTGGCTTTAGCTAAAATAAATACTACAAATCATTTAGGTGCTTTCATAAGGAATGAAAATATTAACAGACGAAGAACGATTTTCAGACGTATAGATGCTGAGCATCCACATTTAAATACTTTTCCTAAGTTATCTCTACATGATTTAATAATGATAGCATTAGGTACGTATCAAATCAAACAGTCACGCTCTTATTACGGAGAGCATGTCCGTAACGAGGGGAAATATGAAATCGAAGTGGCCATTGATATAGAGGATGAACTGCCATTGGTACTGGGAACGGACAAATATCTCATAAGAGGCAGGATTAGATCTCGGCATATTGGCAATAAGGTTTATTATGCATATATTTTAGTTAATAGTCACACAACCAACCATATATCAGATATTGCCGGTTATTATTGTAATTGTTTGGTGGGCAACCGAACAGTAGGCTGCTGTGTACATGTGATGACCGTTCTGTGGTATCTCAGCTGGGCACGATACCATTCTATTAATGCTCCTGCTCAATTTTTAGATGACATGTTTTATGAATATGTTAATTATGATGAGGAAGAGGCTGAATAAAAAATATTTTTTATTAATTGAACTTTTTATTTCTTCCACTACCTTACTACGAGTACATTCTTATTTTATTTAAATGATACCCTATTCACCACCTCAAAGGTCCCGGGTTCGATCCCGGCGTAGGTACATGCTCGTGCTCGTTTTAGTTAGTGGTAGGGCTGGTTTTCAGTCCACCTGGCTAGCTACCACCGCCTAATCTAAATCTACCGTCATAACAATTTAAAACGTTTTCCAACCGTAAAAGGTAAGATAGCCAGTCCCTCCGTGGTTGGATTCTGTGAAGTGTGCTTCCATCTTCAGCCTTATCATTGCTTACCATCAGGCGAGATGAACGTCAACTTCAGGCTATTCCCCATTGTTAATAAAAAGAAAACAATGAAAATAACTATTAAACAATTCTTATAATTAATTAAAGGGTAAGTTGTGTTGTTGATTTGCACTTCACAGATAAATTGTTAGAAATGTTGTTTTTCTAAGAGGATTTCTGGATCAATGTGTTTAAATATCTTAAATAATGAACATAGCTAATACTCAATTAATATGTACCAAAATAATCTAAAATATTTGCCAGTTAGTATGGTGTCAAAACAAATTGTTTTGAGTAACATAACCTCAATAGGTACCTACTCAACTTATCTTTTTTTTCAAAAAACCCCACAATATTTAATTTTGAATTTAACCTTGTTTTAAAGTATGACACTACCCCTTTTTTGTGTCTAATTTTCATTACTATACTGTGTCAAAAGTTGCGCAACCAAGTGCCTTAGTAACTTGCTCAATCTCCTTTGTATTTTCCGGAATCGCTATTTTTGGATTTTAAGTTATTTATTTTTCTTGTTTTGTTTAATTACTTAGCTTTGTCTCTCATTTTGTAGCTTACTGTAATGATTACCATACACATAATTATTTATAATATACATATTTTACACGTGCTGTTATAGGTCAACCATTTATGACGGGGATCGAAACTGTTTCTCTTAAACACAGGTTATTTTGTAGCCTATCTAGGAGAGCAGTACGGCACCCACTAACTAGAATAAGAAACTCCATGCTTATGCGTTATAATAATACCTTGCCATGAAAAACTTGCAGTATTGACTTTTGGTTTATGTTTCTCTTTTACGGCAATAGATGGTGTTACTTGCCGGGTTGTGTGTTGCAAATTGTAGCTAGTTTTTTTATTCCACGATAGATGGCATTGTTTTCAAAAATTAAATGTCTTGCAATCAGTTTTTTTTTCCTTTTTGTACTTATATTATATGTAATAATTACAGTAAATGGGATTGAATATTCGTTATTTTTCCCTACCTTACTTGAGGTTTGTAATTCTGGTCGCTTTTTACTTTTTGCTGCTGGAACTTCACTGTTCGTTATGTAGTTCGCGCAAAGTTTTGAATTTGAATATAAATTTATTAGATTATAAGATGTTTTATTTCCCTGGTTCATATGTAACATTATGTCGGCGCAGCATGTCCTCTTAGAAGTCTTGTGCACGGAGGTGCCATAGATCCCAATCCAGCAATTATCCCAGAGTAGTGAGGTTCAATTCATTAGTCTATTCTGGAAGTTGATCTCTTCTGTTGTTTTTATGTAGTGGCGCTGGCGCATGAGTATCCAAGGTTTCTGTGATGGCCTTTTCTAGTTGTAGTATATATGCCTCGCATTCTGCGCCTGTTGTGATTTCCTTTGGTAAGTGCGTGGTCTCGTCTGGTTGAGTGCGGTCATTTTAAGGTTGAGGTCCCCGATGGTGATGTTTGCTTCTAGCTCATCATTAAGCGCTGTGGCGTCGAAGTGCTCTGATCAGTGTGGTATGTATATCCCCTTAATTTTTAGGGAATCTCCGGTCAGATGATCATAAGTGAGGTTAATAGCGACGCCTTCGATGAGGCGGTCTCTTTTTTTCAGTACCTGGGGTAACGTCGTCGGTCCAGCTCCAGCGTATTCCTCATGCGACGTGATAGAATGTGTGATCTTGTCGTATTTCAGGAGAATCATACGATTTTGGAAAAGTTTTCCCGGCACTCGGTGATTACGATTATCTAAGGTTTATAACGATCGGTTATGGGTTTTAGCTCGAGAAATTTACCTTTCGATCCTTGAGCATTGATGTGCAGTATGCGCAACTTATGATATTGATTTTGAGTACTAGATCAAAATAAGAAAAATATTAATTTACAAATTCCCTGTATTCATTTTGTAGTGACACAGTACCTGTCACACAGTTACCAGAGAACCAGTTACCTACCACGTGTTTGACAAATCAGTTAAAGAAACAGAGAAGACCGCCCTGAAAAAGACGTACGTGACTCTGTTAAGAAATAAGAAGTTCGCTCTGAAAAGAACGGTTTGGGCTCAGGGCTGACGACATGCGTGAAGGTCATCGAAGCAGCAGAGGTGGACACACGACGCGAAGACACGCAGAGATCTTCACGCAACGCCGGCAGCCCAAGAAAAGGACGCACGCGGCGCGCCCGCAGCTACTTATAGTCGAGCGCGGCGCGCGCCACCGGACGCCAGTCACTGAGATCGCGTCGCCCCCGTAAGGGGGCGAGGCGAGCAGTACCGGGGCTTTGCCCCCCGGCCGCAGAATGCTGTGCGGTGGCCCGTAAATACGGGCCCCTCATGGTGTTTGCAGCTATATGGCTAAGAGCCTATTGAACGCGCGTGAGTTGCGCGCGTCCATGTGTGTGATTGCTATGTGTTTTTCTGTAGGCGCGCCGCGGCGCCGACTCACAGCGCCGCTATCTTCACGACACCTCGGCGGTCTGTCCCCGCCAGGTGAGACCCCCAGTTACCTGGGGGAGGCCCGGCGGGGGACGACCAGCGACAGAGGTGCCGACTCGACGCTCCTACAGAATATAGGGTGTGTTGCTCCCGCCCGTCCCGTTTCCAGAGCTAGCCGGTTACGTTTCGGGCTAAGAAGCAGTCGTGTGTGTGAGGGCGGTATTGTGTTGTGTAACACCGCCCGGTGTCTACGTGTATCGCGGCCCGCGCTGCGCCTACACGTGTGAGTTTGGCGTCTGTACAGTGGTGGCTGTCTGTGTACGCTACGCAACGTGCCTATATTAACTTAGCACACGTGACGTAGTGAATGTATGTTGTGAGTGTGGAGTTCAGTTGTGTCTAGTGAGCCGCGTGTAACCTGGGTGCGGCTCACTAGAGGCGTCAGTCCGGTGGTGTGGGGTCGTCGTCCGCTACCAGGTCGCGGGGCAAGAGTTTCGCGTCGGGGGGGCGCGCGTGCCAGGGCGCAATGTCCTGGATATGCGGCCATGAAGATGCGTCGGCACGCGCGAACATTCCCTTCGCGAGGTGCCGCACAAACTCATCCAGGCTCTCAATCCCGGGGTCGCGCTGGATGACGTCATTCCTCACGTAGCGAGGAGCGTCAACTATGGTCCGCAACGCACAGTTTTGTTGCGTGCGGAGCGTTTTCCGGCTCGACTCGCTCGTGAGGGCGAACCATGCCGGCGCGGCGTACGTCAAAATTGGGCGAATGTACAGCTTGTACATGCCCAACTTGACGCGCGCCGGGATGCGGGACGAGAGCACTGGTTTGAGCAGGTGGCGAGCGACCCTAACCCGTGCGGCGACCGAGCGGACGTGCGGCCCCATTGAGAGCCGACGATCGATAGTTACCCCCAGGTACTTGGCTGAGGGCGACCACGCGATGTCGGCTCCTTGGAGTCTCAGGGGTGGTGGGAGGTGCGCGGATGGTGATGATCGCCTGCGTCTTAACCACGTTCACCGACAGCCGCCACTTCGACAGCCACTCGGGAAGCAGCTCTAGCGCACGCTGCATCTTGACGGCCGCGTACTTCGCATTGAGCGATGTAGTACGCGCTGTACGCGGCGTCGTCCGCGTACAGCGCGAGCATCGCCTCCGAGGTAGTGGGGATGTCGTCGGTGTAACCTGAGTAACACGCCGGCGAGAGACAGCTGCCCTGCGGTACACCCGCGAGCACCGGCCGGGCGCCGGATAGCGCCCCGTCGACCACCACCCTGAAAGTCCTGTTAGAGAGGAAGCTAGAGACCACCTTTACAACGCGACGGGGCGCGTCTGTGGTGGCCATGTTATGTATGAGGCCGTCGTGCCACACACGGTCGAAGGCCTTCTCCATGTCGAGGAATACTGCCACCCCGTACTCCTTCTTGTTGCGTGCAGCTGTGAGGTAGTGCAGTACCCTCGACAGCTGGAGCGTCGTGCTATGTTCCGCCCGAAACCTGAATTGCTCCGGGCGTGGCGTCAAGTGTGGCTGGAGATGTCACAGCAGGAGTGCTTCGAACACCTTGGAGACTGTCGGCAGCAGCGTGATCGGCCGATAGCTCTCCGGTTTCAGTATGTTCTTTCCCGCCTTGGGCAGCATAATGACGCGCCCTTCCTTCCACGAAGCGGGAAAGGCCCCCGTGCGCAACATCGCCGTAAACAGGCGCGCCAGCGCCGCTACCATTCGGTACGGCAGGTGGCGCAGCGCTGCGTTGATGATGCCGTCAGCACTTGGGTCCTTTCTGGGCTTCGTTCTTAGGATGGCGCGTCTGACTGCGCCAGGCGAGAAGAAGATGGGGTCTTCCTCGGGAGCTATCGGCGTAGCGAAGTAGTCTCCGAGGTGTTTCTCGACTGCTGCGACATGGTCGGTGTCGCTGGTCGGGTTGGGGCGGAACTGACGCTCCAGGTGTTCGGCGAAGACCTCCACCCGGTCCTCCGCTACATACTTTAGCGCCCCGTCGCTGCTTAGCAGCGGTCGTACCGGGGCTGGGGTACTCGTGAGTTGGCCGCAGAGTTTGTGTATCGACGGCCAACTGTCCCTCGTGGCGTCGATTCTTTCCTCCCAGCCTGCGGTAGAGTGTGCCTTGAGCTCGGCCTTGACCCTCTCCGCGAGACGGTTGAGCTTCGTCTTGAGCGTCGGACATCTGAGCTGTTGCCACTGTTTGCGAAGGCACCTCTTCTCGGCGATCATTGCGCTTATGCGCGCCGGCAGGGGCGGCAATTGCCCTCTCCCCTGCGGCTGCGTGCTCGTTGCCGTCTGTAAGGCGCTCTGTATGCAAACAGTGACGTCATCCGCCATTGTGTCTACGTCCGCGGAGGTAGTAATTGGCCGAGTAGGCGTGGTGGTCTCTACTTCCACTGCGAACTTGGTCCAATCCATGCGTCGACGTGGTGCTACTGGCTTCAGTTGAGTCGGCGTCCCTGTTAAGACGACGAGTACAAGTTGGTGATCCGACTGTAGCTCGTCGTCTATCACTAGCTGCGTGATCTTTTGGTGTAGCCCTCGGTGGACTACGATGTCCAGCACGTCCGGCATGTGCCGTACGGCGTCTGGGTAGTGGGTCGGCGCCTCTGGGCCGGACACCGAGTAGCCGAAGGCTTCCGGGTCCGCGAAGAGTCGTCTCCCCTCGGTATTCGCCTGCAGAGAGTTCCACGCCGGGTGCTTGCAATTCCAGTCGCCGGCGAGGATGGTGGCGCGCGGCGTGCCGACAAGTAGGGCCCGCAGCTCAGCTAGGTTCAAGCGAGCCGCGGGCGGTTTGTAGCACGCATACACATTTATGTCCTCGCCGGCTACATGTAGCTGGACACCCAGCGCGTAAAAACTGCTAGGCGACGGCAAGGGGAGCTCTTGATGGACGACCCTTCGCCTCACAAGTACCACCAGACCACAGTACTTCCCGTGAGCCGACTTTTCATCCTTTCTATAAGCGAGATATCCCGGGAAATTGACCTTGTCCTCGGGTCCCAGGAAAGTCTCGCTTATTAGCGCCACGTCGATGTCCTGTTCCCGAAGGAGGTGGCGGAGGGGGGCGACCTTATCCCTAAGGCCGCGGACGTTCCAGTGGATCATCCTTAGTGGTCTAGCCATGGTACAGCGTCAACAGCGTGGCCAGACCATCAAGGATGACCGTTTCCACGTCCTGTCCCTGCCTTATGGCCTTGATAAGGTCCATCAGCAGTTGTATGGCACAGGTCGTGAATTCCTTTTTCTCGGGTAGGCTTCTTGTTATGTTTGCGCTGGAGGCGCCGCGGCTCGCTTTTTCTGCGAACTGTTGTAGTTTGGCTTGTTGCCGCGGCGCTGTGCCGGCGCTAGCGCTAGTTGTTGGTTGAGTTATTTCCTTCACGACCTGTGTCCTAGTAGGTAAGGCAGGGTCGGCCGTTGGGATCTCTTCCTCGGTCGCTGGGGGGAGGGGTTTCTTACCACGTCCTTTCCCCCCGCGTCCCTTCTTCCTCCGCCTAGAGGAGGGGGCTTGGGTTCTATTAGTGGGCTCGTTGGCCGCCGCCATCAGTGTCATGCCTTGTGTTTCCGCCTCCACTGGCGTCTGTGTCGGCCTTGTTTGGGCCCCTTGTGGTTGGCCACTCATGGTGGCCGTGATGGCGGCGGTCCCCGCTCGCCTATTCCGAATCTCTTTTTGGAAAATGGGGCATTTCATGTTGCACGCGGGGTGCGGCCCCCCGCAGTTTGCGCAGGTGGCCGGCTCCTCCCGTGGTCGCGGGCAGTCGCGCGCCGCGTGCTCGCCCCCGCATCTCACACAGGCGAGCGGTCGGTGGCACATGTGCGAGCTATGCCTGAAGCGCTGGCATCTGTGGCACTGATCGGGCCCACGTTTACCGCGCCAAGCCTCTATCTTGACACCACGCATATACATAAATACGGTGGTGTCGTATATGGCCCGGACGTCTGGTGTCTTTTTTAAGATTGCGTGGAACACGCAGCCGGGTCTTCCCGCCGCCCCTTTTATGTGGCGGACGTACTCCGGCTGGTATCCCAGCGTCCGGAGCTCCTCCTCTATGTCCTTCGGGTCCGTATCTGCCGGTAGCCCCCGAATGGCAATCTTCAGATTCATGTCCGCTGGCAGCGAGTACGCAAACCAGGAGACCCCGCTGTCCTTCTCCAGGCCCGTCAAGTACTGCTGGACCAGCCGGTACTCCTCTTCGCTGTCTGGGGTGAAGCGGACTCCACCCCCGTACGGACGAGCGTTCGGTGGTCGGCCCAGCTTGGCACTGATGGCCCGGAAATGGGTCGCCCAGTTCGGCAGCTTCTCAACTACCAGCGGTGGGAACCTTAACTTTTTCCCCGGCTTTTGCTTGGAAGCGGCGCCGGGGGCGGCAGCATGCTGTGTATCAGCTGCATCGGGGGCGGGGGGTAAATGTTGTGTACTTACCCCCGAGGTAGATGGCTGTGGTGATGGTGACGGTGACGGTGAACGCGGCGGCGTGCGGCGCGTCACCGCGGCGAAGGTGGGCGACGGAGGGGCGCCCCGACCCCGCGGCGCGCTCTCGCGCTGTGGCCGCGGCGGGTCGAGACAGTAACTCTTCGCCTCTTCCTCCTCCTCGTCGGTGCTCCTCCTGCGTCGCTGGGGTCTGGCTATGGCCCGGAGCTCTCGCTCGAAGCCGAAACCCTCAGTCGACGGTGCTGGTGATGGTGGTGCCGGCGACGTCATCTCGGCGTCTCTGGCTCCCTCGGTGGACCGCGGTCCGGATCGCGGGGTCGTGTCTCGCGACACGTCGGCGCGACCGGACGCGGCCGAGCCCACCGATGCGAGCGACGCACTCGACCCCGCGTTCGACGAGCACGCCGAAAGCATGGCGGGCGAGTCGTACGCCGAGGTTCTTGGCGGCGCCGGCGATTCTGGTCCTGGGGCTGTGGTGGTGGTGCGTGCCGGCCGGAAATACGGCCCGGCACTCGCTGGCCGCTCTTGCTCCGTTGTCGCCGGTCCAGCCAGCGAGAGGCGGGGACCGGATGTGGCAGAGGCTGAGAGGCGCGAGGCTGGCACAGCTTGGGGTTTCTTGCCCGGCTCGGGCGCAGGCGCAGGTGGCGACACAAAACGCGGCGGCGGCGTGGCACTACGAGCGAGGGGTGCGCGGGGTCGCGCGGATGTTGCAGGGGTATGCGCGGGTGGCGCGGGGGGTGACTGGCGCGCGGCGGGCGCGGCGGTGCGCACAGCGGGCGCAACAGTGCGCGCGGGCGCAGGCACTCGTACCGACGCGACGGCACTGTGGCGCGCGCATGCGGCGCGCAGCCTTGGTTCGCGGCGGGCCCCGGGGCGTGTATGGGCACTGGGCGAAATGCGGGGGGGCGGGCGGCGGGTACAGCGGGCTGGTGGCTCGACGACGGCGGCGGCGCACCGCGCGCAGGCGCCGGGGCCGTCGGTGGGCCGGCAGCTACACAGCGGCTCCCGTTCCCCCCCCTCTCCTCTTCTCCTCTTCTGATTGTTGCTGGGTGGGTCTCCTGGCTCGTCCAGCCAGCGGCGCACCGGACGACGCATCGCCAATATTTGGCAAAGACGTCGCCCGGTCTAACGACGGGCGGAGCTCCTCGTGCCCGGCGTCGCGGCCCAGTTAATTAGTATTGAATTTCTGATTTTGATCATCTACTTTTGCTGTTGACTGTACCAACTCCATGGGAAGAAAGTTTTTTCGAAACTCGACATGAAGATGGCCTATTATTCCATACCAATCAATGAAGAAGACGCTGCCAAGACCGCCATTATAATGCCATTCGGTCTCTTCGAGTTTACATGCATGCCGTTTGGCCTCCGCAACTCGGGTCAAACATTTCAACGCTTCATGCACGAAGTCCTGCGAGGACTCGACGATATCGTATTTTGTTTCGTCGACGATTTACTTATCTACTCAAATAATGAAGAAGAGCATCAGCGCCTCCTACATCAAGTACTCAAACGATTGAACAACTACGGCATCACACTCAATATCAAAAAATGCGAGTTCGGCACGAACAAGATACAATTTCTCGGATATGAAGTCACACAAGAAGGAATCAAACCCACACAAGACCGCATCCAAACTATAACCAACTACCCGAAACCGACAACTATACAAGAATTACGAAGATTTTTGGGAATGCTAAACTTTTACCGCAGCTGCTTACCTCATCAAGCCGAACACCAAAAACTTCTCAAAAAATACCTACACAACAGCAAAAAGAACGATAAATCACCAATCGCCTGGACGCCTGAAGCCGAAGAAGCGTTCGAGAAATGCCGCCAAAGCATACTCGAGGCAACTACGCTAACGGACCCGGTACCTAGCGCACCGCTATGTTTGTTTACCGACGCATCGAACACTAGCATCGGCGCCGTCCTTTAACAAAAAGTCGACAACGTGTGGAAACCTCTCGCAAGTAGTAGGTTGAAATTGGGGTTTCTGGATCAGATGAGATCCAGAAACACCCAATTCCAACCATCATTCATTACATTCTTCACTCATTCTAATATTCTAAAATATTATGACGGCACGGTTGGCGCAGTGGTTAAGCGATTGACTGCTGCGCTGCGTGTCGCGGGTTCGATTCCCGCACGGAACAAATATTTGTATGACCTACATGTATTTGTTCCGAGTCTGGGTGTTTTTCTATCTTATAATATGTATGTATTTACAAAAAAAAAAAAAATGTATATAAGTAGTTTATCAGCCATCTTGTTACCATAACACAAGCATTAGGTTGCTTAGCTTGGGACAAATGGTGCTGTGTGAAATGTCCAGGGATTTATTTATTATTTATTTATAAAAGCCTTCAAATTCAACCATCTGTTCTGCCATTCTATTTTCAAGTAGGAGATCCAGAAACCCCCAATTGACAACATTCATTCATTCAAGTATTCTAATATTTCATTGATCCATTCAATCATTCTAGTATTCTAATATTTCAATCATTCATTCAATCATCCCGTTATTAAGATTCAGAAATTTGAATGATTTGAATAATCAATTTATACAATTTTTATTTTTTGTGGTTGGGTTGTGGTTGATATAGTGATAAAAGAAACAAAGTATGCTCTAAGTAACACATTTTATTATTATTTTATAAAAAACATGAGAAGAATAAATAATCGATTACAAAACATTTGATTTCTTGATTCACGGTTGACATTTCATCATAGACATTTTCCATAATTGCATAGGCTTCAGACATTGTTTTCGGTTGAGTGAGCTTGAATCGCTTTCTAAAAAAAATTAATACGGTTCTCATAGTAACCCTTGATGGCTTCAAATATTGTAAACTTCAAACACTTTTATAAATATAATCTCGGCACTAGCATTCTTGAAAATAAGTTGAAGAATGGAGCATAATGTGAATAATATTAATTTATTCTCTCTGTCTCTCTCTCTCATGATGAAGCAAGCGTTGATTAAGATCGAACCATCACACTACAATGCTAAGAGTTTATTGCTGTGATGGAAATATGCGTATTTAATTATATAGGTACTCCTTTCCTTTCACAGCGTTCAAATAAAAACACTCAGGATAATGTATAGCATGTTGCATCCAAGGATCATCATAAATCTCCCAATCTTTGATAACACCTCCACATGAGAAACATGCTACAATATCATTTATACTATTCCCATAGTAAAAGAATCCCGCGTCAGCCATTTCCCTCACTAATCTTTTCTTTTTATTGAACGTGCTCCAGTAATAATTATATGAAAATTCACGCATTTTAAACGTGTTATACATGTCATATCGAGGTTTGTATTCATTTAAATACATGTTCTATTTACTTTCTAATTCAATTATAAACGTATAATGATATCGTCCAGCTTTTGGTAACAACTTATAAATACCGGACAGAGGTGGGGATAAAAACTCTAAGATGCGTTATAAAGAAATAAAAAACAAGAACATATTTATTTTTGAATTTTTATTTTATTATCAAAGCACCACTTATTTAAACACAATACATTTTTTAAAGCACATACAGAGTCATGATAAATACAGTTATATAAATCTTGAGAATATTTATATTCATCGTATAAACTTATCAAACTAGAACAACCTTTATCTTCTAAATTGAATACATTACAATTACTATTTTCTAAAATATGCTTTAACCACAACACTTTTTCTGAACCTTTTACGTAGATACATTTATCTCTTAAAATATCTATAACCAAATTCCGATAATTAGAATAGGGTACAAATCCTTCACGCCAGTGTATCTTTCTGTTACGTTCAATCCAACTAACTTGTTTTTTTTCTTGTTTCGTTAATTTTTCAAATGGGAATGGTGGCTTAATTAATAACACTTGTAATGTGTTATTATACAATATAGCGATTTCTTTTATTATGAATTCATTTGTTTCTGTTTTGAAGCCTTGAATATCCACAATAGCAATCATGATAACCTGCGCACAATGTTGCTGAGAGGTTTGTATTCCACAAGTCGATCGTTTATAATCAAACAATATGCAGTCGTCTTATCAGGTATTTCTGTAGAACATTCAATTTCCAACCTCACGTCCACTGGACCTGTTTTTAGGCTATCGTTTTGTCTTGAGCAGTCTAAGATAAAGAGAGGGGCTTTTTCTTTGAACTCTTTTAGGTCAAGCAACGGGTCTACTGGACAGTTGTAATACGACTGACGAAATTTCACAAACATTTCGTATCATATACTATATTTATTCTCAGAAAACTTTAAACCTAAAGGTTCATATGGATAATATTGTGAATTCAAAAAGAGCGTAACGTTTGTTACTTCACAATGATCGAATACTGAACTGTCTTTAGTTTTATTATTTTTTCGATTAGTTTGTGAACAAAATATGACATATCTGGGTTTTTCCAATTGTGAAGTAGTTTTAACTGACCAAGAATGCTTTGTGGTTTTAGGTAGTAACGGATACTCATATAAATCCCAATTTCTGAACGCCATCTGAATAGGTTTATCTCTTTCTAAATGTTTTAAAAGGGTCAGTCGTTCTCGGTCTGATACTTTTATGTGTGGCACCCTCCACTGGACTCTTTGTATATCTATTTGAAAATGAGCAATATCATCAGTAAGGATAAGGCTATTTAAGTTTGTGTTACTTCTGTTCAATATAAGTTCATGTTTGCAATTTATCACTATTTTATTTTAATCCTCTGCAAACCCTAAAACCCTATTTAATGGTATCACAGCACTAAAATATCAATCACTTTGAAATCCCCCTAAACCCCAACCCCATAGAGCAGCAAGTTTATTTTCTGCTTCATTTAATGAGATGTATGATTTTATTGTCGACGTTATTCCAGAATTTTTAATGCGATCTATTTCAATACCATTCATTTCGTATCTGATGTCTTGAAACAAAGACATAACAGGGTTATTAGTGAACGTAACAGTTTTTTTGACTGGATTCCCATCTTTACCGAAGAGCTTCGCTTGTCCTTCGATGTAAATTGAACTGGCTGATGGTAGCACATATATGTCTTGCTGGTGGATGGGAATTCTGATTTCATCGTTTTCTCTAAAGCTGCTATTGTAGGGATTGTATGAATGGACTTCATAACTTTCGATCGAAGTGTCGAAGTGCGGTGAATCAGTAATCTGTAGTATATTCATACTTTAAAGCCTAGGGCCTTAAGAAAATCTTTATTTGCTTTTGTCAATTTCTTAACTTTTTTCTTGCGTCTTTGCACCTTAGCAATCGCAGAACAACTAAGACGTTTTTCACTTGCTTGAGTGTTTTTATAATATACTATCATTTTGTTTTTCTTAAATGAAGACGTAACTGAACTTGTTCCTCTCCAAAGTTAATACAGTGACCAAATTATTGATCTACAATCTTAACAGATATCGTTGAAATTATATTTTTGTTTACTGGAAAGTAAATAACATTTTGTGTTTTTTCCACACACTGATGACCTGGAGCAGTATCTGACACAAATTCATGAATAAAATGAGTTGGTAATCCGTTGCAGTATGAACCGTGAACAAGATCACATTCGATTCTGATTACAGACAGACCTTTGATAATGGGAATATTTGGTCTTGATTTTAATACTAAAAAGTATATCAAACCGCACTCGTATTGATCTGACAAATGCAGTGGTGGTTGAAAGTATGAAACCAATTCCGATTTATTCCCAGAGATGGTAACCGTAGTAGACATTCTCCTATACTGACCTCTTTCAGAAGATTCTGTTTATTTTATTCTTTCACTACACCAAAACTTATTCAAAAAGTTTAAACAAAGATGTCCACAATTAAAAGGGTGATCATGCTGAATATTATCATAATTATAGTGAATTTTGGATCCCAAGTATTTTATAAATTCCTTTGGAGGCTTAAGGTTTCCGTAACTATCAAAATACTCAATATAATCATTGTATTTTGCATAGGCTACCCAATGAGAACCAGGATTTTCAGAGCTATCTAAATTTATAACTCCACATTCTTTTTTAAAAGGGTATTTAGGGAGCTCATCTCTCATAAAGACACCTCTAAAATACGGAATATTATTTCCATACTTCAAAATGTCAAAATTACTCAAGGCTCGTTTGGGTAGCCGATATCTTAGTTTTTTTCTTTCGATACAAAAATTCCGAGCCCAGCTTTATGTGGTTTAAGGTGTAGTCCTTTTCCGATGCAGAGAGCTTCCATCTTTTCATTGTGTCTCCTCGATTCAGTCAATAACTTTTTAGCCATCTTGAATTCATTTATGGTTTTAGCAATACCAGCTGCACCGCCTGCTAATGCCCCTGCAGCGGATAATCCCGCAAAAATCGGAATCAAAGGCAATACTCCACCAGTTTTTGGTATAGGAATAACACGAGGAAGTTTTATAGACGAATCATCAGCTAATTCTCTGACAGCGGCCATAGCTAATTCTATTGCCACTTTATTGCATTTCGGTTTTAATTTTTTCATATGTCTCTTCGTTTTGTTAATAACATTTTTAAATTTATTTTTCAACCCTTTTCCAGATTGAATTTTAGGAGAACAGTTTTTGCTATCTTTTTTTAAGCCAAAACCAGTTTTAATTTTGGTTGACATAGCGCTGCTTACTAAGCGCGCTGCCAGTTTTTCCCCTACACTCGCATCTAAAGCAAGTGCTCGCTTTTTAGCCATATTTAATAAAACTAAATCTGCTTTGTGGCGATCCTTTAAGTTTGAAGACTTATGATAGGCAATGTCGTGTTGTTTGCAATATTCGTCTAATTTATTAATACCTTTATCCCCACCTCTAAGCCTTTTAATTAATTTAGTGCCAGGGCCGCAATAATTGTATCCTGGTAAATGTAATTCAATTGGTAAATTATTTATAAGCCAATTGAGAAGACTGCTCTCTCCAATACCCATCGATAAACTGATGCATCATGAGTTGAACACTTAATAAATATTCGATTTATCAATCCAACTGTTTTCAGATGAAGACAAACCTAACCATTTTACTAAAACCCTATTTCCTCTACTTCTAAGAACTTTCTCGACAAGATATAAATTGGGATGTTTTGTCTTTTGCAGCTCTTGCACATAAAATGCAACTAAAATGGGTTGGCCTCTGATCGCATCTTCAATTAAGTAGGTAATAGGAGTTGTATTTTGTATTTTTCGAATTTTAAATATTTCTGTCGACCAGTTGGGAGTATACCCCTTTTCAAATGTTCCTTTGTATTTACTGATACGTACATAATCACCCACTTTAAACTTGCTTTTTATATTATCGGGTTTTAGCAATCTGAAATATCTCCCTAATATGCGTGTTTTATTAGTATTATCTACGTTTGCCGGGATTTCATCAATTGTCCGATGATTGGTGTGATTGTATTTATAGATAACATTATTAAGGGTATTATCTATCCAATTATAGTTACCCTTTAAACTAAATTCCTTGTACAGTTTCGATTTCAATGTTCTAATAAATCGCTCAACTATTGATGCCTTTTTTGTTGAGAAAGTTGAATAATGGTTTATATAATAAGATTTCATAAGGTTCTGAGATGTGTTATTATAAAATTCTGTTCCATTATCTGTTTGCAGATTTTTGGGAACACGTCCATTATCCAACAAAATCTTGAAAGAATTGCATACAACATCTTTGGTCTTACTTTTCAAAGGAAAGGCCCAGGCGTATTTCGAAAATGTATCAATAACAGCAAGAATATACTTGTAGTTTTTATTTTCTTTGGAAATTGATTGCATATCAATTAAGTCTGCTTGCCAAAGGTCATCTATATCTTTCATAATAACATGTCTTCGTGGAAAGTTTACCCTCGCATTTTTATGAATTTCGTTTACCACATCGGCTTTACTCATATTCAAAACTCAGTATATAAACATTTGTAGTGAATCCAACAATGATACTGAATGAAAACCATGTTATTGCTACTATTTATTCTTTAATTATGTCAGCTTCTTTTAATTCTTCGATTATCGATAGTATTTCATTATCATGGTTTGTATTGCCAGCATCTTTTGAAGCAACTAATAGTTTCAATCTCTCAACTAATTCGTTAGGGTCATCCCAATATACTAGCTCAGTATTTTTTTAACATTGGCAAGTATCCCCCCAGTTTAGTGTGAATATTATCGTTTAACGTTTCGGAAAATAATGGTCTGATTATTTCACGATATTTTATTCCTTTATCACCTTTTATTTGACCTCTAGGATTGAAGTCTCTCTTATGAACATTTGTATAATACAATATATCCTTGTAGACAAGTTTATCTTTGTTGGATATTAGTTTTAAATCAGGTTTTTTTCGAAGTAAAAGTTCTTTCAGGCCAGGAGTTAAATTGTAGGATTTATCACCGATTTTAATCAAAATGATATTTTCATTATTCAAACTGTCAATTTTAGAAAATGATACTACTGAATTTCCCATCAATAAAGTTTTGTTTTCACTTCTTATTCCAAACGGTATATTTTTACACCATCATAAATATTATCTAAGATATCCTGACCCTTTAATGAAATTTCTAAATCATCTAGTAATACCATTTCAGGAGACTCTTTGACCAATTGTGTAGAATTAAGTTTTGGTTCGTAACAGTCCACAAACTTTGTAGACGAGCTAGTATTAATTTCATCCAATTCAATACCTTCGGAATTAGTAAGTGTTGTATTTTCTAAATGTTTTATTTTTTCCATAGCTATATTTGAGTCAACTAGAGTTTTAAGGGGGTCTGTGACAGATTTTAGCATTTTATCGAGTGACAAGTTCATCGAGTGGTCCTGGTCCTTCATCTGCTTTATTTTATTCTTTATGGAGTCTACAGACTTCATTAAGGCGAGGTTTTCCCGGACCGATAGGCATAGAAAACACTACCTCAGCCCCCGCCAGTTGAACGCGGCGTATTTAACTACGATGCGCTGAGCGGGACCGCGCCACGTGACACGCTGTGACCGCGATTAACCTTGGTGCAATGAATGCGCGCCACGAAACAGACAAATACAGTAGATCAACTTTGATGTTATATTTTATTTTTTAACCGACTTCTAAAAAAGGAGGAGGTTCTCAATTCGGATGTTTGTATTTTTTTTTTTTTTATGTTTGTTCGCGCATAACTCGGTCTCTTGCCAACCGATTTGAAAAATTCTTTTTTTGTTAGATAGGGTATACTTTCCAAATGGTCCCATGAAAATTCTATCGAAATCGGACAAGCGGTTTTTGAAAAATCATCAAAAATCTAAAAATTTTTTGTTTAAAATTCCGTGCAGATTACGTGAAACTTCGTGGAGCACTTCCGACGTCTGGCTCCCAGACTGGAGCGGGCCGGGGCTGCCTTGAGGCGGCTCCTGCCCAATCTAGGGGGACCAAACGCCTCCTGCCGGTGGCTCTATGCGGGGGTCGTGCGGTCCATGGCCCTTTATGGGGCACCGGTGTGGGCGCGTTCACTGCGGCTTCGACCAGCCCGCCGGTTGAAAGCGTCCCAAAGGGTCATGGCTGTCCGAATGATCCGAGGATACCGCACGGTCTCCGTGGAGGCGGCGAGCCTCCTTGCCGAATTGCCGCCATGGGATCTGGAGGCCAAAGTCCTCACCCACATATGGGAATGGCAAGAGGAGGCAAAACGCCGGGGCGTTACTCCGCTGCCGCGAGAAATCACGATACAGCGGACAGAGCTGGCGGGAGAGCGGCGGGATCTCATGGCGGCATGGAGAGTGCGATTGTCGCAACCCAGTGCTGGGCACGCCACAATAGCAGCGATTAGTCCCCTCTTTGAGGAGTGGCTAGAGAGGCGCCACGGCGCCCTCACCTTCCGCCTGACGCAGGTCCTCACCGGACACGGTTGTTTCGGGAGGTTCCTGTTCAGGATAAAGCGGGAGGAAACCCCAGGGTGTCCCCACTTTGACGGCATGGTTGGCGCAGTGGTTAAGCGATTGACTGCTGCGCTGCGTGTCGCGGGTTCGATTCCCGCTCGGAACAAATATTTGTATGACCTACATGTATTTGTTCCGAGAGTTACAACAAAAAAAAAATTGTATATAAGTAGTTTATCAGCCATCTTGTTACCATAACACAAGCATTAGGTTGCTTAGCTTGGGACAAATGGTGCTGTGTGATGTGGATCGCCCGGAGGACACGGTGGAGCATACGGTGGAGGTCTGCCCGACTTGGGCGGAGCACCGCCGTGTCCTCGTGGCGGCGATCGGCGGTGGCGATCTCTCGCGTCCGGTCCTGGTCCAGGCCATGGTACGGAGTGAATGGGAGGCCGTTACCTCCTTCTGCGAAGCAGTAATGTTCGCGAAGGAGGAGGCGGAGCGCGTGAGGGAGAGGCAATCTCGGCGCCCTCACGCCCCTAACCGCCGCAGGAGACGCCCTGGACGGGAGTCAACAGCCGACTTCCGGCCACCGTAGGCGTGGGCCTGCGGGCGGTGAGTAATGGGTAGCTCACCGTCCGATCAGGACCAGGCCCGTGTCGGAAGGCGCGTTGTGTTCCACGCGCGCCTCAAAGAGATGTCAGCAAATGGAGGGGCCCGATAGGGCCGAAGCCTGCCAGGGTAGTGGGATAGTCCGAAAGGGTTACCGCTGCCCTGGAACAGAAAGGGCTAAGGAAGGAACACGGATGGGTTTTAGTCAGTAAGAGTCTGACACTGCCTTCCGCTCCACCCAGAGCGGGAGGGGTCATTTGATGATTTCCCATCCAAAAAAAAAAAAAAGGCCACTCAATCGTTGTGAACGTTCCTCTTCAGTTTCATTGGCTAGTCGAGCGTGTATTAAAGAAAGACGATGGTCGTGATCTTCTTGACTTTCATTAGCCAATCAAGTATGTGTTAAAGATAGACGGCGATCGTAATCTTCTTGACTCTCGTTAGCTAATCGATTGCGAATTAAAGATATACGATGATCGTAATCTTCTTGGCTTTCAGTGGCCAATCGAGTACGAATCAAACTAAGACGACGATTATAACCTTCTTGACTTTCCTCATTCAACCTACGTAACATGTAGGTCCTCTGTTTTGACAGTCTGTTTTCGCGCTGGTCAGGGTTCTCATTCGAAATGCGTTGAGCATTTCTTTCTCTAATTTCTTTTAATCGTTTTCCTTTCTCATTATCAGTTTCAGTTCGACGCCGTTTTCTCATACGAGAAGCATCTTTACTAGGCCTACCCATATTTTTATAAGATTAAAAATATGTCACTAAAAATTAACAAATAAAAATTTTTTTTGCAAAAAAAAACCGACTTCAAAAAACCCTAAAAGCACTAAAAAGTTAATAATAATACTATAACCTACCTATATTAATAAACCTAACCTAACCTACGATTAACCTATACTAATATTTAACAAATTTGTTTGTAGTTTCAACAAAAACCATTATTTTTTCATTTTGATTTCTGTTAATTACTGCTGAATACTAGAGCTATCACGATAAATTGGCGGCACGGTTGGCGCAGTGGTTAAGCGATTGACTGCTGCGCTGCGTTTCGCGGGTTCGATTCCCGCACGGAACAAATATTTGTATGACCTACATGTATTTGTTCCGAGTCTGGGTGTTTTTCTATCTCTAATATGTATGTATTTACAACAAAAAAAAATGTATATAAGTAGTTTATCAGCCATCTTGTTACCATAACACAAGCATTAGGTTGCTTAGCTTGGGACAAATGGTGCTGTGTGAAATGTCCAGGGATATTATTATTATTATTAAATTATGATTTTTTATGTAAATTCACCTCTTTTGAAGAAAAAGTTAGTTCTTCTCTAATTTTAACCCGAATTTTTAACATACCATCCAAGTTCAAGGGCGAATTTTGTAAAAAAAAACGTACTACACTGTCAGTGTCCATTTATTTAGTAATATGCTTACTAAATACCGATTTCAAAATGGTATCACTCTATCAGATCCTATAATTTAACAAAAGATATTCAATTTTAATTGAAGCAAAGAAAATTTTCATTAAACTACTTTTTTAAATTTTATTGCGTTAATACTATTACAAAAGGTATTAAAACTTAAAAAACGGATACAATGTAACTTTTACATTTCAAATGTGATTTGTTTTTAAGCACAAACATGTCAGGTAAAAAAACCCTGACCCTTTTTTTACCTGAGACATGTTTGTTAACAAAAACCCGTTGAAGCTCTCGCAGTCGAGTTACGCACAATAGGAGTGATAAGGAAAAGATATGGTAGGGTATTGCTATCTCTTTCATTACTAACGTTGAAATCTCCAGATATCTCGAAATGATTTAGTACGATCTCGTCACTCGCGTCGTGCGTCGTATGCGTTTTGTTTTTATTCTGCCTGTGTTTACCTCCGCCATTTCTTTACCCCTGCCTGACCCCGGACTCTGTTTAATTTGCCTACTGATTGGACTTGTTGTTTTGGTGATCTCTGCGATATTGGCTACGTGTACTGGTGACTTTGGCTTGCTCAACGATTTGGACAATTAAAAAATGTCTCGGTACACACCGCGCGAATATGCTGACATGCATTTTATTTATGGCGAATGCAGAGGTGTCGGTAGAGAAGCAGCTCGACTTTATCGGGAGAGATATCCCAATCGAAGACATCCAGACCACCGAGTTTTTGTGAGAGTGCATAACGCATACACCGAGGGAAGGATACCCGGCACAGGCGTAGGCGCTGCAGGTGAAGGACGACCGCGACGACACAACGATGAAGAGGTTATGAATTTAGTTGCAGAAGATTCTTCAACATCGGTCCGTGTCTTAAGTCGCAGAACTGGCTTATCAACTAGATCTGTACATCGAATACTCAAAAGACATGAACTGTACCCATACCACTATCAAAGGGTGCAGTCATTGCTACCAAGAGATTATCAATTGAGAGTAACATTTTGTAGAGTAATGCTACGCAGAATAAGAGAAGACCCGCAGTTTTTTAATAAAATATTATGGAGCGACGAGTCATCCTGCAAAAAAGATGGATATTTAAATCTACACAATTTGCATAACTAGCAGCTAGAAAACCCGCATCTCATAAGGCAAGACAGATCACAGTACCAATTTAAAATAAACCTTTGGACCGGAATCATTAACGGACAGATAATCGATCCACACGAGCTGCCAGAAACATTAAATGCAGAAAGATATTTAAGTTTTTTGCGAATCGACTTGCTCTTGCTTCTGGAAGGTGTCGTTCCTGAAGTCCAAGAAGACATGTGGCTGCAGAACGATGGCTGTCCCGCTCACTATGCTGTTAGAGTACGAGAGCACCTTGATACAGCGTATCCAAATAGGTGGATTGGGCGCTTAGGTCCAATATTACATAAGTACATTTCTACGCGTTTGTTTCAGTCGTTAGACGCCTCGCCGTTCGCACCACGCGAATATTCGCTATGGCGAATGTCCCGTGGCCAGGCCGTAAGGTATATTGATAAATGGATAGCACCTTATCATCACCATATATTACGGATAGTTATTCCAATTCCATGTAAGAGAGAGCTTGGGACAGATTGAAATAAAATACATTTTGTTTTCAAGAAATATATTCTTAAACAAAAAAAAAATGTGATATTTGTTAAAATCAAATGTCATTTATTCAAATTAGGCTGAGAATCAGCACTTTTTGAACGAAAAATTACAAAAGACAGTCTCCCAAAAACGCCCGCCCTTCACCACTTCCTAGTGCTATCGCTGGGAAGAAGAAGTGACGCAACAAACTCCCCAGCAGCACAGCTGTCTGTTCAGTTGAAAATACTCGATTGTATACAATACTAGGTACCTATGTTCGGTAATTAACATTACAATGGCTTACACTAAAAACTAAATACAAAAAATAACATTATCGGATTTGCACCTTTCAAGCTAAATAAAGTTTGTACACAAACCTCATACCATTTATTTCTAACTACTTTCAAATAAACCAATTACAGACACTTGAATTGTCAAGGGGTCAGTCACCTCCATAGACACTTAAAATAAATTGTTACAAAAATATTAGTTACATCATTACTATTTTATTTATAATTATACATAATTATGTGAGAACGATATAGAAAAAGACATATATAATTACCGAACATATTTTTTGGGCGGGCGTTTTTGGGGGACTGTCTTTTGTAATTTTTCGTTCAAAAAGTGCTGATTCTCAGCCTAATTTGAATAAATGACTTTTGATTGTAACAAATATCACATTTTTTTTTTGGAATATATTTCTTGAAAACAAAATGTATTTTATTTCAATCTGTCCCAAGCTCTCTCTTACATGGAATTGGAATAACTATCCGTAAGTATATGGTGATGATAAGGTGCTATCCATTTATCAATATACCTTACGGCCTGGCCACGGGACATTCGCCATAGCGAATATTCGCGTGGTTCGAACGGCGAGGCGTCTAACGACTGAAACAAACGCATAGAAATGTACTTATCAAGCCACGCGGAGCGGCGAACGGCGAAATGTACCGAGCGAACGGCACGGGCGACTGGCGGCGCGGCCGGTGAGTGAAACAAATACATGAATCCTACGGCGCGAGTCACGGCGTCGAGCGGCAGTCGCGGCAACTAGGGCAGTGATCAAACGAGTTTAGTTGTTTTCGCCGCGAATAATGAACACTGAGACTGTTATTGCTGAAATACTAGCAAGGCCACCTATTTTTCTGGATACATTCTGTATTTCTCGTACTTTTTATGGAATTCTCCATCTATACCTCGATTCCTATCCAAATAATGTACTCCACAATCTCTTCCAAATATTATGTCTTGAACCAAAAAACGATTACTTTCTAAGCAATATCGAGATAACTTTGATAAAGGCATTTAGCTCTCGGACTACCTTACTGGTCGCGACGGCGAACGTGACTGCCCGTGGCCTGCAAACGATGCCGCGCGAATGGTCGCCTCGCATTCCGCATCGTCGTTCGCACCGCCGATCCCCGTGGCCAAGCCGTTATTGATAAATGGCGAAGTATAAATTCAGGCAAACTTTATCATGATGAATAACCACAGTAGTTAACCTCCACCATACTTAGTTTTTGTTGCTTGGCATAATCGGACTATTATGTTCCCACCGCTGGGACACAGGCCTCCTCTTTAAGAATGGGTGGGTTGGTATATAGATATAAGTACTTATAAGGAAAAATAGATAGAATAATAATTTATGTAATTTATTGTCCACCATAAAATTGTTACACAGCTGTTAGTAATAGTGTCATTATTTTCAAAGAATAATATCAAAAAACGGAACGTGCTCAGATACCGCTAAGTCGTGCCCTCAGTAATTCTATTCAAAATATTTCAAAAAATTACTTATCAGTTGTTACTACTTGCTAAACACAAGTCTAGTATATTGAAATCCTACAAATAACTGTTTTCGGTCCTTCACGAAGTGAAATTAAGGCTATAATAAACAGTGAAAAAATAGTTAAAAGTGCCGGATCATCAGTGAATAGCCCGCGAGTGCACAGAATTCTGACGTTTGTACGTAACGCTTTAAAAGTGAAAGTCCTGTGTACGCGCAATCTACATAGCGCTGTCAGTGCTACCTACCTCCCGGCGGCAAAGTTCGTGGTGTGTTCCAGCGACAACTACACACATAAGCGAACTTGTTGCATCAGTGAATCGGACTAGTGGCGCCACCCCGACCATAAACAGTACTATTTTTTTTATTTATAATTATTTCTCTATTTTTTTAACTTAATTTGAAATTACAATGCTTCGCACTCCTCCAAAAGATGGCGAAGCCGGCGATTTAACACATGTTCAATCAGAGCCAAACATACTAGCGGTCCTTGCAAGTCCACCGAGTACATCTTACATAAGCGTAAGATATAAGCGCCCGCGCACTGAATGCTCTCCTGATTCAGACCCCCACTCAAACTCACATGAGTCCACGACGGATGAACTACTTGACACTATTCGTCAAGAAATACGTTCAGTTTTATCTTCCGAGGTCTCGGCAAGCATTAAAACCTGCATTACTAATGAACTACGGGAGATTAAAGAAATGTTTCGTGGGTTGGAGCACTCCGTCAATTACATGAGTTCTGAATATGACCGCATGAAAACCGAGCTCGACGCATGCAAAAGCGATAACAAAATTCTTCACAGAGATAATGAGCTACTCAAGACTACGGTTTCTGAATTATCGATGCAAGTCAACCTAATAGAACAAAACTTACGCCAACAAAATTTAGAGATCAACGGTATACCGGAAAACAAGGCCGAAAACCTGGTAAAGACAATTGTGCAACTGGGGAACGTAGTGTCTGGCAAGATTAAGGAGGATGACATCTTATCTGCAGTACGCGTGAGAAAATTGGATCCAGAGAGCAAGAATCCAAGAGCGGTTGTCGTCAAGTTGCGGAGCACGTTGTCGAGAGATACAAGCCTTACATCTGTCTTACAATTTAACAAGGCGCATCCGAAAGAAAAACTGAGTACTCAACACCTGGGCTATGGAGGCGCTATCAAGCCAATATTTGTATCCGAACACCTGTCCCCGCTGAATAAGAGAATTCACGCGGCTGCTAGGAAAGCAGCACGTGAAAAGGGATATTTATACGTGTGGGTACGTGATGGCAAAGTTCTCGTTAGAAAAGCCGACGGTGAGCAAGCAAAACACATGAAAAGCTTGGAAGCCATTGCTTTACTTTAAGCTTGTTCAACCAGTATGCAAAGATACCGTGCACCAGAACTTAAAATTCACAATCTATTACCAGAATTTCAGAGGCCTGAAATCCAAACTTAACTCCATTAAGCTGGCTGCTCAACTGGGCAACTATGACGTTATAATTGGAACAGAAACGTGGCTGGACGACGGCATAAATGACGGCGAAATTTTTGACTCCAGGTATCACGTCTATCGCAGCGATAGGGCTTCAACTACTCTGGGAACCAAGAGGGGTGGAGGTGTTCTGATCGCAGTGTCTAAGCTTATTGATTCCATACGTATGCCTAAGTGGGAATCGGGCATCGAAGATCTATGGGTAAGACTTAAAATCGCTAAGGGAAAAAGGCACCGTAATTTAAATATCTGCGCTGTTTACCTGCCACCACCAGTTCAACAAGTCTTACTGGATTCATTTTTAGACAGAGTATCTTCATTGATGGAATCTACTGGAGAGGATACGATTATAGCAGGAGACTTCAATGTCAGCTCTATTACCTGGGACATAGACAATACTCTTGGTTACTCTCCATGTACAACCCCAACTAACTACGCCAACAGGTTAGGCTACTCTTTAATAGATTTTATGTCAGAAAATAACTTGTTGCAACTAAATACTGTTAAAAACTGTTACAATAAAACCTTAGACCTAATTTTTTCTAACTTTTACGGAGGAAGTGTTAGCGAATGTAATGATCCAATGTCCAAAGTAGATGTATATCACCCACCCATTATGATCACCGTCAGCAATATTTCACCAGCTCCATTAATAAACAAAAGAATCTCAAAACCGAATTTCAAACGTGCTAACTACGCGTTGATTAATGTGAAACTAAGAGATATCGATTGGATAAAACTATTTTCTGACCTGCCTGAGATCGACGCTATGGTGCAGGTGCTGTACGAACATATTCGTTGTATTATAAATCAGTGTGTTCCTCTCTCCAAAGTACCTAATGGCAAATTTCCAATTTGGTTTTCTAGGTCTCTTATTAGATTACTGAACGAGAAGGAAAAAGTTAGATCTCGCTATAAAAAATATAAAAATCCTAGAGATAATTACGAATATAAAATCCTAGGTGACCGCGCGAGAACAATGATCAAGGACTGTTATAAGACATACGTAACGAACATGGAGAAGAATATCGCACAAAACCCGAAACTCTTTTGGTCCTTTGTGAAAGCCAAAAAATCTGGGTCTAGCGACATTCCTTCCACTATGCATTTGGGACAGAATATTGCAACATCTGGTAAAGAAATAAGCAAACAATTTGCCACACACTTTTCTTCAACCTTCACACCTTCCGTTAGCCCGAATGCTCCCTGTACTAGCTTGCATAATTATTTTCAGTCGGCTTTATGTGGAATGACTTTTACTGAGAGAGACGTGTTTAAGGAGTTAAAGAAACTTGATGGTTGTAAGGGTCCGGGACCTGATGGCCTGCCCCCGTTGTTTATCAAGAAATGTGCGGCTAACCTGTCTCTTCCACTTAAGTTGATTTTTAACAAGTCAATTAAATCATCTACGTTCCCCTCGCAATGGAAAGTTGCTAACGTTGTGCCAATTTTTAAGAAGGGAGTAGTCGACGATGCTTCGAACTATCGTCCCATATCGCTTCTTTCCGTCTTTGCGAAGCTGTTTGAGGCGCTTGTTTGTCGTATATTAACTTCGCACATAAGACCGCAGTTGGCTCCCCAGCAGCACGGTTTCTGTGCTCGGAAATCCACTTCCACTAATTTGGTACACTACGTCAATGACATTAGCAAATCTCTGGACTCCCGCACACAGGTTGATTCCATCTATACAGATTTCAGCAGTGCCTTTGACAAGGTTAACCACAAGGTAATTATCACAAAGCTCGAACAGTTTGGCATATCCGGCCAACTTCTCATATGGTTTGTCTCATACCTGTCTGAACGGAAACAGAAGGTGGTTGTGAGGGGGTATGAGTCACCGTTTTATCTCTCCACCTCCGGGGTACCACAGGGATCTCACCTGGGACCGATTCTCTTTTTGATTTTCGTCAATGACATTGTTTATTCAATACGGCACTGCAAATGTTCCATGTTTGCAGACGATTTGAAACTGTACAGGGAAATTAAAACAGACTGCGACATCCTTCTTCTCCAGGATGACTTAGATGCGGTGCAAGAATGGTGTCAACTTAATATGATGACTCTCAATGCAAGTAAATGCTATCACATGACTTTTACGCGAAACAAACAAGTACGATCATCATCTTATGCCTTGGATGGAGTTCCTCTGCAAAAGGTTGATACCATTCGTGATTTGGGTGTCCAGCTCGACAGCAAGCTAACTTTTGTCAATCATATTGACGCGATTGTAGCCAAAGCGTCAAAAATTTCGGGTTTTGTTAAGAGAACTTGTTCGGATTTTCGGTCCACATCGACACTAAAAGTGCTTTACTACACCCTTGTCAGAAGCATACTGGTCTACGCATCTTCAGTCTGGAATCCCATATATAGTGTCCATATTAACAGGATAGAACGTATACAGAAGGCCTTCACCAGGTATCTTCGCTTTAGATGCCCTAGATGCCCTCATGACGCTAATTATTCCCAAAGGCTTAATCATTTCAATATGTTGTCACTTGAACAACGTAGAAGCACTTCTGATCAGCTCTTGTTTTACAAAATCATCAATAATCTGGCAGATGTACCTGACTTATTATCAGAAATTAATATAACTGTACCTAGGCGCACCATAACGAGATCTCTGCGCAAAATAAATACCTTTGCACCATCCTCATCAAGAACCAACCTTGGTCTCAATGCCCCCTTGAATCGTTTAATGGCTAATTATAATAAAATAGATATCTGCAACAGTATTGATATATTTACAGACTCATTTTCCCAATTTCGGAGAAAACTTATTACTATTAGCGACGAATCATAATTTCCTAATCTACTTTTTGTTGCTTACTATGTATTTATTTTTTTGGTTTTTTGCCACATGTACCTGCCACTATAAAAATAAAATTTTGGAATGTTCTTTTATTGCACTCGTTATCTCGTTCTACCGTTTTGGATTTTAAATATCAATTGTACTGTTTATTTTATTTAAATTTTAATCTTATTGTTATAATTTTGATTCTAATGATAATTTTGATTTTAATATTTGATTCTAATTTCGATTATTATTTTGTATCTTACTTAATGTTTTGTTTTTTGTTTCTAATTAATTTTTCTATCTTCACTACGACTAAAAATCTTGTTAAAACCTAATATTTAAGAAGCAATTTTTTATGTAAGTGCTGTGTACGCCTGTAAATGACTAATTCACCATAACTCAATGCTTATGTTATTTTATTATGTTAATGTTTCTAGTGAATAGGTCGTTGGTGTACCTATCAAAATAAATAAATAATAATTGGGATACCTCAATACAAAAAGTCTCTGACGTTTCATTGGACAGGTCATTACTAAAATCTAAAAGTAACAGAATAAAATAACAATAATAATTCATAATAACAAAAATCGTACTTGAAAATTATAACATACAAATATTTCATTCGCGCGTTTTTGCGCCGACGGTACTTGCATAATTTCCTAATCTACTTTTTGTTGCTTACTATGTATTTATTTTTTTGGTTTTTTGCCACATGTACCTGCCACTATAAAAATAAAATTTTGGAATGTTCTTTTATTGCACTCGTTATCTCGTTCTACCGTTTTGGATTTTAAATATCAATTGTACTGTTTATTTTTTTAATTTAAATTTTAATCTTATTGTTATAATTTTGATTCTAATGATAATTTTGATTTTAATATTTGATTCTAATTTCGATTATTATTTTGTATCTTACTTAATGTTTTGTTTTTTGTTTCTAATTAATTTTTCTATCTTCACTACGACTAAAAATCTTGTTAAAACCTAATATTTAAGAAGCAATTTTTTATGTAAGTGCTGTGTACGCCTGTAAATGACTAATTCACCACAACTCAATGCTTATGTTATTTTATTATGTTAATGTTTCTAGTGAATAGGTCGTTGGTGTACCTATCAAAATAAATAAATAATAATTGGGATACCTCAATACAAAAAGTCTCTGACGTTTCATTGGACAGGTCATTACTAAAATCTAAAAGTAACAGAATAAAATAACAATAATAATTCATAATAACAAAAATCGTACTTGAAAATTATAACATACAAATATTTCATTCGCGCGTTTTTGCGCCGACGGTACTTGCATAATTTCCTAATCTACTTTTTGTTGCTTACTATGTATTTATTTTTTTGGTTTTTTGCCACATGTACCTGCCACTATAAAAATAAAATTTTGGATTGTTCTTTTATTGCACTCGTTATCTCGTTCTACCGTTTTGGATTTTAAATATCAATTGTACTGTTTATTTTTTTAATTTAAATTTTAATCTTATTGTTATAATTTTGATTCTAATGATAATTTTGATTTTAATATTTGATTCTAATTTCGATTATTATTTTGTATCTTACTTAATGTTTTGTTTTTTGTTTCTAATTAATTTTTCTATCTTCACTACGACTAAAAATCTTGTTAAAACCTAATATTTAAGAAGCAATTTTTTATGTAAGTGCTGTGTACGCCTGTAAATGACTAATTCACCATAACTCAATGCTTATGTTATTTTATTATGTTAATGTTTCTAGTGAATAGGTCGTTGGTGTACCTATCAAAATAAATAAATAAATAAATAATAACTGGGATACCTCAATACAAAAAGTCTCTGACGTTTCATTGGACAGGTCATTACTAAAATCTAAAAGTAACAGAATAAAATAACAATAATAATTCATAATAACAAAAATCGTACTTGAAAATTATAACATACAAATATTTCATTCGCGCGTTTTTGCGCCGACGGTACTTGCAAGCCGTGGCCGGCTGGCCGCCCGCCATGAACGATAGTTTAGTGACCAGCGGCGCGCGAGATTGCCGCCATAATTTTTCGTTGTGTTATCAAATAGTTTTTATTACTTTTTACAGTGTAGTACATTGTGTCTAAGCGGAATAATTTGTGTAAACATTGCCTAGATTATTGTGTTACCGTGGAAGTGTTTTTTTGGTGAATATGTGTGTGAATCCGATAAATTATGATAAAGTTTAATGGTTATGTGAGTGAAAATTATAAAAGTGAAAACATATCACATCACTGCGAGATAAGGTCAGTTTGATTTGCTTATTGAATGGTATAAATAGTTAGATACACTCATAACGAAGCCAGGAAGGTATAATGTATACCATGAAAATGGCTATAAATTGCCGATTTCTCAGTTTTTCTGAACTCCTACCCAAAAATCAAAAAGTACGTTCAACTACGCTGACAGATGGCGCGATTCGAAAGGCGGGGGCCGGGCTTTTGAGGGGTTAAGAGCTCTTACATCAACCATTTCCATGTATTTTAATTCCTTAACAATATAAGGCGGTGCTGAATCTCTGTTTCTTTTAGAGCGAGCACGTTCCATGATCGACTTCCAATCAATCATGGAATAAACTGGCGTATGTCTTTGGTGTCTTTCTATAGCACTATGCATGGAGTCCACTTCCATATGAGTATGACCACTCTCTAAGTACTTTTGCTCAATAACTTCCAGCTGGACATCTGATCTTTGAATTAAATGAACCAAAAATGCCGTGATAAATTGGTTTCTATTTTGCCCAGCGCATGTGTCGCTGTACATGGTGACTTCTTTAATATTGGTTGGTATCTGACTAATCCACCAGTTCATTGCACTGGCAATTTCCACACTGCCCCTTTTACCATTAATCTCATTTCAAGTTATACAAAATGCTTCATGAGGTGGTTTAGACGTGTGAATCGTATAATTTTGAACGTTTAATTTTCTGGTGTAATATAAATATTACCACTGACCGGTATATGCAAGGTAAACTGCATGTCTGCCGTTACGACTAGGTAATTGTCATCAATAATAGACCGCTGCTTGTCCGATTCTTTCGCTTGCTGTGCTGAATTTTTTCTTGCAATATGCGAATCATATTCCGCCTTCAAATGTTCTGGACGTCCGGCACTATCATATCGAGTGCATGTTATGCATAAGTCTTTTTTTGGGGTAAAAAATGACAAATTAAATTTAGACCCAAATATTGTTTTATAGACATAAAAAGAACATGGTTCTTCATTTAATGTTGTTAGTTGCTCTTTATATAATTCGTACATTTTGGCGATTGTCAGTTTGCTCTCCAGGTACTGTCTCTTACGTTTCTTCCTGCAGTAGTGAGATTCGAGCCGGGGAAAAGAGTTGATGTGGTCAATGACCTTCTGTTCAGACTCTAAACTGGTTTTGTTTATTGGGACTCGAGAACCGCGCCCATCCTTCCCTGTATAGTTACCCAACTCATCTCTATATTTCATTGCTTCATTTACCGGTCCGTTTGAAATGCTTAGAGTTTTTAGAAAAAAATCTTTGCAGACTCGTATTTTATTATCATTTTTATCAAAATAATATGAATAGGTAGCAGTCCGGTTTTTTTCAGTAGGAATACCAACTTTCATTGTTTTTATAGGCTGGGCCAGCACTTTTTGAAGTAAAAATTGTTTTTGTGCATTGAAATCTGTAATTTTCCAGTAGGCTTCACACATTTTAAGTCTTTCAACCTCAGAAAAATTATTTTGACACTGATACCGGCATTTTACGTAGCACTTTACGGGCTTAGGTTTCTTTGCAGGCATGAGCCGGCCCTTTTTATCCAAATAAGGCAAACCGTTTTGTTTATTAGATTTAGCTATATTTTTTTTCCACTTTTTAGGGTCACTTTTTTTCCAACGCGTAGGTTCAACGATATTGTTTGAAATAACAACGATTGGAGCTGGCTGTTCAGTTGATTCTTGATTGTCTACAGTGACATTACCGGTTGAATCTGAGTTGGAAGATGGTAAAGTAGATTGTTGAGGCACGGAATTCTGTTGATTCCTTGATTCAAAGTCATTGTTAATATCCTGAAAGCATTCATTAAAAAGGACCCGACTATCTGCTGTCTTCGAGTGCCACACAGTAGATGTACTTTCTTCACTATCGCTCTCACTAGAAGAATTTGCAATATACACTCGTCTTTTCTTTTTGAAATGTCTATCCTCTTCACTATCTGGCAACCATGAAACGCTTGAATCAGAGAAAACTCGAACAGGAGAAGAACTCAACTCTTCGATACCGCTTATTTCTGAATGTGGACTTTCACGAGACTTTTGGATTTCGGTGTAGTTTTGGTATGATGCCCATGACACATTTTCTTCTCTGGCCAAATTCTCAACGGACAAAACATCATGGTAGGTTTCAGCCAACAAAGGAGCGGAGTATGGCGGATTGATAGTTGTTAGATCTCTCTCTCTGTTGTCTGATCTCTTTTTGGACTTACTACTGACGTGGATGGTGGAGCAGATTCATATAGATTATTGTTTTGGAACAGATCAAATTTCCTCTCGTCGAGCAGCTCTGTTTCCTGAAATAAACAATTAGGAGAACGTTAGGCACGATAAATATCGAGCTATTAGTTAAACGAGCAATATTATACGATTCACCCGTCCAAACCACCTCATGAAGCATTTTGTAAAAGGATCATGACCAACAATGTATGGAAATCCGTCTTAAGTTGAAACACAATAAATCTTTATTTATTATAGACTACGCTTTATATACTATTAAATAAAAGTGTTAATTTTTATACAAGTATCCGAGTTTTAAAGTAATTAAACAAATTCGGAGATAACCTAAAAATCATGTCTAAACTACTCGCAACTTATAAAATGACCACAGATCACTCATGTAGGTACAAAACCACAAAGATAGTTAAAAACAAAATAAGAGAACAGCTGCTAATTGAAAAAAAAAAACGTGAATAATCGTGAATAATGAATAATCGTGCTTTTTATGGCCTCGCAGCGTTGATGTGACATTATCGAAATAAAACAACTTCAGTCAGATAGAGATTTTATTTTATTAACTTCAATTTATCCCAGATCTATACACAAATGATTAAGTTACCTACCTAATGTATACAAAGGTATAAAACACATAATATGAACAGACTTTTCATGTAGGTAGTCATTAGGTGTATTTAATGTTACAACAAGTACTTATACCTACTTAACATACCTATAGATGTTCTATGTATTTGACATGTAAAATCAGTAGAAATATCATTGTGTTAGGTACCAATTACCTTTATTATTCCTCATATTCACCAAAATAATTATCTAAATTATACAGTTTTAGTTATATCGTTATAATGTCCCCAGCTCAAGAACCAAACTACGGCCCACAGTTCTCTTTCCAACCAGGCAATTGCATCAGAGGTATATCATCCTCAACCTCATTATTCACTTCCACATAATACGTACCAGTTCGACTCGTTTAAGCTGGTAGGTGCCAAGGGCAAATCGCTTCAAATCATTTATTGAAAGTCGCGGAAACCTGGTTAAATGTGGATTATCCTGGTCAATCATTTGGAAATTAGCTCTCCTTATATTAAGGTGTTCTCGTTCAACATATACTGCTAAATAGTTTTCAAGTGCAAGCCTATCTTTTGCAATTCTTACATACTCTGCAGCCTCCGGTGGATCCTGTATGGATGTGTAGAACTTATTAGTTAGTGCACAACAAATTCTAAAATCATCCTTAAATGCAAAGCAGCACGATTATTAAATACATTCCGAAAGAGTCTGAAATCCCTCTTAATTCTCCCATTAACAACTTCTACAACTAGCGACACATGGTTACAAAACAAGACCGATTTGCTTGTTGTGTTGTTAATTGAAATTCATTTTCAAGTCATCCATCTACCTTGTGGGAGGCCTTCCAACGCTGTACTGCTAATATTAGCACTAATACAATATTATTACATGGGTCCAGGCCAGCATGGCATGGCTCAGGACTCTGGGATCTTGTACCTTTGGAAGGCGTATGAGGACCCGAACCAACTTGCAGAGGCCTGTTAGACACTCTTAATGGAATGTGGTACAAACCAACGACTATCCCTGTATGCGCTATGCTATTGCACCCAAGGACAACCCCCCGTTGGTGGGAAACTATTGCAACATAATATGAAAACAAAGTTAATAGGGCTATGGGTTTTGAAGTCTTAAGTGGACTGGTTACCAGGAACTATGTTATGACAATATTATTATTACTGAGAAAATACCAGCGTTAGACCAGTGTATAGATTATTACTGCTCAAAGTCAAATACTTTTATTAGAAATCACCACTGGCTTTGACTCACCGGTGACCTTATACACTCACAGAAACAACATAGTTGTTTTGCTGCAGTTTTCTGGGTGGTAGTGAAGTTCCCCAAAAATGAAAATTAACAATATAGAAATATGTGTAAGTCAAAAAATATTTACCAAGTACAGTGGAACCCTTTTCCCCCCCGGACCTCTGAGGAGTTCAGACGCTTTTAACGAGACAGTATTTTATTGTTTTTATTTCGAAATTTTCATCATTTTATTCCAAGTAAATAAGTTCATAAAAATAGGAGTGCATAAAATCGAGGAGTCTACTCAAAATCGATCGCTCAGTTACTCATCTGCAGTGACTCACCACTTGACCAGTGTCAGCACCGCCCAGCGGCAACGCCATCACCGCGCCGCCCACTGCTGCTTGTCCCCCAACAAAAGGGGCGTGACGAGGACCAACAAATAAACTGCGTGCGCGCAAGCTTAACACAGCGCTAGGGGGAGGTACGTAAAGTTGCTCCTGGTACATTCAACGCTACTACCACTTACGCGTTAAACTACAAATTGGTTACCAACTCCGCGTTCCGCTGCTATCCTAGTACTGTTCAATAACATTTAAATAACCAAAATGCCTATGAATCGCACGCCACCGAAGCAACAAATGGTAACAGATACGGATTCTGAAAGCGTCGATGGTATTGTTTCTGACGTGCAAGCTACCGAAAACCGGATCAACATTAATACGGGGCGATTGAAGAGAAAGCGTGAAAATGAATTAAGTTCTTTCATGGAAGAAGTCCGCGATATGTTCTCAAAATTTGCTTCGGAACAAAGATCAAGACTAGACATTTTAGAGTCGTCTTTGACAGAAATTAAAACGCAAAATGACACGAAAACGATGCAAATTTTGCCATGGAATACTTCACGAATTCCATCCAACGTGCTATTATTTGTAACTCTGTCTCTATAAAGTTATCAAGACGGAATAAAATCATTAAACCGTGGATAACGCCAGGTCTGGTACGATGTATGCGACATAGGGACGCTCTCCACAAAAAAGTGAAGCTGTCACCAGAAAATGATGCTCTCAAATTGACGTATAGCAGATATAGAAATTTCTGTAATCATTTATTGAAAAAGGTCAAAACAGCTTATAACAAAAAAATGTTAGAGCAGGCGGGTAAAAATAATAAAAAAATATGGGATGCAATAAAGCATATCACACACTCTACGAAAGTAAAAAATTGCGCTTTAGAACTAATAGACACTCATTGTCCAACACAATCGATTGAAAGTGTGAACGAGTTCTTTGTTACGGTAGGCCAAAATTTAGCCAGCAAGACCAACAGCTGCCAAAGTCCTAGACACCCCGTTGCTTTTATTCCTCAATCTACTGGCTCATTAAACTCTTTTGTATTGCTCGACACAGACGAGTCAGAAGTGGAGCGCCTTATTTTGGATCTGAAAAATCTCTGTAGTACTGGATGGGACTCTATATCCAACCGAGTCCTTAAAGAGAACAGATACGTGCTTATCCCTGCTCTGACCCATATTTTTAATATGTGCTTAGACGAGGGAACATTTCCCACTGTTTTGAAGAGGTCGGTAGTTCATCCGATCCATAAGTCTGGCGATAGAGATCGTGTCACCAATTACAGGCCCATTTCTATTCTCCCAGCGGTCTCTAAGCTCTTGGAACGCATCATCAACAGTAGACTGGTCAATTACTTGGAAACTAATAACCTTCTCTCAAACAATCAGTTTGGTTTCAGAACAGGCAAGTCAACTTGTGATGCTGTCCACGAGCTTGTAGATTACGTGGTTAGGAATATTGATTCCGGTAAAAAAACTGTTGGAGTGTTTTTGGACCTGGCAAAGGCTTTTGACACGGTCTCTGTGCCTCTGCTTCTGAGTAAATTGGAAAGGTTGGGTGTAAGAGGTAAACAACTAAAATTGTTTGAAGATTACCTCTCGGGTCGCTGTCAATGTGTTAAAATTGATAAACTTGTTAGCAGTGACTTGCCTGTCACTTTTGGTGTTCCACAGGGCAGTATTCTGGGACCCAGTCTCTTTCTGGTGTACTTAAATGAACTCTGTGGACTTACTACTGTAGGTGGAAAGGTAATCTCTTATGCGGATGACACTGTTCTTCTTTTCTCGGCTGATACGTGGGAAAGGGTCTATGAGGATGCTCAGCGTGGTTTTGATTCTGTGTGCCACTGGTTGAGGAGTAACATGCTGACACTAAACGCTGATAAAACCCAGTACATAACGTTTTCAATGCGTAACTCTAACTTACCTCCTACATTACTCTCTTTAATTGCACACAACTGCTGCAATAATGGAATCTGCAAATGTCCAGCTTTGGTCAAAACCAAGTTTATAAAATATTTAGGAATAAAAATAGATAACAATCTCTCGTTTAAACACCATATAGAATTAGTCACTGCTAGACTAAGAAAACTTATATACGTTTTCAAAAATCTGAGACATGTTGCAGACCCTAAATTATTGAAGCAGGTATATCTGGCACTTGGTCAATCAGTTTTGTCATACTGTATTTCTGTCTGGGGTGGCGCCCCAAAAACCATACTAAAGCCACTTGAAGTAGCCCAAAGAGCTATTCTCAAAGTAAGCACCTTCCGTCCGTATTTGTTCCCAACTTATCAGCTGTACCAAAACTGTGAGGTTCTCTCTGTCCGCCAATTGTTCATACTGCACGCTGTTTTGATGCAGCATACGAAAGTGACCTTTGAAAAACCAACTAGACCATCCAAGCGACGAAAACCTATACTCGGTACCAATAGATCTATGTTTAAACACTCCTTCGTGAATAGATATTTCTGTTTCTTGGGTGCGTACCTTTATAGCAGGATTGATAGAATTATCGACATATTTGCCTTAAATAGCAGAAGTTGTAAGGATAAAGTGTCGAAGTACATTCATAAGCTGACCTATGACGAAACTGAAAACCTCTTAATTGTACCACACTAAGTTCACATACCCACCCTCCTACACACACTCACACATCTACATTTCGACACAAAAGGAGGCCCCCTCCCCTCTCCAATTTATTTCCTTTTACTTGATTTGTATCTTTATGTTTTTTGCTACTAGTTTGATTTAAAAATAACGAAATACCTATGTACATAATTTCAAGCAAATTTGAACTTGTAAGCTTTTAAATGTATAGTTAAAGGGAAGAGCGCTGTTGTCTGAAATACAGATATTTATTTATCTAGTTCAGACACAGATGTCTTGTTGAATTTCTGTCAGTATAAGCTCATTTATGATATGTTTTTATTTATGATGTACTATCTTACTTGAATTTGAAATAAATTATTATTATTAATTATTATAATTAATTATTATTAACCTTTCTTAATATAATGTTCCTTTCTTGGCGGTCAGATCTCACAGCATGTGTTCTTGTTGTACGTACAATAGACTTTCCACAAGAAAAGCATAGACTTCTGTGACCAAATGCAGGCAATGGTATAGCATTTCCATCAATGAATGTGCTTGCTCGATCTTGAAGTATTACCATACACTCCGTACATAGTACACTTTCTGATGAAAGCTGAAATAAAAGAAATTATTTCTCAATGTTGCCGTTTTTCTCAAATATTTAACTCAGGTTATTCACCAATATTCATTGAATCCTCACATAATTATTATATAACAAAGGCACACACATACACATTGCAAAATCATTGCATATTGTAAATCTTTATTGAATACACATTCTATGATTTAAAAACTGTTTATTACTGTAACTGTCGGTCTGTATGAATATGATAAACTCAAAAAGTACTGAACAGATATTCATGCAGTTTCCACCAATAGACAGGGCGATTCATGGGGAAGGTTTAGGTGTAGAAAACATGCTTATTATAATAGAGAAAAACCGAGAATTTCAAAAGATTTTTATCACCCATGCAAAACTGTGTCTTGGTGTGTTCCCTACGTATTCTTGTTAACTATAGGACTTGTAAACTATACTCTAAACTAAACTACTGAAGTATTCTTCATGAATCTGATAATCATATAATAAAATACTTTTTTCAAATCAACACAATAATCCCAGAGATTAGAAACAAATCAAAGAAGTATTCTGGTTTATTACATTGCTGTATTCTTCACATCAAGTTCACTATTCCAAGATTTAACTAGAGGATCAATAGAAAATCTTTGTTAGGTCTGTTATCATGGTACAACTTAGAGTTAGATGTTGCACCGCACTAAGGTTATTGGATATTAGTCAGCTATTCAAAGTACAGGATGCTAGCATGTCTGATAATCTAGAAGTAGGTAATATAGTGAAACTTACCTCAGTAGGAGTTATCAAAGATCGTATTATAGTAATCATCGTCGTAGATGCTTGTTGCAAGAAATGTTGCGGGTGATTTCTGGGTATCAAAAGTGAATAATTGACACATCGGCTTCTCATTACCACCGGCATCGGTTGCTCAGAATCAAGCATCGACATTATTATAATCTCAAAAGAGTTTAAAAACACAACACAAAAACGTCCTGGCGTAATAAAACACAATTAAAATGAAAACGTCTTGTCGTTAGTTACATGAAACACGCTAGGTTTTTTAAAACAACAATTTCCGTAAGCATTACTATTTAAGTGGAGAGATTAATCGCGGTGACTATTCTCAGTTGATAAATAAACAGTAATGGCGGCTTCCGCAGGCGCCGGCTTCGGGCTTAGGGATGGCGATCTAGAATAGATTTTATAGGTCAAGTAAATTGTTTTTTTTTTATCGATCATAAACTATGAATTATATATTTTTATAATCGATTTTAGAAACTTGAAAACGAGTTCCGATGTTTTTCCTGCGGATTGCAACTTTTAAGTTTTGATACGCAGTTTATTTGTTCTGTTTTTTGTAACCAAGTATATTATTTAATTTATTTTGTATTCGATTATTCATTACATTTGACTAATTATGCTGGCAACACGAAAACGAATAAGTGATTATCTATAGTAAAGCTGTCGATGTAGAATAATGGCGGGAACAGATGTATCAGAACTCAATTTATTGCTGAATCGATTCTTTCCTCCGATTCGGATAGATTTAAAAATCGATCTTGTTTAGGAATAATCGTCATCCCTACCGGTACGTCTTTCATCTGCCTTGACAGTTGCATCTGCGTGAGACGAAACGCAAAAATAAATATTTTCACAACGGAACTATGAATTACATATACAGTACCTACGTTATGATTATGATATTACTAATTGTTTAGCTATTTATGAGTTTAATATAATTTTTGGGATGTTTTTTATGTAAAAGTGTACTTACGTAACTCGTAAAAATGAAGAGAACGAAACGTCCATCATGACTATACGGAAATGTACCTAGCAATCGTTAATTTACTGTTTATCTTAAAATCAGAATTCCGGATACGAAAACAAAATTCCTGAAGTGAAAAGCTTGTAAAAAATAAGCAAATAATTTGTATATTAATTTGGTTTTCATACGTGCAACTTTTCTAGCCTGGATTTGGTCAATGTCCTTTGGAATAATAATAATGGTAAAAGGGGCAATGAGAAAATTACAGTGCATTGAACTAGTGGATTAGTCAGATATTAAGCAATGTTAAAAAATCACTGTTTATAGCTTCCACAAGGCATTTTTGGTTCGTTTTATTTATTAAGGAAATCCATAAAGACAGCGAGAAAATGTGTTAATATTATGCAAAATGGATAAAAACAGAACAAATCAAAATAGATAGCACATGTCATGATAGCAAATAGATGCAATGAATTATAGAACAACACCAGTTAACCACTAAATTATGTGCTATTCCAAGCAGATCAACCCTGTCGATCGTAATTATTTTATAATTATCCTAGATAATTATGTACAAAAAAATGCCAAACGCATATTTATAAATACAATAGCTACATCTAGTGACACAAGTAGCACCTCTATTACGGTGGCCCGAGAGACAATAATAATGTCACTGAGTGTACTCATTGCTTTTAAGACAAGCATTAAGAAAAACCACACAAAAAGGCAAATAATCCAAGCGTCAAATGATTACCTATTCATTTGACGCTTGGATTATTTGCCTTTTGCTTGATTATTTGCCTTGCAACACCCAAATAATACGCATCATAATAATTACTTTCCCTATAGATCTCGTGAAGTCATCAACAGAGCAGATTCCTATAAAATAACATTATTATTTAAGAATGTTATTATAAAACGTAGATCAACAAAAGTGAAAACTTGTAAAATACAATACACATCTAAATGACACATAAAAACTAAGTAAATAAAATTATAATTAACAAACACACTTACCTCTATAACAGTTTTTTCGTTTTTAATTAATAAATCAATAATAAACTTAGCACGACTCATTGTTACACAGCGCCTAATGTATACGTAATTTTAACAACAACGAAACGCGTGTCTGTGTCGGTCGACTTCAACTCCGCGAATGAGTCAGTAGTCACCACGCGCCGCGCTCGTCACTATAACCGCGACAAAATCACTAACTCGCGGGCAAAATGTACCTTAATTGTAACAAGCAAGCATTTTGACATCCGCTTGCTCAGCAAGCAGGAGTGTTTCCCTGGTCCTCAAGATACTGGTACCTCAAATCTAGGGGTTCTACATCCAGGCTTCTACGTCCAGGTTTCTACGACCAGGCTTCTACGTCCGGGCTGAGGACTGGGCCTTAATAGCTGCGCAATCCTTGCGTGGATGAGCTGCGCGCTAAACACGGGGCTGACCGACTGTGCGTCTACCTACCGCGCGCTGCACGCGTAGCTGAACTGGGCACTGCATGTGTGCTATACTGTGCGCTTCACGCACACCTATCTGCGCGCGGCCTGCTGTCGCGCCGCGGTCTGCGGCCTACTGAGGCTTGACGGGCTTCCTGAAGTCGTACTGGCAAGCCTGTTCCTGGGCCTGAGTTCCTGCATCCCGGAGACCCAAGGACGGTACCCTTCCCTCTTAACAGTGCTAGTGCTCAGATTCATAGTGTTCTTACCCGCGACCTAGTTTACTTATAATTTATGTATGTACTTTCTTATTAAACTATGAACGTTAACTAAGTGTTTAACTTCCTACCTAATTGTTAACGGTCTGCGCAGCCTACCTGCAAAGCCCTAGCCGTTACCACTGTAACGGCTAGGGCTTTGCAGGTAGGCTGCAGGTACCACTGTAACGGCTAGGGCTTTGCAGGTAGGCTGCGCAGACCGTTACATAGATCATCAGGTCATCAGGTTGTCATCGTGTACATAGTTAAGTACCTCTCGCGTCCGGCCCTGGTTCAAGCCATGGTCCGGGGCGAGAGGGAGTGGGAGGCAGTCACCTCCTTCTGCGAAGCAGTCATGCTAGCGAAGGAGGTGGCTGAGAGGCTGAGGGAAAACACCTCACGCCTCAGCCGCCGCGGGAGACGCTCCGGGCGTCAGGAGCCTCGTGACGACTCCCGGCCACCGTAGGCGCGGGCCTGCGGGCGATGAGTAATGGGTAGCTCGCCGTCCGATCAGGACCAGGCCCGTGCCGGACGGCGCGTTGTGTTCCACGCTTGCCTCAAAGAGATGTCAGCAGAGGACGGGGCCCGATAGGGCCGAAGCCTGCCGGGGCGGCGGGATCATCCGAAAGGAATGAAAGATCTATCTATGAACGTTAACTAAGTGTTTAACTTACCTACCTAATTTGTTAACGGCCTGCGCAGCCTACCTGCAAAGCCCTAGCCATTACAGTGCACTGCCACTGTAACGGCTAGGGCTTTGCAGGTAGCACGCGGCTTTGCAGCGCGCGGTAGGTAGGCGCACAGTCGGTCAGCCACATGTTTAGCGCGCAGCTCAGCCACGCAAGGATTGCGCAGCTATTGAGGCCCAGTCCTCAGCCCGGACGTAGAAGCCTGGTCGTAGAAACCTGGACGTAGAAGCCTGGACGTAGAACCCTTAGATTTGGGGTACCAGTATCTTGAGGACCAGGGAAACACTCCTGCATGCTGAGCAAGCGGATGTCAAAATGTCTGTTTTTTCATTATGTTATTAGTTAGTTACATTAGCATTTGATAATATCACAGTTATTAAAATATTAGCTTAGCAATAGATCAGTTATCAGTAAGTTCTAGTTACTGGTGTAGTTTCAACCTACATCCCAATAGTATAATGCACACAAGACTAGAAATTAGTGCCTAGTCCGGAGTACACAGTAGCCAGCATGTAGCCGTTATTCAATTTTACATCACCCTAGCCTGCATAGTATACCAACAATTTCATAGATAGACAGTTTACATAGATAGATACATTTGGTTTAAGGCTTATTTAGGGAGTAACCATCCGCTCCTGCATGGGATTATTTATAGAGTTGCAACCGCTCTTTAGAATATATATGTAATAGATAGATAACTTGGTTTAGGCTTGCTTAAGGACCCCCCGGTGGGTTCCCGCACTGTCGAGGCGGGGGGGCTCAGTAGCCGTGGTGGACTGGACCATGGTGAAGCTAAGAGGAACCCAAGGAGCGGCCGCTCGTCTAGGCTGTGCGGAAAAGCCGACGACGTAGCGGCCGGCGGGTAGGTTGCGGTGCCGCTTGGGCGACATCGCAGCCTACCTGAGGCGGGCCACGATGTCCCCCGTGTGGGAGACATTGCGGCTGAGGATTAGAGGCCGCGGTGGGAGAGGAGTGTCGGTGTTACGTTGCCGCTCTCCCTACCTTCCGCGGCCTTGACGGGGCCGCCACCGTTCGATGGCGGACGCGGTGGGGCCGCAGGGGAAAAGGAGTGTCGGTGTGTCGTTGCCGCTCTCCCTATCCTCTGCGGCCGTAGCCCCCCATCCTGGGGGGCATGCGGGGCCCGCCAGTCAGGCGGGCGTGGGGGCCAGCAGGCAGCGGGTGCGGGGGCACCGTTGCCTGTATTGCACAGGCTTCCACCAGTGTTGGACGGGAATGGCTAGGTGCTCCCGGCCATTCCCGTAGCCCCCCAATGTGGGGGGGCATGCGGGGCCCGCCATACCATCTAGGCGGGCATGCGCGGGGAGCGCTATGGAAGTAAAGGCTATGCCTATTCCCGTGGCCCTCCCATCACGGCGATGAAGGAACACCGCTGAGTTTTAGTGGGTATACTGTCATTCCAACAGGGAGTCCCACATACCCCGTCTCGTCCCCCGCGAGGCGGGCATGCATAAAGCATTTCTCAGCGACAAAAAAAAAAAAAAAGGCTTGCTTAAGGAGTCACCAGCCGCTCCTGCATAGGCTTATTTAAAGAGTTGCAATCCGCTCCATAGGATATAATAGATAGCGTTACAGTGGCGCCCAACTCTTAACTAGCCTACCAAACCTAACACACTGATCGGACTGAGCACTTGCACACTCGCTAACCATCGTAGCGGTATAGTTCTTAAGTTTTCTTGTTTTGTCATAACCTAATGTGACAACTACTTATGTGTAACCTTAAAACTATGTACCTAATGGGAACTCACCTGATGCTGGCAGTGGTTAAATGCAAATTAAACTAAATTATTAAATCTGTGATAATAATAACTACAATGATACTGAGATAACATAAATAATAGTCTAACCTAACTATAACATTGCTGCGTTGGGCGCGGCGTGGCGCCGCGGTCTGCGGCCTACTGAGGCTTGACGGGCTTCCTGAAGTCGTACTGGCAAGCCTGTTCCCGGGCCTGAATTCCTGCATCCGGAAGACCAAGGACGGTACCCTTCCCTCTTAACCAGTGCTAGTGCTCAGATCCATAGTGTCCTTACCCGCGACCTAGTTTACTTATAATATATGTATGTACTTTCTTATTAAACTATGAACGTTAACTAAGTGTTTAACTTAGGTAAGTTAAACACTTAGTTAACGTTCATAGTTTGTTAACGGACTGCGCAGCCTACCTGCAAAGCCCTAGCCGTTACAGTGGTGCCGGTGGTGGTGGTGGCTAAATGGACTCAGTAAACAGAATATGAACATACCAATAGAGATACACTTCACTCATAAATGTGTATTTCTACTATATGAGTGACCAGAACTAACAATAACCAATTACACATCGGGGAGAAGTCCAGCCAAAGGTGTAACTGGCTGGTTTCTGAACCGGACAGGGGATGGATTAGCAAGACTGCATAGTTGGTTCTAGCGGATTTTATACAGGTAAAATCCTCTCTCTGGAGCCGGGGTACTGTAGCGTTGTGGGAGTCTCAACGGGAAATAGTCGACTGATGCTAAATATTTCTTAATTAGTAAGTTGCAAGTCACAGCACTAAAATCGTGGCACAACACTAATTTCCTAAGAACACTCTGCCATTTTGACATCCGCTTGCTCAGCAAGCAGGAGTGTTTCCCTGGTCCTCAAGATACTGGTACCCCAAATCTAGGGTGAGTTCCTCATTCATTTGATAATATACTGTACCCATAGCACTGGATGTCCGTTGTCAATATCTATCTACCAATGTTGTAATTATTTACGCGGTTGTCAGTGACGGGCCACGCGGTCCAAGATTGTCCGGTGCATGGGAGACTGAAATATGTATGTATTGCTGCTGCATCCGGGCTGTGCAATGCCTCACGGTATTATAAGTTAAATAGCGAGCCATCTGCTAGGATTATTGGTTATCTTGTGGTTTATGCTCGCTTGTCGCACACATAACCTCATTTCGCATCTGTCATTGTGCCACGCTGTCTTTACAAACTATCTGCCTGTAAACCGCTGCGATGTGTTGAGTTTCCAACTATCCATGCTCCTTACACCGCCCTTGGTCGAAGAAGAGGGAATAAGGCTGGACACATCGCACGCGGCTTGCTGCTTTTGCACCACGCTGACACACGCACCCTATCGCGCCTTCCAGGGTTCTACGCCCGGGCTGAGGACTGGGCCTCAATATCTGCGCATTCCTTACGTGGCTGAGCTGCGCGCTACCCACGTGGCTGACCGACTGTGCGCCTACCTACCGCGCGCTGCACGCGTAGCTGTACTGCGCACTGCATGTGTGCTATACTGCGCGCTGCACGCGTAGCTGAACTGCGCACTGCATGTGTGCTATACTGTGCGCTGCACGCACACCTATCCGCGCGCGGCCTGCTGTCGCGCCGCGGTCTGCGGCCTACTGAGGCTTGACGGGCTTCCTCGTCGTCGCCTTCCAAGTCGTACTGGCAAGCCTGTTCCTGGGCCTGAGTTCCTGCATCCCGGAGACCCAAGGATGGTACCCTTCCCTCTTAACAGTGCTAATGCTCAGATCCATAGTGTCCTTACCCGCGACCTAGTTTACTTATAATTTATGTATGTACTTTCTTATTAAACTATGAACGTTAACTAAGTGTTTAACTTCCTACCTAATTGTTAACGGTCTGCGCAGCCTACCTGCAAAGCCCTAGCCGTTACCACTGTAACGGCTAGGGCTTTGCAGGTAGGCTGCAGGTACCACTGTAACGGCGAGGGCTTTGCAGGTAGGCTGCGCAGACCGTTACATAGATCATCAGGTCATCAGGTTGTCATCGTGTACATAGATATTGTGGTTTGAAATTCCCGAGTTCAAGGCGTTTTCTGATTTCATCTGCTCGATCTGTTCTTTGATGTGTCGCAATGAGGTTTCGTGATCAGTGATGTTGAATTCAACTTGTGGCAAGGTGACGTTGATGATGTGGTTGATAGGTGCGATTTGCTGTGGTTCCAAGTCAACCGCAGTTTTAATTTCTGAGTATCCCAGTTTGTGTGAAAAAACTGTAAAGTCTTGGCCTTTAATTACGCAATCGGAATCCAGTGCTATGACCCGGCCTGACTTAGCGATTTGTATTGCGGTAATGTGATACTCGCTTATGACACGAAGTGCACACTGTCCGCAACAATAATAAAAGTAAGTATTTATTTTGTGCAATTCCATCCAATTGTTGCGGCATGCTGCTATGTTTGTAAGACATCTGTTTGTGCCCATATCTTTGATGCACATGTTGTCTTCTGACTTAAACTGGAAAATGGGTTTTCGGGAGTGACAGAGGCGGGTAGACTCGTCGTACTGCATACATTGTTGTATGTCCCTCGCCGTCATTGTCAGATAGGTGTCTTTGCGTAAATTAATCGCGATGTAATCTGATATCGGCACGACGGCGACTGTAGTGTTACCATGTTGTTGTGGTATTGATATGAGTTGATATAGGTCGTAACTCTCTCTGTTGACCAGTGGTATTTTAATTTCAAATATGAGGTATTGCGGCGTTACCCTTGTTTTGACCTTCAGAAGGTGGTAAATTTTTGGTAGTTCAGTCTGTATATTTTCTATCGGTAAGGATAACTCTCGCGATAATTGTCCTGAGATTATGCTGAGTTGATCTCGTAATTGCTTCGGCGATAGCAAATGGACGCTGAACATTCCATGATGGACGTCTGTTATTGTGTCGATTATTGTATCTTGTATAGATTTCAGCTTCGTGAGCATATTTGTAGCTATGATGGTGGACAGTGCTAGCTCGTTCATCACTTCTTGTTCTTGCAAGTTTTTTTTCAACGTATTAGTGGCCTTTGTAAGGTTGTTTAAATATTGATTGATGACCTTGTGTTGCCGATTAATTGACTCTTCAGTTCTCTTGAGTAGATTATATTCTGCTTCTACTACTGAGGTCTGATTTTTCCACAAGAGTGCCAAATGATTTTCATTTTCTTGTATAAGAGAAATGTCCTGCTTGTATTGATCGGCGAAGCGTTGATCTAGAACTCCAAATAAACTGTTGGCAGCATAACCCACACCGTCGATGAGGCCTCGCCACCGTCGTGTGCGTTTGTTAGATATTTCATTTTGATATAACTATAATATTAGAATATTGTTTGTTGGATAATGACATCAGTCACATTTTAGAAGTACCTAATTTGACTAGATATTGTGTTTACAAAAAACAACAGTCTTAACTTGTAAAAAAACACTTAAAAGTTATTATTATAAATGATTAAGTAATATTTGATTATACTAAAAATTAAAAAAATAAATAAAATAAGTTTCTTTATTACCTTCAGATTGTACACAAAAACTTATCTATACACTATGCAACATTACAACAAAGGAAAAGTGATTTCGATGAACTTTGGCACCCAAAGTAAGATTTAACTTGTGTTTAGGGTGCCAGCGTCCTCGCCTAGAATTTGAAACATAGTATCAGTAGTTGTAGGACGAGCACAGTACATTATTATTAAGATAACTACTTACTAGTAAATGCATAAAAGAGAAAGAGATAAATCTGGTGAGAACCTTGCGCCTATGCAATCCTGTATAAATATAATTATTAGTATATGACTTTATTAACCGATTTACACCCGGTTTGAAATTAGATTAAGCGATTGATATATGTAGTAAATCTTCAGTCTTATCGTAACTCAGTGTCAATAGCCACTTTGTGACCTTGGTCTTACATTCATTAAGGCACATGGGAGCGATGGTGCATAGTTGATTTATTCTATTATATAAATGGTTAGACAGGATATCATAATGACGTTGAGCATGGGCCGTTCTACATCCGCGAGTTGAGCATACTTCGTAGTATCTACGTTTTTTTGCAGCATTCGGATTGTATACCACATAGGGATGTTTGCGCAAAATAGTGCCAAGAACAAAGAGCTGCCTCACAGTGAGGACCTGACATTCGGTGTAGAGAGCCGAGGTGAGATATCTAAACGGCTTCGAGGTCATCACCTTGAGGACAGCTCTCTGTGCTCGTTCCAGCGGCAGTAGAGTTGTCTTGGGTGTCCCACCCCACACTGTGATGCAGTAGTTTATTAAGCTTTGACAGAGGGCATAATAAACAGTTTTAATTGTGAAATAGTCCGCAGAGTGCCTTAGTTTCTTAAAAATAAATATACACTTGCGGACTCGCGATGTGAGATTGCTAAGGTGAGGTTTCCAGCTCAAAGAACTATCTACATAGACTCCGAGATACTTAACAGACTCACACCTTGTGAGTTGCAAACAGCCGCATTGTGCAGAAGATAGACCGAGTGAGCAAGTATGAGCTCTAAGTGCTATTGAATCCGGTGGAGGGAGGTTGGTGGATAGTAAGGAGAAAGGTAAGTATACTGTTTTCTTAAGATTTAAGGTAAGCATGTTATTTGAAAGCCATTTCATCACTGAGTTTAGAGCATGTTCCGCATATTCTATTGTTTCCGGCCAGTTGCTACCGTGCAGAAGCAAGGCCGTATCATCTGCGTAAGTATAAATTGAACAGTTTGTTAGAGACATTTTACATAAGTTATTGATATAAATAAGAAACAGGGTAGGACCCAATATTGAGCCCTGAGGAACGCCGAAACTCAATGATTTAGTGTCACTAATAACGTCATTTATTTTGACGCATTGGCTTCTATCACACAGGTAATCCTGGAAAATTTTTAAGGAATGTCCGCGAATGCCAGTAGCTTCTAACTTGGATAAAAGGTGGGGAACAGACACAGTGTCGAATGCCTTGGAAAGATCTAGGAAAATAGCCAAGCATTTCATTTTGCTATCTAGTTTAGATACTACATGATCTACCAAGGCGGCAATAGCATTTTCAGTCGACCTGCCACCTCTAAATCCATACTGGTTGTCACTCAACAAATTGTATGACTCAAGATAGTCTATCAACCGTTTGTTAAGTACCTTTTCCAATATTTTAGAGATGGCAGGCAAGACTGAGATCGGTCTATAATTATCTACACCGTGTCTGTCCCCACTCTTGAAGATTGGATGGACGACAGCCCTTTTAAAAACCTTAGGAAAGCAACCCGTGGAAATAGATCGATTGCAGATATGAGTGATGGCTGGGACAATCGCGGGCATACAGGCTTTTATCAGTCTCGATGAGATGCCGTCCCAGCCCACCGCAGCATCTGTTCGTAACCCAATAATGAGATTTGAGACCTCTATTTCATCAGTGGGAAGAAGTACCAGCGAGTTAGCAGGCAGCGCATCGAGAGAATGCTCCGAGGTATACGAGGAGGATGAGAATTTGTCCGCCAAGTTCTTGCCAACATTGGCAAAAAACTCGTTAACTCTGTTGACCGAAGACTTTTCATCCGAAGACATCCTTAGTAGCTCGTTAGGGGTTTTCGCATTAAGGCTAGTTCCGGTGATGTTTTTAATGATCTTCCAAGTTGCTCTAGGGTTGTTCTTCGCCATTTGAAACTCCTTCCTCTCATATGCATGTTTTAAATTTTTGAGAAGCTTGTTACAAAAATTACGGTATCGCTTATACGTAACCATAAGAATGTAATTTTCAGGATTTGCCTTCAGGGTTTGAGGCATGCTGTCTCTATTTCGGATACAACGTAACAGACCATTGGTAATCCAAGGTTTCAGGAGTCTGCGTTTCGACGACATGTACACCGATTTGGAGTGATTAGCGATGACAGAGCTAATAATGGAAACCAGAGACTCGGCGGCATTGTTTGCATCTTGAATGGTCAATATTCCACTAAAGTCCATTGATAGGATTTCAGTAGTTGCAGCTGTATAATTAACGACTATTCGATTACCTTTGGAGGTAGGGAGTGGCTTTACATTTTGAATGCTTATAAACGTAGGTCTATGATCAGTAATGTAAGTATCGAAGACTAGAGTCGTATTTTTGAGATCAGATCTTAACATTACGTGATCAATGCAAGAGTTAATACGGGTTGGGAATAGATGTGTAGGGAGGAGGCCATGTGAAGCAATAAGGTTAAGGTACTGATTTACTTGTTAGGAGATAGCATTCGGAGTGATGTCAATGTTGATGTCACCCATTATTACTAAGTTTTTTTCGACTGCCGACTGAGTAAGGACAGTGTCTAAATTATCAATAAAATTATCAAGATTTCGTGTGGACGGAGAGCGATATAGCGCTAGAAGTAGGATATTATGGGATTTTACATTACAGATCAAACAGCTTGCACCGGAAATAGAAGGTTCGGTAACGATATGAGGTAATTCTGATTTTACATAAAATAAAAATAAAAAAAAAATTAAAAAAATGTTTATTACAATTACAATTTGAGTTATAGCAAACACGATTTGGAGGTCAACTTTTAAGCAATGAGATGCTTGTGTTAGTTGACTCCGCACTTCCTCTTAAAATTAAACAGTGTATGCAATTGAAAATATAAGAGAAAACAAAATACAAAAAAAAAAAAAAAAAATAAATGAAGGAAAATGAAAATGTAAAAAGTACAAAAGTAGCGCACTTGTGTGATGTGTGCGAGTGGGTTTTGAGTGCGTGTGTGTGTGTGTGTGTGTTTGTGTGTGTGTGCGTTGTGTATAATATGAGTTAATTTCGTTTAGGTTTAGTTTTAGGTTTTTCGGTTAGCCCTGCGACCTTGTCGTGGGATCGGAAGAAGCCAGAAGCAGCTTCCACCACTAACGATTTTGTTACGGTGGTCATGTAGTTACTACACAGATTATAATAGAAGCGATGAAACCAAAGTCTCAATGTCGTCATAGGTTTTATTCTTGAGCCAGTCAGTTACCGCTAGCTTACAGTCACGGAGTTTCAAGGGATAAATGTTTAGCTCTTTATTCAGGAGGTTGTATAAGTGGGAGGATTGCCTTTCATACTGCCTCTTAGCATACACAGACCTTACTGGAACATTAGGAGCGACCTGGTACCTTCTTCTGCCAATTGCACTTGGTCTTGCGGGGTCATACGGAAGGGATTTGTGCTTCCTCAAGATTATATGGAGTAAATAGAGTTTCCTAACAGACAGTAGGCCAGAGGTTAGGTAAAGGCTTTGTGTTGGGAATCTATAGGGTTTAAAGAGCATAACCTTAAGAAGAGATCTCTGCGCCCTCTCAAGTTCCAAGAATTAAATTTTTGTTGTCCCACCCCAGCATGGCAAACAGTAAGTGATAATTGATTGGGCCAGTGATATGTAGACTTTCTGCAAAAGATTCTTTGAGGCAACGTGTCGCAATGTTTTAAAAGTCCATATTAATCTCCTAACCCTTTTCATGATAAGTTCAGTATGCATGTGCCAGGACAGGCGCTGGTCTATCATGATGCCCAGATATTTGGTGTACTGCAACCTGTCAATTTTTGTACACGAGCAGTTAGAAATTGAGGGGTTTCCACAGCGGTGGATTTTAATCAGGAATTCTAGTGGTGGTTGAGTGTGCGTGTATTTAGTGAAGCATATGTAGTTGGACTTTGATGCATTCAAAGTGAGGAGATTACTATTGAGCCAATCTGCAATCTTTGACAGGCCAGTTTCGGCTGAGCTTTTAACTTTTGCCCATGTCTTTTCAGCAAAGACTATGGCAGTATCGTCCGCATATGAGAAAATCCGACCTTCGTCAATACTCATGTTGCATAGGTTATTAATATAAATAAGAAATAATGTCGGCCCAAGCACACTCCCCTGCCCGACACCGTAAGTAATCGTTTCTTCTATGCTAGTATACTCTCCTATTTTCACTGTTTGTTTACGATTAATCAGGTAGGATTTGAAGAGATCGAGAGGGGGTCCCCTAATGCCGATGTTTTCAAGCCTGTGCAAAAGTATGGGGACAGATACTGTATCAAAAGCTTTTTTGAGGTCAAGGAAGACTGCAAGACATTTTTTACCCTTGTCCACTTTGTCAACTATCGTAGAGGCTAGTGACAAGACCGCGTCCTCTGTAGACTTTCCCTGCCGAAATCCAAACCGTGAAGGTGACAGAATTTTTTGCTTAGAAAGGTAGTTTATTAAGCGTGAGTTTAGGAGTCTTTCTAGGATTTTTGAGATTGATGGCAGTACTGAAATTGGCCTATAGTTTGACGGGTCTAACCTATCTCCATACTTATACACCGGCGTTATAAGGGCCACTTTCAGTGCATCCGGGAACACTCCTTGCTCAAAGCATAGATTTGTCAAATGACTCAAGATTGGGACAATATGCTCGTGTCCAGCTTTGAGGAATTTAACTGAAATATTGTCCCAACCAGGGGCACTATCTGGTTTTAGGCCCATTAGAGTAGCATGAACTTCGCAAGGGTCTGTGTCGAGAAGGACAAAAGAAGAGGGTGATGTATAGGCAGAAAAAGATGTGTTAGGGACATCATTATTGACTGGAGCAGCCAGAGGTGGCACAACATTATCTGCTAGGAGCTTTCCTATGCTGGAGAAGAAGCTATTCACCTTATTAATAGAGCTCTGCGGGGTATTGGATAGTTCTAGAAGATCGACGCTATTTGTTTTTTTAGGTTTTCGCTGTGTAATGTTGTTAATGATTTCCCAGGTTTTTTTAGGATTTTTGTTTACTTTGGTAAGTTGGTCTCTGTCGTATTTCCGTTTTTGTTTTTTAATGATAAAGTTACAATAGTTTCGGTACCTTTTGTAGGTTATTTTTAGTACCTCATTGAACGGATCAAGTCTTAATCTCCGTTGCATGTTATTTCGATTTTGAATACAGCGCAATAAACCGATAGTCATCCACGGTTTTAGGGTTCTATTTTTTAGCGGTATCATCATAGCGTTAGTACTAAGTGTGATACAATTGTGAAGGATTTCGATTAAATTATTAGTAAGTGTGTTAGGGTCAGTTAGTTTTAGCAGATCTTCGAGGTTACTATCTCTTAATAAGGCAAGCCCCTTCTCTAATTCAAAAACTGACCTTATCTTCGAAGGTTTTATTACGCGTGTGTGGTTTGTAACTTTTAGGAAAGTCATGAAGTGATCTGTGATGGTGGAGTGAATGATTGCAATCACCGCAGTTTTATTTAAGGGTTTGAGTTTCATCATGAAGTGATCCAGACAATTTTTGTCTCTTGTGGGTAGCGAGTGACCCGGGAGAAGCCCGTGCATTGCCAGCATGTTGAGATAATTGAGTCTATTTTTGCGTTCGTGAGATTGCTCGCTTTGATTTAGTATCAAGTTTATACTAATATCACCGGTGATAATTATATTTTTAGTTGATGCAATGGAAGTAAGGTGATTATTTAAGGAGTCGATAAATTCCTCAGCGCTTGGGGTAGAGGGGGACCGATAGATCGCGATGACTGTGAGATCAGGTGTGATATGGACTTCCAGGCAAGATGCGTGAGATAGATTGATTTCTCTTATTTTATACTTATGTGTGGTTTTAATATATACGACCACTCCGTCAGCTTTGTTAAGATGATTTGTAGATTGGTGTGAATTATAGTTGTTTATTTGAGGTATTTGTTTATTTTGATTAAGTCTACATTCAGTTAAAATTATCAAGTCGATTTCCGTTTTAAGATTTATTATTGTCTACGACACATTCGCTCAATAGTCTTCATTCAATAACTTTCATTCTTACATTCAAATCTTACATTCGTTCAAAAAACTTCTTGCAAAAATCCTCTGTTCACTAAGTATCAAAAAGTTATCAAAATTTGTAAAAGCCCTAGTAAATCTATTTATCAAGAAATCTTTGTTTAATTTATCATAAACAAAAGTGGCGACCGTGACAGGACCTACAATCCTCGGATCGAAGCTAAATAGCCACGCACATTGTTCCTGTATCAAGGGCACTTGAAGGACACCGTCGACACCGGACGACATTTACCAGTACCAACGGAAAGCCGTGTTGAGAATCCAAGATCACCGTGCCTGTGGACTGGCATCCTATTTCTACCTGGGTCGAGCAACCTTACCTTCGTCAAGCCATTCTGGGAACTCTGCTGGCACTACGGAACTCCGATCAAGCAAGGTCCACCATTAGAACGAGCCAGAGGAATCACTATCTACATGCTCCTGCCTACAAAGGACTGCTGGGATTAGCTGCCTGCCTATTTAAAGTGAGCTCGTTCCATCTTACTAACATACCTATTGTGTTATCCTTTAGTCTGTGCATTTAGCGGATTTAGTTTCTCGAAGTCAAGTGAAGTTCCTACCTTTCTATTTGTGTCTATTGTGCCTAACCATAATTATTTTCGAAATAAATCTTAATAGGATAGGCAAAGCACAATTAGTCCAATTAATTTCACTTATTTGTAGACCTACCGCCATCTTAAATTAAAGCACATTTAACTAACTACAACTTAATAATTCTCTTACCGTTGCTCAAACCAAGCTTGCAATTTCTATAAAACTATTCCACTATTATCGATTCTTTATCTGTTTATCACTCAATTCAACCTTTATATCACTTACATACTAAATATTTCCCGAGTTAACTGTAAACTTACGAACCGTCGTCATTTCGTCATACGAGTAATTAGTTGTTATTATCAGTTCACTAAGGCGCACGTAATTGATCTATTCCAGTGATCGTGCGTTGTGACTTGTGACACGGCATCGCTTGCGCATCGCTGTTCCCTGACTGCCGGCGCGTCCCCACCTGCATAGCTCACCAGAGTATGCAGTCTACGTGAGCCGCGGGCATCACCTGATCAACAAAGCGAGGAGCGTATCGTATGCTATATAAATATTTCGTTATTTCTATTAACATCTGTTTGTGTTAGCTCATTACAAGTTTATTACAATGTCCGAACCTTTGAAGTTAAAGGAACTAATAAGCAAGCGCGGTTCTATTAGAGGACGCGTAACGAAATTTAAGTTAAGTCTCGATAGTTTGGCTTTATTAGAATCCATTTCAGAAATAGAAATAAGTAAACTCGTATTGAAGCTATCGAAAATTGAAGCATTGTTCATTGAATTTGATGAGGTGCAGAATCTGTTAGAAATTAACAACGTAGATAGTCAAAGTAGCGAGTTGGTTACTAGAGATTTAATAGAAAACGATTTCTACCATTGTATTGCGTTAGCTCAAAATTTAATTAAGAAAAATTCAATAGTTGAGAACAATGAAAGTAATTCTCAAAATAAATCTTCTATGGCTACGTGTCATCATAACGATCACAGCTGTAATGCGTTAGGTTTTAAATTACCGGTGATTAAAATTCCAAACTTCGACGGTACGTATTTTAAGTGGTTGGAGTTTAAGGAAACATTTGTTTCGCTAGTTCACAATAATGATAAGATCGAAAGTATTCATAAATATCACTATCTACAATCTTATCTTGACGGAGAAGCCGCTCGGGTGATCGCTAATTTGGAGGTTTCTCATAGTAATTATTCCGAAGCATGGAAACTTTTATGCGAACGTTACGACAATAAGCGTCAATTGATAAATAACCATCTTAAGTCTTTGTTCAACATTAATTCCGTTCAAGAAAATGACAAGTCTTTAAGATACGTTATTGACCACGTCACTAAAAACTTACGCGCACTCAATTCACTGGGGTTACCTACTGATAAATGGGATGTTTTAGTTATATATATTATTGCAGGTAAATTAAATAGTAATACATATTTCAAGTGGGAAGAACATAGAAATAGTTTGAGTGACATACCTTCGCTTAATAATTTCTTCAGTTTCCTTAAATGTCGCGCTGATGTACTAGAGACCGTTTATCGCCATAAACATGATAATCAAGACAAACAAAAACAGTTCTCTAGCAATCAAAACAAACAAAATAGTTCCAAGTCTTTAGTGGCTGTACCAAACGAAGGCAACACTTCTACTTCTAAAACACCGGAATGTTTGTTCTGTAAGAATAGTCATCGCATATATATTATGAGTGTCCGTCTTTTAAGTCGAGCCCACTAGAAGATAGGTTAGCATTTGTTGCTTCTAACAAACTATGTGAGAATTGTTTGAGAGCTGGTCACATAGCTAAACGTTGTCGTCTTTCAGCTACATGTCGTCATTGCAAATTACGACATAATTCTCTTCTTCATAAATCAGAAGAAACTGAAAATTCCAATTCGGTTAATTCCGTCACTATGTCTTCAACGTGCTCCTCTGAAGTACTTTTGTGTACGGCTCAAGTAAAGGTTACCAACCCAGCCACCAACGAGACTATGATAGTGCGAGCTTTGCTCGACAGCGGGAGTCAGTCGACAATTATCACACAGGCCGTAAAGCGCCATCTAAACCTGATTCCTCAGCCATCGGACACTACCATAGTAGGCATTGGTAACACCAAGTTAAATATTAACACAGAACGCTGTATTCTACGCATTCATTCTGAAACAAGTTTTTTTAATGTGACTGTTTCATGTTTAGTTTTGCCTCAAATTACCGGCAACTTACCTAAATCATATTTTGATTTAAAAAAATTAAATATTCATGGATATCAGTTAGCAGATCCTACTTTAAATGAACCATCCCCAGTAAATATTTTGATTGGTGCTGACTTATTCTGGGACATCATAAGCGCCCAGCAGCATTCGTTAGGACATGGTTATCCTAAGCTTCAAGCGTCAAAGTTGGGATGGCTCGTTACGGGATCATTGCCTTGTTTTAATAAAAATAAAGTTAACTCAGTCATGTGCAATTTTGTCTCAAATGATGACACTTCTAGTAACATACATGACGAGTTGTCTAGATTCTGGGAACTTGAAAATTTTCCTCAAAAAAGGCCCCCGAGTAGAGAAGAAAAGTTGTGTGAGCAACATTATCTCGTCAATACTACTCGCACTAGTAATGGTCAATTTTGTGTAGGGTTGCCACTTCGTGATAGCATAGATTGTTTAGGCAATTCCTATAATCTGGCCAAAAAGAGGTTTTTTAATTTAGAGGCTCGTTTCCGAAAACAACCAGAGTTAAAACAACAATACTGTCAATTCATAAACGAATATGAAGTATTAGGTCACCTATCTGAATCTCCGGAGCCTAGACCGTTAAATGCCTATTTCTTGCCCCACCACCCGGTGATACGGGAACAAAGCGAGTCAACTAAGTTACGCGTTGTGTTTGACGCCTCGGCTCGTACTTCTTCTGGTGTTTCTGTTAACGACCTGCAAATGGTGGGACCAGTAGTGCAAGAACCATTGTTTAATATATTAGTTCGTTTTAGACAGCATAAGTATGTTTTAACAGGAGACATAGAGAAAATGTTTCGCTCAGTGCTTCTCAAAGAATCTGATCGCAATCTTCAACTGATACTGTGGCGTGATAGTGAGGATAAGCCTTTAAGGACGCTTCGTTTAAATACAGTTACTTACGGGGTTCGCTAGTGCCTCTTTTCTCACTACTCGCTCTCTTTGGCAGATAGGTGAAGAGTGTTCAGATCAGAAGATCAAAACTATAATACAAAATGATCTATATTGTGATGATCTACTTACCGGTGCAAGCAGTGATGAGGAGTTACGTCATATTCGTCTTTCAGTCTCTTCTGAATTAGCAAAGGGAAGTTTTCATCTGCGTAAGTATCGTTCAAACTTACCTGAGTTACTCGCAGACTCCGTTAACCTGGGAAGTGGTAATCTTATGATTAGTAATTCGACTAGTACCCTAGGTATAGGTTGGACGCCGTCTTCGGATGAACTTCACTTTCAGCATGATGTTTCGGCTTCTGAAAATGTCACGAAGAGAACTATACTCTCCTCAACGTTTAAAATATATGATCCTCTTGGTCTTCTGTCTATTTTCACAATTAAACCTAAAATTATACTACAAGAACTATGGAGCCACAAAATTGATTGGGATGAACCTGTTCCTGAAGAAATCAGGTCTTCCTGGTTAAATTTTTCTAGTAAATCTTCATGTTTGTCTTCTTTAAGGATTCCTAGATATATTTTAATTGATAATAATTCCTCTGTACAAATACATTGTTTTTGTGACGCTTCGCAGCGTGCCTATGGCAGCTGTATATATTTGAGATCCATTTCTACTAGCGGCGCTACACAAGTTAGCCTGGTATGTGCAAAATCACGGGTTGCACCTATTAAACCCACGACAATACCACGGCTCGAACTCTGCGCTGCCCTATTAGGAGCTCAACTAACTGCTACAGTTTTAGCCGCATTACGTTGCCCTATTGAACGTCAGGTGTATTGGACAGACTCTAAAGTAGTATTAGGTTGGCTCAACTCTAATAAAACTAAAACGTTCTTTGCCCACAGAGTAGCTGCTATAAATGAGCTGACAAAGTCCACAGACTGGCGTTATGTTCCCACTTCTATCAACCCGGCTGATTTAGTCTCGCGTGGTATCGATCCAGACCAGGTAGATCTCTCTATATGGTGGAATGGTCCATCGTTTCTTTTAGAATCTGAGGATTCCTGGCCCGCCTATACTGCGGACTCTATAGAATTGCCGGAGCTTAAGACCCACCATACTTTAGGGGGTGAGGAGGCATCTTCCATGCCAGATTTGTCTGTGGATTTAACAAAATATTCTAATTTAACTACTCTTATTCGGGTTCTAGCTAGAGTTTTAAGGTTCATCAACAATTGTAGGTTACACAAACGGTCGGACAGATCACGAGGTCCACTTCAGGTTTCCGAGTTAGAAAACGCTCAAAACATTTCTATAAAGTTAGCCCAGAAAGATTCCTTTCCTATAGAATTAGGACTACTACAAAAGGGTAAATCTTTAAATTCTAAAGCCGCTCTCTCGTCTCTTAATCCATTCTTAGATGAAAATGGGATTCTTAGAGTCGGAGGGCGCATCGATTCATCTACTTACCATTATGACAAACGTCATCCTATCTTGTTGCAGTCCAGTCATTATTTAACAAAGTTAATATTCAAACAGGAGCATCTACGCCTGTTGCACGCCGGTCCTCAGCATCTCCTAGCATCTATAAGGGAACGCTATTGGCCTGTAGGAGGCAGGGCTCTCGCTAGACGTGCAGCGCGCGAGTGCGTTACCTGTCGTCGTTTCAATGCTCGTACTATGGATAATATTATGGGAAACTTACCTGCAGATCGCGTTGAAGCTGACTTTCCTTTCTCCACGATAGGTACCGACTTTGCCGGTCCATTTCTTATTACGGACCGCAAGGGCCGAGGGTGTAAAATAACCAAAAGCTACCTGTGTATTTTTATTTGCTTTCGGTACAAATGCGTTCATTTAGAGTTAGTCAGTGACTTGACAATGGATGCATTTGTGCTGACACTAAAAAGATTTATAGCCCGCAGGGGTAAACCAAAGGTCATCTACTGCGACAATGGTAGAAATTTTGTTGCCGCAGCAAAGGAGATAAATACTTTCCTTAAGTCCAATAGCGACTCTATTATTGACTCTGCATCTCGCGAAGGCGTTGAATTCCGCTTCTCACCAGCATACGCTCCTCACTTTGGAGGTCTATGGGAGGCCGGGGTCAAATCCGCGAAGTTCCATTTATATAGATTACTTAAAAATACTCACTTGACGTTCGAGGAGTTGAGTTCGTTGTTTGCTCAGATCGAGGCGATACTTAATAGCCGACCTTTATGTCCGTTAAGTCCTTCACCTCAAGACCTATCCCCACTCACCCCGGGCCACTTTATAATTGGTAGGCCGCTGACGTCTTTGCCATCGCCATACCTGCTTGACACACTGCACAAACCGTCTTGATCGTTTTCAGGGACTAGAACAAGCTCGTCAACACTTTTGGAAGCGGTGGTCGACAGAGTACATCGCGGAGCTCCAGCAGCGCACAAAGTGGAAGGTGCGGTGCCGAGAATTAAAGATAGACGATCTGGTTCTAATCAAAGACGATAGGACTCCTCCACTATGCTGGCGCCTTGGAAGAGTCTCGAAGCTGTTTCCCGGCACTGATGGTGTGCCACGAGTTGCCGACGTATCTACCTCACAAGGCACCATACGGAGAGCCATCAACAGATTGTGTCTGCTACCTTCACCAGATTTAAACTACACGGACAAGTGATCTTGAAAGCTTCATCTATAACTTTCAAGGCCCCCGAGGATGTCTACGACACATTCGCTCAATAGTCTTCATTCAATAACTTTCATTCTTACATTCAAATCTTACATTCGTTCAAAAAACTTCTTGCAAAAATCCTCTGTTCACTAAGTATCAAAAAGTTATCAAAATTTGTAAAAGCCCTAGTAAATCTATTTATCAAGAAATCTTTGTTTAATTTATCATAAACAATTATATTTAGTTGAAGGTCGTCAAAGTTAGTGTAAACAGATCTAATGTTTTGTGAAACAATGGTAAAGCCGGGTGAGTTAGGGCTAACATGGTTCGTAAAGTCGTTGAGTTCACAGTCGAACACTTGGGCAATTTCATGATTGTCTATATCATTCAAAGTCTGTAAGGTGCTATCCATAATCGCAGGTTTTATTAGTGTAGAAAAACGAAGCAACGTAGGCATTTAGTGTATGTGTGTTAGTTGTGGATGTGATAACTTGAGTAAGAGTGGAGTTGAGTGGTAAATGGATATGAGTGCGCGATTGATTACAATTTAACTTTAGAATAAGCTTGAGATTTATCCTAATATTAATTAAATTTAAACATACAAAAATCATCATTAAACATACATATACTACAACACCATCGTTCTGGTTGTTATGATTAGTCGTGTGATAAGAAATATACCCATCCAGTGGTGGAACTGTTGACCCCATCAACCAGCACTCCGATAAAATTAAAACATCACATGAAATTTTTATCCTAGCCAGTAGCACAAGGAAACTATCAAAGTTACAATTTAAACTGCGTATATTAAGGTGCATTAGATTAAGCGACCTACTATTGTTATTTATGAAACGTCTACATGACTCCGGTACACAGATATGTGAATCACCCATACCAAAAGAGTCAATATCATTTAGAATTTCAGAGTCGAATATTGATATTTGATGTTAAGTGCATATAGATTGCAACCGTAGGTATGACGAGGATCAAGTGTAATTTTAGTTTTGTCTACATTTAATAATTCTGTATTAGGTTACAGGTATATGACCTAGAAATAAGATAGTCGATAGGATGTACATACATAAACGCAGGTATGATATAAATAAATAATAAATAAATAAATATCCCTGGACATTTCACACAGCACCATTTGTCCCAAGCTAAGCAACCTAATGCTTGTGTTATGGTAACAAGATGGCTGATAAACTACTTATATACAATTTTTTTTTTTTTGTAAATACATAGGTACATATTATAGATAGAAAAACACCCAGACTCGGAACAAATACATGTAGGTCATACAAATATTTGTTCCGTGCGGGAATCGAACCCGCGACACGCAGCGCAGCAGTCAATCGCTTAACCACTGCGCCAACCGTGCCGTCAAAATATGAGTTGTGAGTTTGTGATAACAGGTTTTCAAATTATTATAATTTTTACGGGGTCTAAAAAGGTACAATGAATAATACAGAGGCTGATATATACAGTATACATTATGTAAAGTTAATAATCTTAATATTATTTTTATAAAAAGGTAACAAGTTGTACTTATAAGGTAGTAAAAGACAGGTTTATAAGAGGCTAGTAGTGCTCGAGTTTGTAAATAAAATTGTAAGTTAATAAAATATTTTAAAAGCATGCAAAAATAATGAAAATGAGAAGCCTTGCGTTTTTCAAGCAGGGGTGAGCAGTTTTTTAAGACAAGAGGTTGAGTTGATAATAACGGAGTCCATTCCTTCACGTTCACGGAGAAAAATCTTTCCGTTTTGCGACCAACAAAATTTATATTTGTTTGTTTTAGCAAAAGAGCGGGCCTCGAAAAATAGTAGTCGCTGGGTGCGAGGCAGGTGATCGGCGATATAGACTGGTTTGACTTCACCAGGAACACCAATATGTCCCGTGTTTAGTTTCTCAGTTGATGGCAAACCCTTATTGAATGTACGGCAGGCGTCCAGTACTTGGTTCTTCGAGGGGACAGTGAGGAACTCCGCTACTATCGGTCTGTTTGAGCCTTTTTTTCCGGGCAGACGATATACGTCACGTAGTTGCGGAGGGTTAACCGCCGGCTGGAGAGTCTCACAGGTTTTTAAAACAATCGAGGTTAAGTCTTTAGTTGTTTCCTTCTCAGTTGCTGGTACATTCCTAATCTCAAGACATGATGATCTCGAGCACAGCTGTATATCCTGTACTTTTTTTTCCAGATCCAGTATGTAGTTGCGTTGTTCACTGTTTTCTTTTTCCAATTTCTGCATTGATTTTTTGATTGAATCGTAATCCTGACCGAGAAATTCTACTGTTTTTAGGGTTTCCGCGTTCGTTTTTTGAATCTCCGCATTTTGCAGTTTAATTTCCCTCAACTCCGCCGTTAGTTTGCCAAGCAGAACCTCTTGATCAGTTTTCCAGGAGGTAAATAAGTTCGTTATTTTATCCTCGAGATTCTTCCATTCGCACTCCGGAGAGAAATCTGGTCGAAGTCGCTTGGATCGCGAGGTAATATTTGAGATTTCGGGCTCATTAGGATTATTTTTAATGTCTGGAGTTGAGAAAATAAGAGGATTGTTCATCTCACAGGCAGAAGTAGCAGGGGGCGAGCGCTCCAACCTCGGCATAGTAGCTGTACTTGTTTACGTAAGTACTACTTAAAAAACTATAGAACCCGTTTCGTAGCCGATCAACGCGAAGCACAGCTGTTTGGTGTCGCGTAGCACTCGTAGCCTTTCCGCACGTAGCTGATTGCTGATGACGCGTACTCTCGTAGCAGTCCGTGCGCTGTGGCACAGGTGGTAGGGATGCGGTATTTCGCGACGATGCGTCACCGCAGTTTGGCTTAGCGGCAAGCAAAGAGTATAATAATAATACGGGACAAGAGAGCCCTCTCGTGCCATTTCGAAGCATACAGATTCGAAACGCCATCTACATTTCTTAACTGGAACTAAGGCTCTATAGGTGGCTATAGATAGATATAGGAACGAATATATGTGTACCTACTTACGTATAGGTCAGTACGTTTGGTGTTTGTGATCATTCAAATTTTTTAGCTGTTGTAGAGTCTATATGTTAATCAATATGCGATTGGCGAATAATAATAATGATACATTTACTAAATTACAATAATAATTTTTTTAATGATGCTGATTCAGAAGTAAGAGTCATAATATAAATGAACCGCATATTGATCAACATATAACGCAACGGCAGCTAAGAAAATTTGAATGATCACATACATCAAACGCTAAATTTCGCCAGAATTGGCAGTAACACAGTAATGAACCATTTTGTTTTAATTTATTGTTATTTGTAACTAATATGCTTTAACAAGTTTTCGAGAGCAAAATAACACACTGGGAAACATACAACACATTTGTTACAAATTACTATATAAAAATAGCTCAGTTCTCAATGAAATTAAACTGAAAAAAACATTTTTAAATATTTTATTGATATTGTTACAAATTTAACACCTTATTTTCTATTTTTATAATTTTTATTTTTATTATAATATTTTTGGGCTGCAGTTTTGGTTTCATCTTCACCATTGTACACCAACTTACCAACCAAAATTCGATTGACTGACCGACACCAACTGTAAATTATTACATTTACTGACACATCCAAAAATAATTTCTTAAATGTATCACTATGGACTGGACATTTATTTGGGCAATCCACAAACATATCTATAAAAGAAATGATTGTGTGTTTCACACGTTTTTTGGGTACGTTTATTCTTAGGCAAGACGTTGCAATATTTTTAATTTCATTGAAATAATTTTCAATTTGTTGGCTGGGATAGCAAAGCCATTTTTTGTCTTCGTATTCTTTAGCTGTAATGAATGTATTATTTTTATTACTTGTGCTATCGCAAGTTATGGTGTTTTTGCAAGTTTGACAACTTTTTACAACATTTTTTAAACATTTTCTTAGAACCCAACCACAGTTATAATTGCCTTAACCAGCATCAGTTGTATTTGACTGGTCGAAGCAAACACTATTAAAATGAATATTTTCATTTTCCTCAGGAACAACAGGAGTATCAACCTTCTCTCTTAAAAAAAAGTCCAGTGTCTGGAGGCATTCATTTGAATCCTCCTCACAGTTTGCCCTCCTAGAATGAGGAGAATTAAAATTATTTAATAAAAGAGCTTTGAAAGCTCCTTCAAAAGCCACTGTATTAGGTGCAGTATTCCTGGAGTTATAACTCCTGATGTTCCCGAAAAAATTTTCGACAGGGTCTTGGTTGAAGTTCCGTGTCAACATTGCATCTAAACCATATTTACTAGACAACACTGTCCAAAGAGATTCCATGCCCTCTAAAGTTTTAATAAGATTTGTCACAGATGGTATAGTTGTTTCAGTCAAACGGATTTTGTTTCCAATTTAATTTTTTTTTTATATATTTTACGGTTCTAAAAACTTGTTTAGCTTTTTGCCACAGTTGATGATGCGGTGAATTGTGTTTCACAGGCCCTTTATAAATTTTACCATTTGGTATGAACATACTGCTAACATTTAGAGAATCAAATAAATTATTTATTAATAAAGTCATGTCTACTATTTGACGACATTCTTCGGGAAGATCCTTCCTTGCTGTCAAGTGTTCCGTCACAACAGCAACACTGTGACTAAATATTTGTGTCGCCGATTTTACACGCATTTTATTTATTTTCTCCGGATTTATGTGCTCTTCCGTAATTTTGTCAAGGAGACGTAACTCTCCATAAGATTTGTCGGCAGCATATACCATTTGGTAATATTCCCATTTTATGGTTTTTTTCAGACCAGATGTCACGTATGACATATCTTTGGTCAGCAAATTGTTTCTGAGACCTTTTATTAAATGAGGAGTATCATAAAGTGGGATTATACTCTTACCATTCACTCGGAATATTTCATGACGCCATTCTTTGCCTTTACGAAGATAGGCGGCTTTAGATTTATTCACCAATTCTGTTATAGCGCCAACATTAACCGGACTTTGGTCACATACCGTGTTTACCACAATTAAGCGTGCGTCCAGTGCGTGTTGGACCACAGATTTTATTAAAATTTGTAATTCATGTTTTTTTAGTCCAGTTGTAAAATAGTAAGCAATTGGTTGCTTAAAATTAGTTTTCACACCCTTGACCATAAAGACAAGGGCATGGTCAGCAAAAGAGGCCTCTTGATTTGATGCAAACCCTTCCAGTTCATCCTTATGTGCATTATAAAGCACTTGTGGCGTAATCGACATTTCGTCGAACATGAGACTGCAGAGTCGATCTGACACATCCTTTTCTTCTAGCCCTTTTTTAATTTTTTCAAATACAACTGGATTAATACCTGGTACTAATTTAATTTGGCTCAGCAATCGCTTCATAGCTTTTGCTGATGGCAATGCAAAATATTTGCACAACAGCCTGTAGCATTTAGGACTCCTTTTGAAGAGTGACAAGGACATCACTTTTTCTTCAAGAGAAAACCGTCTCCCCTTTGATTTTTTGTTGGACTGCAGTTGCATGTGAACTAACAGTTGTGCTGGTTTGGTCATATTTTTAGTCACTTTTTGGAATGCAGCAATGCATTTGATAATTTTTCTGCATTAGCCAATCGTTTTTTGAATGATTGCCCTTTTTTGCGCAAACGACTTATTTCATTTTGAAGATACTTCATTTTTTGTTGAAATGGCCTCATTTGAATGCAATTGAACCGCACACGACTTTCACGAGCATCTGAAAAAATTAAAAATCCATCTATACTTCTAAATCTATACCTACTAATACTATAAAGAGGAAAGATTTGTATTTTTGTATGTTTATAACGAATAAACTTAATAACTACTGTACCAATTTCAAAAATTCTTCCACCAATAGACAGCTAAATTATTAGGAAGTAACATAGGCTATAAATGTCGACGTCCACGCGGGCAAAGCCGCGGGCAACAGCTACTCTAGTAGTTATATATTTTGTTCCAATCCGTCCAATGTGGAATTTCAATACTTGTGTAGGCCAATGGAGTAGTAAGGTAAGGTTTTAAGTACAGTAAGTTTTTATAAAGCTGAAGATAAATTACCTTTGAGTAATTGTTTCTTTTTGAGACAGCTTATCATGCTATAATTATGCTCCATTGTCACAGAATTTATAATAGCAGTGCGGTTACTTTTATCTGAAAACATAATAACACACACATGAATAATTTTGTATGCAAGAGAATTTATGGAATGTTGATGGAATTTGACGGCACGGTTGGCGCAGTGGTTAAGCGATTGACTGCTGCGCTGCGTGTCGCGGGTTCGATTCCCGCACGGAACAAATATTCGTATGACCTACATGTATTTGTTCCGAGTCTGGGTGTTTTTCTATCTATAATAAATATGTATTTACAAAAAAAAAAATTGTATATAAGTAGTTTATCAGCCATCTTGTTACCATAACACAAGCATTAGGTTGCTTAGCTTGGGACAAATGGTGCTGTGTGAAATGTCCAGGGATTTATTATTATTATTATTAAACTAGTAATTATTATACCTGAAGAAGAAGTAGCAAGAAGAGAGGTGTTAGTGGAGGGATGATCAACACTGATATCCTCAAACTGCACAGTTGTAGCAGAGATGCTGCAACTTTCACCTGAAATAATTATAATGCATGTTACTAAACATACTAAATGCTATTAATATTTAATAACTTTGATGTTTCTGGTTGGCATTTAGCAGACGCAATAGAAATCCTATTGTTCTCAAGGCCAACGGACCTTAACATGGGTTGAGTTATTACAGGATGGTTATTTAGAGAGATGGCTAAAAAAACTGATACCATTCAATCAATATAATTTTATTAAATTGTATGTTTAGTCTATGACACCCACGAGAAGAGATGGGGTGGTACTATTTGCATCCAACACCACACAAACAGTGCAAAGAAGTGAATGCAGTAATATCATAGACATTTTACCTATTAAATATTTGATAGAATATACATACCTGGAGTGGAAGTAGAAGGAAGAGAAGTGGTAGCGGTAGGGTGACTAAAACTTAGGTTAGCCTCAGATTGCCCAGCTGCAGCATGACTTTCACCTGAAAATATAAATATAGAAAATATATAAATAATATTCAACTACCCATACCTAACATCTACCAGCAAAATCAAGACACAAAAATAATGAACATAAAACAACTCTAGATTTACAACACATGCATTTTCATTAGAAATATTTGTGGCGTCAATATCAGACCCACATTAATATAACATTGTTGTTCACAGTATGCCTACCTGCTAGCCTACCTACCCTTGTAGTTCTTGTTGGCGTGATGGTGCGCGCACGCCGCGCGCCGCCGATCTGCGCGAGCGCTGCTTGTCGTGGAAACCGGTTGGGCTACCTCACCCTGGACGCCGCGCACCGCGCCGCCTCCGCAGCCCGCTCAAGACTCAGTCGGCAGCGACCACCGAACAGTCAGCCAGAAGCCCTCGACGCGAACCCTCGTTGCTTTGGCTTGCTACCGCATATTACCTATTAGCTCGCGTAATTATTTATTTGCGTATCACTTCTTCACTCTGTTACTAAGTTATTCTCTCTTGTTTAAATTCATTTCGTTTCTTCCTATAACTTCCGCCTATCGCTGTATCGGTACTAATATTTACCGGAATATACTTTGGTTCAATATTTATCGTGCGTCTCATTTGCACTCGCCTATCCGCCTCCAAAAGTGGTGACCCCGACGTGATATACGGCGCGAAGATATCGAGACGCGATCGCGTGACGTCAGAGAAGTTTCCGGAACGTTCGCGAAGAATACGTTGACGTCGACCAAATATTTTTTTTTTACATTTCCTGCAAGTCATTGCAGAGATGGCGGACGAAAAGTTTACGGAGGCGTTAGTTGCAGCGTTGGGATCAGCAGAGATCGCTAAGGTTAGAGTACGAGTTCCTCCTTTTTGGCCAGAAAAACCCGCGGTATGGTTTGCGCAAGTTGAAGCCCAGTTTGCTTTGTCGAACATAACTTCCGACGCGACAAAATATTTTACTGTGGTCGGTAATCTAGAACCTTCCATTATGGCTCAACTAGAGGATATTGTAGAGAATCCACCCACTGCAAATAAATACGAGAAGCTTAAAACCGAGCTAATTAAGCGTTTGTCAGTTTCCCAGGAAAAGAAGGTGCGTCAACTCCTTATTCATGAGGAACTCGGAGACCGCAAGCCGTCGGCATTTCTTCGCCACCTTCAGAGCCTGGCTGGCCGAGGTATACCTGACGAATTCCTGCGCACCGTCTGGACCAGTCGTCTGCCTACAGGCCTGCAGGCGATTGTGGCGTCCCAAACTGGTATGACCCTGGAAGCTGTTGCGGAGCTGGCGGACCGGGTGTTAGAGATCGCACCGGTGAATCCGGTGGCCCAGGTCGCGAGTACTTCGTCCTCTGCAGGGAGCATGCTTGAGGTAATGCGTACTGAAATAGCCAGTCTCACGCGGAAGCTAGATGAGTTATCCACTACAGTGGATCGCCAATCTCGTACCGGCGGTAGGTCAGATAGGAGTCGTAACCGGCGATTCTCCCGCTCGAGAAGTCGTTCAAGAGGCCGTCCATTCAAAATGGAGGGCAATCGACGCACGTGTTGGTACCACCATGAATTTGGAGACAAAGCTCATCACTGCATACAGCCGTGTGATTATGATTCGGAAAACGCCAAAGCCAGTCGCTAACGACGGCGAGCGATTGCTGCAGTATTTCCAGCCGTTTATTCGTCATAGATCTTCAATCTAGAAAACCTTTTCTGGTCGATACCGGTTCCGATCTGTGCGTCTACCCTCGCAGTTATTTAAATGAAAAGCGGGTCCGTGTTAATTACGACCTCAGCGCAGCTAATAATTCAGTTATATCCACGTACGGGTATATTAATTTGCAGCTGAATTTAGGATTACGCAGGGAGTTTAGCTGGAAGTTTGTCGTCGCAGACGTGACCAAACCAATTATTGGGTATGATTTTCTTTCCCATTATAAGCTTTTAGTAGATTGCCATAATAATAGGTTGATTGATGGATTAACTAACCTTTTTGTTAGCGGAGCTCTGGCGAAGATGGAGATTCCCAGTGTCAAGGCTGTAACTGGTACTTCTCGGTACCACGAGTTGTTGCGTGAATTTCCGGCCATCTCACGTCCGTCTGGTGCACCAAGGAAGGTACGTCATTCTACCGTACATTTTATTAATACGACGCCCGGACCACCCGTTTTCTGCAGGCCACGCCGTTTAGCACCAGATCGCTTGAAGATAGCGAAGTCAGAGTTCCAAGCAATGGTTAAGGAGGGGACAGCACGTTGCTCCAGCGGACCTTGGGCGTCTGCACTACACCTAGTGCCCAAGCACGACGACACTTGGAGACCATGTGGAGATTACCGTGCACTGAATGCAAGGACGGTGCCGGACAGGTACCCGGTACGTCACATCGAAGATTTTTCACAGCATTTACACGGAAGCACTATTTTCTCAGTCGTAGATCTAGTCAAAGCATATCAGCAGATTCCATTTAATCCAGCAGACATTGAGAAGACAGCCATCACGACACCGTTTGGGTTGTTCGAATTCCCTTTTATGTCATTTGGTTTGAGAAACGCTGCACAGACGTTCCAACGTTTTATAGATGGATTGGTACGTGATTTTGACTTCTGTTTTCCATACATCGATGACCTCCTAATTGCTTCTAGAAGTACGCAGGAGCATGAAGAACACTTACGAAAACTGTTCGCTCGCCTCGAAGAGTACGGAGTGGTCATCAACGTAGCCAAGTGCAATTTTGGTCAACCACAGGTGACTTTTCTTGGTTACTCTGTTTCAGAAAAAGGTGTGCGCCCGTTAGAAGAGAAGGTGAAGGCTATTCAGAACTACCCACCGCCTCAGACTATAAAATGCTTAAGAAGATTTTTAGGGATGCTTAACTTTTATAGGCGTTTCTTGAAAAATGCTGCACAGTTACAAGCTCCACTAAACGATTTGTTGGCAGGACCAGGCATGAAAGGATCGAAACCAGTGAAGTGGACTACCCAGTTATTAGAAATTTTTGAGCGTTGTAAGCATAGCCTTTCAAATGCAGCACTGTTGGTTCACCCAGTTTCCGATGCGCAGCTGGCACTGGTAGTAGATGCATCTAATGTTTCCCTAGGAGCCGTATTACAGCAGAGAGTGGGTAACGTCTGGCAGCCCTTAGCTTTCTACTCGAAGAAGATGAGCCCCACGCAGCAGAAATACAGCGCTTATGATCGTGAACTACTTGCAATATACGAGGCCATCAAACATTTTCGCCATATGGTAGAAGCACGAAATTTCACCGTTTACACCGATCATAAGCCGCTGATAGGTGCATTTAAAAAAAAAGACCAACAAGGTTCACCAAGACAAATTAATCACCTGTATTTTATTTCACAGTTCACAACTGACATCCAGCACGTTTCCGGGCAGGACAACCAGGTGGCCGATGCATTGTCTCGGATTGAGGCAGTCACTGCGCCAGTGAAGTTCATGGAGCTTGCCCTGGCGCAGCGTGATGATCCAGAGCTACAACAGCTACTGAAGGGCAACCATTCATTGACACTGGAGTTAGCGCAAGTACCAAATTCAAACGTACATATATATTGTGATGTTTCTTTGTCTAAACACAGACCTTTCGTGACAGCTACCCACAGACGCCGTGTGTTTGAGACGTTGCACAGCCTAAGCCACCCTGGTGCAAAGGCATCCATCAAAATGGTCAGTGAACGTTTTGTTTGGCCTTCCCTTAGGAAAGATGTGCGCGCTTGGGTTAGAGAGTGCATTCCGTGTCAAAGGTCTAAGGTAACAAGGCATACCACATCTCCTCTTGGTAAATTTGACGTACCAGATGTACGTTTCGCGGAGGTTAACATGGACCTAATTGGACCACTACCAGTATCATCCAATTTTAAATACTGTCTTACTATCATTGATAGGTATACCAGATGGCCTGAGGTGACACCGCTTCCTGGCATGACAGCAGAGACTGTGTCGAAGGCGTTTGCGTTGGAGTGGATTGCTCGGTATGGTTGCCCAAAGAAGGTAATAACCGACCAAGGTAGACAATTCCAATCACACTTATTCCAAAATTTAGCAAAAACGTATGGGATCAAGTTGGCCAGGACAACAGCATATCATCCAGCCTGCAACGGCATGATTGAGCGTTTACATCGCACGCTCAAGTCAGCTTTGATGTCACACGGTACGAAGGATTGGGTTAGTACTCTTCCCGTAGTACTTTTAGGATTACGGACAGCGTGCAAAGAGGATTTGAAATGCTCACCAGCGGAATTGGTGTTTGGAGAGCGGTTACGAGTCCCCGGTGAGTTTTTCACCGCAACTAATGACAAGGTAGACTACCCAGATTTTTTCAGTACTTTACGACAAAGAATGTCCGACCTACGCCCATGTCCAGCATCTGACCATTCACAGAACAGGGTATTCGAGCACAAGGATTTACATACCACTACGCATGTGTTCTTACGCCAAGACCTGCTTCGTGGTTCACTAGAACCACCATACAGTGGCCCTCATAAGGTCGTCACAAGAGGTCCAAAGACATTCGATATTGAGCTAAATAACAAAACCGTCAAGGTGACAATTGACCGTTTAAAACCAGCGTATACATGGCGAGATGATGTTGCGACACATGGCCATGAGACACAAGATGCGCGACCAATGCGTACTACTCGTTCAGGACGCACAGTGAGGTTCCCTGAACGATATAAATAAGGCGGCCCTTTTATTCGTAAGGGGGTCCTGTGGCGTCAATATCAGACCCACATTAATATAACATTGTTGTTCACAGTATGCCTACCTGCTAGCCTACCTACCCTTGTAGTTCTTGTTGGCGTGATGGTGCGCGCACGCCGCGCGCCGCCGATCTGCGCGAGCGCTGCTTGTCGTGGAAACCGGTTGGGCTACCTCACCCTGGACGCCGCGCACCGCGCCGCCTCCGCAGCCCGCTCAAGACTCAGTCGGCAGCGACCACCGAACAGTCAGCCAGAAGCCCTCGACGCGAACCCTCGTTGCTTTGGCTTGCTACCGCATATTACCTATTAGCTCGCGTAATTATTTATTTGCGTATCACTTCTTCACTCTGTTACTAAGTTATTCTCTCTTGTTTAAATTCATTTCGTTTCTTCCTATAACTTCCGCCTATCGCTGTATCGGTACTAATATTTACCGGAATATACTTTGGTTCAATATTTATCGTGCGTCTCATTTGCACTCGCCTATCCGCCTCCAAATATTCTCAACAAAAGCGTTGACTCAAACCTAACACTCACTCAATATAAACAAGTTAGTCAACGCAGTACACGGCGAGCAAGCTTGCTAGTTTTACCAAAAACAAGAACTAACTATGGCAAAAAAATGCTAACTTTTGAAGGAGCACAGCTTTATAACAAATTACCGTCCTGTATAAGAAATGTACACTATTACAATGCATTCAAAACTCAACTTAGCTAGCACATAATTGCAGATCGATCACTTCTGGAGAAATGAATGCATTGTATGGGTAACTATTAAATTGTAATACTGATGACGAACTTATTGTAATCTATATTTTTAGTATTGTTCTCAAGTAAGTGACTTATGTCTTTATTGGGAATAAAGTTTCTTTAAACCGAAACCGAATATTTGATAGAATATACATACCTGGAGTGGAAGTAGAAGGAAGAGAAGTGGTAGCGGTAGGGTGACTAAAACTTAGGTGAGCCTCAGATTGCCCAGCTGCAGCATGACTTTCACCTGAAAATATTAAAAAATATATTATATTCATGTAGGTAAACACTGAGTTTATTGATGAATAATTACAAAAACAAATATGTTTGAAATAGAGGAGCCACATTTAATTTCATTTGCAGTACGCGACAAATAACTTGGCAAGAGATTTTTGTAGTGGGGGAAGTTGGCGCAGGTAAAAATATATGAAATTGTGGGTAGTGGAGGAAGCCCCACTACAAAATTTCTACTAATTTGCCGCCTACTGTACTTTTTATTTAGCCCTACAGTGGGACAATACTAGCTAGTTAGAGAAAGATAAACGCATAGAATTACATTTAAGGTTACTTAATTAAATCTTAATCTGGTCAGTGGGTCATCTTAGGGTCTCTCTGGGTTGATCTGGCTTTGTATGAAGTAATTTAATATTCAACTTACCTGACAAATAAAGAGTTGGCATTGCCAATGCATTTAGACGCTTGAAGCGATTACGATGTTCAACAGTGAAGTGAATATCACATAATCTCTTCTTCTTATAAATGTCGTAGTCTGATAATGTTTCCAGTTTGTTTCCAAAAAGATTAACCCAAGCTTTGAAACGCTCAGGAAATTTGCCAGGATTCGGAAATGAATGCATCACTTTGTCTGAAACCAAAACAATAATATTGTATTTTTAGTCGCAATTTTGTCCTGTTGGTTACGATACCAAATGACAATGAATGGTCATTATCAGCTCTAGATAGGGAGAAGGAGAGAAGGCAGGCCTTTGCCCTGCAGCGGGACATAAAAGGCTGATAAAAAAAAGTTTGCTTACCAATGTCTTTACATCCAAAAGCACAACGGTGAGGCATTGTATCTATTTTGATAGACACACACACAGTACAAAATAGCGTCTTTTCGCAGAAATACCAATATAGAAATTGCTAGCCAAAATTTAGCGTAGCTGAAAAATATTCGTTTCTGGGTAGTAATCCAAAAATAGAGCGGAGGAGAAACTCAACTCGACGCCTGATGTAGATAAAACACTCAAAAACCAATATTTAAACACAAAATGGACACACGAAACCAAAAAGCGTATGCGCACAGGTACCGGCAAAAAGTATATTAATAATACGGTACCGGCGACCATATTGTGTGATGTTGCCAGAATATGTCACACAAAAAGAATTTACGTGTGAATTGATGATGCCGGTCAGATATGAAATAAATTGAGTAATGTGATAATCTTGATGTAAAATGTTACAAATAATGTTTTAAATTATAGAGAATTATTTTATTTGATTTTCTTATTTGCATTTAAGTTGGCATCACAGAGACATCTATCGATGATTATTAAACTAATAGCTTATCCGTTACGAAAAGTAGATGGCGACTCTTTCTTTACTGAAGTTGTGCATGTTCTAAGTGTCTCCCCCCTGGCGGCAAGTGACACCGGCTCTCGCGCACCGAGAAGGCGGTTCAAAACCAGGTTTATAAATCCAATCACAATGGACCCTTCGTATGTTTTAGGCAAGGGCGGTGATAAAAATATCGTTGTCACTTTCGTGGGGAGTGGCCTGCCCGTATAGATGCTCCAGGAAGAAACGAGAATTTGAATTAAAAATTTAAACCAATCAGAATTTAGTTAAAAATAGATTTTAGCGCGGTTTTAGTTTACGCAAGTGCACACGTCCATTCGTTGTGCCACACGGCGGGGAACACCAATACTTGTAGTATATCTTAGATTTTATAGTGGTATTTTTATATAATAGGTTGTTTCAAATGATTAGCACAATACTGTCGGTCGATGTTGATATACTTTTTGATGTCTAAGAATTAAGAACCAACTGTTATTAAATTGATTAATTACGTTATAATGTTTTAAAACTGTTTCACTACATAAGATTTGTTTATTATTATCTGTGTTAGAAGATATTAAGCCAAAATATATGATGATCTGTGATTGGTTCAAAATGGCGGTAGATGTTTTTACGTACAAGACGTTGGTAGTGTATAAAAAGGATTGTAACGACGTTATCAAGGCAAGTTGCTTGGTAGATGTTCAGTTTGTTAGTTCTAGTGCTGTTGTTGTGTGGAATAGATCGACCAGATGTTACGTAAGTTATTTAATTTGATATTATATCCTAATTATTGCATAAGACTATGTTGTTGTGTAAAGTCATGTTATGGCCAATATTCCTAGCTATTTTTATTATGTTGCTATTATTTTGAGTTCTCTTGGACCGTTGTCCAAGAGATAGAATTAATTGTTTTTAAAGATAACGATAATTTATGACAAATTAAGAAAGATATTGATAGAATACTTTTATACTGTTTCCACGGAGTTTCTTGTCCTTCTTCTCCGTGATGACCTAGATTTACGAACGGACGACTAGTTTTCTGATTAATTACTGACAAGCCTAAATTTCAATAAATGTTTAGCCTTGTCTGTCTGTGCTTTACTTCATAAAACCCTGTCCCTACAAACCATATTCATCAGAAATCCATACACAGTTAGTAACCATTCTGACATTCAAAGCTTGTTATTTAGGTACATATACTTCTAGTGTATATATATATTATATACTAATTAATCTAACACGTTCTTCGAAATGCTGATTCAGTAACATTCCATTGTAGTATATCAGTTCGTCATGAGAGTGACGTAGCTGCAGTAGGATGATATCACAGAGAACTTTGTTTGTTTCTCTTTCACATACGCTGTTTATTTGTTTGAGGTATTTGTCGAAGGTTACCGAACCGTCCCAATAAGGGCTCATGTCGTAATACACGATGAGTTTCCATTCGTCGCGAATGAACTGCATGTTTGATATTCGGTCGAAATAGAGTGCTTTGTGTATTGTTGTCAAGGTATATGGCGGTGATGACTGTTCGTGGCCAAAGACGGAGGTCATGAAGAGGAATAGTGCTACGAGAGTTGCTATCAGATTAAACGCCATTCCGGGTCGTCGTTTTGATTGGTTGTCCTTGGTTTTGCTATTTTGGCTCTCTGACACTTTCTCTTTCTGCTCGTCTACTGTAGGTGATTTGGGTTCAGATACCAACACTGACAGTTTTATCACTGGGCGCTTGAGGTACCCATTTTTTGTTTTCAGGGTAACAACCCTGACCAGTCCGTCGGTACCGGGATGTAGCTCAGTGACTCTGCCCAGAGCCCATCTTCCTGCGGGGAGGTTAGGCTCGTGAATGATGACAACGTCATGTACTTGAACGTTTTTGTGAGGTCTTTTCCATTTACTTTTACTTGAGAGTATTGCAAGATATTCGGATTGCCACCTTTTCCAAATATCTTCTAAAATGTTTTGTGTTCGCTTCCACCTTGTCCTTTCATCTTGTTCGGTGTCTAAAATAGTCAGTATGGGTCCGCTGCTCAAAAAGTGTGAAGGAGTCAGATAATTCAAATCATCTGGGTTCTCTGTAAGTGCGCACAGCGGCCGACTGTTGAGACATGCTTCAAGTTGAGCCAGTAAAGTACTGTATTCCTCGAACGTGAGTTTTTGCTCGCCAACAACACGTTGAAGATGATGCTTCAGACTTTTTACTGCTGCTTCCCAAAGGCCTCCTGCGCTTGGCCAGGCGGGGGCATTAAAATGCCACTGTATTCCCAACTCATTGATCTCTGTATAAAACTTGTCATTGAATGTCTTTCGTAGTTCTGCCAGCTCTTGCTGCAGTACTTTATTGGCACCAACAAAATTGGTACTATTATCACTGTAGATATGATGTGGTTTACCCCGACGTGAAGACATGCGTTTTAGAGCAGCTAAGAATGCAGATGAGGTCAAGTCTGATACGAGTTCGAGGTGCACAGCTTTTGTCACCATGCACACGAACACTGCGATGTAACCCTTGCTTGTCTTGACTCCTCGCCCTTTATTGATCTGTACGTCAACGTATCCTGTGAAGTCAACGCCGCTGTGCTGAAAAGGACGCGATGGATTGCACCGAGATTCAGGTAAGTCCCCCATCATTTGCTTTTGTATGACAGCTTTATGCTTCTTACAAGTAATGCTACATGCATGCATTACTTGTAAGAAGCTTAAAGCTGTCATACAAAAGCAAATGATGGGGGACTTACCGCTTCTTTACAGCTCTGTTTCCGCCTAATATCCAGTAGTTTTGTCTGATATTCGCGAGGGTCGTCCGAGCTCCCGCATGAAACATGTGGCGGTGGGCTTGGTCGATAATAAGGTCAGTAAGGTGGCTGCTGTGTGGTATGATTAGTGGATGCTTCATATTTTCGTCAATATTCGCATGCTTGAGTCTGCCTCCCACTCTCAAAAGGCTATCCTTGTCCAAAAACGGGTTGAGGCACAAAGTTTTGCTTTTGTTATGTACTTGCTCCTTTTTTCGCAACTTACTAATTTCTTCTGAAAATTCTGATTCTTGTACATATTTTATAATGATATGTTTTGCGGTGTCCAATTCATTTCCGTTCAAGTAAGCAGTGCGCTCGCTGTGACGTCGTGTGATACGTAGCACCCATGCAAGCACACGCACGGCTCGTGTCAAATTACTGTTTCTTTGTAGTGTGGATTGTATGACATCATCGCTATGTGGTTGACGAATAGTGACGTTGCTTTGTTTTGATTTTCGTTCCTCTTGATCCGTGACGTAGACGCACTTCTCTGCAACTGATGAGTCATCGAATCCAGGGAGAAATTGCGGGCCGCTCCACCACTGATTATGTTGCTTCAGTTGTTCTTTTGTAATGCCACGGCTGGCACAATCGGCTGGGTTATCAGCTGATTTTACGTAATGCCAATTGTCTGATGGTATTACGTCTTTGATTTGTTTGACTCTGTTCGCTACAAATGGTGTCCAGCGATTGATGTTGCCTTGAATCCAGCCGAGAACTGCAGTGGAGTCACTCCAACCAAAAACTTTGATTTTGCGTCCGCTGAGGGCTTGCTGTACTTTTCGCATAAGTGTTGTAAGTAAATGCGCCCCACTCAGCTCTAGACGTGGTAAAGTGAGCTTTTTGTTCTCTGGTACAAGTCTTGTTTTTGCAGCGACGAGTGAAATGTTGGTACCAATTTTGCAATACACCACACATGCATATGCTTTTAATGAGGCATCGCAGAAGCCGTACAGTTGAACTGTGTCTTGCTCTTCTATCTGATACCATCTTTGTATTCTAAACTGGTTGATGTTTTGTAGCTCTGCTTTAATTTTTTCCCACTCAGTGCTTATTTCAACCGGAAGGTTGAAATGGTCATCCCACTGAATATTGGAAAGCCAAACTCGCTTGAATAAAAGTTTTAATCTGGTTGTAATCGGTGCTAACCAACCGAGTGGATCAAATATCTTTGAAATGTCTGATAGTAATGAACGTTTGGTATGTTGTTCCGTTGGTTTCGTTTTGCTTATTTTTAGCTCGAACGAGAATGTATCTTCATTGGGGTTCCATTTCAGCCCGAGCGTCTTTGTTGATTCTGCTTGCTTGAAATCGAATGATGGTTGACTTGAGGACGCTCTGCTGACGTTTTGAAGTAATTCTTCGTTGTTAGCTGACCATTTACGTAAGTTGAAACCTCCCGACCGTAGTAACCGGATCAAATCGCCTTGCAGTTGTTTGGCTGACGATAATGTGAAGCTTCCACTTACAAGGTCATCCATATAGAATTCTTCTTGCAATGCTTGTGCTGCCCTGCTGTGCTGATACTTGTGGCCTTCATCAGCTGCCAACTGTTTCAAAGTCATCATAGCTAAGAATGGAGCTGCTTTCATGCCGTAAGTGACTGTCCTGATTCACGTAAACGTTGATCAGGACAATTCCTCCATAGTATCTTCTGATAGGCTTGATGTTCAGTGTTGCAAAGTGTCTGTCTGTGTGTGTGTATTTTTTCTATATCCGCCGTATATGCGAACTGATATTGCCTCCATCGCAAGATCAGTGACATGAGGTCTTGCTGTAAATTCGGGCCACGCTTCATGAGGTCATTCAAAGTATAGCCCGTGGATGTTTTCGCCGATGCATTGAATACTACTCTTAACGCCGTAGTTGTAGAATCGGCGCGCTGAACACAATGGTGAGGTAAATAGCAAGTCGGTGTCAAGTTACTAGTACACTCGATCATATGGTTCTGCGCTTGATATTCATGAATGAACTGTCTGTATGCTTCTGCTAATTGTGGCTGTTTGCAAAATTTCCTCTCAAGTTGCCTGAATTGTGCCAAAGCCATCGGTTTTGTAGCTCCTAGCTTTTCTTGAAAGTTTGGTTCGAAGGGTAGCTCAACAATGTAACGACCTTCTTCGTCGCGAGTTGTTGTGTTCTTGTAGTGCTGCAAACAATCCAGATCATCCTGCGACATTCCTGAGTTTTCTACGATGTCTTCTACTGTCCAAAATTGTTGAATGTCTTCAATGTTATTCATCACAACGTTGCATTGAAATGTTGTTTGCACGGTTCCACATAAAATCCAGCCCAAACGTGTTTGCTGTGCGACTGGTTGTAATTTGTTGTGCCTGATGATACCTTCTTGGATTATGTTTGAGTATATCTCAGCTCCTAGTAGAATGTCTACAGGACGACTCTCATGAAAATCTGGATCGGCTAATGGGATATCTTTTATGAATGTCCATGATTTTGGTTTTGTGAATGATTTGTTTGGCAAATTGTTGATTAAATTGCGCATAATCAAAACATCGGTGTCAAATGTATAATCACCGTGAATGGCACTGCACGTGATTCGTATGACACCTTTGCAATTATTTTCTTTCGCCTCAACACCAAAAATGACACTTTTGCAGCGGCCACGCGGTTTAGTTTTTGTGCTGCTTTTTCCGTTATCAGGGATGTTTGTAAACCCTGATCAAGGAGTGCTCTTAAAGTTATCAGGGACCCATCATATGCTTGCACTTTGATTAATGCTGTGGTAAGCAGAGTTTCTGTTACATCTTCTTGAGACACGTGGTTGCTGCTGTCGCTTGTTGTTTTCTTACTATCAGTGGCAGCTGTCGTTTGTTGGACTGAGTTGCTGTTTGATTTCTGTCCACCCCATTTGCCGTAAGCGTCGTGAAGAAGTGTATAATGATCTGAGTTGCAGACGCGGCATGTTTTTCTTGACGCACATTCCTTGCCATTCGTATGTACATTTAGGCAGTTTTTGCATAAATTGTATTTCGCAACTGCTTTGCGTTTTGCGTCAGGTTGTAATTCGAGGAATGTTTTGCACGAAAACAACTTATGCTCTTGATTGCAATGTGGACAACAACACTTTCGATGTCTTTTGTCAATGAGTTTGATTTATACTTATTGTTTTTGTTCTGCTTAGCGCTGAACGCTTTAAACGAATGAAATTTCTTGTTATTCTGTGCAGGCTCTGACTGAGATGGTTTTGCTGTTTCTGGTCTACGACGAGATGATTCCCATGATGTAAATTTTCCTTCTAGAAAATCGAGAAAGTCTGCTATGTTGGGTAGCTCACGCGGCTCCACCAGTGACTCCAAGTAGTCGTTATGAGTCACAGTATCCAACTTTTGTGAAAGCAAATGAACCAATATTGGGTCCCACGATGACGTGTCTACACCAAGGTTCTTGATTGCATTGATGCATTCTTTCGTCGTGTCGTGGAGTTTTTTGACTGATGCTGCTGATAAATGTTGAGTGATAGGAACACCGAGCAATGAATTGAGATGTGACGTGAAGATCAGTTTTCTGTTGTTGTATCTGCGGTTAAAGATTTCCCATGCAGTCTCATAATTCTCCGAGCTGATTAATAGATGCTGAATAAGTTTCTCGGCTTCGCCTTTCACTTTACTTTTGAGAAACTGCATTCTCTGTGCGTTAGAAAGAGACGGACTCGAATGGATGGTCTCAACAAATAAATCTTTGAATGCTGTCCAGTGCTCGTAGCTACCACTAAAAGCTGGAATTTCGATCTTCGGCGTCGACCTTTCTCGGTGCGTAACTGACCTCATTTTGGAGTTAATGGTTGATTTCATTTGGTTGTAAACGAGTTCGCACGTATTGTAAGACATCTCATATTGTACGCCGGCTTCATTGGGTAAACTGTCAAGGTCCCAATAAAGTGAATCAACTGCTTTCCACCTTGACTGTAACACCTTTAGGGCGTCTTCAAACTGCCAATTTTCTTTGAGGTGGTCCACATTGATGTTTGATGCGGTTCTTTGAAACGCTTTGATATTGCTCCTTTGTTTGCGTAGCATCTCGTCTGTTTTGCTGTTTTTCGCAATCTCAGCTATTTCAGGCACCTTTATTGAAAGGGGTGGTTGGTTACCTAGTCCAGCTCCACCTGCGCCTTGTTCTTGAAGGAGTTTTGGCTCCGATGAATGCGAGGGCGACGGTGCCTGCTCGAAAGTAAAGGCTGACGGCTTTAATACGGGTGATGCTGGTTTTTGTTCTTGAGCTAAGTACTTGACAAAGAATTCCCTAGTGCTTCTGTAAAATTGTTTTGTCTATTCATGGGAATCTTGCACAAAGTATTGATGAGAAGGATCTTCGCGTTCGCGAATCTTCTCGTGGTTATTTTGAAATTCCGCCCAATACTTGTCGGGAAGGTCTATCTTCTTCTGCACACTCGGTCGGGAGTCTTACGGCTTCCTCCGTCTTTTTTGAAATTGACCAGAAGTTTATGCATTGCCTCCATGACTTGATATTGAGTTTGAATAACTCCCTCCATGATGGATAAAATTGTGACAATTACCTTATGTCTCCAAATCTGTTTCCGACGATACTGCCGATGTGCTTCGGTGATCTCTTAAATTTGCTGCTACTAGTGCAATGATCTCCGCGGTCCGTATCCTCTGTCAAGGTGATGCTTCCCTTTTTGAGCTGGTCAGATGCTGCTTCTGGTCGGCCAGTCCAACTGAATCAGCACCGCACAAAAGAACGCGGAACACTTGAGGCTCGAAGGACCAAAAAGATGTATGCGCTGCTGAATGGGTCGCACACACCTTGTATGTTAGCTTGAATGATAAGTCACGGATAGCCAAAGATGATGGTTTATTGAATTATATTTAGCTACCACGTAACTAATGCTTTAGGAATGTTGTGTGAATGAGTACAGCTGACTATGAACGCTGATCGTGTACTGTCGCCTTACACTATAATTTGTGCAAGGCAACGGAAAAGTGCTGATCTATGCAATGCGCGTGTTATATCTACTAATATTTTTATAATTCTTAGCATTATATTTTTAATTATTTAAGTGAAATTAAGATAACCTTGATTCCGAAAGTTGATTCGGTTGTAATTCAAATCATAAAATCATTGTTAAAACCACTTTTACACTATTTATTTTACAATTACAGTTTATTCAATACATTTATATCGCTTTAATTAAGCAAAGAGTAGTTTAATTGACCAATTTTGTATACGTATTCTCTGAACTGATGGTTCGATGACGTCAGTTGTTTGCGACTGCCTATAAAAGCGAGAGCCCAACGCCTTGTGGGGGCGCAGAGACACCGTTTGGCACTCGCCGCGTGCGGTCGTGTTCAAAGCGCTCCGCTCCCGGTTTAGTGTCCCTCGCTGTCGCTCTCGTTGCGTTTACGTAACGGCTCTCTAGTAGTCGCCCCGACTACATCCGATCTTTTGATTAATTTCAATTAATCGAATACAAGATCCCACCAACTGCCTTTTTCAAGGCTACTACTATTTCTTTAACGTTGTTAAGTCCTAGAGTCACTAGGCCCCTTATGGGCTAAAACCTCAGTTTCGAGGTCCTCGGTGGAAACCTAACTGGTGCCAACGAAACCGAGTGGGGTGTTGACCCAATCACACCGGCCGAACCCCTTCAGGGCTAGGCAGTCAATTGGACGGGTCCCAGTTTACCGGCCTTGGGTGGTCTCCTAGTCGGGGCTGGTGACAGTTTTCCTTCCACAGCTTGCACACTGGTGTCTTTAGGGTGTCTCTACACCCTTCGCGCCAGTATAGCATAGTCCCGTCGCACAATAAGACTGGCGACGGGTTTCTCAGCTTAGGTCGTTCCGTTAGGCTTAGGTCACCTCCCTGTCTACACCCGACAGGGAGGGTATAGGGCACACTCCCCCGGGCCCATCCACCTGGGGCTAGGTATAGGGTATAGGGAAAACACTCTCACCATTTCACGGATTTAATCCGTTCCCCAAACCCCTACTAGGGCAGACTCTGCCATAGTCAATTTTATCAAAGAGGTCCTCCTCAAGGACCTCGATTTTCAAGCCAAATATGGCAATGCATCCCCCTCCCCAGTCGGCGATTCGAGTTCACTCGATGAGCCGGCCAACTCTCCAGTGTCCATGGACACTGAAGAGGTTTCGGGCAAACGCGCCCACGACTCGACAGATGATGACTCACCATCCATCTCAGAGTCCTCCTCCTCCCAGTCCTCTGACGATTACGGCTTCACCGTCGCGTCAAGCAAAAATAAAAGGAAGAAGAAAAAAGCCTCTTCTTCTCCCTTAAACAAAAAAGCAGCGGTCTCTACATCGGCCGCTACCCCCGCCCCCACCTCCCTGGCCTCTCGCGCCGCTACCCCCACCCCGATCACCCCGCGGACCTCCCGCGCCGCTTCCCCCACCCCGCCCGCTAGCCACAGCGCCGGCGCCACTACTTCCGCCCCAAGGAAGATACCCCCTCCACCCCCTGTGTTCATTCAGGACAAAGGGAAATGGACGGACATTTCTAAGTGGTGCACCGATCTAAAAATCGGTTTCACCACTGCAAAGTCCACCCAACAGGGTATCAAAGTCACAGTCCCTACGTCCAAGGACTACAGGGACCTCACCCGCGTACTCCGGCAGAGAGGTGTGTCTTTTCACACCTACTCCCTCCCGGAGGAACGCCAAACCCGGGTTGTCATCCGCAGGGTTCCTAAGGAAATCCCTGTTGTAGACATTAAGGCGGACCTCGAGGCACAGAACATCCCTGTGTCCGACGTCCACCGCATGCACCGCGCTAGAGGTCAAATCGCTTTTGACATGATCCTCGTAGTCTGTCCCCCTGTAGAGGGGCTTAAGCACCACCCTATCTTTTCACTGAAGGCTATCTGTGGTCTCACAGGCCTTCTCATCGAAAAACCCCGCAAGAGCGGGTCGTCGGGCAATGCCACCGTTGCCAAATATATGGCCACTCCCAGGCTCACTGCCACGCTAAACCCAGGTGCGTCAAGTGCCTGGGTGACCATGGCACCTCTGATTGTCCCCGTCCAAAAGACCGTTCCCTATGCACGGAACCCCCCAGCTGCGTCCTCTGCGGTGAATCCGGGCACCCAGCCAACTATCGTGGCTGCCCTAAGGCCCCCAAGTCATCCTCTCCCAAACTAGCTAAGCGTGCAGACGCCCGCCAGCAAAGGGAATCCCCGTCCCAGAACCCCCCGGCCCAGCTCCCTGAGCGACTAAGCCCCCAAAGGCCTAGTCCTTGGAACCAGCTGAACCACCAGCGAGCTTTTCCTGCTCTCATGGCAGCCTCTCAGCCGCCTCCCTCCCCCGCCCCCGCCAGGGTGGACCCCCGACTATGCCCCCCCGCGCTACAAGCTGTGGCCGCCAAGGCTCCCACCCCCGCTTCTAAAGCGGCTCCCGCCGCTTCAGCCCCCTCTCCTCCCACCAACTCTACCCTGTCAGCAGGTCTCGATCCGTTCAACGTGATCAGCAGCACCTTCCTGACCTTCCTCACTCCCCGTGCCAAGCAAATGGCACAAGAGATCACCGCCGCAAAAGCCTCCGGCGATCTCTTCCGCATACAGGCGATATATAACGCGTACCCTGAGATTACGCAAGCCCTAATTTCCTTTGTCTCTAAACCGTAATGGATAAAGACAATGGCGCCGATTCCCTTGTTCACAAACTAAACTAAATTTAAGTTCAGTGCATCTTTTTCTTTCCATTTCATAAAGAAAAGGACAGAAGATAAAATTAATGTTAGTTTAGTCCTGTCAGATTGAGATACTCAATAGACAGCTTAGACGTGATTTAAAACATGGCGACTAAACATACGTCAATTTACGTCATGCGCTGACTAATTTGACAGGACTAAACTAATATTTCTCCTCTGTCCTTTTCTTAATGAAATAGTAAGAAAAAGATACACTGAACTTAAATTTTGTTTAGTTTGGTAACAAGGGAATCGGCGCCAATATCACGCGAACGAAACCCCGATCCCTTAATATTTAATAACTTTGATGTTTCTGGTTGGCATTTAGCAGACGCAATAGAAATCCTATTGTTCTCAAGGCCAACGGACCTTAACATGGGTTGAGTTATTACAGGATGGTTATTTAGAGAGATGGCTAAAAAAACTGATACCATTCAATCAATATAATTTTATTAAATTGTATGTTTAGTCTATGACACCCACGAGAAGAGATGGGGTGGTACTATTTGCATCCAACACCACACAAACAGTGCAAAGAAGTGAATGCAGTAATATCATAGACATTTTACCTATTAAATATTTGATAGAATATACATACCTGGAGTGGAAGTAGAAGGAAGAGAAGTGGTAGCGGTAGGGTGACTAAAACTTAGGTTAGCCTCAGATTGCCCAGCTGCAGCATGACTTTCACCTGAAAATATAAATATAGAAAATATATAAATAATATTCAACTACCCATACCTAACATCTACCAGCAAAATCAAGACACAAAAATAATGAACATAAAACAACTCTAGATTTACAACACATGCATTTTCATTAGAAATATTTGTGGCGTCAATATCAGACCCACATTAATATAACATTGTTGTTCACAGTATGCCTACCTGCTAGCCTACCTACCCTTGTAGTTCTTGTTGGCGTGATGGTGCGCGCACGCCGCGCGCCGCCGATCTGCGCGAGCGCTGCTTGTCGTGGAAACCGGTTGGGCTACCTCACCCTGGACGCCGCGCACCGCGCCGCCTCCGCAGCCCGCTCAAGACTCAGTCGGCAGCGACCACCGAACAGTCAGCCAGAAGCCCTCGACGCGAACCCTCGTTGCTTTGGCTTGCTACCGCATATTACCTATTAGCTCGCGTAATTATTTATTTGCGTATCACTTCTTCACTCTGTTACTAAGTTATTCTCTCTTGTTTAAATTCATTTCGTTTCTTCCTATAACTTCCGCCTATCGCTGTATCGGTACTAATATTTACCGGAATATACTTTGGTTCAATATTTATCGTGCGTCTCATTTGCACTCGCCTATCCGCCTCCAAAAGTGGTGACCCCGACGTGATATACGGCGCGAAGATATCGAGACGCGATCGCGTGACGTCAGAGAAGTTTCCGGAACGTTCGCGAAGAATACGTTGACGTCGACCAAATATTTTTTTTTTACATTTCCTGCAAGTCATTGCAGAGATGGCGGACGAAAAGTTTACGGAGGCGTTAGTTGCAGCGTTGGGATCAGCAGAGATCGCTAAGGTTAGAGTACGAGTTCCTCCTTTTTGGCCAGAAAAACCCGCGGTATGGTTTGCGCAAGTTGAAGCCCAGTTTGCTTTGTCGAACATAACTTCCGACGCGACAAAATATTTTACTGTGGTCGGTAATCTAGAACCTTCCATTATGGCTCAACTAGAGGATATTGTAGAGAATCCACCCACTGCAAATAAATACGAGAAGCTTAAAACCGAGCTAATTAAGCGTTTGTCAGTTTCCCAGGAAAAGAAGGTGCGTCAACTCCTTATTCATGAGGAACTCGGAGACCGCAAGCCGTCGGCATTTCTTCGCCACCTTCAGAGCCTGGCTGGCCGAGGTATACCTGACGAATTCCTGCGCACCGTCTGGACCAGTCGTCTGCCTACAGGCCTGCAGGCGATTGTGGCGTCCCAAACTGGTATGACCCTGGAAGCTGTTGCGGAGCTGGCGGACCGGGTGTTAGAGATCGCACCGGTGAATCCGGTGGCCCAGGTCGCGAGTACTTCGTCCTCTGCAGGGAGCATGCTTGAGGTAATGCGTACTGAAATAGCCAGTCTCACGCGGAAGCTAGATGAGTTATCCACTACAGTGGATCGCCAATCTCGTACCGGCGGTAGGTCAGATAGGAGTCGTAACCGGCGATTCTCCCGCTCGAGAAGTCGTTCAAGAGGCCGTCCATTCAAAATGGAGGGCAATCGACGCACGTGTTGGTACCACCATGAATTTGGAGACAAAGCTCATCACTGCATACAGCCGTGTGATTATGATTCGGAAAACGCCAAAGCCAGTCGCTAACGACGGCGAGCGATTGCTGCAGTATTTCCAGCCGTTTATTCGTCATAGATCTTCAATCTAGAAAACCTTTTCTGGTCGATACCGGTTCCGATCTGTGCGTCTACCCTCGCAGTTATTTAAATGAAAAGCGGGTCCGTGTTAATTACGACCTCAGCGCAGCTAATAATTCAGTTATATCCACGTACGGGTATATTAATTTGCAGCTGAATTTAGGATTACGCAGGGAGTTTAGCTGGAAGTTTGTCGTCGCAGACGTGACCAAACCAATTATTGGGTATGATTTTCTTTCCCATTATAAGCTTTTAGTAGATTGCCATAATAATAGGTTGATTGATGGATTAACTAACCTTTTTGTTAGCGGAGCTCTGGCGAAGATGGAGATTCCCAGTGTCAAGGCTGTAACTGGTACTTCTCGGTACCACGAGTTGTTGCGTGAATTTCCGGCCATCTCACGTCCGTCTGGTGCACCAAGGAAGGTACGTCATTCTACCGTACATTTTATTAATACGACGCCCGGACCACCCGTTTTCTGCAGGCCACGCCGTTTAGCACCAGATCGCTTGAAGATAGCGAAGTCAGAGTTCCAAGCAATGGTTAAGGAGGGGACAGCACGTTGCTCCAGCGGACCTTGGGCGTCTGCACTACACCTAGTGCCCAAGCACGACGACACTTGGAGACCATGTGGAGATTACCGTGCACTGAATGCAAGGACGGTGCCGGACAGGTACCCGGTACGTCACATCGAAGATTTTTCACAGCATTTACACGGAAGCACTATTTTCTCAGTCGTAGATCTAGTCAAAGCATATCAGCAGATTCCATTTAATCCAGCAGACATTGAGAAGACAGCCATCACGACACCGTTTGGGTTGTTCGAATTCCCTTTTATGTCATTTGGTTTGAGAAACGCTGCACAGACGTTCCAACGTTTTATAGATGGATTGGTACGTGATTTTGACTTCTGTTTTCCATACATCGATGACCTCCTAATTGCTTCTAGAAGTACGCAGGAGCATGAAGAACACTTACGAAAACTGTTCGCTCGCCTCGAAGAGTACGGAGTGGTCATCAACGTAGCCAAGTGCAATTTTGGTCAACCACAGGTGACTTTTCTTGGTTACTCTGTTTCAGAAAAAGGTGTGCGCCCGTTAGAAGAGAAGGTGAAGGCTATTCAGAACTACCCACCGCCTCAGACTATAAAATGCTTAAGAAGATTTTTAGGGATGCTTAACTTTTATAGGCGTTTCTTGAAAAATGCTGCACAGTTACAAGCTCCACTAAACGATTTGTTGGCAGGACCAGGCATGAAAGGATCGAAACCAGTGAAGTGGACTACCCAGTTATTAGAAATTTTTGAGCGTTGTAAGCATAGCCTTTCAAATGCAGCACTGTTGGTTCACCCAGTTTCCGATGCGCAGCTGGCACTGGTAGTAGATGCATCTAATGTTTCCCTAGGAGCCGTATTACAGCAGAGAGTGGGTAACGTCTGGCAGCCCTTAGCTTTCTACTCGAAGAAGATGAGCCCCACGCAGCAGAAATACAGCGCTTATGATCGTGAACTACTTGCAATATACGAGGCCATCAAACATTTTCGCCATATGGTAGAAGCACGAAATTTCACCGTTTACACCGATCATAAGCCGCTGATAGGTGCATTTAAAAAAAAAGACCAACAAGGTTCACCAAGACAAATTAATCACCTGTATTTTATTTCACAGTTCACAACTGACATCCAGCACGTTTCCGGGCAGGACAACCAGGTGGCCGATGCATTGTCTCGGATTGAGGCAGTCACTGCGCCAGTGAAGTTCATGGAGCTTGCCCTGGCGCAGCGTGATGATCCAGAGCTACAACAGCTACTGAAGGGCAACCATTCATTGACACTGGAGTTAGCGCAAGTACCAAATTCAAACGTACATATATATTGTGATGTTTCTTTGTCTAAACACAGACCTTTCGTGACAGCTACCCACAGACGCCGTGTGTTTGAGACGTTGCACAGCCTAAGCCACCCTGGTGCAAAGGCATCCATCAAAATGGTCAGTGAACGTTTTGTTTGGCCTTCCCTTAGGAAAGATGTGCGCGCTTGGGTTAGAGAGTGCATTCCGTGTCAAAGGTCTAAGGTAACAAGGCATACCACATCTCCTCTTGGTAAATTTGACGTACCAGATGTACGTTTCGCGGAGGTTAACATGGACCTAATTGGACCACTACCAGTATCATCCAATTTTAAATACTGTCTTACTATCATTGATAGGTATACCAGATGGCCTGAGGTGACACCGCTTCCTGGCATGACAGCAGAGACTGTGTCGAAGGCGTTTGCGTTGGAGTGGATTGCTCGGTATGGTTGCCCAAAGAAGGTAATAACCGACCAAGGTAGACAATTCCAATCACACTTATTCCAAAATTTAGCAAAAACGTATGGGATCAAGTTGGCCAGGACAACAGCATATCATCCAGCCTGCAACGGCATGATTGAGCGTTTACATCGCACGCTCAAGTCAGCTTTGATGTCACACGGTACGAAGGATTGGGTTAGTACTCTTCCCGTAGTACTTTTAGGATTACGGACAGCGTGCAAAGAGGATTTGAAATGCTCACCAGCGGAATTGGTGTTTGGAGAGCGGTTACGAGTCCCCGGTGAGTTTTTCACCGCAACTAATGACAAGGTAGACTACCCAGATTTTTTCAGTACTTTACGACAAAGAATGTCCGACCTACGCCCATGTCCAGCATCTGACCATTCACAGAACAGGGTATTCGAGCACAAGGATTTACATACCACTACGCATGTGTTCTTACGCCAAGACCTGCTTCGTGGTTCACTAGAACCACCATACAGTGGCCCTCATAAGGTCGTCACAAGAGGTCCAAAGACATTCGATATTGAGCTAAATAACAAAACCGTCAAGGTGACAATTGACCGTTTAAAACCAGCGTATACATGGCGAGATGATGTTGCGACACATGGCCATGAGACACAAGATGCGCGACCAATGCGTACTACTCGTTCAGGACGCACAGTGAGGTTCCCTGAACGATATAAATAAGGCGGCCCTTTTATTCGTAAGGGGGTCCTGTGGCGTCAATATCAGACCCACATTAATATAACATTGTTGTTCACAGTATGCCTACCTGCTAGCCTACCTACCCTTGTAGTTCTTGTTGGCGTGATGGTGCGCGCACGCCGCGCGCCGCCGATCTGCGCGAGCGCTGCTTGTCGTGGAAACCGGTTGGGCTACCTCACCCTGGACGCCGCGCACCGCGCCGCCTCCGCAGCCCGCTCAAGACTCAGTCGGCAGCGACCACCGAACAGTCAGCCAGAAGCCCTCGACGCGAACCCTCGTTGCTTTGGCTTGCTACCGCATATTACCTATTAGCTCGCGTAATTATTTATTTGCGTATCACTTCTTCACTCTGTTACTAAGTTATTCTCTCTTGTTTAAATTCATTTCGTTTCTTCCTATAACTTCCGCCTATCGCTGTATCGGTACTAATATTTACCGGAATATACTTTGGTTCAATATTTATCGTGCGTCTCATTTGCACTCGCCTATCCGCCTCCAAATATTCTCAACAAAAGCGTTGACTCAAACCTAACACTCACTCAATATAAACAAGTTAGTCAACGCAGTACACGGCGAGCAAGCTTGCTAGTTTTACCAAAAACAAGAACTAACTATGGCAAAAAAATGCTAACTTTTGAAGGAGCACAGCTTTATAACAAATTACCGTCCTGTATAAGAAATGTACACTATTACAATGCATTCAAAACTCAACTTAGCTAGCACATAATTGCAGATCGATCACTTCTGGAGAAATGAATGCATTGTATGGGTAACTATTAAATTGTAATACTGATGACGAACTTATTGTAATCTATATTTTTAGTATTGTTCTCAAGTAAGTGACTTATGTCTTTATTGGGAATAAAGTTTCTTTAAACCGAAACCGAATATTTGATAGAATATACATACCTGGAGTGGAAGTAGAAGGAAGAGAAGTGGTAGCGGTAGGGTGACTAAAACTTAGGTGAGCCTCAGATTGCCCAGCTGCAGCATGACTTTCACCTGAAAATATTAAAAAATATATTATATTCATGTAGGTAAACACTGAGTTTATTGATGAATAATTACAAAAACAAATATGTTTGAAATAGAGGAGCCACATTTAATTTCATTTGCAGTACGCGACAAATAACTTGGCAAGAGATTTTTGTAGTGGGGGAAGTTGGCGCAGGTAAAAATATATGAAATTGTGGGTAGTGGAGGAAGCCCCACTACAAAATTTCTACTAATTTGCCGCCTACTGTACTTTTTATTTAGCCCTACAGTGGGACAATACTAGCTAGTTAGAGAAAGATAAACGCATAGAATTACATTTAAGGTTACTTAATTAAATCTTAATCTGGTCAGTGGGTCATCTTAGGGTCTCTCTGGGTTGATCTGGCTTTGTATGAAGTAATTTAATATTCAACTTACCTGACAAATAAAGAGTTGGCATTGCCAATGCATTTAGACGCTTGAAGCGATTACGATGTTCAACAGTGAAGTGAATATCACATAATCTCTTCTTCTTATAAATGTCGTAGTCTGATAATGTTTCCAGTTTGTTTCCAAAAAGATTAACCCAAGCTTTGAAACGCTCAGGAAATTTGCCAGGATTCGGAAATGAATGCATCACTTTGTCTGAAACCAAAACAATAATATTGTATTTTTAGTCGCAATTTTGTCCTGTTGGTTACGATACCAAATGACAATGAATGGTCATTATCAGCTCTAGATAGGGAGAAGGAGAGAAGGCAGGCCTTTGCCCTGCAGCGGGACATAAAAGGCTGATAAAAAAAAGTTTGCTTACCAATGTCTTTACATCCAAAAGCACAACGGTGAGGCATTGTATCTATTTTGATAGACACACACACAGTACAAAATAGCGTCTTTTCGCAGAAATACCAATATAGAAATTGCTAGCCAAAATTTAGCGTAGCTGAAAAATATTCGTTTCTGGGTAGTAATCCAAAAATAGAGCGGAGGAGAAACTCAACTCGACGCCTGATGTAGATAAAACACTCAAAAACCAATATTTAAACACAAAATGGACACACGAAACCAAAAAGCGTATGCGCACAGGTACCGGCAAAAAGTATATTAATAATACGGTACCGGCGACCATATTGTGTGATGTTGCCAGAATATGTCACACAAAAAGAATTTACGTGTGAATTGATGATGCCGGTCAGATATGAAATAAATTGAGTAATGTGATAATCTTGATGTAAAATGTTACAAATAATGTTTTAAATTATAGAGAATTATTTTATTTGATTTTCTTATTTGCATTTAAGTTGGCATCACAGAGACATCTATCGATGATTATTAAACTAATAGCTTATCCGTTACGAAAAGTAGATGGCGACTCTTTCTTTACTGAAGTTGTGCATGTTCTAAGTGTCTCCCCCCTGGCGGCAAGTGACACCGGCTCTCGCGCACCGAGAAGGCGGTTCAAAACCAGGTTTATAAATCCAATCACAATGGACCCTTCGTATGTTTTAGGCAAGGGCGGTGATAAAAATATCGTTGTCACTTTCGTGGGGAGTGGCCTGCCCGTATAGATGCTCCAGGAAGAAACGAGAATTTGAATTAAAAATTTAAACCAATCAGAATTTAGTTAAAAATAGATTTTAGCGCGGTTTTAGTTTACGCAAGTGCACACGTCCATTCGTTGTGCCACACGGCGGGGAACACCAATACTTGTAGTATATCTTAGATTTTATAGTGGTATTTTTATATAATAGGTTGTTTCAAATGATTAGCACAATACTGTCGGTCGATGTTGATATACTTTTTGATGTCTAAGAATTAAGAACCAACTGTTATTAAATTGATTAATTACGTTATAATGTTTTAAAACTGTTTCACTACATAAGATTTGTTTATTATTATCTGTGTTAGAAGATATTAAGCCAAAATATATGATGATCTGTGATTGGTTCAAAATGGCGGTAGATGTTTTTACGTACAAGACGTTGGTAGTGTATAAAAAGGATTGTAACGACGTTATCAAGGCAAGTTGCTTGGTAGATGTTCAGTTTGTTAGTTCTAGTGCTGTTGTTGTGTGGAATAGATCGACCAGATGTTACGTAAGTTATTTAATTTGATATTATATCCTAATTATTGCATAAGACTATGTTGTTGTGTAAAGTCATGTTATGGCCAATATTCCTAGCTATTTTTATTATGTTGCTATTATTTTGAGTTCTCTTGGACCGTTGTCCAAGAGATAGAATTAATTGTTTTTAAAGATAACGATAATTTATGACAAATTAAGAAAGATATTGATAGAATACTTTTATACTGTTTCCACGGAGTTTCTTGTCCTTCTTCTCCGTGATGACCTAGATTTACGAACGGACGACTAGTTTTCTGATTAATTACTGACAAGCCTAAATTTCAATAAATGTTTAGCCTTGTCTGTCTGTGCTTTACTTCATAAAACCCTGTCCCTACAAACCATATTCATCAGAAATCCATACACAGTTAGTAACCATTCTGACATTCAAAGCTTGTTATTTAGGTACATATACTTCTAGTGTATATATATATTATATACTAATTAATCTAACACGTTCTTCGAAATGCTGATTCAGTAACATTCCATTGTAGTATATCAGTTCGTCATGAGAGTGACGTAGCTGCAGTAGGATGATATCACAGAGAACTTTGTTTGTTTCTCTTTCACATACGCTGTTTATTTGTTTGAGGTATTTGTCGAAGGTTACCGAACCGTCCCAATAAGGGCTCATGTCGTAATACACAATGAGTTTCCATTCGTCGCGAATGAACTGCATGTTTGATATTCGGTCGAAATAGAGTGCTTTGTGTATTGTTGTCAAGGTATATGGCGGTGATGACTGTTCGTGGCCAAAGACGGAGGTCATGAAGAGGAATAGTGCTACGAGAGTTGCTATCAGATTAAACGCCATTCCGGGTCGTCGTTTTGATTGGTTGTCCTTGGTTTTGCTATTTTGGCTCTCTGACACTTTCTCTTTCTGCTCGTCTACTGTAGGTGATTTGGGTTCAGATACCAACACTGACAGTTTTATCACTGGGCGCTTGAGGTACCCATTTTTTGTTTTCAGGGTAACAACCCTGACCAGTCCGTCGGTACCGGGATGTAGCTCAGTGACTCTGCCCAGAGCCCATCTTCCTGCGGGGAGGTTAGGCTCGTGAATGATGACAACGTCATGTACTTGAACGTTTTTGTGAGGTCTTTTCCATTTACTTTTACTTGAGAGTATTGCAAGATATTCGGATTGCCACCTTTTCCAAATATCTTCTAAAATGTTTTGTGTTCGCTTCCACCTTGTCCTTTCATCTTGTTCGGTGTCTAAAATAGTCAGTATGGGTCCGCTGCTCAAAAAGTGTGAAGGAGTCAGATAATTCAAATCATCTGGGTTCTCTGTAAGTGCGCACAGCGGCCGACTGTTGAGACATGCTTCAAGTTGAGCCAGTAAAGTACTGTATTCCTCGAACGTGAGTTTTTGCTCGCCAACAACACGTTGAAGATGATGCTTCAGACTTTTTACTGCTGCTTCCCAAAGGCCTCCTGCGCTTGGCCAGGCGGGGGCATTAAAATGCCACTGTATTCCCAACTCATTGATCTCTGTATAAAACTTGTCATTGAATGTCTTTCGTAGTTCTGCCAGCTCTTGCTGCAGTACTTTATTGGCACCAACAAAATTGGTACTATTATCACTGTAGATATGATGTGGTTTACCCCGACGTGAAGACATGCGTTTTAGAGCAGCTAAGAATGCAGATGAGGTCAAGTCTGATACGAGTTCGAGGTGCACAGCTTTTGTCACCATGCACACGAACACTGCGATGTAACCCTTGCTTGTCTTGACTCCTCGCCCTTTATTGATCTGTACGTCAACGTATCCTGTGAAGTCAACGCCGCTGTGCTGAAAAGGACGCGATGGATTGCACCGAGATTCAGGTAAGTCCCCCATCATTTGCTTTTGTATGACAGCTTTATGCTTCTTACAAGTAATGCTACATGCATGCATTACTTGTAAGAAGCTTAAAGCTGTCATACAAAAGCAAATGATGGGGGACTTACCGCTTCTTTACAGCTCTGTTTCCGCCTAATATCCAGTAGTTTTGTCTGATATTCGCGAGGGTCGTCCGAGCTCCCGCATGAAACATGTGGCGGTGGGCTTGGTCGATAATAAGGTCAGTAAGGTGGCTGCTGTGTGGTATGATTAGTGGATGCTTCATATTTTCGTCAATATTCGCATGCTTGAGTCTGCCTCCCACTCTCAAAAGGCTATCCTTGTCCAAAAACGGGTTGAGGCACAAAGTTTTGCTTTTGTTATGTACTTGCTCCTTTTTTCGCAACTTACTAATTTCTTCTGAAAATTCTGATTCTTGTACATATTTTATAATGATATGTTTTGCGGTGTCCAATTCATTTCCGTTCAAGTAAGCAGTGCGCTCGCTGTGACGTCGTGTGATACGTAGCACCCATGCAAGCACACGCACGGCTCGTGTCAAATTACTGTTTCTTTGTAGTGTGGATTGTATGACATCATCGCTATGTGGTTGACGAATAGTGACGTTGCTTTGTTTTGATTTTCGTTCCTCTTGATCCGTGACGTAGACGCACTTCTCTGCAACTGATGAGTCATCGAATCCAGGGAGAAATTGCGGGCCGCTCCACCACTGATTATGTTGCTTCAGTTGTTCTTTTGTAATGCCACGGCTGGCACAATCGGCTGGGTTATCAGCTGATTTTACGTAATGCCAATTGTCTGATGGTATTACGTCTTTGATTTGTTTGACTCTGTTCGCTACAAATGGTGTCCAGCGATTGATGTTGCCTTGAATCCAGCCGAGAACTGCAGTGGAGTCACTCCAACCAAAAACTTTGATTTTGCGTCCGCTGAGGGCTTGCTGTACTTTTCGCATAAGTGTTGTAAGTAAATGCGCCCCACTCAGCTCTAGACGTGGTAAAGTGAGCTTTTTGTTCTCTGGTACAAGTCTTGTTTTTGCAGCGACGAGTGAAATGTTGGTACCAATTTTGCAATACACCACACATGCATATGCTTTTAATGAGGCATCGCAGAAGCCGTACAGTTGAACTGTGTCTTGCTCTTCTATCTGATACCATCTTTGTATTCTAAACTGGTTGATGTTTTGTAGCTCTGCTTTAATTTTTTCCCACTCAGTGCTTATTTCAACCGGAAGGTTGAAATGGTCATCCCACTGAATATTGGAAAGCCAAACTCGCTTGAATAAAAGTTTTAATCTGGTTGTAATCGGTGCTAACCAACCGAGTGGATCAAATATCTTTGAAATGTCTGATAGTAATGAACGTTTGGTATGTTGTTCCGTTGGTTTCGTTTTGCTTATTTTTAGCTCGAACGAGAATGTATCTTCATTGGGGTTCCATTTCAGCCCGAGCGTCTTTGTTGATTCTGCTTGCTTGAAATCGAATGATGGTTGACTTGAGGACGCTCTGCTGACGTTTTGAAGTAATTCTTCGTTGTTAGCTGACCATTTACGTAAGTTGAAACCTCCCGACCGTAGTAACCGGATCAAATCGCCTTGCAGTTGTTTGGCTGACGATAATGTGAAGCTTCCACTTACAAGGTCATCCATATAGAATTCTTCTTGCAATGCTTGTGCTGCCCTGCTGTGCTGATACTTGTGGCCTTCATCAGCTGCCAACTGTTTCAAAGTCATCATAGCTAAGAATGGAGCTGCTTTCATGCCGTAAGTGACTGTCCTGATTCACGTAAACGTTGATCAGGACAATTCCTCCATAGTATCTTCTGATAGGCTTGATGTTCAGTGTTGCAAAGTGTCTGTCTGTGTGTGTGTATTTTTTCTATATCCGCCGTATATGCGAACTGATATTGCCTCCATCGCAAGATCAGTGACATGAGGTCTTGCTGTAAATTCGGGCCACGCTTCATGAGGTCATTCAAAGTATAGCCCGTGGATGTTTTCGCCGATGCATTGAATACTACTCTTAACGCCGTAGTTGTAGAATCGGCGCGCTGAACACAATGGTGAGGTAAATAGCAAGTCGGTGTCAAGTTACTAGTACACTCGATCATATGGTTCTGCGCTTGATATTCATGAATGAACTGTCTGTATGCTTCTGCTAATTGTGGCTGTTTGCAAAATTTCCTCTCAAGTTGCCTGAATTGTGCCAAAGCCATCGGTTTTGTAGCTCCTAGCTTTTCTTGAAAGTTTGGTTCGAAGGGTAGCTCAACAATGTAACGACCTTCTTCGTCGCGAGTTGTTGTGTTCTTGTAGTGCTGCAAACAATCCAGATCATCCTGCGACATTCCTGAGTTTTCTACGATGTCTTCTACTGTCCAAAATTGTTGAATGTCTTCAATGTTATTCATCACAACGTTGCATTGAAATGTTGTTTGCACGGTTCCACATAAAATCCAGCCCAAACGTGTTTGCTGTGCGACTGGTTGTAATTTGTTGTGCCTGATGATACCTTCTTGGATTATGTTTGAGTATATCTCAGCTCCTAGTAGAATGTCTACAGGACGACTCTCATGAAAATCTGGATCGGCTAATGGGATATCTTTTATGAATGTCCATGATTTTGGTTTTGTGAATGATTTGTTTGGCAAATTGTTGATTAAATTGCGCATAATCAAAACATCGGTGTCAAATGTATAATCACCGTGAATGGCACTGCACGTGATTCGTATGACACCTTTGCAATTATTTTCTTTCGCCTCAACACCAAAAATGACACTTTTGCAGCGGCCACGCGGTTTAGTTTTTGTGCTGCTTTTTCCGTTATCAGGGATGTTTGTAAACCCTGATCAAGGAGTGCTCTTAAAGTTATCAGGGACCCATCATATGCTTGCACTTTGATTAATGCTGTGGTAAGCAGAGTTTCTGTTACATCTTCTTGAGACACGTGGTTGCTGCTGTCGCTTGTTGTTTTCTTACTATCAGTGGCAGCTGTCGTTTGTTGGACTGAGTTGCTGTTTGATTTCTGTCCACCCCATTTGCCGTAAGCGTCGTGAAGAAGTGTATAATGATCTGAGTTGCAGACGCGGCATGTTTTTCTTGACGCACATTCCTTGCCATTCGTATGTACATTTAGGCAGTTTTTGCATAAATTGTATTTCGCAACTGCTTTGCGTTTTGCGTCAGGTTGTAATTCGAGGAATGTTTTGCACGAAAACAACTTATGCTCTTGATTGCAATGTGGACAACAACACTTTCGATGTCTTTTGTCAATGAGTTTGATTTATACTTATTGTTTTTGTTCTGCTTAGCGCTGAACGCTTTAAACGAATGAAATTTCTTGTTATTCTGTGCAGGCTCTGACTGAGATGGTTTTGCTGTTTCTGGTCTACGACGAGATGATTCCCATGATGTAAATTTTCCTTCTAGAAAATCGAGAAAGTCTGCTATGTTGGGTAGCTCACGCGGCTCCACCAGTGACTCCAAGTAGTCGTTATGAGTCACAGTATCCAACTTTTGTGAAAGCAAATGAACCAATATTGGGTCCCACGATGACGTGTCTACACCAAGGTTCTTGATTGCATTGATGCATTCTTTCGTCGTGTCGTGGAGTTTTTTGACTGATGCTGCTGATAAATGTTGAGTGATAGGAACACCGAGCAATGAATTGAGATGTGACGTGAAGATCAGTTTTCTGTTGTTGTATCTGCGGTTAAAGATTTCCCATGCAGTCTCATAATTCTCCGAGCTGATTAATAGATGCTGAATAAGTTTCTCGGCTTCGCCTTTCACTTTACTTTTGAGAAACTGCATTCTCTGTGCGTTAGAAAGAGACGGACTCGAATGGATGGTCTCAACAAATAAATCTTTGAATGCTGTCCAGTGCTCGTAGCTACCACTAAAAGCTGGAATTTCGATCTTCGGCGTCGACCTTTCTCGGTGCGTAACTGACCTCATTTTGGAGTTAATGGTTGATTTCATTTGGTTGTAAACGAGTTCGCACGTATTGTAAGACATCTCATATTGTACGCCGGCTTCATTGGGTAAACTGTCAAGGTCCCAATAAAGTGAATCAACTGCTTTCCACCTTGACTGTAACACCTTTAGGGCGTCTTCAAACTGCCAATTTTCTTTGAGGTGGTCCACATTGATGTTTGATGCGGTTCTTTGAAACGCTTTGATATTGCTCCTTTGTTTGCGTAGCATCTCGTCTGTTTTGCTGTTTTTCGCAATCTCAGCTATTTCAGGCACCTTTATTGAAAGGGGTGGTTGGTTACCTAGTCCAGCTCCACCTGCGCCTTGTTCTTGAAGGAGTTTTGGCTCCGATGAATGCGAGGGCGACGGTGCCTGCTCGAAAGTAAAGGCTGACGGCTTTAATACGGGTGATGCTGGTTTTTGTTCTTGAGCTAAGTACTTGACAAAGAATTCCCTAGTGCTTCTGTAAAATTGTTTTGTCTATTCATGGGAATCTTGCACAAAGTATTGATGAGAAGGATCTTCGCGTTCGCGAATCTTCTCGTGGTTATTTTGAAATTCCGCCCAATACTTGTCGGGAAGGTCTATCTTCTTCTGCACACTCGGTCGGGAGTCTTACGGCTTCCTCCGTCTTTTTTGAAATTGACCAGAAGTTTATGCATTGCCTCCATGACTTGATATTGAGTTTGAATAACTCCCTCCATGATGGATAAAATTGTGACAATTACCTTATGTCTCCAAATCTGTTTCCGACGATACTGCCGATGTGCTTCGGTGATCTCTTAAATTTGCTGCTACTAGTGCAATGATCTCCGCGGTCCGTATCCTCTGTCAAGGTGATGCTTCCCTTTTTGAGCTGGTCAGATGCTGCTTCTGGTCGGCCAGTCCAACTGAATCAGCACCGCACAAAAGAACGCGGAACACTTGAGGCTCGAAGGACCAAAAAGATGTATGCGCTGCTGAATGGGTCGCACACACCTTGTATGTTAGCTTGAATGATAAGTCACGGATAGCCAAAGATGATGGTTTATTGAATTATATTTAGCTACCACGTAACTAATGCTTTAGGAATGTTGTGTGAATGAGTACAGCTGACTATGAACGCTGATCGTGTACTGTCGCCTTACACTATAATTTGTGCAAGGCAACGGAAAAGTGCTGATCTATGCAATGCGCGTGTTATATCTACTAATATTTTTATAATTCTTAGCATTATATTTTTAATTATTTAAGTGAAATTAAGATAACCTTGATTCCGAAAGTTGATTCGGTTGTAATTCAAATCATAAAATCATTGTTAAAACCACTTTTACACTATTTATTTTACAATTACAGTTTATTCAATACATTTATATCGCTTTAATTAAGCAAAGAGTAGTTTAATTGACCAATTTTGTATACGTATTCTCTGAACTGATGGTTCGATGACGTCAGTTGTTTGCGACTGCCTATAAAAGCGAGAGCCCAACGCCTTGTGGGGGCGCAGAGACACCGTTTGGCACTCGCCGCGTGCGGTCGTGTTCAAAGCGCTCCGCTCCCGGTTTAGTGTCCCTCGCTGTCGCTCTCGTTGCGTTTACGTAACGGCTCTCTAGTAGTCGCCCCGACTACATCCGATCTTTTGATTAATTTCAATTAATCGAATACAAGATCCCACCAACTGCCTTTTTCAAGGCTACTACTATTTCTTTAACGTTGTTAAGTCCTAGAGTCACTAGGCCCCTTATGGGCTAAAACCTCAGTTTCGAGGTCCTCGGTGGAAACCTAACTGGTGCCAACGAAACCGAGTGGGGTGTTGACCCAATCACACCGGCCGAACCCCTTCAGGGCTAGGCAGTCAATTGGACGGGTCCCAGTTTACCGGCCTTGGGTGGTCTCCTAGTCGGGGCTGGTGACAGTTTTCCTTCCACAGCTTGCACACTGGTGTCTTTAGGGTGTCTCTACACCCTTCGCGCCAGTATAGCATAGTCCCGTCGCACAATAAGACTGGCGACGGGTTTCTCAGCTTAGGTCGTTCCGTTAGGCTTAGGTCACCTCCCTGTCTACACCCGACAGGGAGGGTATAGGGCACACTCCCCCGGGCCCATCCACCTGGGGCTAGGTATAGGGTATAGGGAAAACACTCTCACCATTTCACGGATTTAATCCGTTCCCCAAACCCCTACTAGGGCAGACTCTGCCATAGTCAATTTTATCAAAGAGGTCCTCCTCAAGGACCTCGATTTTCAAGCCAAATATGGCAATGCATCCCCCTCCCCAGTCGGCGATTCGAGTTCACTCGATGAGCCGGCCAACTCTCCAGTGTCCATGGACACTGAAGAGGTTTCGGGCAAACGCGCCCACGACTCGACAGATGATGACTCACCATCCATCTCAGAGTCCTCCTCCTCCCAGTCCTCTGACGATTACGGCTTCACCGTCGCGTCAAGCAAAAATAAAAGGAAGAAGAAAAAAGCCTCTTCTTCTCCCTTAAACAAAAAAGCAGCGGTCTCTACATCGGCCGCTACCCCCGCCCCCACCTCCCTGGCCTCTCGCGCCGCTACCCCCACCCCGATCACCCCGCGGACCTCCCGCGCCGCTTCCCCCACCCCGCCCGCTAGCCACAGCGCCGGCGCCACTACTTCCGCCCCAAGGAAGATACCCCCTCCACCCCCTGTGTTCATTCAGGACAAAGGGAAATGGACGGACATTTCTAAGTGGTGCACCGATCTAAAAATCGGTTTCACCACTGCAAAGTCCACCCAACAGGGTATCAAAGTCACAGTCCCTACGTCCAAGGACTACAGGGACCTCACCCGCGTACTCCGGCAGAGAGGTGTGTCTTTTCACACCTACTCCCTCCCGGAGGAACGCCAAACCCGGGTTGTCATCCGCAGGGTTCCTAAGGAAATCCCTGTTGTAGACATTAAGGCGGACCTCGAGGCACAGAACATCCCTGTGTCCGACGTCCACCGCATGCACCGCGCTAGAGGTCAAATCGCTTTTGACATGATCCTCGTAGTCTGTCCCCCTGTAGAGGGGCTTAAGCACCACCCTATCTTTTCACTGAAGGCTATCTGTGGTCTCACAGGCCTTCTCATCGAAAAACCCCGCAAGAGCGGGTCGTCGGGCAATGCCACCGTTGCCAAATATATGGCCACTCCCAGGCTCACTGCCACGCTAAACCCAGGTGCGTCAAGTGCCTGGGTGACCATGGCACCTCTGATTGTCCCCGTCCAAAAGACCGTTCCCTATGCACGGAACCCCCCAGCTGCGTCCTCTGCGGTGAATCCGGGCACCCAGCCAACTATCGTGGCTGCCCTAAGGCCCCCAAGTCATCCTCTCCCAAACTAGCTAAGCGTGCAGACGCCCGCCAGCAAAGGGAATCCCCGTCCCAGAACCCCCCGGCCCAGCTCCCTGAGCGACTAAGCCCCCAAAGGCCTAGTCCTTGGAACCAGCTGAACCACCAGCGAGCTTTTCCTGCTCTCATGGCAGCCTCTCAGCCGCCTCCCTCCCCCGCCCCCGCCAGGGTGGACCCCCGACTATGCCCCCCCGCGCTACAAGCTGTGGCCGCCAAGGCTCCCACCCCCGCTTCTAAAGCGGCTCCCGCCGCTTCAGCCCCCTCTCCTCCCACCAACTCTACCCTGTCAGCAGGTCTCGATCCGTTCAACGTGATCAGCAGCACCTTCCTGACCTTCCTCACTCCCCGTGCCAAGCAAATGGCACAAGAGATCACCGCCGCAAAAGCCTCCGGCGATCTCTTCCGCATACAGGCGATATATAACGCGTACCCTGAGATTACGCAAGCCCTAATTTCCTTTGTCTCTAAACCGTAATGGATAAAGACAATGGCGCCGATTCCCTTGTTCACAAACTAAACTAAATTTAAGTTCAGTGCATCTTTTTCTTTCCATTTCATAAAGAAAAGGACAGAAGATAAAATTAATGTTAGTTTAGTCCTGTCAGATTGAGATACTCAATAGACAGCTTAGACGTGATTTAAAACATGGCGACTAAACATACGTCAATTTACGTCATGCGCTGACTAATTTGACAGGACTAAACTAATATTTCTCCTCTGTCCTTTTCTTAATGAAATAGTAAGAAAAAGATACACTGAACTTAAATTTTGTTTAGTTTGGTAACAAGGGAATCGGCGCCAATATCACGCGAACGAAACCCCGATCCCTTAAATTGGCATCCTTCAATGCCAATGGCCTCCCACAACAAAGAGCCGAGATTGCCACCTTCCTCCGCGATCATCAAATTGATATTCTTCTCGTTCAAGAGACTTTCCTCAAACATTACCACCGTAGCCCTGGTATTGCGAACTATCGTATTGTTCGTAATGACAGGACGAGATGCCACAAAGGCGGCACTCTAATCTATTATAAAAAGGCTCTATACTGCATCCCTATGGATCCCCCCCCCCCTCTCACGAATTGAAGTGTCCATCTGCCGTCTAGGCATGTCAGGCCATCAGCCGATCACCCTAGTGTCTTACCTCCCTCCCCAACACGGCACAGAAGACCCACAGCTTCTGTCTGACGACATTTCCATCCTTCTTGGTTTGAGCGACTCTGTTATCATAGCGGGTGACCTCAACGCCAAACACCCTGCTTGGAACAGTGTCACGACCAATAGCAGAGGCAAACACCTCTTCAACCTCTGTCCCTTACTCAACTTCGATGTCATTGGACCTATGTTTCCCACTCACTTTCCCCATGACCCCAACCATACCCCAGACGTCCTGGATGTGGGGCTCTTGAAAAATGTCAACCTACGGCTAGACACTATAGAAGTGGTACATGAGCTTACCTCAGACCACCGACCAATCATCTTTCGGTTGGCCCCTCGCACCGGCCTCACTGACCCCGACCTACCCCCCCAGACAAAAGTGGTAACGGACTGGAGGAAAGTAAGGGATTCCCTGAACTCCACCACATCCCCCCACTTAGACACCATCCCCGGTCACTTCACCTCTATCGCAGACACGACGGCCGCGATCGACTCATTCACGGAACACGTACAGTCAGTCATGAACGATTGTTCTAGGGAGATTCCAGCGGCGGACGCGACCGTCGCTGGAAGCTGCCTGACGACGTGCGTGAACTGCTGAATGAGAAGAACGCGGCTGTCCGTGCCTACAGCAACTTCCCCTGCAGTGCTAACAAAGCCCATATGCGTTACTTACAGCGTTCTGTTAAGTCACGTATATCGGAGTGGCGTGAAGCCAGCTGGGACAAGATGCTAAGCGAACTAGAGCCCACTCACCTGGCCTTCTGGGACCTTCAGAGGAAACTCAGATCCAAGGAAGTAGTCTCCATACCACCTTTGGTCCGCCCCGACAAATCCATCGCCTTCGAAGACGATGAAAAGGCCGAGTGTCTAGCCATTAGCCTCGAAGCTCAATGCTCTCCCAGCACTCAACCAGTAGACCAAGCTCACCTCTTGCAGGTCGATGCGGAAGTCGAACGTAGAGTCTCCCTCCCGCCAGTCGAAGACCCTGATGATCCTCTGCCTCCCGTCACTCCAGACGAAGTGCAGGATATATCAAGGGTCTCAAACCCAGAAAGGCCCCCGGTTCAGACGGGATCACCAGTAAGGTGATCCAACTCCTCCCTGCCCCTCTGATATTGCTACTGGCCACCATCTTCAATGGCGCTATGAGCAACAACCTTTTCCCACAATCGTGGAAAGAAGCCACCGTCATTGGCATCCATAAGCCCGGAAAGCCCAGGTCTGAACCGACGAGTTACCGTCCCATTAGTCTGCTCAAAGTCCTTGGTAAGATCTACGAGAGGCTTATTTATAAGCGACTCAGATCCTACGCTGAAAACAAGGGCCTCATTCCCGACGAGCAATTCGGTTTTCGAACCCAACACTCCTGTGTTCAACAAGTCCACCGCATCACCGAACATATCCACTATGGATTTTGTCGTGGTATGATGACTGGTGTTATCTACTTCGACATAGCGAAAGCGTTCGACAAAGTCTGGCACAGTGGCTTAATATATAAGCTGTACCAACTCGGTGTGCCAGACCGTCTCGTTCTCATCCTACGGGACTTTCTGTCGAACCGCACCTTCGGCTACAAAATCGAAGGAGCTCTCTCGCCCCCCCACCCCATCAAAGCAGGAGTCCCCCAGGGCTCTGTACTTGCCCCCCTCTTATTCTCGCTGTACACTAGCGATATACCTAGAGACGCTAAGTCCCAACTGGCTCTGTTCGCAGACGACACAGCCATCTACTTCACTGGCCGCAGCCATATCCAACTACGGCTCCGTCTCCAAACAGCAGTCAACAAGCTGGCTGCTTGGTTTAGGAAATGGCGTATCGAGGTAAATCCCGGTAAAAGCCAAGCTGTCCTCTATAGGAAAGTTAGACGCTTACTCAACCCACCTCCACCTATCACCATGTTTGGCAAGCCGATCCCCTGGGAAAAGCGAGCTAAATACCTAGGTGTCATCCTAAATCAAAATCTCACCTTCAGAGAGCACATAAAGTCGGCCCGTTCGCGAGCCGCTTTCGCTCTCAGCTGTCTCCACTCCGTCCTCAATGCACGCAGTAAGCTGTCACTGAAGTGCAAAATGCGCCTGTACACAGCGTGTATCCGTCCCATAATGACCTATGCTTGTGTAGTCTTCGCTCAAGCTAGGCCTAGTTATATCCATAGGATGCAGACCCTCCAAAACCGCTTCCTCCGCAAGGCCACAAACTCCCCTTGGTTCGTTCGTAATGAGATCCTCCATGTTGATCTCAAAATCCCCACTATCCAGCAGTTCATGAAACGCCTTTCCAAGCGTTTCTTTGACTCAGCCGCTAAACACCGCAACCCTCTGTTGGTAGCGGCCGCAAACTACATCCCCTCCAAAATTAGTAAAGTTCGCCGCCCAAGGCATGCTCTCGTAGACCCCGATGACCCCATAACCCTCCTCCAAGAGTGTGATAGGGCCACCAGTACAGTACGTAGAATTAGAAAACCGTCATTCGTTTAGTGTACTTTAGCTATTTTCATAGTGTAATGTCGTACGGTATTCTATTGTGGGGAAATGCCGCTGATATTCAGACTATCTTTGTTTTGCAGAAGCGAGCTGTTCGATCAATTTATAAATTAAGTCCGAGACACTCGCTCAGAGACAAATTTAAAGATATTAAAGTTATGACTGTGCCTTCTCAGTATATTTATAAAAATCTTTTATATGCCCATAAAAATATAAAATTGTTTAAAAAATACAGTGATATCCATGATATAAATACTAGGAACAAACACAAATTTGTTGTACCTATAACAAGGCTCAAGAAAATAGGTGGCTCGTTCAGATGCCAATGTATACGCTTTTACAATAAAGTTCCAAGCCCCGTTCAAGATCTAAGCCTTAATAAATTCAAATCATTCATTAAACGTAAGTTGTGCCAGAAAGCCTTTTATACCGTTAAGGATTATTTCGAGGACAAAAAGGCTTGGGATTAAGGTGCTTCCAATTTTTTACATATTTAATGTTTTTATTTTTATTTATATTTTTTTTTTCTGTCTTGTTGTTGTTTTTTTTTGTTTTATTATGTACACTAAGCTCCAGAGAAACGGAACCCCCCTTGGTTAATGACATCAAACCGCTTAAGTTTTTTGTGGTATAACGTGAACGGCGCGTTGGTCTAGTGGTTAAGACTGCGGCTTAGCAATACGATGGTCACGAGTTCAAATCCGCGAATGAGATGTTTGATTTTTTCTAATTTAAGTTCTTTATTTATTTATTTATTATTATTTTTTAGGTTATTATGTGATTTTCATTAATTATTATTTAAGAAATCAAATGTTTAATTAGGAATGAGGTTTGTAAGAAAAGCTAGGCATGTTGCATAAACAATATTCATTTATTTCTTTATTTACATTTCTAGGACTTCATGGAATCCACTTCCTGGTTGAGTATACAGTTTTCTATCTGTGTTAAATTGGGTTTATTTACTTAGAATATTAACTAAACACAAAATAAATACCCTGGGTGAGGTATAACGGTTCGTTTATAGATATTTCTAGAAACATAACTACAATATTTATTTATTTAAAGTTGTTTCAGTTTTTTCTATATTTTTTCGTATTATATACTTGTATATACTAGTATATATTAGTGTTAGTTCGATAAAATGTAAATAAAAGTATATAGAGAAAAATAACGTGCTATGTATTTTTAAAGTTGTGAAAACATAATTTTTTATACTCTGTATGATCTTATGGGACAAAAACCCTTGTTAAAAAAATGAAATGTTGTCATTCGTGCCTGTGAATTACAGAGGAAGAACCAACATGCTAAACTATACAGTATAGCAATATACATCTTTCTCTTTTATCACATTTTCTTATAACCCATTTAACACAATATTATAGAAAAATATGTGAGGTCAGATATGCACCATCTGACATCTGACGTTAACACATTAAAAGACTACTTGTAAACAGGAGTAACTGGATTAATATTAATAAAGGTTGTTTATTTTTGATTAACTACTAATGATCCCACAAATATTGGGAATTATTAACACTTGATCATGTTCCAATGAAATTTTATCAGATAAGTTACACAATGAATCTGCTGAGTAAAACCCTAATAATAACGAAGAGGATGACCGTCACTGTCTATCACTTCTTGAAGAGGACTTCGTGCCCAAAACCATATTAAAGCATGCAGCACACACGCTACATCAGTGCTAAGCGACACTCCAAAAGTTTCAGCACTTGAACGCGTAGTTTTGAAGGGTTCCACCGAGTGAACTTCCACAATGTTACGGTGTCGCTCCGATTCATTAGTGTAAACAATTGGACGAGGGCCTTGGCGATCACATTTCACATCACCCGTCGCTTGATACCTTTGTATCCATCTACGAACTGTTTTTCTCTGTAATGAAAATGATAATATTAGAAATACATTAAAAAAAAAACAACTTGTAAGTAATAGTGCAATAAATCTTACCGTTATGCCCATATCTCGTGCTATTTTCTTTATGCTTTGTTCTTGTTCTCAGAGAACAACAATTTTAGCCTTGAAAAAAGTAGTTAATCGCACCATACTATCGGTTAATAAAATCGACTGTTCAAAAACTTAATAAATCGGATAATATTACGACGAAGATATTACACACAAGCGGATCGGCACGAAAACGAAACGATTTGTAAAGTAATTATACCCTCAATCACAGTTTAGTAAATAAGGCGAAGAAGTATTCTAAATTCAACCTTAACTCGCAGTTCATACAGCAGTTAAGTTTCTGAAGTAAAATGACGGTAGTGCAATAATCGGAATCAAGCACATTCTATTCAACCAAACAAGAAATCTATGCTAATTTCAACCTTATCTTTTAGTTAATTGAGGAGTTACGTGGATGTTGAAATTTAAACCTTAATACCTCGAAGATTAGGCCGTTATCAACCTTGTTCGATAAAAGGAGTAATGCTGTTAGAATTTTCGTTGAGATTGACAACTGAGCCAATAGCCTAGTGGTATAAGGCGCGGTCTAAATGATCGGCTGGCGTCTGATGATGCGGGGTCGTATCCTCAACCGTACGTAAAGTGTCTTTTTAACCGACTTCTAAAAAAGGAGGAGGTTCTCAATTCGGATGTTTGTATTTTTTTTTTTTTTTATGTTTGTTCGCGCATAGCTCGGTCGCTTGCCAACCGATTTGAAAAATTCTTTTTTTGTTAGATAGGGTATACTTCCCAAATGGTCCCATGAAAATTCTATCGAAATCGGACAAGCGGTTTTTGAAAAATCATCAAAAATCTAAAAATTTTTTGTTTAAAATTCCGTGCAGATTACGTGAAACTTCGTGGAGCACTTCCGCCGTCTGGCTCCCAGACTGGAGCGGGCCGGGGCTGCCTTGAGGCGGCTCCTGCCCAATCTAGGGGGACCAAACGCCTCCTGCCGGAGGCTCTATGCGGGGGTCGTGCGGTCCATGGCCCTTTATGGGGCACCGGTGTGGGCGCGTTCACTGCGGCTTCGACCAGCCCGCCGGTTCAAAGCGTCCCAAAGGGTCATGGCTGTCCGAATGATCCGAGGATACCGCACGGTCTCCGCGGAGGCGGCGAGCCTCCTTGCCGAATTGCCGCCATGGGATCTGGAGGCCAAAGTCCTCACCCACATATGGGAATGGCGAGAGGAGGCAAAACGCCGGGGCGTTACTCCGCTGCCGCGAGAAATCACGGTACAGCGGACAGAGTTAGCGGGAGAGCGGCGGGATCTCATGGCGGCATGGAGAGTGCGATTGTCGCAACCCAGTGCTGGGCACGCCACAATAGCAGCGATTAGTCCCCTCTTTGAGGAGTGGCTAGAGAGGCGCCACGGCGCCCTCACCTTCCGCCTGACGCAGGTCCTCACCGGACACGGTTGTTTCGGGAGGTTCCTGTTCAGGATAAAGCGGGAGGAAACCCCAGGGTGTCCCCACTTTGACGGCATGGTTGGCGCAGTGGTTAAGCGATTGACTGCTGCGCTGCGTGTCGCGGGTTCTATTCCCGCTCGGAACAAATATTTGTATGACCTACATGTATTTGTTCCGAGAGTTACAACAAAAAAAAAATTGTATATAAGTAGTTTATCAGCCATCTTGTTACCATAACACAAGCATTAGGTTGCTTAGCTTGGGACAAATGGTGCTGTGTGATGTGGATCGCCCGGAGGACACGGTGGAGCATACGGTGGAGGTCTGCCCGACTTGGGCGGAGCACCGCCGTGTCCTCGTGGCGGCGATCGGCGGCGGCGATCTCTCGCGTCCGGCCCTGGTCCAGGCCATGGTACGGAGCGAGAGTGAATGGGAGGCCGTTACCTCCTTCTGCGAAGCAGTAATGCTCGCGAAGGAGGAGGCGGAGCGCGTGAGGGAGAGGCAATCTCGGCGCCCTCACGCCCCTAACCGCCGCAGGAGACGCCCTGGACGGGAGTCAACAGCCGACTTCCGGCCACCGTAGGCGTGGGCCTGCGGGCGGTGAGTAATGGGTAGCTCACCGTCCGATCAGGACCAGGCCCGTGTCGGAAGGCGCGTTGTGTTCCACGCGCGCCTCAAAGAGATGTCAGCAAATGGAGGGGCCCGATAGGGCCGAAGCCTGCCAGGGTAGTGGGATAGTCCGAAAGGGTTACCGCTGCCCTGGAACAGAAAGGGCTAAGGAAGGAACACGGATGGGTTTTAGTCAGTAAGAGTCTGACACTGCCTTCCGCTCCACCCAGAGCGGGAGGGGTCATTTGATGATTTCCCATCCAAAAAAAAAGGCCACTCAATCGTTGTGAACGTTCCTCTTCAGTTTCATTGGCTAGTCGAGCGTGTATTAAAGAAAGACGATGGTCGTGATCTTCTTGACTTTCATTAGCCAATCAAGTATGTGTTAAAGATAGACGGCGATCGTAATCTTCTTGACTCTCGTTAGCTAATCGATTGCGAATTAAAGATATACGATGATCGTAATCTTCTTGGCTTTCAGTGGCCAATCGAGTACGAATCAAACTAAGACGACGATTATAACCTTCTTGACTTTCCTCATTCAACCTACGTAACATGTAGGTCCTCTGTTTTGACAGTCTGTTTTCGCGCTGGTCAGGGTTCTCATTCGAAATGCGTTGAGCATTTCTTTCTCTAATTTCTTTTAATCGTTTTCCTTTTTCATTATCAGTTTCAGTTCGACGCCGTTTTCTCATACGAGAAGCATCTTTACTAGGCCTACCCATATTTTTATAAGATTAAAAATATGTCACTAAAAATTAACAAATAAAAAAATTTTTTGCAAAAAAAACCGACTTCAAAAAACCCTAAAAGCACTAAAAAGTTAAAAATAATACTATAACCTACCTATATTAATAAACCTAACCTAACCTACGATTAACCTATACTAAAATTTAACAATTTTTTGAAGTCGGTGCCAAGCAATATACGATAACTAAATTACTAATATACCTACAGACTAAGGCCAGAAAAAACAAAACATAAATCTTACAGTTTCTAAATATTCATTCAAATCGGAAAACAACAAAAATACTTTAAGATAGATTTCCTAATACCTAATAGGTATTTAATTTACCCAAAGAAAAAAGATACTAACGTTAATTAACCAACTTAATAATAATAATAATATATTTTTACATACAAATCAATAAAATCAGAGCAAACACAGTTTACACAATGCAACGACGCAAGAAAAGCAAGGAGTTCGACGATTAACTTTTTGGAGGCATGAGGAACAGGGTGTAAAGTTCACTCATCCTCCATAGAAAAGGGAGGATCCTCCGACCAGATGGGTGTTATGTCGTGTTATGTCTGGCGGGCAATTGCCCAACGATTGATATTGGGAAATTGTATCTATGCTAATTGCACGGTAAACTCTGCTTGCGAGATGCAGGATTTGCGTGACGTCAGTATGACGCGTTGTTCGCATGTGGCGTTGTAGATACCGCTACATCACTCCCCTCCGGAGACCGGAGGTCGATAGTTGGCTGAGTCTTGTATCTTGCGATGTTTGCCAGGCCAGCTGAGGTTCCAGTGAGTCGGAACCGGTTGCCGCATAGTTCACGGTGAGTCGGAACTGTCTGCGGAGATGCCCCAGTGAGTCGGGGTGGATGGCGCTGCGTTATACTCCAGTGCGTCTGTTCCTGACGTCACATCGGGCCACATACCACACCGCTATCGCGAGCTTCCCCACTCCTGCCACTCATTCGCCGACACCTTGAGCGTGCGCACACAAGCGGTCGTCTCCATATTTTTGTAATCAGCATCCAATAAAGTCAATGTAATATCGTAGTTTTTTTATTACCGAAGTCAAGACCACCAGCAGCACACCTGGAGCTTGACACTCAACATATGGTCCTTCGAGTTAAAGAAAATCGCCGTTTTTGTGCTACGTACGCGCCTCCTGTGGACTTTGGACTGGCCGTCCGTACCGCGCTCTCGCCCGCTGTAGAGGACACTTAAAGGACAGTCTACCCAGAGGGACAATATACTGAGTGAGTCCGTTCCATTATCCTTTTCTACTTTCCTGTCTTTTTGCGTTGGCATCCAGGAATGTTAAAATAGTGCTATACGGATCAGGCATACATTGATCTCTTCATATATTGCTTACCTACCTAGTCAGTGGTAGTTTCTACTATCAAATCATCTTCATTTTGCATAATAACATCTCATAATTTCTTTGAACATTCCTTTGTTCGCTTGGCGCACGTGTTTGCCAAACGCGTAAACAACCTCATTAGTGTTTTTTTCGATATTGTACTTATTGCACCGGTTAGCTCGCCGGGCTCATTAGCAATATCAGCTGATTTTACCGTAGGCTTGGCCAGCTGTTTACGCATAATTTTATAACTTACATTACATTGATTTCTTTGTCTTCGCTTGCACTTCAGATTTTTTTTCTTTGCCATTTTGTTTTCTTTACCTACCTTCTCATTATGTCTGATGCAAAATTAAGGGAACTTGTAAAGAGGCGTGGTGGCTACAAAGCAAAGCTTACGCATTTCAGTAACTTTTTAAGATTAATACCAAGCACGGAACATGATTTAGACAGCTTCCAAGCAGCAGAATTAAAACATCGTCTTAGTTTAATGGAGACATTATATAAGGAATTCGACGTGTTACAGACAGAGTTGGAGCTGTTGTCGGAGGATGCAGACGAAATGTATGACGAGAGGGAGCAGTTCGAGACGCAGTACCACGCGCTGGTGGCCCGCGCGAGGGCAAGTCTCGCCCCCGCGCGCGCCTCCTCGCCCGCGCTCGCGTCTGCCACCACCGTCGATGACGTCGCGCGCCACGGCTCTGGCTGCAGGCACGACTTCGTTCGGTTGCCTAAGATAGACTTGCCTCACTTCGACGGGGACTATCAGCACTGGCTTGAATTCCGAGATACGTATCTTTCCCTTATTCATCACAATGACAGCATACAAGACATTAACAAATTTCACTACTTACGCGCTGCCTTAACCAGCAGTGCGTCATTAGTGATAAAAAGCATTGATTTCAAAGCAGATAACTATGCTACAGCTTGGCAGTTATTATCCGAAAGGTATGACAATGAAAGATTACTTGTTAATAATCACGTACAGGCCTTATTTAACCTTGAACAAATTCAACATGAATCTTGCAAATCGTTAAGGAACATGATTGACGTCACAAATAAAAACCTTCGTGCTTTGTCAACTTTAGGGCAGCCTTCTGAGCAAGGAGGTCTAGGGGAAACCCTTATAATACACATGATGTCAGAAAAACTTGACAAGGTCACACGAAGGGAATGGGAAGAATATAAAAATAATATAGATGCCTTTCCAAATTTAAAACACTATATTAAATTTTTAACAAACAGAGCAGATTTACTTGAATCCTTAAATTATAATAAAAACACAACAACAACAAAAAACACAAACGAAAACAACAAAACTAAAAACTTCCTTACAACAACTAAATCTAAAAATAATAAAAATTCAGACAATGTCAAATGCCCTATGTGTTCTCAAAATCACTTTTTATTCAGTTGTCAGCCTTTCAGAAATCTTGACATAGAAGCACGCATTAAAAAAGCTTCAGAAAGCAATGTTTGTATGAATTGCCTTCGACCTGGTCATACCGAAAAGCGTTGCAGTCTCTCGCATTGCAAATACTGCAAGATCAGACACAATACCCTCTTACATAGGGAATCAGCAGAACAACAGACAGGGGAAAACATTGTTTTGTCAACAAACGTCGTATTACCCTGTTCAGGAATTAATCAGGTTCACATTTTGCTATCCACAGCCTTGGCAAAGGTGACAGACGTCAATGGAGAGCTTCATACTGCCAGACTCCTGTTGGACAACGGCAGCACCTCCAACTTCATCACCGAAGAGCTCTGTGGGAAGCTCGGCCTGGTAAAGCGCAGCACTAGCTCCACCGTCTCAGGTATAAACGGTCAAGTTTCCAGTACCTCAGAAAGCTGCAGTCTTCATTTGCGGTCTTGCAATGGTGGCTATCAGGCGAAAGTAAGCTGTTTTGTTTTACCAAAGATCACACAATTGCTGCCTGGCTCTTATGTAGATAAAAGGTGTATTACCATCCCGCCAGGTATTCAATTAGCAGATCCATCATTCAATGTGCCGACTGCTATCGATATTTTAGTAGGTGCTGAGGTATTCTGGGACGTCTTAGGTTCCGATACCATTAATTTAGGCAATAATCAACCTAGATTACAGTCATCCAAACTGGGTTGGCTTATTTCGGGCCGCGTTAGTCGGTCTCGTCTTCGTACACAACCTTCTGTTTGTCACTTTCTTTCACATGAGGAGTCAGATCAGCTGACTCGCTTCTGGGAACTTGATACGGTGTCGTCTGCAAACTGTTTCTCAACAGAAGAACAGGCTTGTGAAAAACACTTTCAAGAGACCACACGTCGGGATACGCATGGTCAATTCGTTGTCACCATACCATTGAAGGACTCGCTCGAGTGCTTAGGTGACTCTTACGCGATGGCAAAGCGTCGTTTCCTCTCCTTAGAGCGTAGATTTGAGCGGGATTCCACATTTAAAAATAGATATTTGCAATTCATGCAAGAATATATTGACCTTCATCACATGACAGAACATTCAAAACCAAATCATTCAGATATTAATTATTTTATGCCTCATCATGGTGTTGTGCGCGAGTCAAGTTCTACCACAAAACTTCGCGTAGTTTACGACGCTTCGGCCTCCAGCACCTCGGGCAAGTCCTTCAACGACATTCAGATGGTAGGTCCAACCGTACAGGAGGATCTGCTATCCATACTCCTAAGATACAGGCAACACAAGTTTGTTGTAACGGGTGACATTGAAAAAATGTATAGAGCCATTTTAGTTGAGCCATCTCAGCGCCCGTTACAACAAATTGTTTTCAGATTCAATTCCTCAGACCCTTTAAAGACGTATGCACTGAATACAGTGACATACGGTACAGCTTCAGCCCCGTACTTGGCCACAAAATGCCTAGTTTCACTTGCAGATCAATGTTTAGACCCAAAGGTTAGTCAGTCCATCAGACGTGATTTTTACGTAGACGACTATTTAAGTGGTGGCGATTCGATTGAGTCAGTCATAAATTTATGTCAAGGGGTAGTGAATACTCTCGAGTCCGCCAAGTTTAAGCTTAGAAAGTGGCAATCAAATAGTCCGAAGATATTAGAGTCAGTCACTAATATAAAAACTGAAAATCAAGATAAAAAATTAAACCTAAATGACACTCCTAGCAAAACGCTTGGGCTATACTGGGACTGTAAAACAGACAGACTATTCTTTTCTATAGATTTAAAACTAACTTCAAAAATTACAAAGCGTAATATTTTATCTTTAGTAAGTCAGGTATTTGATCCTATAGGCCTCGTCGGGCCATGCATAGTTCAGGCTAAACTTATGTTACAGCAGCTGTGGATACTTAAATGTAACTGGGATGATGAAGTACCCACAGAAATAAAATCACAATTCCTTGATTTCGTACAGTCACTTCCAGCTCTTAACTCTGTTCACATTCCTCGTTGGGTATCTTGTAGCAATGCTTCTTTAATAGAGCTACACACTTTCACAGACGCTTCCGAACGCGCCTATGGTGCGTGTACTTATGTCAGAACGGTAGCAGTCGATGGAACAGTTTGCGTTCGCCTTTTAGCTTCCAAAAACAAGGTCGCCCCTATAAAGCCCACTACCATACCAAGGTTGGAGTTGTGTGGTGCTTTACTGGGCACAAGACTTTTTCTGAAGGTACGTAAATCACTCACTCTAGAGTTTAATCACTGTTTCTTTTGGTGTGACTCGATGATCGTGCTTGGATGGCTGTCTACAATACCAAGTCGGCTTGATCAATTTGTCCGCAATAGAGTGAGTGAAATCCAAGAAGCTACGATCGGACAGACGTGGAGCTATGTTCCTTCTAAGAGCAACCCCGCTGATCTCACATCTCGGGGGGTGAAGGCTGATTGCATCAGCTCGTCCACTCTTTGGTGGTCGGGTCCTGATTTTCTTAATCATAGAGAAATCAAATTTCCTACATCACCTAATACACAAATCCAATCTTTACCAGAAACATCTTTACATACAACTGCTGACACACATAAACAAAACAATAACAATATATTTTCAAATTTAATTCATAAAAAATCATCATTTACATCACTCATAAGAATCATAGCCTTTATACAAAGATTTATCCATAATTGTCAAAATAAGAATAATAAAAAATCATCTTACTTATCAGTTTCAGAATTACGATCATCACATAATCTTATAATACAGGTTTCTCAACAGGAAATGTTTCCTGAGGAATATTCATGTCTTAAAACTAATCAGGCATTACATAAAAAGAATCGATTAATTAGTCTTTCTCCCTTCATTGATTCAGACAACTTAATACGCGTAGGTGGACGTCTTAACAACTCCAACTATAGTTATAACGTCAAGCATCCTATTCTTTTATGTAGCAAACATTACTTGACGAAAATTATCTTCGAAAGAGAGCATAAAACACTCTTTCACGCAGGGCCACAATTACTTTTAGCACACGTTAGACTCAACTACTGGCCTTTAGCAGGCAGAAACCTGGCTAAGCACGTAGTGCGTAACTGTGTTCGCTGCACTCGCTTCAAAGCTCAGCCTATTCAGGTCATTATGGGCAACCTGCCAAGCGATAGGACTCATCTAGAGTACCCATTTTTGAATACAGGGCTTGATTACGCCGGGCCAGTGCTGATTGCCGACCGTAAGGGTAGAGGATGTAAGCTACTAAAATCATACATTTGTGTTTTTGTGTGCTTTGCAGTCAGAGCTGTTCATCTGGAGCTGGTCTCCGACCTCACCAAGGAAGCCTTCCTTGCGGCCTTCAGCCGATTTATTAGTCGTCGGGGCAAACCTCAACGCGTGTACTCCGACAACGGCACTACATTTGTGGGAGCTTTCAATGAGCTTTCACGCTTCTTAAAGGTTTCATCTAGTAATATAGAGTCAGATCTTGCAACCAAAGACATAGAATTCAAATTTATACCTGCCTACAGCCCACATTTCGGTGGGATCTGGGAAAGTGCAGTAAAGTCCACCAAACATTTATTGCGTAGAGTCATGAGCCTAACTCATTTAACATTTGAAGAGCTCTCAACCTGTCTGATTCAGATAGAGGCTATTTTAAATTCCAGACCTTTAACACCTCTATCCACTGATCCATCAGATCTTTCTTATCTTTCTCCTTCACACTTCCTCATCGGACGATCACTCACGTCAGTCCCTCGTCCTCAGATCGCCGACGTCAATATCCAGCGGCTACAGCGCTTCGATCGAATTGAAAAACTCCGACAACATTTTTGGCAGCGCTTCTCTAATGAGTATGTGTCTCTCCTGCAGCAGAAAACCAAATGGCAGACAGCTGGGCAAGAGCTGAAAACAGGCACCATGGTCTTAGTGAGAAACACTAATCTTCCTCCTCTTCTGTGGTTGCTGGGCAGAGTGGTTGCAGTGAAGACTGGCTCTGACGGACACTGTCGAGTCGCCGACATCCTGACGAAGAAGGGCATCATAACACGTGCCTACAACAACGTATGCCCTCTTCCCGTCTCTTCAACATAATCTTGAAGACTTCTCTTCAACGCGGGGAATATGTTCCTGACGTCACATCGGGCCACATACCACACCGCTATCGCGAGCTTCCCCACTCCTGCCACTCATTCGCCGACACCTTGAGCGTGCGCACACAAGCGGTCGTCTCCATATTTTTGTAATCAGCATCCAATAAAGTCAATGTAATATCGTAGTTTTTTTATTACCGAAGTCAAGACCACCAGCAGCACACCTGGAGCTTGACACTCAACAGCGTCGGATGTCGTACAGCGCCGGGATGAGGCTGGCTGCTGCGTCGACCAGGAGAGGGTGCTCTGCTTGTTGACCGGCCGAAAATGCAGTGTGCTGTGCCGAGGTTGCTGATGAGGCTGAGGGTGATGACCAGGTATGCGCGGTCGCTGCATGCTGGTGGTCAGGATACCCGTTGAAGCCGTGGGTGCTGGCTGGCTGGGTGACTTCGCCGCTAAAGCTTGCGGGAGTGATGATGATGATGACGTCACGCTGAAGTACTTGCACGAAGGCTGCGCTGACGTTCATGCTCGGGGTCACCAGTTTGGAGGCATGAGGAACAGGGTGTAAAGTTCACTCATCCTCCATAGAAAAGGGAGGATCCTCCAACCAGACGGGTGTTATGTCTGGCGGGCAATTGCCCAACGATTGATATTGGGAAATTGTATCTATGCTAATTGCACGGTAAACTCTGCTTGCGAGATGCAGGATTTGCGTGACGTCAGTATGACGCGTTGTTCGCATGTGGCGTTGTAGATACCGCTACAACTTCAAGATCTTGAGTCACGTGAACATAATGAGCAATTGTGTAGCAACCTTACTTGTAGAAATTTCGGTAACGAAACCATAGCGCGATTCAGAAATGAGGCCTCAATGAACAACGCCATCTATCGAGCTTTGTTGTACTAAAACGGAAATATACTCTGGAATTACCAGTCGTTTCATTACTTAGCTTGGCACCGACTCAAAAAAATTGTTAAATTTTAGTATAGGTTAATCGTAGGTTAGGTTAGGTTTATTAATATAGCCCCCCCGGTGGGTTCCCGCATTGTCGAGGCGGGGGGGCTCAGTAGCCGTGGTGGATTGGGCCACGGTGAAGCTAAGAGGAACCCGAGGAGCGGCCGCTCGTCTAGGCTGTGCGGAAAAGCCGACGACGTAGCGGCCGGCGGGTAGGTTGCGGTGCCGTTTGGCCGACATCGCAGCCTACCTGAGGCGGGCCGCGATGTCCCCCGTGAGGGAGACATCGCGGCTGAGGATTGGGGGCCGCGGCGGTGGGGGAGTGTCGGTGATACGTTGCCGCTCTCCCCACCTTCCGCGGCCTCGACGGGGCCGCCACCGTTCGATGGCGGACGCGGTGGGGCCGCAGGGGAAGAGGAGTGTCGGTGTGTCGTTGCCGCTCTCCCTATCCTCTGCGGCCGTAGCTCCCCATCTTGGGGGGCATGCGGGGCCCGCCAGTCAGGCGGGCGTGGGGGCCAGCAGGCAACGGGTGCGGGGGCACCGTTGCCTGCATTGCACAGGCCTCCACCAGTGTTGGACGGGAATGGCTAGGTGGTCCCGGCCATTTTCGTAGCCCCCCTATGTGGGGGGCATGCGGGGCCCGCCATAACATCTAGGCGGGCATGCGCCGGGAGGGCTATGGAGGTAAAGGCTATGCCTATTCCCGTGGCCCTCCCATCACGGCGAATGAGGGAACACCGCTGAGTTTTAGTGGGTATACTGTCATTCCGACAGGGAGTCCCACATACCCCGTCTCGTCCCCCGCGAGGCGGGCATGCATAAAGCATTTCTCAGCGACAAAAAAAAAAAAAAAAAAAAAGGTTTATTAATATAGGCCCCCCCCCCCGGTGGGTTCCCGCATTGTCGAGGCGGGGGGGCTCAGTAGTCGTGGTGGATTGGGCCACGGTGAAGCTAAGAGGAACCCGAGGAGCGGCCGCTCGTCTAGGCTGTGCGGAAAAGCCGACGACGTAGCGGCCGGCGGGTAGGTTGCGGTGCCGTTTGGCCGACATCGCAGCCTACCTGAGGCGGGCCGCGATGTCCCCCGTGAGGGAGACATCGCGGCTGAGGATTGGAGGCCGCGGCGGTGGGGGAGTGTCGGTGATACGTTGCCGCTCTCCCCACCTTCCGCGGCCTCGACGGGGCCGCCACCGTTCGATGGCGGACGCGGTGGGGCCGCAGGGGAAGAGGAGTGTCGGTGTGTCGTTGCCGCTCGCCCTATCCTCTGCGGCCGTAGCTCCCCATCTTGGGGGGCATGCGGGGCCCGCCAGTCAGGCGGGCGTGGGGGCCAGCAGGCAACGGGTGCGGGGGCACCGTTGCCTGCATTGCACAGGCCTCCACCAGTGTTGGACGGGAATGGCTAGGTGCTCCCGGCCATTCTCGTAGCCCCCCTATGTGGGGGGCATGCGGGGCCCGCCATAACATCTAGGCGGGCATGCGCCGGGAGGGCTGTGGAGGTAAAGGCTATGCCTATTCCCGTGGCCCTCCCATCACGGCGAATGAGGGAACACCGCTGAGTTTTAGTGGGTATACTGTCATTCCGACAGGGAGTCCCACATACCCCGTCTCGTCCCCCGCGAGGCGGGCATGCATAAAGCATTTCTCAGCGACAAAAAAAAAAAAAAAAAAGGTTTATTAATATAGGTAGGTTATAGTATTATTTTTAACTTTTTAGTGCTTTTAGGGTTTTTTGAAGACTGGGAATTCTTATTTAACCGACTTCTAAAAAAGGAGGAGGTTCTCAATTCGGATGTTTGTATTTTTTTTTTTTTTTATGTTTGTTCGCGCATAACTCGGTCGCTTGCCAACCGATTTGAAAAATTCTTTTTTTGTTAGATAGGGTATACTTTCCAAATGGTCCCATGAAAATTCTAGCGAAATCGGACAAGCGGTTTTTGAAAAATCAATAAAAATCTAAAAATTTTTTGTTTAAAATTCCGTGCAGATTACGTGAAACTTCGTGGAGCACTTCCGACGTCTGGCTCCCAGACTGGAGCGGGCCGGGGCTGCCTTGAGGCGGCTCCTGCCCAATCTAGGGGGACCAAACGCCTCCTGCCGGAGGCTCTATGCGGGGGTCGTGCGGTCCATGGCCCTTTATGGGGCACCGGTGTGGGCGCGTTCACTGCGGCTTCGACCAGCCCGCCGGTTGAAAGCGTCCCAAAGGGTCATGGCTGTCCGAATGATCCGAGGATACCGCACGGTCTCCGCGGAGGCGGCGAGCCTCCTTGCCGAATTGCCGCCATGGGATCTGGAGGCCAAAGTCCTCACCCACATATGGGAATGGCGAGAGGAGGCAAAACGCCGGGGCGTTACTCCGCTGCCGCGAGAAATCACGGTACAGCGGACAGAGCTGGCGGGAGAGCGGCGGGATCTCATGGCGGCATGGAGAGTGCGATTGTCGCAACCCAGTGCTGGGCACGCCACAATAGCAGCGATTAGTCCCCTCTTTGAGGAGTGGCTAGAGAGGCGCCACGGCGCCCTCACCTTCCGCCTGACGCAGGTCCTCACCGGACACGGTTGTTTCGGGAGGTTCCTGTTCAGGATAAAGCGGGAGGAAACCCCAGGGTGTCCCCACTTTGACGGCATGGTTGGCGCAGTGGTTAAGCGATTGACTGCTGCGCTGCGTGTCGCGGGTTCGATTCCCGCTCGGAACAAATATTTGTATGACCTACATGTATTTGTTCCGAGAGTTACAACAAAAAAAAAATTGTATATAAGTAGTTTATCAGCCATCTTGTTACCATAACACAAGCATTAGGTTGCTTAGCTTGGGACAAATGGTGCTGTGTGATGTGGATCGCCCGGAGGACACGGTGGAGCATACGGTGGAGGTCTGCCCGACTTGGGCGGGGCACCGCCGTGTCCTCGTGGCGGCGATCGGCGGCGGCGATCTCTCGCGTCCGGCCCTGGTCCAGGCCATGGTACGGAGCGAGAGTGAATGGGAGGCCGTTACCTCCTTCTGCGAAGCAGTAATGCTCGCGAAGGAGGAGGCGGAGCGCGTGAGGGAGAGGCAATCTCGGCGCCCTCACGCTCCTAACCGCCGCAGGAGACGCCCTGGACGGGAGTCAACAGCCGACTTCCGGCCACCGTAGGCGTGGGCCTGCGGGCGGTGAGTAATGGGTAGCTCACCGTCCGATCAGGACCAGGCCCGTGTCGGAAGACGCGTTGTGTTCCACGCGCGCCTCAAAGAGATGTCAGCAAATGGAGGGGCCCGATAGGGCCGAAGCCTGCCAGGGTAGTGGGATAGTCCGAAAGGGTTACCGCTGCCCTGGAACAGAAAGGGCTAAGGAAGGATCACGGATGGGTTTTAGTCAGTAAGAATCTGACACTCCCTTCCGCTCCACCCAGAGCGGGAGGGGTCATTTGATGATTTCCCATCCAAAAAAAAAAAAAAAGGCCACTCAATCGTTGTGAACGTTCCTCTTCAGTTTCATTGGCTAGTCGAGCGTGTATTAAAGAAAGACGATGGTCGTGATCTTCTTGACTTTCATTAGCCAATCAAGTATGTGTTAAAGATAGACGGCGATCGTAATCTTCTTGACTCTCGTTAGCTAATCGATTGCGAATTAAAGATATACGATGATCGTAATCTTCTTGGCTTTCAGTGGCCAATCGAGTACGAATCAAACTAAGACGACGATTATAACCTTCTTGACTTTCCTCATTCAACCTACGTAACATGTAGGTCCTCTGTTTTGACAGTCTGTTTTCGCGCTGGTCAGGGTTCTCATTCGAAATGCGTTGAGCATTTCTTTCTCTAATTTCTTTGAAGATTTTTTTTGAAGATTTTTGATGATTTTTCAAAAACCGCTTGTCCAATTTCGATAGAATTTTCATGGGACCATTTGGGAAGTATACCCTATCTATCAAAAAAAGAATTTTTCAAATCGGTTGGCAAGCGTCCGAGTTATGCGCGAACAAACATAAAAAAAAAAAAATACAAACATCCGAATTGAGAACCTCCTCCTTTTTTAGAAGTCGGTTAAAAAGTGGCTATTATCAAATTAATGTCCATGAAAATTCTATTGCTAAGACTGCATTTATTACTCCTGATGGTCACTTTGAATTCAGGAGGATGCCATTCGGGTTATGCAATGCACCATCTGTATTTCAAAGGTTAATGAACACAGTCTTGGGTAAACTTCGTTTTGATAAAGTTATTTGTTACATGGATGACCTATTGATAGCCACCAGGTCAGTGGATGATGGTCAGACGAAGTATTAAAGATATTGCAAAATAATGGCTTGACAATAAATTTGGAAAAGTGTCACTTTTTCCAGAGCTCTGTTAACTTCCTTGGGTATGATATTTCTGAAGATGGTATACGTCCAGGTAAAAAGAAATTAAAGGCAGTAAAAAATTATCCTGAACCTAAAAATGTGCATCAAGTACGACAATTTTTAGGCCTCATTAATTATTTTAGAAAATTTGTGAAAAATTGTGCTCTTATAGCAAAACCGTTAACAAAGCTCTTAAAAAAGGATATCACATGGGAGTGGGGATACGATCAAGTTTCAGCGGTCAATAAATTAAAACATGAGTTGTTACATAATGCTTCATTAAAAATATATGACCCCAAATTACCTACTATTTTATATACGGATGCCAGTCGTGATGGTATTGGCTGCATACTGACCCAAGTTACTGCTACAGGTGAAAAACCAATCCATTTTTATAGACGACGGACTTCTTATGAGGAGAAGAAGTACCACTCCTTTGAGTTAGAGTTTTTAGCAATAATTGTTGCACTTCAAAAATTCCGTCACTATTTATTGGGATCTACTTTTAAAATTTATACAGATTGCAATGCTGTTAAATATACAATAAATAAGCAAGAAATTAATTCTAGAATCGGTAGATGGGTATTATTTACACAAGAATTCACGTTTGAAATAATTCACAAACCAGGGGCTCAAATGCAACATGTTGACGCTTTAAGCCGAAACCCAGTTGATAAAAATTCCACCCCCATATGCAATGACAGTGTGTTGGCTATTACTGAAGCAGATTGGTTATTGTCAGTTCAGTTACAAGACCCAAGTATTTGTGCAATAAAAGAAATATTACAATCAGGTCAGGCCGAGCTAAATAAGAAAGTGTATAATGAGTATGAGTTGTTAGGTAATAAGGTATACCGTCGGACTGATTACGGTAGACGATGGGTTGTCCCTAAACAATGCATCTGGCAAATTATAAGAGCTAATCACGACGACCTTGGCCATTTTGCCGTGGATAAGACGGTTGAAAGAATAAAATCAAGTTATTGGTTTCCAAAAATTAAGAAAGTAGTATCCAAATATATTAAAAATTGTATTAACTGTATTTACTATAAAAATATCCATGGAAAAAAGGAAGGCAAACTATTTCCTATACCTAAATATGCAAAGCCCTTTCACACGCTTCACATAGACCACCTGGGTCCATTTGTAAAGACCACGCGTAAAAACACCTATCTCTTGGTGACTGTTGACTCATTTACAAAATTTGTATTTATAGCACCTGTTCGTAACACTAAAAGCCAAGTTGTTATTAGCGAGTTAGACAAAATATTTAAAGTTTTTGGTAATCCTAAGCGTATTATATGTGATGCTGGAAGTTCTTTCACGTCTAAGTTATTCGTTAGGTACTGTCAGGACAAAAATATACGTCAACATGTTATAGCTACTGCTATTCCACGCTCAAACGGTCAGGTGGAACGTTTTAATCGCACCATCCTTGACGCATTGAGGAGTATGGGTGCTAATACCAGCTATGACAAATGGGACACTCATATTACTAGTATCCAACAAGGTATTAACAGTACCATTAATAAAACCACTTCAGCCATTCCCAGTGAAGTATTCTTTGGATACCGACTTCAAACTGATGCTGACTTGTTGGCACAGGAAGACCATTCAGTTGATGTCACGTTATTGAGGAATAACGTCAATAGTCGCATTCAGGTCAGTGCAGACAAACAAAAGCAGGCTTTCGATTCCAAAAGAAAAGAAGCTCACAGTTACAACGTTGACGATTTGGTAGTTATAAGAATTCCCAGTCAATCCAATGACGGGAAAAAAAAAACCGACTTCAAAAAACCCTAAAAGCACTAAAAAGTTAAAAATAATACTATAACCTACCTATATTAATAAACCTAACCTAACCTACGATTAACCTATACTAAAATTTAACAATTTTTTTGAGTCGGTGCCAAGCTAAGTAATGAAACGACTGGTAATTCCAGAGTATATTTCCGTTTTAGTACAACAAAGCTCGATAGATGGCGTTGTTCATTGAGGCCTCATTTCTGAATCGCGCTATGGTTTCGTTACCGAAATTTCTACAAGTAAGGTTGCTACACAATTGCTCATTATGTTCACGTGACTCAAGATCTTGAAGTTAATCGTCGAACTCCTTGCTTTTCTTGCGTCGTTGCATTGTGTAAACTGTGTTTGCTCTGATTTTATTGATTTGTATGTAAAAATATATTATTATTATTAAGTTGGTTAATTAACGTTAGTATCTTTTTTCTTTGGGTAAATTAAATACCTATTAGGTATTAGGAAATCTATCTTAAAGTATTTTTGTTGTTTTCCGATTTGAATGAATATTTAGAAGCTGTAAGATTTATGTTTTGTTTTTTCTGGCCTTAGTCTGTAGGTATATTAGTAATTTAGTTATCGTATATTGCTTGGCACCGACTTCAAAAAATTGTTAAATTTTAGTATAGGTTAATCGTAGGTTAGGTTAGGTTTATTAATATAGGTAGGTTATAGTATTATTTTTAACTTTTTAGTGCTTTTAGGGTTTTTTGAAGTCGGTTTTTTTTTTGCAAAAAAAATTTTTATTTGTTAATTTTTAGTGACATATTTTTAGTCTTATAAAAATATGGGTAGGCCTAGTAAAGATGCTTCTCGTATGAGAAAACGGCGTCGAACTGAAACTGAGAAAGGAAAACGATTAAAAGAAATTAGAGAAAGAAATGCTCAACGCATTTCGAATGAGAACCCTGACCAGCGCGAAAACAGACTGTCAAAACAGAGGACCTACATGTTACGTAGGTTGAATGAGGAAAGTCAAGAAGGTTATAATCGTCGTCTTAGTTTGATTCGTACTCGATTGGCCACTGAAAGCCAAGAAGATTACGATCATCGTATATCTTTAATTCGCAATCGATTAGCTAACGAGAGTCAAGAAGATTACGATCGCCGTCTATCTTTAACACATACTTGATTGGCTAATGAAAGTCAAGAAGATCACGACCATCGTCTTTCTTTAATACACGCTCGACTAGCCAATGAAACTGAAGAGGAACGTTCACAACGATTGAGTGGCCTTTTTTTTTTGGATGGGAAATCATCAAATGACCCCTCCCGCTCTGGGTGGAGCGGAAGGCAGTGTCAGACTCTTACTGACTAAAACCCATCCGTATTCCTTCCTTAGCCCTTTCTGTTCCAGGGCAGCGGTAACCCTTTCGGACTATCCCACTACCCTGGCAGGCTTCGGCCCTATCGGGCCCCTCCATTTGCTGACATCTCTTTGAGGCGCGCGTGGAACACAACGCGCCTTCCGACACGGGCCTGGTCCTGATCGGACGGTGAGCTACCCATTACTCACCGCCCGCAGGCCCACGCCTACGGTGGCCGGAAGTCGGCTGTTGACTCCCGTCCAGGGCGTCTCCTGCGGCGGTTAGGGGCGTGAGGGCGCCGAGATTGCCTCTCCCTCACGTGCTCCGCCTCCTCCTTCGCGAGCATTACTGCTTCGCAGAAGGAGGTAACGGCCTCCCATTCACTCTCGCTCCGTACCATGGCCTGGACCAGGGCCGGACGCGAGAGATCGCCGCCGCCGATCGCCGCCACGAGGACACGGCGGTGCTCCGCCCAAGTCGGGCAGACCTCCACCGTATGCTCCACCGTGTCCTCCGGGCGATCCACATCACACAGCACCATTTGTCCCAAGCTAAGCAACCTAATGCTTGTGTTATGGTAACAAGATGGCTGATAAACTACTTATATACAATTTTTTTTTTGTTGTAACTCTCGGAACAAATACATGTAGGTCATACAAATATTTGTTCCGAGCGGGAATCGAACCCGCGACACGCAGCGCAGCAGTCAATCGCTTAACCACTGCGCCAACCATGCCGTCAAAGTGGGGACACCCTGGGGTTTCCTCCCGCTTTATCCTGAACAGGAACCTCCCGAAACAACCGTGTCCGGTGAGGACCTGCGTCAGGCGGAAGGTGAGGGCGCCGTGGCGCCTCTCTAGCCACTCCTCAAAGAGGGGACTAATCGCTGCTATTGTGGCGTGCCCAGCACTGGGTTGCGACAATCGCACTCTCCATGCCGCCATGAGATCCCGCCGCTCTCCCGCTAACTCTGTCCGCTGTACCGTGATTTCTCGCGGCAGCGGAGTAACGCCCCGGCGTTTTGCCTCCTCTCGCCATTCCCATATGTGGGTGAGGACTTTGGCCTCCAGATCCCATGGCGGCAATTCGGCAAGGAGGCTCGCCGCCTCCGCGGAGACCGTGCGGTATCCTCGGATCATTCGGACAGCCATGACCCTTTTTTTTTTTTTTTTTTTGTGGATGGGAAATCATCAAATGACCCCTCCCGCTCTGGGTGGAGCGGAAGGGAGTGTCAGACTTTTACTGACTAAAACCCACCCGTGTTCCGTCCTTAGCCCTTTCTGTTCCAGGGCAGCGGTTAACCTTTCGGAAAATCCCGCCGCCCCGGCAGGCTTCGGCCCTATGGGGCCCCATCCTCTGCTGACATTTTCTCTTTGAGGCGCGCGTGGAACACAACGCGCCGTCCGGCACGGGCCTGGTCCTGATCGGACGGTGAGCTACCCATTACTCACCGCCCGCAGGCCCGCGCCTACGGTGGCCGGGAGTCGTCACGCGGCTCCCGACGCCCGGAGCGTCTCCCGCGGCGGCTGAGGCGTGAGGTTCTTTCCCTCAGCCTCTCAGCCACCTCCTTCGCTAGCATGACTGCTTCGCAGAAGGAGGTGACTGCCTCCCACTCCCTCTCGCCCCGGACCATGGCTTGCACCAGGGCCGGACGCGAGAGGTCGCCGCCGTTGCCGATCGCCTCTACGAGGACACGGCGGGGCTCCGCCCAAGCAGGGCAGACCGCCACCGTATGCTCCACCGTGTCCTCCGAGCGATCCTGGCAGAGGTGACACCCGGGCGTCTCCTCCCGCCTGATGATGTGCAGGAACCTCCCGAAACATCCGTGTCCGGAGAGGACCTGCGTCAAGCGGAAGGTGAGAACGCCGTGACGCCTCTCTAGCCACTCCTCAAAGAGGGGTCTTATCGCCGCTATCGCGGCGTGCCCTGCGCTGGGTTGCGATAGTCGCGCCTTCCATTCCGCCATGAGATCGCGCCGGAGGTCCGTCCGCTCCGCAGCGATTTGCCGCGGGTGCAGAGTTTCCCCCCGGCGTAGTGCCTCCGCGCGCCAATCATGCAGGCGCGCGAGGACTATCGCCTCCAGATCCCATGGCGGCAGTCCGGCAAGGAGGCTTGCCGCCTCGCGCGAGATCGTGCGGTAGCCCCGGATTAGCCTTGTGGCTACCACCCTCTGGGGCGCGTTCAGGTAGTGTGCGGCTCGAAGCCGCAGTGAACGCGCCCACACCGGGGCCCCATATAGGGCCATGGACCGCACGATCCCCGCGTAAAGCCTCCGGCAGGAGGCGTTTGGCCCCCTCAGGTTGGGCAGGAGCCGCTTTAAGGCGGCCCCGGCCCGTTCCAGTTTGGGGGCCAAACGTCGGAAATGCTCGACGAAGTTCCACCGGCTGTCGAGGACGAGACCCAGGTATCTCATCGTTGTCTCGACGCCGATGTGAACCCCTCCTACCATCAGTTGAGATCCCGAAGGTGGCCCGTACCGGGGCCCATGAAAGGACATGGCCTCGGACTTGTGCAATGCCACCTCGAGACCCAACTGCCGGATCCTATCCACGACTATCGCAACCCCGCGTGTCATCGCGTCGGCCGCCGCCTGATGCGACCTCCCCTGCGCCAGGACCAGCGTGTCGTCAGTGTAGCAAACTACGCTGACGCCATCAGGGAGGTCTGCCCGCAGCACCCAGTCGTAACCGATGTCCCACAGGAGCGGCCCCAGAACCGATCCCTGTGGGACACCGCACGACATCTCTCGCCGGCTCCAGTTCCCGTCGTGACCGGGGTAGATGACGGCTCTATCCGTCAGATACGCCCCGACTATTCGACGGAGGTAGGTCGGCACCCGGTGATATCGGAGTGCCTCCCCAATGCAACTCCAGGGCAGGGTGTTAAACGCGTTGGCGATGTCGAGTGACACCGCCACGACGACCCCGCCCCGGGACACCGCATCCCCCGTCGTGAGGGCTCTAACGCGCATGATGGCGTCCACCGTCGAGCGCCCCTTGCGGAAGCCAAACTGACTATCCGCAAGATCCGGCCCCGTCCCCACCAGGTGCCCGACGAGGCGGCCCGCAATCACTCTCTCGAAGAGCTTGCCAACCTCGTCGAGCAGCACAATGGGCCGGTATGCGGACGGAGAGTCCGCAGGGCGCCCTGGCTTCTGAATGAGGACCAGCTTCCCCACCTTCCAACGGAGTGGAAACTGGCCTCTCTCCATGCATGCGCTTAAGAGCGCCTCCAGTCGAGGTCCGAGAGCCGTCGAGGCCAGGACCCAGGCTTTACCCGGCAAGCCGTCGGGTCCTGGGGCGGTATTTTTGGCCTTCAGCCTGATTACCGCCGCTCCCAGCTCTACCCCGGTCACTTCAGGGATGTCGTCGTCGTCGTCCATGTGGTCCGCTTCGGACACCGCTATTGGCGGAGCCATAGGCGGGGGAGTATGCTCCCCCCGTGAAGGGAACAGAGCGCTCACCACCTCCTCCACCAGCTGAGGGCGGAGACTCTGTGTCAGCGGGGGGGCCCAGGTGCGGAGTTTATTCCGCACCATCTTGTAAGGGCGCCCCCATGGATCTCTGTTCAGAGTCTCCAGCATCTCCTCGCGGGCCAAATCCTTGGCCCGCTGGACAGCCTCTCGGAGGGCGGTCTTCGCCGCTCTGTACCCCCCGTACAGCTCCGCCTCCGTGGCTTCCGCATCCGGAGGGCGGATGCGGCGCCTGCGGTGCCTGGTGTACCGGTGTCGCGCGTCGACGCACGCCTTGCGTAACGCCGCGATCTCCTGCGACCACCAGTACACCTGACGTCGGGCGCGTCCTGGCCGGACTCGGGGCATTGCCACGTCACAAATCTCGGACATGGCCTCCCGGAACCACTCCGCCTCATCGTCGATATCAGCAGGCCTGTCCGGTGAATACACCCAGGCCTGCACGATCGAGGCTTCCAGGAGAAGCTCCCGGTCCAGCTGCTTCAGCGCCCACCGCGGACCACTCGGGGCCTGTTGGACCAGCGCGCTGGAGGTCTGGGCGGAGACATCAAACCGGATATACCGGTGATCGGAGTAGGTCTCCACCTCCTCCATGACGCGCCAGTCAATGACCTGCTGCGTCAGAGCGGGGCTGGCGAACGAGATGTCCACTACCGACTCGCCCCGCATCCGCACACACGTAGGAACAGAACCCCGATTTAGGACGACCAGGCCTGTTTCCAGAGCCCAGTCCTCCACCATCCTGCCCCGCACGTCCGTGCACCGGGAACCCCAGGCCAAGTTCTTGGCGTTGAAGTCCCCGAGCACTAGCACGGAGAAGGGATGGTTCCTGGCGACGACGACACTCAACTCTGTTAAAGAGTTCTGGAACTCGGCGAGAGTTCGGCTCGGAGAGAAGTAAACTCCCACTACTACAATCTCTCCGAACCGTGCTGCTACGCACCCCTGTCCCTTCGTGACACATTCGAGGGACGGGGTACCGGCGGCAGCCGACGAAATTATAGCCACTGAGCCGTTAAGGTCCTCCACCCAGTCATCCCTGGGCGGGACAAAGTACGGCTCAGCGACCACGGCGATGTTAATCGACCACTGCGCCATGCTCTGGAGCAACAAGTCCTGAGCGCAGGCGCAGTGGTTGATGTTCGCCTGGAGGAGGCGTAGCGGAGCCATTACTCCTCCATTTCAACCCCCTCCCGGGCCTCTTGAGGAGGCCCTTCAGCAGCGGCGGCGGTGGCGGCGGCGGCGGCGGTGGCGGCGGCGGCAGCAGTGGCGGCGACGGTGGTGGTGGTGGCGACGGCGGCGGAGGGCCTGCCTTTCCTCCTGGCTTCGGTGGGTGGGGCGCAGGACTTGCTCCCCGCCCGGTGATCGGCCGGCTTGCCAGCAGCCGCACATGCGACGCAGTGCGGCGTGGCGTTGCACGAGCCGGCCTTATGTCCGGGCTTACCGCAGCGGAAGCACAGAGTGCTGCGGTCCTCCGAGGTGCACATGGCGCTCGCGTGGTGCCCCACGAGGCATCGATAGCACCTCAGAGGTCTGGGCTCCAGCAGCTTGACCTGCGCTGACACCCAGCCCACCAGGAGCCTTCCGCCCTCCACTATCTGTCTCGCCGCCGTCACGGGACAGCTTACCGTAATGGTTCGCATGCCCGTGAAGTCGGGACGTATGGTGCCCGCCTTCACCTGGCCGGCCAGACACCCGCCCGTCCCGACGACGGCGGCTACCACCTCCTTCTCCGTAACAGAGTCATCCAGGCCCATAATGCGCATATCTACGCACTTGACGGGCCTGGAGACTCGAGCCTCGTCCGCGTTGAGGGACGCCCTTAGCTTCTCAGCTAGGGCGTCAGCGGTGGGGCCACTCGTCGCACCGGGGATCTCCAGCATGCGGGCACCAGTAGCGGTCACCCTAAGCCGGAGGCCTCCGGTGATCCCCAGCTCCTGGAGGTTCACCGTCGCTTTTGCCTTTGTGAGCACGTCACAGTAGGTCACTCCCCCCTTGACCGCGTCCGGCTGTAGTGTTATGACTACAGCCGCGGTCTTAGGGGAGCGAAGCCTAGCCGCAACGGCTCGCTCCTTGCGGCGCTGCCTTTGCGCCTTTTTCCTCGCCGCCTTGGCCGCCTTCTTTCTCTCCCCGACCACTTGCCACTCTGCGTTGGTCGTGGGAGGTCCTTCTGGGAGAGGCGAAGGCTCTGGGGCCCTCGCCTTCCCAGCCGCTTTGCCCTTCTTATGGGCCGGCGCTGGTTTTGCCGGCGCCGAGGCTCCGCCAGCCGACGCCGGTTTCGCCGGTGTCGGTTTCGCCGGGGCCGGTTTCGCCGGTGTCGGTTTCGCCGGCGCCGGTTTCGCCGGTGCTGGGGCTCCTCCTGCCGACGTTGGTTTGGCCGGCGCCTGGGCCCGGCCAGACGGCCCAGGCTCAGGGGCAGCAGCGGCCGCGTACGAGGTCGCCTTCGGCCCCGGAACCGTCCTACCCGCCAAGGGGGGGCGCAAAACGATCCCCTCCAGGACGGCGAACCGCGCCTGGAAGGTCGCCAGTTCCTTCCGAACCAGGTCCAAGACCTGGTTCTCCACCGGCACGGGCCGGCTTGAAGGTTCCGCCTGCACTTTATCGGGGACCTTCAGGCCGGCCAGGTCTGCACGGAGCCTCCGGTTCTCCTCTTGGAGAAGCTCCGTGGCAGCCGTCAGGCGAGCCACATCCGCCCGCAGTTCGGCCACTTCCCCAGCCGAAGGACCGGCGTAGTTGACCGCCTCCGCTGCCGCCATAATGGAGGCCATTGCCGCGTCAATGGCCTTGTTCTTCGAGTCCTGGCGCTTCTTCAAGGCCACGACCCGGATTGCGGCCTCCACTACCGCCGCAAAGCTCTTCTTGCGGTCCGCCTCGGGGCCGCCAACCTCAACCGCCTCGTCGCTTGAGGGCTCCGAAGCCGTCCCCCCCTCCTTTGCGGGCTCCTCCGCTCGCTCTGCCGCCTCCCGGGCAGTGAGCCCCCTCCCTTTGCCTCTTTCCCGGGCTCCTCCCCGCCTACTGGTGGAGATTTTACGCGCCGAGGCCAGCTCCCAGTCAGAGGACGACCCCTGGCCGTCCAGTGACCTTGGCCGCTTGCTTCGTCCCTTTCTTTTTGCAGCGGCCGTCTCCTTGGCACGGCAGAGACTCCCTGAGCCTACCGTGCTCGCTCTTCCAGATGCAGCGTCGGACTCCGACCCCGCATCACTCCTCACCTCTTTCGTTGTGGTTTTGTTTTTTAAATATTTTTCCATATTGTTCCCACGAGTAATAAACTTCTTGTACTTGCTCAAAAAAAAACGTGGTTCGCACTAGCGACTAAACCAAGCTACCCATTAGTCAAGCTTCTTACCTCCCTCACGGTGCGCCGCCGCTTGGAGGTTTGGGGAATTTTTTATAGAGGTTAATCTTCCTCGCGGCCCGGGCGGTTAAGCCAGGACCCTCGACCCCCGTCAAATGTCAGAGACATGACCTTGACAGTCTTCGGGGCTACGAGATTAACGGTGGCAGGAGGGGGGGGTTACCCCTCCTGCCTGCCCGGCGGCAGGGTAAGTGCACACCGGGCCCGCTCTTACTCCACAACAGTTGCCGCTCTGCTCCTCATAGCGACGTGTGTGGAGCGCTCCTCTTGGCAGAACATTAGCATGCGGGCAGCGAGATCTCATTGGGAAATAATCCCAACAAGAAATCGCTGCCCGCACCCCGGGATGCACCGGCCCGAACACTGGTCTTCCCCCCGGACGTATCCAGAAGGGAACTCCAGTGCCCAGGCGCACGTGGAGGTTTTCTGCCCTGGCACCCCACAGCCATGACCCTTTGGGACGCTTTCAACCGGCGGGCTGGTCGAAGCCGCAGTGAACGCGCCCACACCGGTGCCCCATAAAGGGCCATGGACCGCACGACCCCCGCATAGAGCCTCCGGCAGGAGGCGTTTGGTCCCCCTAGATTGGGCAGGAGCCGCCTCAAGGCAGCCCCGGCCCGCTCCAGTCTGGGAGCCAGACGGCGGAAGTGCTCCACGAAGTTTCACGTAATCTGCACGGAATTTTAAACAAAAATTTTTTAGATTTCTGATGATTTTTCAAAAACCGCTTGTCCGATTTCGATAGAATTTTCATGGCACCATTTGGGAAGTATACCCTATCTAACAAAAAAAGAATTTTTCAAATCGGTTGGCAAGCGACCGAGTTATGCGCGAACAAACATAAAAAAAAAAAAATACAAACATCCGAATTGAGAACCTCCTCCTTTTTTAGAAGTCGGTTAAAAAGTACTAAATTATTACCACTTTTCAAAGGACCTTTCCAGGTGATTGAAGTATTAGGTCATGACCGCTATAAAGTAAAGGATATGCGTGGCGCTGAAAGAACAAGCAAGTGCTATGAGGGGACCACGTGTGCTGAAAATATGAAACCTTGGATCAAGTTGGCAGACCTAGATGTTGAAGGTTCGGAAATGGCCTAAGATGTTGTCAGGTATTTATTAACCCAAAATAATGATTCAATGTATTCTTCTTATAGTACATATTTACTACTATTTAACATAATTTGTCTGTTGCATTTGCTTCAAACATATTTTGGTATTTGAATTGTTTTAAGTTACAGTATTTATCCGTGTAAAATAAATCTGTGACAAATGAGTTTAGGGTTTGTAGTGATATGCAACTAGGGTTGGCCAAAGGCATCGCCTAGGGAAAACTGCAAACTCTAAACTTAACTGACCGCTGATGGAACAGTTACATACTCATAGGTAAAAAAAAAAAAAAAATACCAACATATGTAATGTAAACAGATCTTTTGAATTGGCGTTCTTTCTCTGCTGGCCGTTGATGGGATAGTAGAGTGGATGCTCAGTTCAAATGAGGAGTAATTAGTAATCACAGCTTCACTCTATGGAATATTGTGACTAATTGTATATACTTTGTTCTCAGCAATTGCACCAGACTGGGACGCTATCCGAGGACGGATGCGTGCGCAGGACGGCCGGATGTTGTCGCTTCAAACACAGACACATATTTACATAAAATAAGTTACATATTTTGATTAAATACAGGGTGGCAGGGAAACGCTTCCGAAAACGAAGACAGGTGATAGGGCTACTGATTCTCGATACGATACCATAAAAAAATGAGAAAAAAAAATGAACAATTTTACCTATTTTTTTTAGCATTTTTCGTACACTATGCTGTGAGAACAGTTAAATTAAACCATTATTTGCTATTAAACACATTTTTTTTCTTTACAACTCTAACAAGCAATGTATTCGTAAATAAATATCATCTGACGCTTGCGCGTGACCTCAAGTTCAAAGTGCGCGCGCGCTCGCCGACAGCTGTGCGGCTGACGACCCCAAGTCCACGTGACGCGCGAAAATAATCAATTTCAGGCGAAAGGTTAGTGGTATCCGTTTGCATAAAGGTTGTATATAATCTACGTTCTGGCTTCGGAAGCGTTCTCCTGACACCCTGTATTAACTACATTTAGCTATTTAAAATTAAATAAATTAGTTATTAAATTAATAATTATTTTTAGTTGGCAACACTGGTGTCGCGCCATTATTGCCCCGTTATGAACTTCCGGAGCAATGGTGGGGCGACACAGTTTGCCGCACGAATATTGGAAGAGATGATCGGCAGTTGGTCGTTGGACACAGTGCGAGTAACATCTCCAGAATTATTATAAAATAGTGTAATATTAGAAAATAAAGTTATAATTATTCTTTACGTGTGCAGTTTGATTAAAGTCGTTTATATACCTATATTAATAAACCTAACCTAACCTACGATTAACCTTTACTAAAATTTAACAATTTTTTTGAGTCGGTGCCAAGCTAAGTAATGAAACGACTGGTAATTCCAGAGTATATTTCCGTTTTAGTACAACAAAGCTCGATAGATGGCGTTGTTCATTGAGGCCTCATTTCTGAATCGCGCTATGGTTTCGTTACCGAAATTTCTACAAGTAAGGTTGCTACACAATTTTTTTTTTTTTTGGATGGGAAATCATCAAATGAATTCCCGCTCTGGGGGAAAAAAAAAAAAAAAAAAAAAAAAGGTTGCTACACAATTGCTCATTGTGTTCACGTGACTCAAGATCTTGAAGTTAATCGTCGAACTCCTTGCTTTTCTTGCGTCGTTGCATTGTGTAAACTGTGTTTGCTCTGATTTTATTAACCGACTTCTAAAAAAGGAGGAGGTTCTCAATTCGGACGTTTGTATTTTTTTTTTTTTTTATGTTTGTTCGCGCATAACTCGGTCGCTTGCCAACCGATTTGAAAAATTCTTTTTTTGTTAGATAGGGTATACTTTCCAAATGGTCCCATGAAAATTCTATCGAAATCGGACAAGCGGTTTTTGAAAAATCAACAAAAATCTAAAATTTTTTTGTTTAAAATTCCGTGCAGATTACGTGAAACTTCGTGGAGCACTTCCGACGTCTGGCTCCCAGACTGGAGCGGGCCGGGGCTGCCTTGAGGCGGCTCCTGCTCAATCTAGGGGGACCAAACGCCTCCTGCCGGAGGCTCTATGCGGGGGTCGTGCGGTCCATGGCCCTTTATCGGGCACCGGTGTGGGCGCGTTCACTGCGGCTTCGACCAGCCCGCCGGTTGAAAGCGTCCCAAGGGGTCATGGCTGTCCGAATGATCCGAGGATACCGCACGGTCTCCGCGGAGGCAGCGAGCCTCCTTGCCGAATTGCCGCCATGGGATCTGGAGGCCAAAGTCCTCACCCACATATGGGAATGGCGAGTGGAGGCAAAACGCCGGGGCGTTACTCCGCTGCCACGAGAAATCACGGTACAGCGGACAGAGCTGGCGGGAGAGCGGCGGGATCTCATGGCGGCATGGAGAGTGCGATTGTCGCAACCCAGTGCTGGGCACGCCACAATAGCAGCGATTAGTCCCCTCTTTGAGGAGTGGCTAGAGAGGCGCCACGGCGCCCTCACCTTCCGCCTGACGCAGGTCCTCACCGGACACGGTTGTTTCGGGAGGTTCCTGTTCAGGATAAAGCGGGAGGAAACCCCAGGGTGTCCCCACTTTGACGGCATGGTTGGCGCAGTGGTTAAGCGATTGACTGCTGCGCTGCGTGTCGCGGGTTCGATTCCCGCTCGGAACAAATATTTGTATGACCTACATGTATTTGTTCCGAGAGTTACAACAAAAAAAAAAATGTATATAAGTAGTTTATCAGCCATCTTGTTACCATAACACAAGCATTAGGTTGCTTAGCTTGGGACAAATGGTGCTGTGTGATGTGGATCGCCCGGAGGACACGGTGGAGCATACGGTGGAGGTCTGCCCGACTTGGGCGGAGCACCGCCGTGTCCTCGTGGCGGCGATCGGCGGCGGCGATCTCTCGCGTCCGGCCCTGGTCCAGGCCATGGTACGGAGCGAGAGTGAATGGGAGGCCGTTACCTCCTTCTGCGAAGCAGTAATGCTCGCGAAGGAGGAGGCGGAGTGCGTGAGGGAGAGGCAATCTCGGCGCCCTCACGCCCCTAACCGCCGCAGGAGACGCCCTGGACGGGAGTCAACAGCCGACTTCCGGCCACCATAGGCGCGGGCCTGCGGGCGGTGAGTAATGGGTAGCTCACCGTCCGATCAGGACCAGGCCCGTGTCGGAAGGCGCGTTGTGTTCCACGCGCGCCTCAAAGAGATGTCAGCAAATGGAGGGGCCCGACAGGGCCGAAGCCTGCCAGGGTAGTGGGATAGTCCGAAAGGGTTACCGCTGCCCTGGAACAGAAAGGGCTAAGTGTTAGAGGGGCTTCAAATTAAAAACATGGATTCTGTAATAGTATCACACGTATATTGAGTGGAATTAATGTAAAACGTCACTCTCCCGCGCACTCCCGAATACAAGTCCACGATCGACCGTTGTTGTGTCGATCGCTAGTGCTGCCCGCCCTGATATGTATAGGGTTGGGACAACAAGGGAATTATCGTTATCAGTTCGGCCTTCCTGACTCTCCTGCGTCCTCGTAGGAGTCTTCAAGCGAAGTCCTAGCTCTGCCCGCTCGTCAGCATCGCCGGGATTTCAATGGCTGATCTCGTTGATAGATGATCCCGTAGAGAGCCCCTGAGGCACCTTAAACAATATATTAAACATAGCCTCGAAGGCAAGATGTTGAGCGGATCAACAGTTGTGGTGGCTCTGGTTCCGTGTAACCATGCCATAATAATGTAGCCCCGTAGGCAATGTCATAATACAGCCCCGTAGGCAATGTCATAATACGGCCCCGTAGGCTATGACGTGATACAGCCCCGTAGGCAATGTCATAATACGGCCCCGTAGGCTATGACGTGATACAGCCCTGCAGGCAATTTCATAATACGGCCCCGTAGGCTATGACGTGATACAGCCCTGTAGGCAATGTCATAATACGGCCCCGTAGGCTATGACGTGATACAGCCCTGTAGGCAATGTCATAATACGGCCCCGTAGGCTATGACGCAGCATGGCCCCAAAGGCTCACGATTTGGTTGAGGATACGTCATCTCGTTCCAAATCTTCATCTGACGAGTTTTCTCGTCCAACACACCAAATTTTAATCTTGTCTCGAGCAACAACATTTTTGTATGCTCTCTTGCCCCTAGCAGCTGAGCTAACTTCATATCGGTCATTTGGTAACACTGCGGTTACCTTGTAAGGTCCTGCGTATCTCGGAACAAGCTTCCCACTTGTAAGTCCGGGTCGCAAAATCTTTCGCTCCACCATGACCAATTTGCCCACCGTTATAGGTTTCGCTGCTCGTCGGCCTTTATCAAATTGTCTCTTCATAGCAATGGAATTCTGCTCAATTCGTTCAGAAATGCATTCTCTCGCAAACTTTCTAAATTTGACGCATATTGTGCACCTAGTAAATCACCTGCCAGTCGAGGTCTCAAGCCACAGAGTAGTTCAAGGGGCGATTTTCCAGTACCCTGGCTCACTGTAGAATTTATACCCAACTGAACTCTCGGTAAGTAAGCGTCCCAGCCCTTTTGCTCTCCGCCCATATGAGCCGTCAAGGAACTTAAGATCGTGCGATTCAGTCTCTCAACTTGGCCATTTGCTCTTGGTGAAGCCACGGCATTCAACACGTGTCTTATCCCAAGTTCATTACAAAAACTCTTGAATTCACGGCACGTGAACGCTGTGCCTCTATCACTTATTATCCTTATTGGATAACCAAAAACTTGGCTAAACTTATTCAGCGCTGTAATAGCTCCTCTAGCGTTAGCACTCGCCACAGCTTCCAGCCACACGAACTTCGAGAACCCATCAATAATAGCAAAAATATAGGTTTTGCCGTTGCTCCTGCAAAATGGTCCCAAATGATCCACGTGCAGCGTGTGAAAGGGGGAAGAATCCCTTGCTATCGGATGCAGTAGTCCTGGTTGCTTACCCGTGGGCTTCTTGGTGAACTGACACCCAATACAGCTGGCAACATATTTCTCAACGCTTCTCCGCATTTTAGGAAACCAGTATTTTGCCTGGATCGCTTCCAAACATTTTGCCGCTCCTAGATGGCCGCTGTTGTCGTGATAGGTCTTTAATATATGCCATCTTGCTCCCTTAGGTAACACAGGTCTATGTCCACCATCGACAGCCCGACAAAGCAAGCCATTGACAACCTTATAATCTTTAGCTAGTCCATTCTTTTTGTTTCTGCCAGCTTCGATCTCCAATTGTAGATTCTTCATAAGTAATTGAATCTCTTCGTCGCCGTCCTGAAGAACTTCAATAAAATCTTTCTCTTCAATGTGATGAATCGCAATTGGATTTCGACTAAGGGCGTCAACGTGTGACATCGAATTTCCTGGTCTATGTTCTACGTCGAAGTCGTATTCCTGGAGATCAAGCCACCATCGCGCGATACGAGGTGACAGATCCCTCTTTGACCATGCCAGCCTTAAGGCAGAACAGTCAGTCACAACACGGAACTTGAGACCTGTGACATAAACCTTGAACTTTTGGATACTGAAAACAACAGCTAAAGCCTCAAGTTCAAAGCTGTGGTACTTCTCTTCTGTTGCTGTCGTTTGCCTGCTCGCATAAGCCACAGCCTTCCACTCGCCGTTTTCCTGATATTGCAAAAGTACGCCACCAAGTCCAACTTTAGAAGCGTCGGTGTGAATCTGCATTTCGCGAGTAGGGCTATAGATTGCGAGGACAGGATCAGATGTTAAAAGCCTCTTCAAGACCTCCATAGAGTTGGATTGTTCGGTTCCCCAACACCATTCGGCGTTCTTTTTCGTCAGGGAGGTAAGTGGTCTGGCTATTGTAGCAAACCCTTTAATAAACTTTCGGAAGTAGCTGGCAAGTCCCAAGAACTGTCTAGTTTCATGAACGTTTTCTGGTTGTTTAAAGTTAGTGACTGCAGACAATTTGTGAGGTGACGGTTTAATTTCACCTCCGGTGATTTCATGTCCTAAATAATCAACTTTCGTAGTCAAGAAGGAGCATTTACTTTGCTTCAATTTTACACCAGCGTTTTTAATCAACTCGAGAACCCTGCGGAGATTCATCAAGCAGTTTTCAACATCTTCTCCCCACACGATTACGTCATCAATATACACTTCTGCGCATTCATGGATTACTGGGGCAAGGATCTCATTCATGGCCCTTTGGAAAACAGCTGGCGCATTGCACAAGCCGAAACTCATCATTCGGTACTGATAGTGACCATCAGGCGTGACGAATCCGGTGATAGGTCTTGATGATGGTGATATTTTAATCTGGTGGTACCCATTTGCAAGGTCCAGACTACAAAACACTGATTTATTCACCAATCTGTCCAGAAGATCCTGTATCAAAGGTAAGGGGTATCTTTCTTTCACCGTTATTTTGTTCAACGCCCTGTAGTCCACACATAACCGATAGCCACCATCTTTCTTTTTGACTAACAGGATTGGGCTGGCATATGATGATGTCGACTTTTCAATAATGCCGGCTTCTAGCAGTTCGGCCACAATCTGTTTCACTATCTCTCTTTCATGAAAGGACATCCTGTAGGGTTTGTAGTTGACAACTCTATCTTCCGACAATTTAATAGTCATCTCTATATCGCAGTTCCCTAACTCCATGCCTTGCCCGGCAAAACAATCGTCAAACTCGTTAAGGAGAGAGGTAAGTGAGCTCTTCTGAGTCGTAGTTAAGTCCTCACCTATTTTAAGCAAAGCTGGACTAGTTTCAGAATTTAGCAGTTCAGCTCGCGCAATACAATCAATTCTTCTCAGCTGAACCAGTCCTGTTGTTCTATTGATAAGTTTAATCACAGTTGTCCCTTCTTTGCATATTACTTCTTCACTCATTACATCCTTCTCACGTCTGGGCTCGCTTTGTTCACTATGATTCACGCTCATAAAGCCACTTGTAATAGGTTCGGTCCTTACAGTCACTTTATTCATGCCGGGGTTTAGTGTTGTGTCTTCGTGAGGATACAAACACACCTTTTCCAATCCTTCACATAGCTCTGCAAAATCTAGTGCCAATTCCCTTTTAAAGACATTAAGCCGTGTAGATGTCTTTACAAAAAGTATGTCTGGAGACTCGGTGTATGGTTGGCCTACCAGGATGTCAAAGTCCTGGATCTCATCGGGAACTATGTAAAATTTAGTCTCCATTTCCACACCGTCCACAGTGAGTGAAGCAGTGGTAACACCCAGTGGTAGGGTTAGTGCATTCCCATATCCTTTGATGATAATGTTGTCGCTAATTGTTCGATTTACTTGAAGTTTTGAACAAAAACTTTGTCTCATCGTGTTGCACGAACTGCCAAAATCTATAAAAGCTTCCGCTGGAAACTCATTTATGAGAACTGTTTTAAAATATTTCCGATCAGAAGCTTCACAGCACACCGTTTGAATTTTCCTTACAGTTTTGTCTTGACCAGCTTTGTTTTTCCTGCACTCATTTAATGTATGGCCCTTAATATTGCAAAATGAGCAATGCTTATTTTGATTTTTCTTTTTGAAGCAATTTTCTTCAAGGTGACCAAGGCGCTCACACGCATTTTCTGTCATCTTTTCTTTTCTGTGGAATTTTACCACACACTCTTGCCTTATGACCGACCTTACCGCAACTAAAGCACTTAGATATTTTACTTGAGTTGCCATTATCATGATTGTGACGTTCCTGGTTGGCTTGATTCCTTACAATCAATTGATGCTTTCATGCTTGCCAAGTATTTGAGCAAAGAATATGTATCGTGACAGCCAGCGGATAACGCTCCAACCTGAAGCAATTTTTCGCCAAGAGTCCCTATGATTGATTGAGCGATCACTTCATCACCCATATCACATGACATGCCAATTCCCAGTTTATCGTAGTAAAATTTAATTGGGTCTTCATCTTTTGTCTTGACACGATTTACAAGTTCTCTTATCTGTGACAGCTTATTTTTTGTAAATGGGAACGCTCTGATCAATTTCTCCTTCCACTCATCCCAACTGATCTCATAGGAAGCTTGACGCTCATACCAGCCTTTAGCATACCCGCTTAGCTTAGAGGTGCAATTGCAGATAAGGGTACGCTCATCCCAACCATGCATCTTGGCTACGCTTTCCAAGTTTCGGATCCAGTGCTCAATGGAAACGGAAGAGGTCTGTGGATCAAATTCTGGAATAAAATCATTACGTCCCACATAGCGAACTAGTAGCTGCCTAGATGTCGATGTCTCTGATGCCGTTCCGCTGTGATAGTCATTTTTCTTTCGTAACTCCTTTATCAAAACCTCTAAAGCTTCAATCCGTCTTTCTTTTGTTTTTAAATTCTTTTTATATTTCTTACTTTTAGAATGTCTTTCTGCCTCACTCGAGCTCGAAGAAGAAGAACTGTGTGATCTATTTCTTTTGCTGTGTCTTCCCATTTTATTAACTAAGTACTTAATGCACACACTATTTAAAATCA